>OZ057413.1:95734034-96346918 GCA_964056705.1 Troilus luridus | reverse complement strand
ATAAATATCAATCTATCCTAGAAAGCTTTGATTTTTTTAATTTTCCTACATATTTTTGTAAAACATAACATACACGATAATGGTAATCTATTGAACATTTTAGACAATACCTACCCATAAAATTCACATGAATTATTGTGATAAGTTGTGGTGTATTACAAACAGTGGTTAGCATAACAACCTCCTATACCCAAGAGGTTCAAAGCCAGGAGGTTGGATTTTAATATATTAAAAATCATTGGTTATGCAGTTTTTCGGAGGGACGTAAATTGAATGCCTTGGCTTGAGCGGGGTTAGGTGTTCGTTAAAGAGCCTTTTCCAAATTATACCCGGATAGTGCAAAATTTAGGACTCCTACTGTGGCATTTAAGCTTAAATATCTTCAAGTGAGGTTGCATGAATGAACAAACAGATGCACAAATATTATTTAGATATATGCCTGTGTTACTACAAATATTTTGTAAACTTCGATTTAGCGGAAATGCCACAATGATAACATTAAACAAAAATTCTCAAAAACGGCCACAGCAATCTTGATAAAATCAGCCCTAAAATCTTCTCCTTAGTTAAAGCGTTTTAACTTTACATATTATATATGATGTATCGTATCATCATAATATACTTTAAGAAAAATGTTATGACTAAAAGATCAATTTTTGCTTAAACAGTATGCATTATAAATGTAATAATAAGATAATATATCTACATTACAATATAAGATCAAATATCCCGATGAATAAGTGGATAAGTCGTATTTGGTACAAAACGAGTTTCATATCCTTAGGGAAGCAAATTCGTCGTATATAATAAATGCTAAGTCAGGGATTGGCTCGAAATAGAGTTATTGCTTACATTATAACTCAAGCCAAAAACTACGATAATTCCAAAAACTGCCATGATTTCGCTTCCCTCAATACAATTAACTAACTCTGGACGAAATTCGATTTAACCACTTGTATTAATGGTATATAGATATTTATACAATATTAATATAGATTTAGCAAATAAGATATCTGGATTTAGTAAAATAGTTTTATTTTTAATTCAAATTAGCTAAATAATATTTACATTAGTTAACTGTTGTCATATCATCAAATAAAATTAAATAGTTAATAGAAGACTATATTATATAACAATATTTTTAGAGTTTCGAAATTCCAGAGGTAGACTCTTTCATCTTCTCATCAGGAGGGCTAAATATCAAATATATTCCATGTGATAGCAGGCAAATCATAAAAAGTTCACCTGTTGTGCAGTGATAAGCATAACAAACTTCTATGCCCAAGATCTTAGGTTAGCAGCCGGACAGTTGGCCTTAGGAAATTTTAAATGAGAGCTAAAAACCTGTGTATATACTGTCCTTCAGGATGGTTGTCTCGAGCATGTATGGTATCAGGTACTCGTTAAAGATCCCTGTCCAAATTATATTTGTATGGAAAATTTAGGCCTCCCACTACCGATTAAAGTGGCGTTAATAAACATAAATAGACCATAAAGAGATGAAACTGGATTTGGACTATATGCCTCTGTTTCGATACTCGTTTGTTTTAGGTTTCAATTATCGGAAGATGGAATAAAAGAACTGGGATAGATGAGATTGTTGTTTAATTTAAAAGGCGGCTTAATGAGGATTGAAGTATAGATGAGGATTGGAAGAGGTGAGACGGATGGGTTGGGATTTGCTCTTAAATCCTGACCTGGACTGGGACGTGACCGTGTGGGTCACGAATCAACTTACCGCCCCCCCAGCTGAGAGCACCTGCCTGTAACAGGGTTAGTATCGACACCAATCACCTAACCTCCCTTCAGGCCGGGGCCAGAGCCTTCCTTTCAGATTTCACACCCTTACACTAACTAGCGCCTTCTCTTATCTATCCTTCTTTCGGATCTTCCTTATCCTCTGCTTCAATATTGACCCAAGAGGTATGTTATAAACTTCTAGGAAAAGGCTTTAATTAACTGAAGAAACATATTCAATCAACTATATATCAATCATATATATCTATTCAATGCCTCTGAAAGTACAATTTTGAATATAGTAATATGATTATTTTTATACCGTTTTACTTACTTATTTTTATACCGTTAAGTTGTAATAAAAGGAATAACTCCATTTCAAGCCAATGTCCATTTTTATTTCGAAAATAGCACAATTCCCCTTCCCTAAATATTAAAAAAAAAAACATTTTGGAGAAAATTCGACTTACTACTTATTCCCCAGGGCAGGCAGACCAGGAGAAAATATATATTTTTAAATACATATTGACCAGATATGATTTTATTGGGAAAAATCAATAAAGTACATCTTCTTCTTAAACTTAATTGTTAACCCTTATATTGGGATGAAAATGGTCCGCTTGAAGGTCGAAGAAATAATTCCTTAAATAGACATTGTTCATTAAATACTAATTATTCTCTTGTTTTAATGTTACTTACAAGGCTTCCCGTCATTATTGTCAGTAACTCACATCCCATTGTTTTAGGTGAAACATTTTAAATAATACTTTTATTTAATCTCATAATTATATATTTTCTTCATTCCAATTATTTCATTTTAATATTTTTGTATCTTGTTTATACATCCCTGATGATGAAGACACATAAAAAATGACGAAACGTCATAATAAATAGTTTATCTCCATTTTACATTATGTTTAAGCTCGTGTTACAGGCTTTCATCACGATTAGAACTTTGTGATATGAGAAATAACTGATTATATCCTATATAATTCTAAGAAACGTAAATTTGAAAAACAAAAGAAGTGAATTAATAATTTTAGAAATACGAAAAATAAAAAAGTATGATCATTGCAGTATTGAATTTTTTTATTTGTTGAATGAATGGTTTTAAACGACAAAGGAAATAATGGTTTATGAAAAATGTTATAAAACATGATCTAATTATTATAAACATTTCAACAGAGTAGGTAATTAACTCTGAAATTACCAATATCTTGGAATATATAAGGCTATCTTGGAAGTTTATACCATACCATTTTTAAATGGTTATTTGTTTGTAATTTTAATATAAACCTTTAGATCCAGCCCTGGTTTGATAAATTGTTAATCAATATATATGAATTTAAATCTACGAGGCACCTACAATTCAAGCCTCATCAAATATTCCCCTACACAAAATGTAGGTCATAGTAAACAAAGCCTTTAGATAAATTTAATGCGTCCAACTTATCTGATTGCATGACTTTAACATTTACTCAACAGATGAATATGAGTAAATGAAGGTCATCCACTTTTTTTTCGGAGCCACTAAATTACATACTTAGATAAATGATATAATTATCACTGACAATTATAACAAAAGTATCTAAGGATGGTGGGTCCACTAATGCCAAATTAAAAAAAAAATTTCTTTTTGTCAGTTTTCCACCTTAGTCATTCTTCCTTAATCCTTCAAGGATATAATTTTTTTTTTCATATAATTCTAATATTAGGAGCAGATATATAAGCATATTTATTTAGATAGAGTGGAGTACGTCGATTAGTGGGCCTCCTGTAGTTCATTCAGCCTTAATTAAAATGGGTGTATGGCCCTTCATTGAACCATAAACCTTGCGGTTGAACTAGCATACTGACCATACCATTTCCTTTAATAATTGTTGGTTAACGAAAAGTACATCCTTACATGTAATGGACAAGAGCTTTTATAAATTGTAGTGGTTGAATATATGTATGAATCGCTAACCGCGGAAAAGCAACTAGTCCAATTTTCTAGGGAAAAAAAAGTTTCCATGAAGAACTAGTTTTAGTCTAAATAAGCAATTCCAGAAATACTGGCATACTTACATTTTAACTTCAGATACGCATTATAGATGATACGCCTTTATACCGCTTTTCAAGGTATTTTTCGTTTGGTTTTAATTATTTATTCCAGATAATATCAAAGTTTTATCTTTATTAAACATTCAGGAGCAAATTTTATGACTTTTTTCATAATAAACAAACTTGCAAAGTGCATATTATATTATGCATTTTCCATAATATAATGTGATTGCAATAATAAGGTATTAAAGCTCTATGATAAATTACTAGTGGTATTATTAGTTTTTCCTCAAGCTGACATCCCAACTCATCCTAATACTATCCTTACTACGTATGCTGATGATACATGTTATTATCAGTCAATACCAATCCAGTTATTGCATCCCAAAGCCTCCAATCCCATATCACTGATCTTGAAGAATGGTGTCAGAACTGGAGAATTAAAATAAATTCTCAAAAATCCCATCAAATCACTTTTACCTTACGTCGTAAACCAATGACTTCCTGCCCTTCAGTATCCTATAATAATATCCCACTTGTGCCTGTAGAACTGATCCGATACTTAGGGTTGCATCTCGACAAACGATTAACTTGGAATCCTCATACAAGACTGAAAAGACAATAAACCGCTCGACGTTTCAGGCTACTTCAGCACTTACTAGACAAACGCTCTAAGCTCCCAATTAATTACAAAAGACTCATCTACATGACCATCATACGACCTATTTGGACTTACGGAGTAGAGCATTGTGGCTCCACTAAGCCATCGAATTCTTCTCTTATCCAATCCCTACAATCTAAAATCCTTCGTAAAATCCTCAACGCTTCTTATTTTGTTAAGAATAAAGTCATCCATAACGACCTTAATTTGTTACTGATTTGGCCCGAACCCGGTATCTACCCTTTCATAACAAACTTCATTTCCACTCAAACCCTCTAGTTTCAAACCTAGCTTCCTCTTCAATTCCCGATAATCCTCCGAGGCGTCTGAGAAGAAGATGGCCACGTGACCTTTCTTAGTTGAACATGCGATTTGAGTACTACCAGTGGGTAGTTTCTCTACTTGTCATTATATCATGTCATTAAGTATCACTCAGCCAATTTACTTGTTATATTACTGTAATATAGTTGTAAATATCAATAAATAAATATTAAAAAAATAAAAAATTATTAGTTTTGCCTGTTTTTAGTAGTATCCAAATGTATGCTAATTTATGTGTAGCTTATTAATTGAACGGAAATAATTAAAATAGGGGAGGGGAAGCTCAGTGGTAGATCACTGAGTTGCTATGCCGAAGGTCCCGGGTTCAAATCCGGCTGTGACAGATGACTTAATGTGTTAACAATCACGAATGAAACCTGTGAGATCTGTAGATCCTTGCAATATAGCCCCAGGGCTCACTCGGCCTTTATAAACTGAGTTACTCAATTTGAGAAAAACCGGGTGATTGAGATTTGGATAATGGTTGTGCAGAGAGGTGATTTGTCCGAGATAGAATAATTTCGACATCGTAAATAGTCCAAGGTCCTTCGTGGGTTATAGTGGTACAGTTTTATTTTAAATTAATGTAGAAAAAGCCTGAACAGACTGTTTAGGAGGAGGGAGGACGACACAATCGCAGTTTTGTTTCTTTTAAACACCTTTATTGCTTCAATAAGACTTCTTATTACGTCCTTTGAGGTAAGTATAATTTGAAAGCTTGTCCAACGATACCTCTTAACGATCTGCATTTTAAATAAAGGAAGGGAGCTTAAAAAAAAAAAACAATATAAAAGAAGAAGAAGAAAAAGGGAGAAAAGAGGGGAAAAAAGAGCTCTTTTAGGCCGGCAATTACTAAAATTAACGCGGGAAAGATTGTCAGTTGGCGGAGTGTAAGGGAGCAAAGTGTTGGGAAATTGATATTTATTTTTACTGCGTTGCGCTCCACCCCACCGCGGGAGTGGCCTCTTCGGGGGAGAAATCATTTTTACAGCCCTGTATTGCGTGTTTAGTATCGGCTCTTCTACCATCCCACCATCTCTGCATATTATCGTATATGCTGGCCAGTGTCCATCCCAGCCTGTATTTATATATAAAAAGGGTATGTGTATATAATAGAGAAAGAAAAAAAATCGGTACAACTGCAACCCATGAAGAGGTTCAGTACGTGGTAGGGACTTTTTCTTGGACGGCGGTTGTGTAGGGAGGTGATTTGTTCTAGATCACGCTCAACCGTCAGATTTTTCCACCATTTTATAGAGGCTGGGTGAGCCCCAGGTGTGTCCTTTTCATCCTTTAAAATATGATTTTAAAATAAATTAAAATATTAGACTAATAATAATGTAAAATTAAAAGCATATAGGCTTTAAAATACCATCAAACAGTAAAAGGTCTATATAATAAAAACTATATATTTTCGTATGCATATTTGACTTTTCATGTAACCAAATAGTTGAAGTGTATTTAACTTTTAACCCCACGATATATTGTAATTAAGGTATTGTAAATATTAAATGTATGTAAAAATAAATGAAGAGGAAGCTTAACTGATAGCTATTAGTTAATTTTATACAGCTTAAAGATGGTAGTGGTTAATTTTATACAGCTTAAAGATGGTAGATAAAGTGGTGTAGTGGTTAGCATACAACCTTCTATCCCAATATCAGCTGGTGGCCGAAAGATTTTTTTAAAGGCAGGAAAAACCCTTGGTTGTGCCGTCTTTCGGAATGAACATAAAATGTTAGTCCCTAGCCTGTATGATGTCTGGTACCCATTAATGATCACTATCTTAATTATACCTGGATAACCGCTATAATTGTTGTCTGATTAGCGACAGAGGTATAAAGTGGCGTTAATTCGGTAAACAACAAGCTAACTAACTTTTCCGAAATGACAATACTAGACAGTAATCAAGTACACATTCAATTATTACCGAGTTCACCGAAACTTAATATTATTTAACCCTAAGTGCCAACAGATGTGGATGTGTGGCTCTGGCATCTGGCAGTTGTGCAATCGATTCATATCTACTTAGTTAGGAGTTAATCGGACGGAGCCGATAAGTTTACTGTCCCCTCCCACCATCCTGGACGAGTCTCCTCAACCCGATAGAAAAAATATTATCTCAAGTCTTCCCTCTCCCCGTCCAATCTAAATTTCTCCACCGCCGCCTCTTGTGAAATAATGAAAACAGATTGCACGGTAAAAAGGAAAAAAATGGACAAAAAAGACTAGAAAAAGGGAAAAGGGAGGAAGGGATAATTAGTTTTCCCCGCCCTCATGTTTTCTTTTAGCTTAATCAAGGGCCGTGTTTTCTTTCTCTGCTTTCTAGAATGGAAGCGAGCAAGCGGGAGGTCGGAAGAGGCCGAAATAAATCAATTTTCCCTTTATGCACAATCTTACTCAATTTTAAAATTTATTTTGGGTCAAAACTCTAATGTAAGATTTTGTTTCAGCCACATCAATTGAGCTCGACCCTTAAACTCCAAAGCTACGAAATACACTAGCTTATGTTTTATTTTCTTACGAGCATCATCACTATCATCTTCATCTTCAATTAACTGTATGATATTAACTAAAATCCGTTTTTCGCTTGATTGTATTCCATTTGTTAATACATACAATACAAGGAGCACTTAAGGTGTTCAGTGCTGGTCAATTAAGTTCTGTGAAGTTTTTTAAGTTCTCTTTGTTTGATTTGAGTTAGTGAGTGTGTAATTCGAGGCGAAAATAAAATAAGTTTCTCTTTATATACATTCTTGCTCATTTTTAATATTTATTTTATGTTTACCAATTTATGTAGGATTTTGTTTCAGCCACATCAATTAAGCTAAACCCATACTATAGCTACGAAATGCTTTAATTTAAGCTTTATTTCCTTACTGGTATTGTGGCGAAAGAGATGTAATATTGGCCACGATAGATGTCAGTGTGTTAAAAACCTTTTTCAGCCATAAGCGAAGAAGTTCTGTATCGTTTTTATCGCTTTATTTGCAGGTTGTTATTCATTAACAGTAATAACAAATAATAATAATAATAATAAATAATAAATCGTTATTAAGTAAATGTTTATTGTGACAGTCCGTTTCCGATGCCTTTCTCTTTATTTAAATTTCGAACGATAACAGATAAATGTATATACCCAATATTCGAAGAATAACTTTTTGTTTTAGGATATTTAACACGTGATATTAAAGGAAATTATGTTTAATGACACCAATAATTTTATATTTCAGATTAATGGATTTAATTAATTTAAAGAGTAAATAAAATGTATGGAATATTGTACTATGGAAAATAAGTGATGGGCAATAAATAATTGAAATAACCCAATCATGTAAAAATGAATCTGTAAATACAAATTTGTGATATTCTTATTAATATATGCCAACATTTTATAACTCCTCAATAAAGTCAGCGAATTAATTATATGGGGGTTTAAGAAAAAAATACCTGAATAAACAAATTTATTCCATAGTAAATGTATGTAACAACGTTTTTAATAGTTTGGATTATTTATTGTGACAAAAAAAAAAATGAATTCGTAGGCAAATTCTAGAAATTGACACAATATTTAAGTGGTAGTCTCTAAGTTTACTCTGTACTGCAAGTTATATAATAAGAATGAAGTGATGAAATTTGTTGATGAAGATTTTATGAATAGATTGTTACTGGAGACTATTGAGAGCAAACAGTACAGGAAATTAATAAACACTGTTAGAATGGAATCACCAACTTTTTTTTTTTTAATATTTCTTTTTTTTATAAAAAATGATACTAAAGGTGACAAACATTTTAATACGGCCATTTATGTAGTTGCTAGGGGTTAAGCAGAGGACAATTACTAACAATGGCGGCGCTAATCCTTTTTAAAGAAGGACATTAAGGTAGCTGGTAGACCGACGTTGATTAATACCGGCCCCTAAATCCCATTATTAATTGTGCCGGTGAATTATGTACTAATTACTCGAGGTGGGAAATCTCTCTAAGACAGGCCGGTCTAACGAGATCTGGCCAGGAATGCCGGTTCCCCTCCGATGCAATTTAGCCCTTCGCCACTAATCACCAGGCGTGTCCCCTTTCTTCCGGGATCCATTGTGTCCTCTCTCTCTGCCTATCCCGGGAGCTTCCTTGGAAGCAGTTTGTGCCTTAAGCAGTAGTTAAACAATATGGATTTGGTTTTCTGGGTCATTCCCAATAATGAAGTTGTGTTAAACTATTCGGTACTTAGCCATGAAGGTAACCTCCTTATCTTGTGTAACCTCCCCTTTTCACTCGTCTCTTGTCGTTGTGTGTACGTTTTTTAATTGATTCTCTATAATTTTTAGATTTTTTTCTTGTTTATTAAACTTCTTTATTGTTTATTTAATTTAATTAAGTGTTTTTTCTTATTAATATTATTATTGTCTATTAAAAATAAATAGGATACAACTTTAGTAATTGCCGCCTTCGGGAGGAGAAGCTTTGAAATACTTCCAGAACTTCGGGATAAATCGGAATATCAAATTATGGGGATAAGGTCATACAATGGATTTTGAGAAGAAGATGAAGTATCCGTTTCTTCGATGAAAATGTAGGAAGGATATTTTTAAAAGGAGGCGATTTGTGGTCTAGTGGTTATCATAACAACCTACTATACCCAAGATCGCGGGTTTGTAGCCTGGCAGGTGGTAATAGTGTTTTTCGTATAGCCGCAATTGCAATAAATAATTCTTGGTTTGCCTTCCTTCGGAAGGGACATAAAATGGGTGGTCCCTATGCGATGTCAAGTACTCGAAAAATCCCTATCTTAATTAAAGTTGGATAGGCATAATTTAGGACTCCCACTGTAGCATCGTCCGATTAGCTATAGCAGCATAAAGTGGCGTTAGATGGACCAACAACATCTCTAAAAGCAAAGGAACGTGGCAAAAGGCGTTTAGAATCAACATTTTACCATTACATTTTGTACATTCTATAATATGAATAATTAGATAGATATTATCAGTATCAGATTTACCAGTGATCAAGTTACAAATAATGGCGGATAACAGTCAATGGCGACATGCTAAATCACAATCTATAATATTCGATGATAATTAAAAAAACGTCAGGTTCAATCCAGTAAGGGTCTTGGATTCAGTACTTCATGAGTGCCAAACTGTTTCTATATCAACTGTTGTGCAAGAAGGTAATTTAGCCAAGTCACGCCCAGCCTCCCCCTCCCAATTAAGGGAGCAACTTCCCCTGGAGGATCGATACAAGATGATAACAGAATAAATAATGTATCCGTGATAGCCTGTAGTGCAAAGAGGCTTAAGGTTAGTAGCACTCTCCAACCGACTGAGTAATCCTGTTCTTATTCAAATAATAATAATAATTAGTAGATACAACTTCATAAAATTGTATATGATAAATGATCGGAAGAATTTTTATATTCCTGTTTACTTTATGGGTTTCATTCATTATATACCTTGAATTATATATTACATAGTTAATTTTTCTATAAAGTTTCTTTCGATGCCTTGTATATTCCAAGAAAACTGTAAATTATTTCCATAAAATCAGATATAAAAAAACAACTTTCCCTTTACTAATAATTTAATACACCCATTTTACTTTCAATATTTCCGATGACCCGTCTTGTGTCACTGAAAATTAAAAATTTGTATTCTTATAAACGATTATAGTTATAATAATTGGACAGCAAAAGGAAAAAGAATTTATGAACCTCATATTGATTATTTTACGATGTATTTTTTACGAAAAAGATTGGAGTAACACTGATCGAATTTTTATTAATAATAGTTTATATTCAACAATTTAAGGTAATGGTTTATGAGATTCATTTGAAAATTATTTAACAAACAAAATGTCTATTAATAATTAAATTTAACACGCAGAATCAATTTATTTATACGCTATAATTACCAAATACAATAAAATATTAATAAGTTAATAATAAAATAAAATATTTTGTATTTCGATAGACTTGGTTTGATGATTGATAATAAAAATAAACTTCAGCTCTGTCCGAAAAAAAATCAAAGCAAATTGCTTTGAAATTGAATAAACACCGGGAGATTGAATAACTAAAGTGGAATGGATGGCCCTTATATAATCTAAAGTAGTGTTATTTGAATGTTTAATATTATTAAATAAATCATAATTTAAACAAATTTAGTTTTATTACTGATTTAGTTAATGTTAGAGTACAGTTATATATATTTATGATTATTTGTGTTTTAATAATGTATTAATATTTTGATAATATCTAAGTATAGTAGTATACTATTAACATTTAATAGAATACTTTCAAACTTTATTTTGGATGATTAATAATCAGAATCATTAACAGTTGAGAATAAAATTTTTAGCAGGTGAGATTTTTAGCAGTTAATAGTGATTTTTATTACTAAAAATCGTTATTTGTCATCAGAGAAGTTAAAACAAGTTTTTAAACAATATTTTTCTTTTTTAATTTGTATAGTAAACTGAAGTCTATATATTAATGGATGAATTAATGTTTTAGCATGAATATATGCGAATAACATTTATTGTATTAGTACGGATAGATGTGAATGGCATTCAATGTATTAATATAGATATGTGAGAATAAAACAAAAAATTAGTTTTGGGTTAAAGTTCTGTGTTTAAGAACGGTTGAAGTGTTGGATAGGAAGGGTATGTAATTGTATTAATTTTTTTGCAATATCAATAATTTAAAGGTTGTAGTATATCAAAAGTGGATAACTCCAAAATTTCAATAATAAATGTTTTTGTATTCAGCGCTTGTGTAGTCATGGAATTTGGCCTAACCCGAAATTTAGCCGCTTTATTCATCATGTTTTTAGTTCAGTTCTAAGCCTGAAGTTTCGAAAGCATAAAATAGCTTGACTAAATTTAGGACAAATGTGAAAAAGTCATATTTTGAAATTTGGAGTTATCCGCTTTTGATCCCAAAGGCATCACAATATGAATTAAATTACATATTTCAATCAAATGTTTTATAAATATACTTCAACAATAGGAGAAATGAAACATCAACTGAGCTGTCTTATATGAAAGTGATATAAGTCCATTAGGATCTAAAAAAATTGTTTATTCTTTTAAATGGTTTTAATTATTATTATTTCATAATAAACTTTAAAAGGTGTACATGGATTAAAACGTCACACTTTGCTAAGTACTAAGTGATAAAAATATTTGAGGGTTTGCCCGAATTTTTAAGGTATTCAAAGGGAAACCTTAAGGTATAGCGAATTTGAAAAATGGACTTATAACAGATAGAATTAGATACAGGTGCAAAGTATCGAATATAAAAAAAACCACTATTTTCTTGAATAGTGGTGTTTTTCATTCTAAATAATATCTCCCATGCCACAACTAACTAATACTTCTAAAAATCCTACGACGGTATTCAGATTTTTCTAGTAAACCCATGGTTGATGTTTGTGTAGTGTAAATGAGCCACACAGGACGAATTTCGAGTGGAAAGCTTTCCGTATTATAAAACTTTAATGAGAAGTGGGTTCGGGGGACAGTTTAAAGCCTTTAGCAATTAGTTAATTGAGACTGGGAGGAGTAAATTAATAATGGACCTCAGGGGACTGCGGGATTTCACATGACGCTCGCGTGTCCACGATTTCCTATTTTTTAACGATAATATTCATTAAAGCTAATTCTCACTAGTCCGTAAGTGATTAAACTGGAAAGCTTCGGTTAACGTTGAGAGCTTTCTTGCAATTCATCACTTCATATTTATAGGGCCTTTTAAAACATTCAAGTTTTAAGAAATATGGTGGCAATCCTAGATTAAGGTATCATTATTTAATGCGTTTAATAATTTATTGTGGAGAAAGTCTATTAGTTTTTTAGCTGAATTTAGTAAAATTGAGTAGTTTAATCTTAAATAATTAACAACGCTTTACATAGAAAAAAGTGGTTTCCAATACGGCTACTGGTTTAGAAATTGTAGAAACTAAAAGACCCAGATTAGCACTGACTAGTGCGGATCTCTCTCACAACAGAACCGTAGACTTTACACTTTATTTATACACAAGGTCTTGAGGGAACTGAGGGGACCCTGGGAAGACTGAAGATTATCGGATATAGCCTAACCGCCATTGTCCCGAGTATACCTCTAGCTAGCGCTGGGTTAATCACCTGTCTAGAGTAGGTATACCAGATTTAAAGAAATTCACTTTGCATCGGAAATAAAAAAAAGTAGAGACCCATCGACGATAGAAACGGCATGTGAGTATGATTAAGATGAAACTAAGAAATCATTTTCAACTTCCCATTTCTTAGAAGGCATTTTTGGGATTTTTTTTTTTAAACTTCAATGTTTTCCTATTCTCATGTTGTAAAAACTTTTCTACTCAGTCTCCTCGACCTGGCAAAATGAGCAGCTTTTGGATAGGGAATTTAACAAGTACCTGACATCGTACAAGCTCGGGACCCCCGTTTAACGTCCCTTCCGTAGGATGGCGTAACTAAAGATTTTTTACTCCCTTTAAAAAATCCTTGGGACACCACTGTATGAAAATGGGCAGTTATTCAACTTGAATAGAAATGTACAATCCTTAAAATTCTTCTACTACAGGTGACTTTACTGGCTGACGGACATATTAAGTGCGATCTGTACCTATATCAATTGATTTACATGTATGTCTTGAATTTACTTGCTAATAACAATAATTTTTTTGCCATCGGTCAATATCAGCTTAGACCTAATGTACCTTAGACGAATTTCCCGGTTAAACAATTAAGAATAGGTATTTATAAAATTTTAATTAATTTTAACTTTTATATTAATTCATCATATACATTAAATACATATATGAAAGTTACATATATCTAACATATGTTTCTCAAATATAGTTTTTCTATGAAAGAAGTAACTTTATTTAATATTGAGCTTTCAATTAATGCAAATATACAAATACGTATATTTAATGAAGCTGAGAGATCTAAGTAGAATACACAACGGATTTGTTATAACAAGCCAGCCGATGTTATTGCAGTCCTTGCGTCACATTGACGTCCCAGTGGCCATGAATTCCATGGATCAATTAAACGACTCTTCTTCATCTCGCTTCAAAAGAGGAAAAACAGGAAAATTGAAAAGCACACAACGATAAACAATTTATACAGTAACGAAAATTAGATGTAATATTATAAAAAAAAAAAAAAAAAGTAATAAATAAATACAAAATCAGGGGACTTTCTAATTGATTTCGGCAAAAGATATATAGATAGATATAGATATAGATATAAAATGCTCTTTATTATTAAATTATTTACAGTGGTTTCTTTTTAATTTTAATTACAACATTAGCAACCACAGCATGGTAGTTTATACCGTCTGCCGGGAGTTTGATTGAACTACTAAATAACAACAAAACAAAAAAAAAATTAAATTTCTTTTTGACATTAATAATTAAATTCTGAAATTAAAAATTTTCAGACATATAAAAGATATATAAACAACACAAAAATGAATAGGGATAAACACTACTTTTGTTGTGTTTACTTTAAATAGCATTTTACTATTATTTTTATTATAAAAAGCATTAATATTTATTAGAAATTATACTACATTAAATAATGTAAAGTGTACAAATTTCCATAATAATATGAATGCTAGGTAGAGTATATACTACAAAATTAGCAATGTCCCTAATGATTTTTGCGCAGTATATATAACTTGCTGAAACCAGGAAACAAAAACTCCTGTCAATATTTCGCCCCTTCAGGCACCTTTAGGACAGAAGCGAATAATTGCAAAGGGAATAAATAAATGAAGTACATCCTAAACTCGCAATGGAGCAAAATACTAGCTAGAGGATTAATCCCACCACCTCCAAGGCTCAAATTACAACTACTGAATCTGGGGAAAGTTGCCATACAACAGTTGGGAAAGGTTAGATAAAATAGAGTTGAAAAACTCAACATAAAATGCACAATGCACTCAACGGTACACAATACACAAGGCAACTCCATTTTACGTTCCATCACAATGAGGGAAAAACTAAGGATATTGTACTCCTTAAAATCCTAAGGGATGTTTTTAATGTTTAGTTTTTTTGAGTGTTGTAAGTTGTTATACTGACCACTACACGACAGGTGATCCCCGATAGTTATAGTTTAAAGGCAGTCGTCATTTAATGAATTGAGCCTTCTCTTTATTAACTTTTTTGAGGACTATATTTCGTGTTTGAAAATTTACGGCATCAAACGATATAAAACAAGAGTATCTTCTATTCCATCTCTCACATGTGTAGTATCAATCAACCAAGTGTGTAATAAAAGATAAAATTGATTAACACTTATACAGTTTTTTAACAATTTCTTTTTAAACGCTCTGTCACTTTGGGATCTCAATAGCTAGGTAGGATTCAGTTTACATAAATCAGCCGGAGCAAATTATTCTCAGTATTCGATGGGCGATATCTCGATCATCGCGACGAATTGTGAGTTTTCATTTGCCGTGCTATTAAGGAGATACAGGCGATTGATCGCTATTAGTGACCCGTTCAGTGTCCACAATTATTTCACTTATAATTTCGACACGCGATGTGACTGAAGGCTTATCTGATAAAACAAATAAACCTTAGGAACAGGCTCACGACGATTAGGACAAAATGTGTCATAATCCAAATTCGTGATGAATTTAATAACGGTCATAAAAATCTCAAAGTTATCATTTAGAGGCCCGTTTTATTGCACCCTCGATGGTAAACCGTAGCGATAGCGGAATGATGTTTTAAAAATTTTCCATCAAGTGTTATACAACAATTCAAACAAAATCTGTTAATAAAATATTTCGAAACAGTTTATTGGCATTTGGTAACATAGTTGTTTAATTGATAAAATGACTGTTTTTCATTAAATTCATTTATAGTATCGATTTTGAAAAGTTGACATCAAATTAAGAGTATGTATATATTGTAAAACATATATAATCATTTTTGTAATTTTTAATAGCATCAGGATGTAAGTAATAATGTTTAATTAAGTCCTATTATAAATAAGTAACTAAAAGGCACATTTTATAGTATACTGAAGTAAGGAATCTGCCAATAAATAAACGGTCCTTCAAAAGATTACTTTGAAAGGAACAGAATAACATGTATATATCCTGTGTCATTATAATCAGTAAGATCGGAATTCGTATAGTTAAGGAAATTGTGACTGCATATATTGGAGTCTTAAACTCCAAGTTGGTATAGAAGTCTTAAATGCTGAACACATGTACTACTGGTATTATTGATTTTGAGATTCCTGATTGCGGAACGAAGTAATCTAGCGCAGTTTTTCTACTTTAGCTTTCAATAGCTTCTCGACCTGAACAACACTTATAGCTGACGAGGAAAAGTGAACCGACATGTGATTGTTTGATCCTCAAAATATCGATCGGAAACGTGATAAAAAAAACACCCCCGTAGAGGATTATGTTACAGCACTTACGGTAATGAAACTTGCGGCTTCGAGTTACTAACTCAAATCCTCTTTCGATTGCTTTCAAATTAGAAAATTATATTTACGATAGAGAAATAACAATAATGTGATCACTATAATCATGTCATATTGTTATCGGAATTTATGTTTTAAAATGATTGTCGTAAGTGATATCAGTCGTAATATGTCACTGATACCTTACACAACCCATTCGTATAGCGTCTATACTGTTTCCAACGGTAGTGCAGGGAGGTGATTTTACCAAGATCAGAGTCAACCGCCAGGCCCTGGTTTTATAGCAGCCTTTATGGGGCCTGGGTCCCAGAAGTTTCTGCAAATCCCAAAACGTCTACCTGTAGCTGTTAACAGATTAAATAATCTATCTGCGGGTGCAATATTTAAACTCGGGACCTTCAGCATATTGTTACGGTCAGCTTGAACAGATATTCGCCAACTCTGGAGTCGCCATATTGGTGTGCACGTTCAACCCCTGGAAAGGAAATGCGTCTCCATCGAGGGAAGCTCATGACCGCCCGATTTCTCCGGACTATGCTCTGGGGCAGAGCACTTTTAAGGAGGGGGCAGTGTTACGGTCAGAGCGGAAAGTAGGACCGGCTTCTGATCTGCCTAGAGCGGATTAGGCAAACAATGGGATTAAGCGGAAGGGATTATAGAATGGCGTGGAACCTTCTAGATCGGTCTAGGTGGTCCTCGTCCGTGTTCCGAGTAATGCCCCACCACGACCTACCTTGCCTATATAAAAAGGACAGCGTTTTCGGCCGCGGCAGTAGTAATAAGACGAGTCTGTAATAAGCCAGTGAGTAGCAGTCGTTAACTAGTGGCAGTGTGTGAGTTAGTTAGTATTAGTATCAGTCTGTAATAAGTGCTTAGTGAGCAACAGTGACAATTAGTGACCGTGTAATAAGTGTAATAAACTGTGTGGCAGTTTGTCATATTTGAAGAGTCTTACGGTCGGTGGACTTTAGTTAGCGAACTGTAAGTGTTAATTTGTAATTGTAAACTATAGTGTAATATTATTGTATTTGTACAAATTTATATAAATAGTTTAGTTACTTAGTATAAACAATATCTTATATTATTTGTATATTATCTTAGAAATTAGATAACATTTAGTAGAATATTATTATTGTATATTGATATTAGTTTAATAATTTAACTGTTTTAAATAATCTCATTGTATTCTTGTTAATTTGTTAATAAATATTAGATTCTTGAATTAAGTAATAGTTTAGTCCATTTTACACCCAGTAGCCCGTAACAATATCAACACAGCATGTTTGTACTCTACAAACTAAGCTATACCACTATCCTGAAGTATGTATGATGCCAAAAAAACCAGTCGTGATTTATTAACCTAAGACTATTTAAAGAACGGATAAATTATGGTTTAAAAAAGTATTCCCCCCTAATTAAGGTACCTACTTTATTGAGGCTGGATGATCCCCTGAAGTTTCTTTAGATCCCACAGAGTCTATCTATAGTTGTTAACAGAATAATAAATTTGAAAAAAATTAATATTCATTGGTGTTTTGAAGTCTTCTATCTCCGTAAAACTGAGGAAAATGCGGTCCTTTTGTGTTTTTAAAGATCCAAGATGAATTGGAGATTGTAATAGCTCAAATTGCTATTTAAGTTATTGCTGAATTATCTTTATAAGATTAAGAAGAGCATTAAGGATACCCTAATTACATTTTAAGATAACAATTTGTAAATAAAAGGAAAACGTGCTAGAGCCTTGTGTTTAAGAGTTATTCATTAAACCCTTTCTATTTTTTCAAGATAATATTAATAATTTAAATACTTGTTATTGTATTTTGGTAATGATTGAATTTATACAATTAAACTTTAGGCTGTGATCACTTAATCATATTTAATAGTTTTGCAGATCATTCGATTTCTCTCTGGCTGATTACGATTAATTACGTTTATGTGGATGTTTGAAAGTTATCATTAGTTTACTTAAATAAACTTATTCTCTTCTCTTGATAATGATTAAACTATTCACTGTTGTTCAATTATTATTATTACATAATAAACTATTATCCTTTTTGTATTGTGAAAACATTTCCTTTAATCATTTTTATCGATTCCTTCTTCACTCAATGAAATACAATTATGCCTCATGATTATGTTATAGAAAAGTACTTATTTAAACAGAAAATTTCGTAAGGGCCTCCGTAGTTGTCAATTTTTTTTGTTGCTGTCATTGTTTAATTTAAATAAATTAAATGTTTTATCATTCAAGGAAATAAAAGGAGTGTAGAATAATATTCATAATGAACTTTTATTCATAAGAATCAATTGTAAAACAATAATAAATATGAGTATTTAGATTAGGTTATTTACTAATCTTGAATGGCATTTTTATTTAAATTAATAGTAATAATAGAATAAATAATAGTAATATAGTAGAAATAGTAATAAACTTATATAGTAAAATTTATATTTAAAACTTTTTTATTTTGAAGAGAAAACATATGTCCTTTAAAGACATATGTTTAAAACTGTTGATACGATACACGAAGATTTTTTTATGATATAGTATTTTTATTTTGACCAACTGATTAATATGTGTAAAAAGACGTTGTCAACATAAGATATTTCATCTTCATTTTCACATATTGTGTATATTTAATTTACTTTCGACTGGAATTTAAAAAAAAACTGAATAATAAGTATAGTTCGTTACTGAATGAAACTATAATAAAACTAATTTTTCATATTATTTCTTTTTCACAATCAACTTCAATGCCCCAAGGAGCATGTCAGTAAAATTTATATCATTATTTTTTTTAATTTCAATTACAAATAAATAAAATAATGAGCCCTGGATGGGTCTGAAGATTCCATAGGATCCATATATGGCTGTTAACAAATTAAATAATTTGTCGGACTTGGTTTAAACCTGGGACCTTCAGCATTGAAACTGAGCGCTCTACCCACTGAGCGGTAACCCCCAATCAAAAATATAATTAAATAAAGATCTGAGTCCCAGAGTTACATTATTTCTAATTCCAATCGTGGAATATTGAATAAGCAGGTCCTAATTATTTACACAGCTGCATCGATTATTTTTGTGTTGATTCCGATCTCTCTTTTTCAGAGAGGCCCGCAGATGCTATCAAGACCTAGCCATTAGGAGCAATTAACTCTTTAATACGATATAAATTGGCGACGGGAGAGGACTCACTCACTCACCGATGTAGGGAAGGGAAGGGGCGACGGAAGTACAAATATAGCGGTGAAATAATCATTTAAGCGATGCAGTTATGAGGGACCCTGAGTAATTCATTTAGCTCCAGCGGGGAGGTAAGCGGGGAGGTGAGCGGGTATGTGAGCGCTTGGGTAAATATGCTGATGAGGACGCACGCTAACCCGAACCCTAGTACGGCTTTATTAACTCTTATTTAGCTCACCTCCGGAATAATTTTAAAATATTATTTTATACCCAATTTGCATAATGTATTATTTTTTCTTTTTTTATAACGCCGCCTCATGTTTACGTATGAGACTTATCGCTCTCAGAGGACCTGAGTGGAACGTTCGCTCCAGAAAAATAATATTGTTTCATGAGAGCACTAACTATGGGCGCAAATATAAACGTATATTTGCGCCCATAGTACCTGCTGGTGACAGACATATATATGCGCTCTAAGTCCCCACTGATTATTTCGCACACAAATATATGCGTCCATAGCCCATGATAAAAACAAGTTAACCAAAGGGTAAAAAAAAAAAACAATATTCAAAAACACTTAGTCCCGTATAATAGGTATATAGGCTTGTGTAATGCTCAAGAGTCTACCTACTCATGGTGAAACTTATTACAGACGGGAGCCATGGAAGTTGAAGTATTTTTGAAATTATGGACAAACTGAAAGCTTGTTTAATATCAGTGAAAGGTAAAATATCAGTTTACATGCTAGGACTCACCGGTATGTATGTAGGTGTGCTTCTTCATGTCGGACTTCTGGTGGAACCTCTTGCCGCAGTATTGGCAGGGGTACGGCCGGGTGTCCGAGTGGATGAGGAGGTGCGTCGAGAGTGTCGAGGATCGCTTAAACGTCTTCCCGCACTGCTTGCACTCGAACACCTTCTCCACCGAGTGGACCGACCTGCGGCAGCACAACCACCTGTGATCGTTTAGTATGTTCTCATTTCGAGCGGGTTTTGCCTCATTGATATAGCAGTGATAAGGTGTGGATGCAAAGATTCAAGGGAAATAGGAACAAATTCAAGAAAACTTTAAATTCATTTGGCAATTATCGTTACATTTAAGCAATACATTATTAAGATGGACCCATAATAACAAACCGTTTATCAATGGTTCGTTTAAATCAGGGGTGGCCAACCGCATGCGGCCCACCGAACATATTTGCGGCCAGCGAGATTCATCACACTTTTACAAAATATATTTATTTAAAAACAGCCAAAGTTGCCATTTTACATTAATTCAATACAATCAAAAATTAGCATTCTAAATTATGAGATAAATTCGCTGAAGTTATTACAACGAACGGAATGTGCGAATCATCATTTTTATATTATTTATGTTTGCGAGTACGAAAAGATTTTTCTTCCAAAACATGTCTATAGTGGGTCTAAATTTTTTATGCGGCCCGAGGAGTTATGATATATTTCCAAAGTGGCCCGCAAGATGTCTTTGGTTGGCTTCCCCTGTTTTAATTGAAATATAGATGATCCGTTACATTCATAAAAACCGATATTTTTTTTAGTATGATTAAATTTAAAATTAATTTAAGGCTAAAACCACCAATTATCTAGTTTCAAGTTCTGAAATGATTAGAGTGTTTTTATTTATTGCTAAAAATATGCAAATAACAGACAAATAAAAAAATTCCAGTAATGAAAGAACAGCGAAAAATATAATGATAAAGATTATAGTGTCGTTATCAAAATGTCAATTAAAATATTTATCTAGAATAACTATTTTATTTAGAATAACTATTATTAACTAGAATTTTGTTGCACTAAATAATAATTTTAATGAGTTATTCAATTTAATGTTGGACTATACCGATTTGATGGACCTTGTTCACTAGAGGTAAGTTATGACCGATTTTATTTTCCTTTTTAATGTTGGCATCGATAAAAAATGTTCAATTAATTTATAAAACATATTAAACAGCATAAATAAATTATAAATAAGCTGGAGCTGGCTACTCACCTGTGCTGGGATAACGAGACCTCCGCCCCGAAAGTCTTGTTGCAGAGCTCGCAGGCGAAGGGGCGCTTGCCGTTGTGTGACCTCCTGGAGTGGACTTCGAGGCCGTGCGGTGTAGGAAACATCTTCTCGCACTTGATGCACGAGTACACGTCCGGGCTGAGGAAGTGGTGCTCATGGTGGCTGGAGCCGGCGAGCAGTTGCTGCCGCAGCCGGTACAGGTCGTCCGGGGCAGTACCGGGCAGCAGTCCAGAAGAGCCTGGTGGAATGGGCATCAATTTACCATTCTTAGTCGTTGAACTTGTGGTTAGTAACTGCCGACGTTTCGACACAAATTATGTGTAATCAAGTGCTCAAGCCCAGACAAAGATAGTGTATCCTTCTTCTTGACTGAGGTTGAGCCCTGATGAAGAATTACAGCGTGGGTCGAAACGTCATCATTTCGGAAAGTCATACCACTGCTAAATTATTATTAATAGTCATCCAGATTAACATCTTATTAAGTACTATTATAAACTTTAAGATGGCGTTACCTGGGCTGTTTAAATTATATTCTTAAAGCTCCTGATTTCAAGATTCCAAAAATGATATAAGTATTTAACTATTTTAACATCTTGTTGGATATATCTGCATCCACTGTGAACAAGTGGTTAAATCGAATTTTGGGGAAGTAGAACTCATACTTTCGTATTGAGGGAAGTGGAATCGTGCAGCTCACGTAGTTCTGTTGGTTTGAAGTGGAGTTACAATATAAGCGATTACTCTCAAGCCAATGCCTGACTTAGCCACTTATGCACTCATGGGATAGCTTAAATCCGCTTCCTGATGTAAAACTCATTTTGGACAAAACTCGACTTAAATACTTATTCACCGGGGATGCGAGTATATTACAAAGATCGTGTGAAAACATCTTGCTTAATATAGTTGACCTTATATATACGAGGAAGAAAATGGTCCGGGTGGAGGTAAAAAAAATCTCTTTAATAAATGGGATAATTTATTTTAAATCCAACGTTTCGACCCGAATTACAGGTCTTCTTCAGGGCTTATAATAGGGTCAAGGGTTGACAGTTGTATTGGGTCCTTATTAAAAAGATCTTTTTTATCTCCACCCGCATCATTTTTTTCTTCTTAAAATACGAATACATACCACTTGGAACCGCTGTGTTGGCCATGACTGCCGCAGCCCCTAGGCTGAGGTACAGAGACCCCGCAAGGAGGTTCCTGTTAGCGTCCTCCTTGGGCGCCGGGTGGTAGAGAGGGAAGAGCCCCAGGGGATGGTAGATGGGAGGGGGACGGCGTGGCAGGTCCGGGCGGAGGAGGGCCGACACCGAGAAGGAGGAGCTCTTGAACCGCGGAGGAGGCGAGTCCACTTCCAGCTCCGGGGAAGACTCCCGGGAGGTCATCGTCGTTACGTCGTTCTTCCGGCTCCCATCCGAGTCCTTGTCGTCCTCCTTCATCAGCCGGCTCACCCCGAACTTTATTTCGTCCACTACAAACATTCTTAAGGTTAGCATCTTAGAGCACTGCTTTGATCTCGTGTAACAAGAAATAGGGGATAAGTTTGAAGGGAAGGAAGGAGGTGAATTTGGTGTGTAATGCAAGGTAAGGACTATAGCATCTCCAGAAACGAAACGAGCAACCAAATGCTCATAAATCCATAACTGAAGAAAGCCGACAAGTCAAACGTATTTTTCTTATAACCCTTTAAGTGCTACATATGTGTCCGGTAAAAATACAGTCGGGGGGGATTATGCGCCCATATATGCCTTTTTCAATTTTTTCGTTTTTTCATGTAATAATTACAGTCAAATATTGTTATATAAAGTTTACAAATGATCATTTGTAAAGTTTAAATAACAATATTTGACTGGAATATGGTTTTTTCTTCTCTATTAAATTATATAAATCAAGAAGATTGAGTCCAGTATATAAGAAATATCTTATAAAGAAAATGTAATAATTATATGAAACTATGATTAAAATATTACGTGTAACTTTATGTGATGTAGATATATACGTACAACTTTAGCAACGGCATTAAAGATAAACAATCAGGTTTATAAAAAAAAAAAATTAAAGTAAGTTAAATATTTAAGAGTTGAAATTAACTAAAATATCTTGATATTTTTAATAAATGTTATGGTAGCTATTATAGATATATTTTTCGTAATCACCCAAGACCCTAAATAGCTACGAAGGCACTCTAGTTCTTGTTTCTTATTTTTATATAAGCAATATAAATATTTATAATTCAAAATACCGATTTCGTTAGTTTAAAATACATTGAAACGCTGAATTCATTTAAAAATATATCAGGAAATTATCTTTGGCAGTTTTTGATGGAAAATCTAAAATAATTTATTGTAGTATATTGGAACTATACTTTTTTTGGTTTCGTTGTTTTTTTCACATATACATAAATGGTTTTTTTCTAATGAAAAGTAACGTTATGTAAAATATAAATCTTTTTCTTAACGGACAATATATATAAATTCCTGACACTACACTCCAACACTCAAACCATCTTCTTGTCTATATATTTTTAAACTATCTAAAATATATTATGTAAATATGATCCCTTGTAAAACCAACCGAGCTAACTAGCTGATTACGACAAGGCCTTTTTCAGGTACTAAGGGAACCCCCTATGCAGTGCAAACACAAGTACCTGGGGTAGGCACTCTTGTCTTGTTGAATGTTCTCTGCTTAGGCGGAAAATGGCCGACGCACTTATGGATATGGTCAGAAGTAGGGGCTCATGCCCCACATATTGTTGTGAGGGGATGTTTGGTACTGTATAGTCGAACATTTTATTTCATTTTCATGTAAATTATCAGATAAATAGTGTTGTAGTTGATGATGCAAAGAACAAGCTCTGAGATTGCTGTATTTAGCGATGATTATTTCTGGTTATAGTATCAACTTAACCTTAACCAAAACAAGATGTAAACTTATTTTTTAGGTTTAAATTCCAAATGGCTCAGTTGTAATATTAGACTGAAAAGACAAGAAACTGTTCGCCTTTTCAGGCTACTTCAACACTTACAAGACAAACGCACCAAACTCCCAACTAAACTCCTAAAATTAATTACAAACGACTCATATACATGACAGTCATAAGAGCTTTGGGGCTCCACTAATCCATCGAATTCCTTTCGTATCTAACAATACAACATTCTTCGTAAAATAATAAATGCTACTTACTTTAGTTCAAATATATTATGACATTAATGTCCTGCTTCTTGCTGATTTGGCCCGAACCAGGTATCAATCATTTATTAACAAATTTTATTGCCACCCAAACCTACTAGTTTCAAACCTAGCTACTTCTTAATTCCCGATTACCCTCTGAGGTGTCTAAAAAGAAGATGGCTTGATGACTTGCCTAGTGGAACTACCAGTGGACAGTTCTTTGATTCTCTTTATCTCATGTTATTATGTATCATTCATTCTACTTACTTATTGTATTATACTATAGTTGTAAATTTCAATAAATAATAATTTAAAACATACTAAGTGATCCAATGGAGTGATATGAAGTGAAGAGGAAAGTAGGTTTCACTTCACTCGTTTTGGAACTAACCGCACCTTTGATTTACTTATTTTAGGAAATAAATTATTTCATAAAAAAAAGTCGCTAGCATAAATTAGAGATATAAATAAACAAAGAGGACTCGGACCGCATTGCGGACATATCCAATATTGGAGAGGCATATGACTCAGTAATCAGAGCTTGAGTATAATTTGCACTCCAAATAAGCGAACGAGCGTTCGGGGTCAATTAGGACTTAGCGAATGAGCGAATTGGATTGCTATTTTGGTCCGGATAGGGAAGCTGTTTTAGTGATTTATTAGTGTTCTTTGCCGGCACTCGGACCTAATGTTATTTGGATTCGGTTTGGAGAAGTGGTGGTAAATAAAGCCCTGTGATTGGACACCTGATGTGTGACAGGGCAAAAATCTGTTTTGTTATTTAATCCGCCGCTGTGGCCTCGGTGTTTGATTTTCCTTTCTGTCTGCCGTGGTTCACCATCAATCTCCCGTATCAATTAATTCACCGGTTCGCTGCTCGTGTATCCAAACAAAGGAGTGTATTTTTACAAATTATCCGTTATACTCCCGTGGATAAATATAAAGTTTAATCTAATATTTATATTTATTTGTAATTTGTTTTTTTAATACATAAACAATTAGATTTTTTAACATCAGTCATTTTATATTAAAACAAAAATACTTCGATAAATAATGACGTTGAGGACCAATGCAAAAGTAATAACTATAATATTTATAATTTAAAAAATGAAAAAAAAAGTGGAAGAAACTTTAACCATCTATGTACTCTAAATCTACTTTTTTGACTGCACCCCCCAGTATTTACATCCTATATGTACTCTAAAATTTGTTTTACATCTTGAATAACAGGAGATGTTTTTGTAAAAGTGGTTTTAATTTAGTGTCACAAAATTACTTTTGAATATTAATTAATTTTGAAATAAATTCCTGATAAGTTAATGTTTTTAATTGAAAATTTTAAATTTTAATTGAGTAATTTAAAGTAGTTACCTACAGTTCAACCTCCGAGTCCTTCAGGAGGAACTAAGAAAAATCAACATGAATATAAATGTTGATAAACCAAAACAATGAGAATAGGAAGGAGAGCAGAACGAGGAGACAAAATAGTCCGCTTAGACGCCGTCCCTGTGGAACAAGTCGCAGACTTTAAATATCTTGCCGCCCATCTAAATGAGTATTGTTGGATTGATAAAGAGGTACAAGAGAGAATAAAATGTGCAGGAAAATGCTTCAACTCTCTTAGGAAAGGTTTTATTGGAAAAACAGAAGTTACAAAAGGCACCAAGAAAACAGTGTTTAAAAATACCTTTCTCCCAATCCTGACATACTCTAGTGAATCTTGGACCCTCACCAGCAAGCATAAAATTAAACTCCAAGCAGTGGAAATGAGATATCTAAGAAGAATTGAGTGGAAAACGAAAAGGGATAGGGTGAGGAACGCGAACTAATCTGGGCATACGACCATCAGCAGACATCGTTGAGGAACATAGGATGAGATGGTTCGGACATGTCTCCTGTATGGCTGATGATCGTTTGGCTAAAGCCACATACGAGACTAAAGTGGAAGGTGGAAGATCTCAGGGAAGGCCTAGAAGAACCTGGGAAAACGGGGTTAGGGAAGCCTTTGACAGGAGAGGCCTGACTGGAGAAAGAGAAAGTTGTTGGTTCAGGATCGAGGCATATGGACCAAGCTCTATAACCAGGCTCCTCACACAGCTTAAAGTGGTAGAGAAGAAGAGATTAAATAAGTAAGTAATTTAAAGTTTAATTGAGTAAAAATATATATATATATATATATATATATATATATATATATATATATATATATATATCGATATAATATATTATATTACAAAATGTTTGATAATTTAAGATCTATATCTAATTGTAGGTCTAATTCATAAAAAAAAAAAACTAAATTAAATAATTTGAGCCAAATCCTATCGATCAGATAAGACTATAACACAACTTTGTCACTATTCAAAATAAAGATTGATTTACTAATATTTATTTCATTGATTGAATGAAACTATTTTTTTATCTTCCCATTTATTTATTTTTTGATGACCATTTAATACATTCTAATATGAAAAATATCTGCAACACTATAGTCCATGAAGGGTGTTGAGTTGAGAGCATGGACCATGTAGGCTGTACGAAATCAAAGCTAACAGTTGTACAAGCAGATTATCCGGCGCTCAAAAGTTAGTTTATCCACCAATTAAGCGTGGTTGAGCCCCTGAAGGTTCTACAATTGTAGATTGGCCGTTGGAACAAATAATTCAAATGCCTTAACCTGTTTTGATCCCAGTACACTTATGTCGACTAATTCAGAGCTTACTTTCGTCAACAAATTTTTAAAATTTCTTAGTCCTAAAAATTTCCTTATTATTTCGAACCATAGAGAAACCTGCACAACCCATGAAGGATCTTGGGTTCAGTATTTGGTAGAGCCTGTACTGTTTCAAAAATAACGGCTCTTCAGTTAAGCGATTTCTTCGAGATCACCCTCAACCGCTAGGTTTTCGCCCCAATTGAGGGAGCCTTAATTAAAGAGGCTGAGTGAGCCCTAGGAAGTTCGTCAGATCCCACAGGGTCTATTCACGGGTTTTAACAGTTTAAATAATTTATCTTCTACGGCCTGATTTGAACACGGATCTCTTCTGATTAGTAACTCAGCGCTCTATCCACTGAGCTATTCCGCTCCCTATTTAAACCGATACAAGTTGCTTTTATTTATCTTATTGGGCTGAATTGACACACAGAGATGTCCCTCTATTAGCAGACATATTGTTCTTAAAGAAGACTGCAATGTCATTTGTACCATTTGGTAGGGTAGAGGGTACTGAATGACCTCTAATGAATGATTAACCGGACACGGAGGACCACGAAGAAGAATAGCCGATGGAGCGAAAGGAAAACATGGGGAGGAGAAGGCAGATGCGAGCCCTGCCATATTTATACTGCGCTGGGGCGGCCGCTAATAGCGATCGTAGCCCCACGGCCATGCCTAGTGAGCCTTGCAAATCTCACTGAATAGTGATCCGATACGCTCAGCTGTACCGCAATAAACTTGTTCACGCCTCCCAATCAGGGAACAATCTATTTTGTTTTTTCTATGATCTGTCCCGTGAAATTGTAGCACATGCCGCGTACCCACCTCCCCTGTTTTCACACTTGTTCCAAAGGCAACACCCTCCGATTGAAACATCCTTTCCAGATGTCGAGGGCTATTGAGTGCGCCAATTAAATATACAACCGCTTTGTTTCATGTTTGTCCGTGTTAGATCAACTAAAAGGGTGGAAGTTATTAAGGGACGAATCGATTCCTAATCTCCATGTTACTTGTCAGTGTTAACAATGTCTAGTTTTCTAAACTGATTCATGTACAAACGTTAATTATAATATGTTAACAGCCAGGGATTGATCCTGGACGATCCTGGCTCACCCAGCCTCTATATAGTTTCCACAAAAAACATTAATGAGTTTCTTCTTAAAAACAAACTTATAAAGTCCCATTTCCTCATAATAATGAAGTACTAAGACAACGTTATATAATTATAGTGGTATTATCAATTGTGCCCATTATTACTCATATAAAAATGTTGAAAGTTAGTAATTATACAGGTAGAGTACTGAGTTGATGTTAACAGCTACGGATGGATCAGGGGACCCTCATGGGGCTCACTTTGCCTTTATAGGTGGAAAACCTGACGGTTGAGCTTAATCTCGGGCAAATCACCCCCCTGCAAAACAATGGTTGTTCTAGAACCATTACAGTCTGTAGAACCTATACAGTGTTACAGGTTTTTTTTTTTTTTATATATAAACGTTGATTACAGTATAGCATATATAACATTATATGGAATCACACAATGATTATTGATCATTGAATCGTGTGGAAGCAAACGTATCATGAAAAAATTAAATCTATTAAACCATTGAGCAGTGAAATTATAAAATTGAAATCTGTAATCATACAATTTAAGTTCATACTACGATAGTTTATTTTAATTGAATTAAAGAAGAATGAGTTCCTATTATATATTACGTATTTTTATTATTGGATATAGCGAAAAATAAATTTATTTTTTATTCTTTATTTTGAAACGTACATATTCAAAACTACCTAAACCATGAGTGATAAATAACTTGCTTATCATTCGTTATATAATATATAAATTAATAATACGTTATATAAATATAAATTATATTCAATAAATAACTCTTAAGTTGTGACATTTTTCAAGAAGGTTGCGGTAAATAAATAAAATTCTTCTGGCTAAATCTGGAAATAACAAAAATATAAAAATAAATTGAACCAACTATATTAAATTCTTGTTTATTATTAGGGCAAAATATTTGAAGGGATAGAAAGTATTTATAACACTTTGTTGGCATACCATACATAAACACTTTCATTATAGCTTTTATGATAATGTATGACATTTTGATACTTACTATCTTATCTTCAAATATTCTTTATTAATATTTTAATATTCAAAATCGTAAAAAATAAAAATTGAAATTATCGACAACTCTAAGGAATTTTATAAGCTTGAATCTTCGTAAGATAAAGTGATGACGTATTGATCAACATTTTATGAATAATTTGACGAATAAAAGCTTTAAAATAGTTAAATATGATAAGGTGAGTTATTGAGCCCTAAACAAAATTATATTTAGAGACTTAGGAATTTTTCCATTAATGTCTTGATATATTAATTTTATTTTAATCTTAATTAGATGGTAAGCTTAGTGAGTTTATTTTATAATTGTTTATTTCTAAAAAACAAACAAAAAACTATTGCATTCTCAGCCTTAAAACTTAAGTTTTCAGACATTGTTGGTTTTATGCGCTGTTTAAATGATCGAAAAAAGACTACTATTCTAATTTACTTTCCAGCAGGGCGGAAGGTATAATATTTCTCATTAAACAAACAGCGGTAATAGGCCATTTAATTTTATTACAGTACTAAATTATAAGCACTCTTTAAGAGAGAGATCGTTAGTCATATCCGAGTGAGCGGTGTTTGCTCTGGCTAGGACTGATCAATCCATTGTGCACGCAACCCTCCAGAGAGGTAACTAACTGTTCGCTCTTGATAACCATTAGATCCCAAGATTAGCAATTTTCATGCCTATAAAAAATTAATTTATGTTTCTCATGGGAAATATGGTGTTGTGGTGTGGGCCACCTGAGGTGTAATGGTTTGTATGACCAAGATCGTAGGTTCGCAGCTCGGGAAGCGGCCTTATGATTTTTGAAAGGGAGTTGAAAAAACAATCCTTGGTTATGAAGGGACGTAAAATTGGGTCCCGAGCTTGTACGGTGACAGGTACTCGTTAATGCTCCTATCCTAAATGTATAGGTGGATAGGCAAAATTGAGGACTCCCACTGTGGCATCGTCCGATTAGCCATAGCAGCATAAAGTGACGTTAAATAAATAAAAAACATTAAAGACAAAACACAAATCTCTAATTTTTTTGAGACCCTTAATTCACAATTATGTACGTTTCTCCGAGTAAAAATCATTAGATGCATTAAATAATTGTTGGTACTTTTTCTTCGTCTCATTTTTCACTTAAACAAGACATAAAGAAAAACTATGAAAATTTAAACAATTAAATTGCAAAATTTTGAAAATCTTCAATGTTGAGAATTCTTTATTAAAACTTAAGAATAGTGCTAGTCTTACTTCAGATTTTTTTTAAGTTGAGAAAACTAAAAAAAAACTAGGTTACAAAAACTTAAGTTGATAAATGAAATTAGTAGTTGCAGGGAAGAAAATGGTCTCGATGGCTTTCAAAGAAAGAATCTCTTAAATAGAGATGAACTATTCATTGGAAACCTACTTTTCGACACACGGCTTTATTCGGGCTGGATAGATATGGCATAAAAAAATTAAAATGAGGTACAAAGAAATTGTGAATAATAAAACAGATAAAATAACATATAAAAATAAACCTATTAGAGTAAACCCGATAGTAAAAGTAGGTATGGTTTAAATTATAAAATAAAAGTTTTTAAGTTATCTAACACGTTCTGAACAGAAGTCTCTTCATGAGTTGTATCAGAATTTAGGTACCATCTGTTCACCTTTAATGAAAAGCCCTCATCAATGTTTTCATCCCAATTTTAAACTAAGATATTCTTTTAAATAATTATTAGTTGAACATATAAATGGAGGCAGTAAAAATTGGAAGGAGGAAAAATTAAATCCAGAATGACCAATATGCCCTGATAAAGACCTACAATAAGGTTCGAAACGTTGCTCTATTATTTACGAGATTTGTCCCCGGCTGGTATCAACTCCGGTAGCTTAGTTGGTAGAGTCCTGTCACGGTAAGACTGAGGACCCGGGTTCGAATCCCGGCGGGGGGCATATCTTTTCTCTTCAAAATAAAAATATTTAAAATGAAACAACTAACTAATAAATTATAAAAAATTAATAAGTTTTTTTTTTTTGCATCCACCCTAATGTTTTCCTTCAATAAAAGATATCTTCAAATAAATCTGTACTATAAATCTCTGTATTTGTAATCTTTAGAAGGAGGATAATGAAATGGGAAAGTAGAAAAAAAAATAGGGAGGGAAGTACTAACGGGAGGTATTAAAGTAAGAGTAGCGGATTCGAGTCACGCGTAGCTAAGATTAAGAAGGAGAAGATTAAGATGCAGATTAGAAAGACCCGAGTGATATAATCATCACCGGTGAGCCCCGAACCTGGACTGAATACAGATCGCCCAAATCCCGGGGCTCCGTCTCCATTGATACCTTTAATCTTTATCTACGGGCTACTCCAGCCCTACCAATTGGATGAACTTTCAAATAGATTACTTCATCCATTTTGTGATTCAATTCCATCCATACTGGTTAGTAAATAAACTGAAACTTTGCACTCTACTGAAGGACCGTTGACTATACGATAGTTTAATTAGTTTGTCTCATTATACAAACCATGATCTTCAGGATTAGCGATTTTTCATATTAGAAGACACGGTAGAGTCCTGTGTCAAGTACTAAGGGAGATATGGCTTAATCTTTGAGACAAGCATATGACTACTGGCTGGATCTAGTGGGTAGATTCGTATAACTTTCACAAAAAAAAATTGGAAAAACTAAAAAACACGCATCTGTAACTATCCGGACCACATTGTAGAAAATAATCGTTTTTCAAAACTAAAAAAACACGCTTTAATAGAAAACAGAGTAAATACTTTTCAATAAGTTAAAATAAGAATAGAGTGATGAACTAAAAATTAATTTTATCGTAAAAAGGGTAGAGCACTTGATGTCAATCGTAGTAAATATTTAAATATTTTTATTATGAAGAGAAAAGATCTGCCCCCAACCGGGATTCGAACCCGGATCTCCGCCTCACCGTGGCAACGCTCTAACCATTTGAGCCACCGGGGTCGCTCCCTACCCATGACAAATCTGATCTCTTCACCGCTCCCACAATATCATATTTATTTTAATATACTTAATAATAATTTATATATAATATTTATATAATGTACAATACGAAATAGTAAATATTTCATTGAATGATATTAGTAAAAGCAGAATCATTATGAAAATTTCTTAAAAGCACCCCACGCTTTTTTACGATAAAATGAATTTATCAATTCGTCACTCTATTCTTTCTTATATTAAGCTTATTGAAAATTATTTTCTACTTTTTAGTCTTGTTTCATATTAAAGTGTCTGACTATGTCTTTTGGTATATAAACTATTATTTATTGTTGTGTTGTCAGCTAAGTACCTTCTTTGACTCCAGTCTTCTTTTGAATTTATACCAGCTCTAAAATAAAACCAGGGAGACAGAGAAACAAAGATAGTATACGTAGAGTATATTAAGAATATAGTTAAGAGAGTAGTCACTATGCTTGGTTATAATTTTTAATGATAGATATCTCTAGGTAGTTTATATCAGAACGTCTGTTATACGTATTTCGTTCCATTATATGTAATATGTAAAAACACTTTCTTACCGATTCTCACCTATTCAAGTGAATCTTGGACTCTAACCAAAAAGCACAAGAGCCAACTTCAAGCCATGGAGATGCGATATCTAAGAAGAATGGAAGGGAAGAACAGAAGAGACCGAGAGCGAAACGTAACGATACGGTCAAATGTGGGACTTCGGCCAGCTGGGGATATTATCGAAGAGCATCACCTGAGATGGTTCGGCCATGTTCCAGAATGGCGGAAAACCGAGTGGCGAAGGCCGTATATGAGACAAAGGTGGAAGGTATGAGACTAGAATACCAACGATGATTTGGGAAGGCGCAATCCAGGAGGCCTTTGACAGAAGAGGTTTGGAATGGGAAAGGAGAAGACGATTGGTACAGGAGAGGGATTCATGGATCAGAAAGGGTCCTCACACCGTTGGCGGTAGAAGAGGAGAAGATTAAATACAAAATAAAAATATATGTTATATGCAATATATATGTATATATAATGTTATATGTAATATCGTTCCATTTCACAATAAATATAATTTAGGATGGAAATAGTTGGGGGTGCAGTCAAACATTTTTGACTGCACCCCCAACTATTTCCATCCTACATTAGTACCTACCAGTCAACGAATTTCTTTCCTACATGAATAAATATAATTCTTTAGTACAAATCATCTCTACCAATTGTTAACTATTTTATAGAAGCCCTTATTTTGGAAGGGCTTTGGAATGAAAACTTTAGATGCGATTGGCTTAGTTTTGAAAGATATCTATATTATAATATTCGAACATTAAACGATATCCGATCTACATTGACTATTCCATCGGCAGGCTTGGCGATGACCGGGAAGACTCCTGGACCCCACTGGACGGCCTTAAGCCAGGAGAGACGGCGATAAGGTCGCGGCTATAAAACATGAGATAAGTTCCAGTCCCGGCGATAAATCTATTTTTGATGTATTTACAAAGGGTTCGGCTCGGGAGGGTTTGGGACAACAGCCAGCTGAATTTATGGCGCCCGTAGGAAGGGGGCGGAAAACCATTGATTTGTCATTTAAAAGGGGACCTGCCCTAGATCAACACCCCTCCAACGTTACTCCTGTTTACGCACCTTCCCCAGCGCTCCACCTTCCTCTCCCTTAACTATCCTTAATTAACATGTCTATGTCCATATTGTGTTCGTTCCAGGTCTTTGTTGGTTCGTTTCATTTAGGGGCTCGTCAATCGTGAAATCATATTATCCCTGATGAATATTCATACGTTTGCTCTTCTCGATGAAATGTATTCTCTCTTCAATCAACTGGATCTATCCGGTGAGGGAAAGTTGATCCCTTTTTCCTAACTGCTGTATTTTCCTTCTGAAAACAAACACTAATAACTCCTTTTGGGGGTCGCATGTGGTTGCGTGGTTAGTATAAATACCTTTCATGCCCGGGTTCACAACCTTGGACATTTTAAAGGGAGTAAAAAATCCTTGGTTATTTCTGGTTCCGAGGTGTACTCGATACAATACGTTAGTAATTTGATATAATACTATAGTACTATGAACTCGATAAAATCTCTTCATTAGTTAGATCTGAATACAAAAAATTTACGACTACCACTTTAGCATCGTCTGATCACCCAAAGCAGCATAAAGTGCCGTTTAAACAAACATACAAACTATAGCTCCTTTTGAACGAATCATCCCTTAAAATCAAAACTGCTATAATGAAAACCTTTTGAAGACATAAGTGCTATACTACAAAGTAGTAAATACTCCTCATATTTGTGTTGATATTAAGAAAATATTGATAATGTGTATAGAGATGGAATTGATAAAGAAAATAATAAAGAAGAAACCGCTATTTTACATAAGAATGTATTATTATAATTAACCATAACTAATTGTAGAAACAGTTAAAACAATAACTTTCCTTCTTTATTCTCTCCGATCTCCAATTATCCTTTCCTTATCAGCGAAATAGTCCGCTTCGTTTTCGCCTCAAGTCCTCAATTCTCCGGTTATACTCTTCGCAGTTCCACTCCTAAGCATTTTCTCCTTAACCTCGAGTTCTCTCATGTCCCTCTTTACCTCATGAAACCAGGGCGGTTTGGTTTTTAAGGAATCAAAATATTCTTTTCGTTAACTTAGTTGCATTCGTTTGCAGGATATATCCATATAAATTAATTCTTCTTGTTCGCATTGTATCGGAGACTCTTTCAGTTGCTTTGCAGAGGTTCTCATTTCGTATGTTGACTAATTTGTCGTTGGAAATTTTATCAATTTTCTTTTTTTTTTAATTTTCCCTTAATATCTAATCTTACGATCAGTCCATATTTGGTGATGGATAGTGCTTCCGCTGAATAGAGGGCTTCCTATTTAATCACTTGAATCCTTAATTATACTATATTTAATTTCTTAACTATAATAACAACTATTCCAATTTTCAAATCGAGTTTCTTTGTTAGGACCACTTCATTAGAAAACAAACAGTAATCAACAACAGTAGGATTCTTTACGAAGTTTATTTGAAAATAGAACAGATTCTACTTCTTTCTATTTTTATTTCAGTCTCCGAAGATTTTTCTTTTAAATTATAAGCATCATTCACAATAATGAAGTAAAATAGTACAATCCTAAAGTTAGTAAAAAACTGCTTTGTAGCTTTTCCTTGAAAATTAAGAGATTACATCAACTCTATGAATTGTTCGCCTTCTTTTTGTATTATAAATATACCTCTTGATACAGGCAAATGATTTTAAATTTAATTAAGGGAAGTAAAGATTTTGTCCTGATCAAGGAAATCATCCGAAAGAACAAAATCATATTGCATTCATGGCTGTGCCAGCTGTTGGACTTTTTTTCATTTAGACAAATATAGGAATTTGACACATCATGCGATTGATCTGAGTACATATTGTTAAAAGCTCTTGACAGGTCGATTATTGCTAGATACGGCGGCTTTGTACAAAACCAGTGTATTATAAATCAATCAGACATCGGATTTGTGAGATATTCCTCTTGGCCCATAAACTGTAAACAAACAAGGATAACAGAGGTCGCTTTTTGCGTTACCCCGAACTGCCTTTGTGCGGCCAAACCTGGTCCAAGATAAGCCTAGCCTACAACTTGCTATCTTAAGATAGTGCCGGCACGTGCGTCTTTTTCTGACACCCTCAGGGAAAGATTTCGTTTTAAATATTTTTATTTCTATAAGAGCTTATAATGGGATAGATTAAGACGAATGTAGCAATAACTTATTAATTTCAACAAAAAAATAAACCCCTAGTTTTATAATTGTAAAAGAGATTGGTGAGTATTGATTGAGTGAGTATTGCACCTAGTATATGAGTATATGAGGGGTGCAGATGCGAAACTCACATTCTCCACTTGTCAAAACTTTCGGTAAAATGATAAAACTCGATTCCGTTATAAATATATAGTAGTATATTGAATCAACGCCCCTCATATTGTATAACATACATTATATATGCATTATAGTAGGTTAATGGTTAGCAGTAGAACAGTTCAAATGGTTTTGATTTAAATATTGTATATTCATTATTTCAGTTTTCAATTTTATTTTAACATTGTCTATGCCATACAAATATTCGTTACTCCTAACTTAGTCAAATCTTTAACGCTTCACTATTTCACATTTTTCTCCACAATTTTAGGCCGCTCAATTTAAGCGTTCCTCACAAATATCAATACTTAAATGTTCTGGTTAATACAAAACGTAATAAACTCCAATAATATATAAAAACAATATTTAAAGACTTTTTCATAAGTACCAATACTAGTAAATTAAATATTTACAACAATTAACATCAAGCAAAATCACTTTGTTTTGTTTTTACGATAAAATGAATATTTTTGTAAGTAAACTCTATCCTTATTGAAAAATATTTTCTACTTTTTAGTTTTGTTTTTTACTAAAGCTTGTTTATTCTACTTTTTAGTTCGGCTGGCGCGTTAAAATTTGGTATCAAAAGATCAAACCATTTATGCCATAGTACTTGGTACAAGACACTAACTTAAAGATCCTGTTTAACATAATGAGACAAACTTGTTGAATTATCGTATTATCATCGGTCTTTGAAAATTGCAAAACTTCAATTTAACTGGATGTTTCGAAGTGGCCGAAAATCGGGTTCAAATATTCCGTTACATACAGGTGAATAAACTTATAGCGAGTTTTTTAGTTTTTTTAAAACTATTATCTATTAATTCAGTACACTATCTGTGAAAGGTTTCCATTCCGGCGATTAACATGGGATGGGACTAGGAAACCAGTGGCTGAGTTTAAAGAAAAGCGAAATGACCACAGTGCTTTAAATAGTTTAAATATTTAACCAGGGCAAGAATAGGTTTTCCGGGGGTGCCTTGATTTTAGTTTTAAGTAGAGAGGGTACCCCGGACGGTGAGGCGGGAATAATTATTTAAAGACTGGAGGAGGAGAGAGTGGGTGAGATTGTAGTGGCGGCCATTCCAGGGAGGCGAGGCGCACCTGAGCCACCCCCACTCACACACACACACACACATTGAGCTAACACCTACAGGGCACCCACACACACACGCAGCTCATCTCTTAGCGGCTTCCTTGGGGAAACATAGCCAGCCTATTGCATTAGCTCCTGTCGCCTTCACTCTCGGCTCAACCTTTTATAGATTTTCCTAAACACAGCCTCCACTCGTATATTGTGATCCATTTTTTATAGGACCATCCTTGTCGGAGCATTATGGCTGCCTACTTAAGTCCGAGCACTAAAATGAAGGGTTAGATGTTCAGCTACTAGTAGAGAACAGTTCGAATGATTTTAAGTTTATTCATTATGCAATAGCAAGGCTTAGAGAACCCAAAGGTTCGATCCCGATAAACCAACCGATCTCTATGTAATTCATATATCTAAATAATAAAATCACTATAATGATAGTCAAGTTCGTTACGGACAGGGCACACGAAGAAGAAGAAGAAATAGTAAAACTATACTGTGCCCTCGGGAATTAAGGTGAAATAAAATTATTTGAACAGATGTTGCCAAGAAAGAAACCAAACCTCAATTAAATTTTTTTTTGCTAATTTTTTTTATATATGAATACTTCTGTTCTAAGTCATAAACACTTTGATTCCAAAATACGAATATTTTTTTTACTTTTCATCTCAAATATTAATGGGTTACTCAGTGGTAGAGCGCTGAGCTGCCCTAATGAAGATCCCGGACTCAAATTCGGCTTAATACAGATAATTTTTTTAATCCTCCATGGGCTCACCCAACCTCTATGATGTGGGTACCCCAAGTAGGAGGAAAAGCCTGGCGGAAAAATCATCTCCCTGCACAACCGTTTTCTTAGAAACAGTGCTGTCTCTACCGCGTACTGAACCCAAGACTCTTTATGGGTTCTAGTAGTAGGTACAGGTTAAAATATTAAGTAGGTTGGTTTATTTTTACCAAACAGAAACATTATTTATTTTTTTAATATTTTTTAAAACTTTAGGTTTTCTATTGAAAATACCTGGACTTAGTGATAATTCGTTTCTAAAGAAATAGTCAACATTTTTTGTTTGTTCATTTAACGTAACTTTATGGTTCTATGGCTAAACGGACGATGATACAGTGGGAGCCCTAAATATTTCCTATCCAGGTCAATTAGGATAGGGATCTTTAACGAGTACCTGACATCGTACCGGCTCGGGACCTCTGTTTAACGTCCCTTCCGAAGGACGGCATTACCAAGCATTTTTTACTCTCATTAAAAATCCTAGGGACAACTAATAGTCAACATTCGTCCACTAATGTAATCTTTTTAAATTTTTTTTAATATTTGTTGACTTTATTTAATTTTCTCCATTATTCTTAGTGTCTTCCATGCCCGTATCAGAATTTTTCACATGGGGCATTTATTCCTTCAAAATGGTGAAAACACATTTTTTTTAGAATATCAACCAAAAAATAGTTTTATCTCTTAATTTTTGTCAAATTCAAGTGAAATGCTCTATATTAGATCACTTAACATACACGTTTTTATTTTTCCTCAATATTTTGCTTTAAGTACGATTCAGTATTCCAGTCCTCAGCTAGATTTAACTATTCTTCTCTAATATATTCAAAGCATTTGGCATATAAGGAAACAAAATTGTTATAAATTATAAGCTGAATACTAATCATACGGAACTACGCTCTCACTAAGTATCCAGGCTTGAGGTTATGGTAGGAAATAATATTATTTTAAACAAATGTAACCAAACATGTAAACAAATTATCTAATTATGAATGTAGTTACGAAAGTACCTTATTAATGTATTATATTAATATAGTATATATTACCTAAATAGTTAATACATTATATCTTTTAACATCAAAATGTTTGGTTATCGTCTCAGATTTTAGTTTATTAATGAAGGCAACAAATAAAATTAAATTCATAGTAAAAATAGGTTGAATATTAAGATTACGAACAATGTATGTTTGGATGCAGTATTATCCGGACTATTAAAAGTCAATTACCCCTAATTTCATCAATTTACCACAAGTTTTTTCTGTTCTTCTAAAAAAATTATCAAAAACTTTTCTGGGCTTAGCCGTTAGTAGCCACTGACTAAATGATAAAAAATAAATGTTTTTACAAAAAGACGTAAAACGGACAAGAAGAAGAAGAAACGTTCTCCGTAAAAGGTCCAATATTTATAGGATTTAGTTTCTTTTTAGAAACTGTTGTTATTGGAATCTTCCAGTTTATGATTCCAAAATAAAAGAACTTTAAAACTCCGATTCCAAATAAAAATCCTTTGAACAAAATATATTTTTGCCGAGCTCTCTATCCTTCAAGGAAACCTGATTGTCCCTTTAAATGCGTAGCAGATAAGGCAGGAAAAATCCACGAGTATGGAGATAAGATAAAATAGCAATGGTGGAAATTTTATTAAAGATATAGGGAGGGATACATTTTTTTTCCTTCCATAACGTAATAAAAAAATTAACTTAGACTGCACACTAAAAATTTGCAAAAAAATTGCATAAATTATGTGCATTCTAAAGGTTCTGAAAATCAAGATATTTATTGATCATTTAATCACCTCATAACTGAATAATAGGATTTTAAAATGACTATGGTTTCCTATCAATTTATAAACAGTGAAAATAGCGAATAGATATTGAAAAACAGTTGCTCAGTCGAGGGTTAATATAAGGGTTGATTTAAACAACCTATACTCCAAAACTACTTTAAGCAAAAACAAAAATATTATGAGTAAATGTAGATTAAGGAAAGAGTATAAGTTGTGAGTTAGTTGTAGATTTTTATGTGAATAAAGCACTAGACTGCGGTACATTTTCCCTATTTGAACAACCTCAACATTCTTTGTTAAGCTTCAAACTGAAGTAAGGTACAAGGAACTGATCCAACATAAACAATAATTCAATTAGGTTGTAATTCAACACAAAACACAACTTAAAAAAAATAAATAGTAAAACGATGAGTTGTCACTTTACGATCTTTAAAAAAAAAATATTTTTACTCGAAAACTGTAGCAAAATAGCATAATAGTACCGGAGCAAAGACTCTTGTTGTATTATACAATACATAATTCAATTATATGGCGTTGATAGCATCTAATTGGAAAAAAAAATGGATAGTGTGAAGGGCATAGACTATTATCAAGACATAGCACTCTCTAATATAACAATAATATTACAAATATAATATTACAAATTATTATAGTCTCATTAAAAAAAAAAAAAAATACCAAAATATATTTACCTGGTGTGCTCGTATCCGGTGTGTATGGTGGGCTCCTGGGAGCTCCTGTGCTCCAGCTTCTGAAGCCATCCCCACTTCCTATAAATACAAAATATATTTATGAACTATTTTTGTATTTAATTACTAATTATTTAATTATTGTAATGCCTAAGTGATAGTTTAGTTGTGTATATATTTGTATTTAAATATTAAATTAAAGGTTATATTAAAAATCTGAGAATATCGGCGGTTGAACTTCAAGTTTTAGCCTGCACTGTATAATTGAACATCTTTATATTTAAAAGTCCTCTTACCCCAAATGACCATGTACCGCAAAAAGGTGTGTTTGTGTTGGTAGGTAGGCAGTAAGTCTTATTCAAGAATTAGGTATGTGCCTGTGATATTAGAAGCAACTATTTATCGCTAAAATCGGCAAGATATTAGCCAGTTTATTTTCCCTATTTATTTTTTTTTTGTATTTCATTCCAAAATTTTGTAAAACATTAAAGGGTTTTTAACTTAAATGATGTTCATTGTAGAAAAATATCGGTCTAAGAATGCGGATTGTCTAAATTCAACAAAAGGTTTAGCGAATCTTGAAACACAAGGTCCACTACATTCTTAAGGCACTACAAGACAAGGTCCTAGATGAAGTAAGCCGCTGGTATCTTAAGTTGTTGGGCCATTGGTGAATTTTTTGCTTACATGGGACTATGAGGGTGGTTTGAAAAGTTCTCGAAATCACCGCTAGATGTCAGTGCTAAAGCAACGAGGTTCCCGCGCAATAATCACAAATCCTTTGTGAGTGAACACTTGGCGTGAGTGGTAGTGGCGACTCTTTTTTGTTGTTTTTTGCCTAGTGATTTGTGACAATGTGAAAAAACTGAGATTCGAGCCGTGATTAAGTACTTTATAAAGAAAGGTATAAACGCATAGGAAATTGATGCCGACTTTCAGAACACACTGGGGGACTCTGCTCCTTCATATTCAACTGTTGCCAAGTGGACCAGCGAGTTTAAATTTGGTCGGGAGAGCTTAGATGATGATCCGCCAATAGTGGACGGCCAAAAAGTGCTACCGCCCCCTGAATTTATCGCAAAAGTACATAAAAAGGTCATGGAGGAACGTCGACTGAAAGTGCGAGAGATTGCTGAAGCTGTAGGGATGTCATCTGAACGGGAATGTCCGAACAAAATTTAGCCCATTTTCTATTATTATTTAAAAATTTTTTTTTTTTTTTTAATTACTCTGCAGGGGGACTACGTTCAAAAATGAAAGCAGTTCGTTCGAGGCAAGACACTTCTTTCTAGTACGTTCCGACAACTTTTCAAACCACCCTCGTATTTTCGGGTACAGGACAACACTATCCAACTTTTTATCTCCTAATTTTGTGGAGCATTTATTAAAGTGAGTGTACTCTCAAGGCACCTGGCGAATTAGGAAAAATAGGGAGCTTGATAACATCATTAGGCATAAGGATAAAATTCATACTGTGAAGTCAAGAAGATGCAGTTGGCTTGGAATGACCGCACAGAGGACGAATGCGATGGATCGGGGCGGCTGGAGATGTAAGGTATTATCTCCAGTAATAAGGTATTATTCCCGAATAAAGAAAGGTATTATTCAAGTTCCAGAGTAACGTGTTGATTTTTCTCCCTTGCTGTCAACAAAAATAATTGTTTATTTTTGACGTTTAAATTAATATGATTAGAGTGCTGCCAATGGGTAGTGCCTCTACACGTCCTTTCATGTATTTATTTATTCATACAGCCCTTGTACTAGATGTATATATTACAGTTGTACAATTCAATAAAATAATTAAAAAAAAAAAAAAAAAATTAATATGATTCAACAAACTGTAAAGTTCATTCACAGGCCGCTACGCGTCGCTAGTCTCCCTCAATAAGTCACAAGCATATCGCCCATATCGATGTCGGGAACCCATAATTTTTTTCTCAACAAAAATCGCTCAGTAGGGCTATAAAGGTTCAATGACTAAAAGTTTAATTAATCATTCTATGGCCCTTTTATAGCTGATGAGCGATATGTATAGCCAATATAATAACAAGTGTAATTAGTGATCCTAAGGCAGAAAGGAGATTTTGAAAGGACGGATAAGGGGAAGTAGTGGACGAAGCTTCGGAAGCCGGGATCTCAAATAATAAATGAACTGGTGGGAATCCGTTTAGTCGGACTGAGCCGGATCAGTTGCCTCAATAAATAATAGAGCCACTGAAAACATGAATTATACCTCGTCCGCGTCAGGTCCACGGTTGACAGGCCCCGTGCTCTCCGCTCGTCCGGAAACTGCATTACTACGGCTAATAACTAGGGGAGCCAAATCTAATAATGCATCAGCTAGCTACTCCAAAAACCTGCTATTAGCTACATCACAGAACTATGGTCAGTCACTCTTGGGACTAATATTTTAATTTAATCTAAAAGGGGGAGCGGAATAACACACTGAGTTGCCTTGTGGAAGACACCGGGTTCAAATCCGGTCGTAGCAGATAATTTTTTAATCAGCTAACTGTCGGGGATGGTTCCTATGGTATCTGGAGATCTTTCTGGGTTCAACCAGCCTCTATATACATGGGCACCCGAATTGGGGGGTAAAACCTGGCGGTTGAGCCTTATCTTGTACAAATCACCTCCCTGCACAACCGTAGTGCTAAAAACATTAGAGCCTCTAACTCGTACTGAGCCCAAGACTCTTCATGGGTCGAGAGGTACTGTTTTTTTACTTTTTATTACGTCATAATTGAAAATTATAAGATAAAGCTTTCTATCCAATTAGTTTTCGGATATTATTAAAAAAAACATAGACATATTTCATTTACATTTTATATGGAAATGTGAATTTTAAAATTAAATTTAATCGAAGAATAAAATATTTTATACCTCAATGAAATTATATTCCCATAGTTGTACCTAAACTTGAAAGTGCGTTGTGAAAAATTAAGATTAATATATGTCAGATTTCAAAACTTGTGGCCTCTAATTTCTTAAGTAACTACTAATTATCTAATTAAAATTAATTACAGGATGAATCGAACATTTCGCAAAGAGGTTTATTGTTGGTCAGTCTCTACCATATACTAAACCCAAGACCCTCTATGAGTTGTTTTGGAACAGTTTCTTTGATTTTATCTTAGCATCTTTAAAAAATTATTTTAACTGAAACGTTAGTTACACACTATTATTACGATTACTTATCTATATGGCTATGAAAAATTATTTTAATCGATTTTTTTCATTAAATAAAATTAATCAATACCACCAATCTCTGTTTGCAAACTTCCATCAAAGAACCACTACCATACTTTAACACAATTCTCCCACCTACGCCTCGGTCGTAGTGTTGGCAAGCACTTATTAACTTTTCAGGAATATGTTGGTTACTAAGCCCAACAACTTTATAAGATCGTCTTACTCTTCAGGTGTTAAATATACCATTCAAAATTAAATATATAGTGGGTTGTTGAAGGAAGTTTGTTTTTAATGGGTTGATGGATATCGCTTGAAATTCAATCTGACTTCACAAAGCCATAGATAAGTATGAAAAAAAAGATAGTTGAAGGTAACCCATGACGTTAATTAATCGTTTGGTACTTCTTTTCACAAGTCTAACCACAAAACCCAGGTTCCCATTCATTAAATTCAATATTTATTCAGGATATGCGAGCCAAATATATTTAGTTGTTCTCATTTATTATAAAGATAAGGAATATACGTTTAATTGGTTACCACAAATTACATCCAGCCTTACCACACCACACCCAAATCATACTACTATCGCGGAAGGAGTGGAAGTCCGCAGAACAAACCACAGCCCTAAGGAGAGATGTAAGTAGAGCTACAGCACCTTGAAACCGCAGGGAGGCGGCTCCTTTGGCCTGGATTGCCGCAACGACGCTAATGACTGTAACCAGATATCGTGACAGCCGCCACATTACCATCTCCTAGGCTTCCTTATTAGTAAATCCTTATTTGCCCTTAAGCAGGATGCTCCCGAAATGCTCAACTAACCTAATCACTACCTCGGCGGTTATGTTCCTTCTTGTCTTGTCAGACGAGTAAGTGGAGGAAGGAATCGGGAAACGGAACAGAATTTATCTTATGTTTTCCACCATCATTATGGTTCTAATTTACATTGAACTAAGCAGTTACTATAGGTAAATACCGTTGTAGTACTCGAGTGATGTATCACTAAAGTGATCATACCCCCCGTTTTGAACGGGACAGTCCCTATTCTCAGTCACCTATCTGTTGTCCCCAAAGAAAGGACCGGGGCGCAAAATAGTCCCGGTTTTTTTAAACCTCGGAAACATGTAAAACTATGGAGCTCTTCAACAAGTAAAAGTCTTTTCTTTAATGAATAAATTGAGGACATCCGGAAAAATCACTTATAGGTTTCTTTGAACTTCGCCAACTGAATGCGAAGTCGATAACTAATATAAATAAAAAAAAAAAACTTCCCTAGATTTTAATTCTTGTTTAAAATTATCAACAGCTTTATTAAAGCTTATTTGTTCCTCTCACAAATACGCATGTAATTTAAAATAAATATGATGTATATTAATTAATGAGGAACTTTGCTTTTATAAAGCTGTGGAATTTCTTATTATATTATAATTAATTACATTGCACACTAATTGTGTTAAGTTATACTTTTTTCAATTATAGAATATTATAAGTTGTGTTTATTTGCATTTTTCATGGTCAATTTATTTATACCTTAAAAACTAAAGAAAAATTGTAAGTTTAATAATATGTTTTATTTAATATAAATAAAATAAATATAAATTGTTTTTACTTAGAATGATGTTCTGAACTATTCCATTCATTTTTCTCCCGCCATAAAGTCATTAGAGGTTTTATGACAGATGGTAATTATTTGATAAATAAGAAATATTGTTTTTATTGAAATATTTAATTGGATGTTTGTATAAATAGAAATAAAATGAATAGGTTAGAACAGAAATGACATTTTTTAAATAAATTATGAACCATATATAATTCGTTTAGATAACAGTTATATTATATTTCGGTAATTTACCAACTAATCACATACTAAAAAGTAAGAGTAATCATTACGCTAAATACAAAAATGATTATCAAGGTAATTAAATAAATGCAAACAACATAGGTATATAACGTATAACAATTTATGCAAACAAAAGAAGTAAATAACGGAACCTTAAACTTAACAAATTATTTCTAGGCTTGATTTGTAGATTTTAGGGTGGATAAAATTTATATTAAATGATAATAGATACGTATTTAAATAACCCCTTATATCATCACACTATGTAAATTATGTATGTAGATAATATTTACCTTCTTGTATACTTATTAAAAGCTAAATTTATAAAATTCTGTGTATTTTTTATTAATAAGTTTATTCATGTTGTGTACTGGTTTTCGGTGTTTAACTGTTGAAAATAATCTCGCCAGGACATTATTTATTAAAAGATCATGAAAATTTAATTATATAAACGGCTATAATTTATCACACTGTAACCGCTTTTAACAAATTAAAAGCTCATAATTACCGGCCCTTACCTACTCATTAATTTGTTAATGGATTAAATTTTCAAGGTAATTAGGCATGCGATGTTTAAAAACAAAAATTAATAATTAATTTAAAATATAAAAAAGGTATTTCAGGGTCAATTTTAAATTAAGCGAACAGGTCATTAGTGGTAGGGACATGAAAAATACCTAGTGGTAGTTGCCTATCGAACCAACGAGATCAAGAAGTCATCATAATCCCATGATTTTTGGAACAGTCCATGAAGCTTTAAATGAGAGCCCTTGATGGTTTCATGGATTGTACACGTTCGTGATGTTTATTGAAGATAGCCGTTGTGGCTTCAAATGATCATGAGAACACAGTCCCATGGTTCTTCAATTATTCCCTGAGATGGGGGGTCAGCACGCGAAATTTCAATAGAGATATTGAGAAACACGCATCCACTGTCCTGTCCTATCCTCTCTTCTACGTTTTGTAAATCTTCACCTGATTCTTCAGGGAACAATTTATTTACAAGTTATGTTGACTTGGTTAGATTGCATTATTTAATTTCATATTCAACAATTGAAACTTTAGCTTACCACAGATAAATATCTTTATTTATTAAGTTCAAAGTTGTAAATTTCGATAAAGAATATAAAATTATCTTTGCTTGAATCCCGTTATAATTTTTTTAAATAGCGGCGTGTTCCTTGTATTTTTTTTTTTTTGTTTCAAATTGTAATTCATTAAATAAATAAAAAAGTCATATTTAACTTTTTTAGCATGCTTTTATTAGCATCACGTATATGTGATATGAATCGGAATCTTTGAATTCGATTTTCGGCTACTTTAAAACATCGAATTAAGCTGAACACTATTTTCATCAATCCTAGCACACTTAGGATCGATGACAATACAATACTTTAATAAGTTCATAAGTATAATATTTAATAACCAGGATCTCCAGGATTAGCGATTTTTCATATCAGAAGAAACTGTAATGTCTTGAACCAAATACTAAGGTTTAGATATGACATATGACTACTGGCAGGATCGACTTTAGAGTTTTCTATATTTTGCAAAATAAAAAATAGTTAAAAAACATTCTTTTGAAGGTAGCCGAACTAAAAAGTAGAAAATAAGTACTAGTTTAAAAAAGTAAAGTACGTGCATTTATAAATAATAGTTTAAAAAGCTAATACGCACGTTTTAACATGAAGTAAAATTATTGTATGTAATAAATTATTATTGGTAAAAGTAGGGTCATTGTGAAAACGTCATTACAAAAGAAATACAGTGGAGCGTCGGTTATCTGAACTAATGTTGTCAGGGTTGGTTCGGATAATAAAAAAATCGGATAATCGAAATTCACTAAAAAATAAAAAACAAAATATATATGCCTGAAAGGAAAATCTAAACCAATTAATAAAAGTTTATAAAATGCATGATTGTTTATTTACGTAATAATATATGTACATAGTGAAAAATGAACGAATAAAAAATTAACTTTTCGCTTTTTTCATAGTTTTACAGCTGTAAAGATCATTTGCGTACCTGCTGATTGAATCAGAATCATTTTTATTCCCATTATGGTTGGTTGTTTTACCATCACCGAACTCCGTAGCTAATGTCTGACCCGATTCACCTTTTTTTAGCCGCTTAACTATTTCCAATTTATCTCTTAATGAAAGAACCACTCGTTTTCTTGTTGTTGAAATGCTTGATGAAAACAAAAAGTGATCACAAATGCGGTGTACACCTCACAAAGAATGATTTAAAACTGAAGATGAGCAACCTATTACCAACCAAATGAATAGGAAGAGATTCAGAGAAACATATGAAATTACCTAATTAGGTTTACAGTTCTTAGTAAACAAATACGTATTGAAGTCTAAGTTCATTTGTTTGCAGTTTCCGATAAATGATTAGGAACCCCCTTATTGACGTTCATGGAAAAATCTTTTTATTTTTCATCAAATTTTATTTAAAATAGCAATAATTTTAGCAATACAAATAAGTAACTGGATGATCTGATCAAATTTATTAAAATTACATTTGGAAAAAAAAAAAGAAGAAGCTGTTTCGTTAATCGAACGTTCGGACAATCGACGTTCGGATGATCGACGCTCCACTGTACCCTCTTATTACGTCAAAATAATTTTATTTTTTTTCATATAACAATTTAATCTTCTTGAAAATTTGTTTATACTTTTTAGTTTTGTTTTCAATTAAAGCGTGTTATTTTACTTTTTTAAACTGTTATTTATGTTTTGTTAACTACATTAAGCAAAAGTTGTTTACTTCATTTTAGAATATTTTAATTTAATATTACCTACACATAATATAGTATATGAGCGTACAAAGGTTGGAATCGGGAAGTTTTGCGAAAAACTGTATTAAGCCCGTTATTCTTGAAGGCTGATAACCGGCTTATCAAACTGTAATCGAATAACTTTCTTCCACTCTCACCATTTCTTGTAAAGTCAATCTCAACTCGGACATTGTCAGAATTCCAAGTCCCAGTTAGCAATAGTTTCATCCGAGCCAACTAAATTCAAAACTAAATAACCTATTTTTGTATCAAATAATTCGTTTCAAATACTATTTTTCTGATTTATTGCTGGTAACATTGCCCGTTCATGAAGACTGATCCGGTAATTTGGTTTTACTTTTATTTTATTTGGTCATTTGGTTTAAACAATGATACCGTGAACAAGTGTAGATTTTCGTATGCCGGTCCTTGCAGCGTTAAAGGTTCATTACAACAGTAAAATTAAAAAAAATATTACTCATGTAGGCAAAAATGATTCACTTTCTTGTCTTTTTTTCAATAACCAATATAAACGATTTCCTTATTTATGTAAAAGTATTCTGATCAGAAAAGTCTTCTTAAAAAACGATATATTAATACAGAGCAAAGATTTTTAAATTTGGCTTTGAATGCTAATATATTGACTTAACATAGAAAATTTTGGATAACCAAAATATGCGAAGCTCAAAACAGAGTTTTAAAAAAAAATACTATTATTTTTAATTTTGTCGTTCTAAGTAATCCAAAATACTTGTAAGATGGTAAACGCGAATAATTGCATACTACTTACAATATTTCAAGTACTTCTAATAAGAACTGTGTAAAATTATTTTAAAAATGGATTAATATTATTTTATTACATGGAAGGTTATCTGCGTGCACCACGTTCTAATACATAACAATTTAATCTAAGTCATTTCTAAATGGTATTTTCTTCCAGATTCAATTGATACTCTCCAATTATGACAGAGCATTATAGGACATTCTAATGAAGTTAGGAGTGAATAGATGGAGAGATTTCCAATATTAACACTATTTTTTAACCAAGTATGTGTTTATAGCCCAATTACTTTCGACATTTAATAACTTTAATCGTATTGGAGAGAGTAAGATATTAAGTAAATATCAACTAATGGATGTCTGAAGATTCGTATTATTTGATATACTATTGATAGTTCTTAAAATTTCAACCGAGTATAAAGTAAATTCAAGAAAAACGAATAATGAAGAAAGAATAGTTTAAAAACTTTAGTGGCTGATCTGTTGCCAGGGTTAAATGAAAAGGTATAAGAATTGTTATTTAATAACCACCTGTTTGGGTGCATTTTATTGGTGATATATATAAAAACTATTTTAGTATGAAAAAAAGGAATAACATTATTTATCATTAATGTATTATGATTCGTTACTATATTACTACTTATATTACTTAGGCTCTTAACTGTTTTGTATAAAAACCGCTTATATTTTATGAGTTCCCGTCACCTCATATATGATGTATAAGTATTATTTATTTTCTTTATAAGATATTTCTTATATACTGGACTCAATCTTCTAGATTTATATAATTTAATAGAGAAGAAAAAACCACAGTCCAGTCAAATATTGTTATTTAAACTATACAAATGATTAAAAAAAACGTTTCGACATTTATTTGTCATTCTCAATTTAAGCAATTCCTCATACAACTTCATTTAAATTTATAAGTCCAAAGAATTACTTAAGGTCGAATATTATTTAAAAGTTAAAAAGTCAAAAATATATATAAAATCCTGGAACTTGACCATGGAAGATAGTCAAGTTCCAGGATTTTATATATATTTTTGACTTTTAAATAATGTATGACCTTAAGTAATGAGTTGGACTTATAAATTTAAATGAAGTTGTATGAGGAATTGCTTAAATTGAGAATGACAAATAAAAAATGCTTTTTTTAATCATTTCTAAAGTTTAAATAACAATATTTGACTGGAATATAGTTTTTTCTTCTCTATTGTATTATTTATTATTATTGTTTCCGTCTTAGCTCCGTTTGTGCCTACATTTGTGAAATTTACAATCAATACTGATGTACATTCAATTACACACCAAATTGTTGACAGAAAAAAATATTTTTAATATTAAAAAAGGTAAATTAAATTCATACCTTATTGAATATCAAATTTAATAATATTATTTTTGGTGCAATCAATATTTTATGATCCATATCTATTTTTTTGAACTTTGAACTTTTTTAACACATTACTAAGGGATCCATGATATTTAATATAAGTTAATTGACAAACACACACACTAGAACATATAGGGTTACAAACTTAGAAATGAACCATTTCAAGTTCTATATGTTTTAACAAAACATTTAGAAAACAAAGGTACCTCTAACGAACATAAAATATCTATATGCTTGCCATATGAAATAAATATCAGGAAAATATAGTGAACTATAATTCGAATAATAACGAATGCATATTTCCTTATAATAATTTAATTTTAATGATAATAGTAATTCTAATGGTGACATTTTATTTTATTGTTAAACTTATTGAATTGTAAAATTGTTAAATTACTGTTCTTAATTAATTTTTACCAATTGTTACTTTTAAAGAAATTTTGGTAAAAAAATAAAATAAAAGATTTAATTTACTAGATAAAAATATTTTTATTCCTTCAGAGAAATAGCTAGGGGTTGCTTAAAATAAGACATTTTTATCTTTAAAAAATGCTAATGTCATTTTTTTTTATTTTAGGTAATTTTAGTTGAAGTTACAATAATTTATGCCTGTTATATTTTATACATCTTATTTTTTTTAATTTACAGCTATAATAGCAAATTAAAATAGTGAAGTAGTGTTAATACAAAATATAAGACTGGTGTTTATGGTGTTTTAAAATGAAAGCATTACCTACATTGCTGTTTGGCATATTCATTTAGGCCTAATTTTCTTTCCTTATTATTGCCTTAGATTATTTAAACCGTGATAATTAATTTGCAATCATAAAGCATATAGTGCTTACACCGGCTGAAATAACCATGTTGCTCTGAATAAACACTATTAGCTGAGAGGATGATGAAATATCGTTAATATTAAAAGGCAATCGTAATTTCATATTTATAGAAACGGTCTGTTGATTATTTAGTTGGTCCTCTCCTACCGAAAAATTGACACATTCATATTAGCTTTTTTTAGCTTTACCTGTGAAGGCTCATTACTAATTCACGTGTTTTAGTATTAATTACTATTCTCCCTTGTGATTGAAACATGCATATATAGATTTTCTTTCCTACTTTTGTTTTTCAATTATACGAATCTCAGACACCTTCAGAGTGAAATTTTCTTGTTTAATCCACAAAATTTAATTTAAACTCATATTTCCTAAATAAAAAAAAGTCCTAGATCTTAAGAAACCAGCCGGGAGTGTTATATTATTGAAAAATAATAATTTGTTTTTAAAGGTATTTACTTATTGTATTAGTGTAATGTAAATTTCATTGAATTAAATAAAATAAAGTTATTTTTAAAATAAAACTTAAAAAAGAACAGCCCCTAATATTTTTATAAAACTATTTTCAAAATGGTTCTCTGTCTCATATACCCTATAAGGAATATATGTATGGGTTTTGGGATATGTTCTCATTAAAGTTTTCCTATTGTGTTATCTGAGAGTTGATGATTGATTAAAATTAACAGTTTATGTTCTATCAATATGACAAATATCTGAACTACATGTAATGAAAATATATGAAATATATTTAATAAATATTTTTTGGCATTAACGCAAGATCTACTATTCTTTAATCAATGAACAAAATATTTCTATGCTTAACCAATTTATATTTTTTTAAATATTGGCATCCACCTTCTCTTGATATATGTATGCATATTATTAATGCATGCTATAATGCATTAATTAATTACTTTATAATTGTCTTAAATTGATCACAAAATAATTTTCTGTTTTAATATATCAACTAAACCCCTACGTGTTGTATTTTACTGATTAAATATTTATTAGTCTATACGCTTTAATGGATTGTCCATTAAGATTCTTTGAGAAGTAGAATAGCATAATTTTGGTCTGACTTGACTAAAAAAGCTATTAAACTTCATAAAAATATTAAAGGTTATACAAGTAACATATCTCATATAGACCATTACCAAAAATTATAAAATAAACGATTAATAATAAATTAATATAATTTGTAATTTAAAATGCAATTCAACTTACAATTAAGTGACTTTTGGTATTAAGCAATATGTATATTTATGAATGCTACATATATATGTATATTATAATATACATAATTGTATAAAATGTACAAGCTTACAAATATTTCTTTTTTAAATTGTTTTTAATTTTAAGGACATACTTACAATACAATTACACAGATTATCTAGAATCTTTAGTTTAAAACAGACACCTTGCAGTGATAATAATATGTAAACATCTTAAGCTGTAAAATTTTTCTCTATTCTTTAAATTGACAAGGAAAAACCCGCTAAAGCAATACCACCAACCAACAAAACCAAAAATAAAAATCTAAAGTATACTTTAAACATATTTTTATTTTCTACAATAGCTAGGCATGTTGTAATGAATATTAAAACAGCATGTTATCAGCATAATTTTAATAATCTATGGTATAAGTTCCAAAAAATTCATATGAATATATATGAGACCAAACTTTAAATTTTTCTATATTCGTATCTATCATTTAAGAGTCATGCAGTATTGCTCCATTAGTCTAGTTGTTCCTGATAAAAAATGAAAAATTGTTATTGTTTTTGACAATATAAAATATTTACTAGTACTAATAAGACTAAGAATAAAATATTACTAAATCAGTATAAATTAAAACATTTAGATTAGCCACAATCAGTTAATATTTATTTACACTTTTAAGCTGAAAATAGACTGGAAATCCTATTATTTTGTTTACTACATTTATTATATCATAAAAACAAACTTTTTCCTATTAACCTTAAATAAAACTTGACACTTTTTAAACGCGAATATTTATGAACGATTATATCAGTAAGGTAATTTTAAATTATTACACTGTTTTTCTCAATTTTCCTAAATTACATATATTTTTTTATGACGTTATCTGTTTTTAATTATGTTTTAAGATAAATTTGTCATTGAATTGATTGAGACATCTACAACTTATTTATTGATTGCAGTTAAAAAAATTTAATTCCTCATAATCAGTTACAACAGAAATGCTTATAAATATTATCAATAAGTATCAATCTTGTAACGATTTCTTTACAGAAAATTTATAATCAATATGGTCAATACTCAGTATAATTTTTATATCATAAACTTAATATCAATCAAAATATGTTTCCATCAATCTTCTCTTTTACAAGCAGCTAAAATCTGTTTATTTATTATATTACTAATTATTAAATACGTAAAGAAGAAATGATATAATAGAACAAGAACTGCTTATAAGAATTATTGTGAAAAAAATCTTGATCAATCTTATAACGATTCCTTTTCAGAAATTTTTAAATTACCACTTTTCTATATTTAGTCCCTTACAATCTATATGGTTAATACACAGTCTAATTTTAATATCATAAACATATGATATGATACAAAAAATGTTTCCAAGCAGTTGAAAACTATTAATTTATGAACTAATAATTATTAAAAACTTTTCTGTGCCAATTAAAATGTCTAAGTGAATAAGGGTTCTATGAAATTAATAATAATTCATATTACGTTATAATACTAACAGTTATTTTTTTCATCAAAGAATTATACGAACTGTTAGTTTTGAAAATGGTACGTGTCTATTTGGATCTAAAAAAAATCGTTTATTCTTTTTAAGGATTCTTTTTTCATAATAACAATTAAAGGTGAATAGGGTTTAAAACATCACTTCTATCAAAAGTTCTAAGTGGTAAAAACATTTGCCCGTTTACCCATATTTTTTTAAGTAATGGAAACATTTAGATATCACGAATATGGGAAAACGGACTCAACAGTTCATTTAAATCAAATAAGCTGGAAAAAATATTTTCATCAATCAAAAGCAAGGAGCTCAAATCTATTTATTTATGGAAATATTAATAATTAAATACTTTTCTGTACTAATTAACATGCCTTGGAATAACAGTGAATGATATTCCATGGAATTCAATTAATTATAAGTCATATTGGGTTATTCTACTTCCAGTTACACATGATATTTTTTTAATCAAAGAATTATATTGGACATAAATCAAAGAACAATAATATTGGAATCACGATTGTAAGATTATTTTAATTTTTGAATAGATCTGATTTTTAATGGAGATTGAATAACTGAAATTACCTTGATTTGGAGGTCTTATTTGATTTTTAATTGCTTTTTTATCTGCAGCCTGGGGGATAAGTGTTAAAGTATAATTTTGTCCAGAGAGAGATAACTGCATATTGGGTAGGGGAATCGTGCTATTATCGTAGTTTTTGGCTTGAAATTGAGTTGTAATATAAGGAGAAATTCCTTTTCAAGCCATTGCCTGATTTATGTGCTACGAATGACACGATTCCGTTACCTTAAGTGTATGAAACTAGTTTTGGAGATGATTCGACTTGAGTACATACTCACCGGGGCTATACATACATGTTTTGTTTTTTATCAAAGCTCGGCCTTACATGAGTGGATAAAGATACATGTTATATATCCATATATGAGACTAACCTGGCCTCTTTGGCTGTACGACGGTAAAGGCGGAGTGCTCTCCGATGGGTACCCTTGGTACCCTGCAGTCCAGCGGGGCCACCTCCATCAGACTGCCGCGCCACCCCCACCGCTCCGTCGCATGCGTTTCCCCCACTTTTCTCCCTCTCGTTACCCCCCTCTTCATCTCATAGCCTAGGATGGAAAAATCTGTCCCCTACGCCCGTCGAAGGAAAAAAATAAATTAAATAAATCGCAGCGATAGTCGATATTTTGAAAGAGGGTAGAAGATCAAAATATCTTCCGGTAATAGATGATACATAATGGGTATAAAATTGTAGACTTATTTAAGAAGTGAAAAATAATAAATAAAAAAATAATACAGTGAACTATGTATAGGTGAAGGTACTGCTGAAGGTAGGGAAAGGCTGTTGAACTTAAAAAAATAACTATACCTTTTTTGATTGAATTGTACTTAATTTTTTACTATTTATGTAGCTATCTAGTAGATTTGATTCGATGAGTAAAAAATATATAAATTATTAAACTATGACGTTGCTTTTATTATTATTGGATTCATTCCCGCAGGTTGTCGCTTCGAATTAAGTCACAGGTTTATCCATCTATACTTCGAAATGTTTGTTGAAACGTTTATTTCTTGAGGATATGATTACCGAAATATACACATTTCCAATAATTACACTCTTTTTTCCATACTAAAACTCAGGATTATTTGTTTTTATTATGGATAATATTAGAAAGGAAACGAGTGAAAAGTTAAAACTTAAGACTTTACTCGAAGCGACTACCTGCGGAACTGATAATCTAATTTATTATGCCATGCAGTTCAATCTATCAGATACTTAAAAAATAGAAAAAGTAGAAAGTAAAATTCAGCAAAAAACAAAACAATTTTTTTCCAAGTCCGAAAGCGTTTCAATACCTTCTATAGTGTATAGTTCTAAATTAAAATGAATAAAAAAGACTCTTCATATGTGTTATATGAAGAAGAAAATTATTAGAGAGAAAAAAAGAGAATTATTGAAAAGCTCAGAGGTTTTTTCTCAATTCGAACCGATAATTGTTTAAGACACATTAGCATGTTTTATATTAATTAACAATAACAATTTTTAAATAATATAAAACATAGGGCTTAGCGAACCCGAAGGCTCGATGGCGATACCACCAATTATCCGGTTACAAACCTCCGTCCACGGACTCAACTCTACCCAGACTCAAATCCGCCAGCTCTTAACACAATCCTCCCACCTACGCCTCGGTCTACCCCTTAAACTACATATTAATTACAGACCATTATTTCAAAGAAATTCTGTAGGAATCAAAGATATTTACCTATTTTCAAGTAACCAATACCAGCATCGTTGTAGATGACAATGAATTTATTATTTGGCTATAAAATAAAATATATAAATTTAAAAAATTGAATGGATTCTAACATAAAACTAAACTTAGTGTTTTTACATTACCATATTAATATTAAAAATTACTAAAGCAAGTGTATAATAGTTGATTACTGGATGGTAGTACCTTCCTATTCTTACCCTACGAATATCCATCCTCTATTCTTCACATACCCACTTAATTAAATAATATTATCAATGATTCCTCCTTATATTACAACTCAATTTCAAGCCAAAAACTACGATAATAGCACGATTCCCCTTCCCAATATGCAGTTATCTCTCTCTGGACAAAATTATACTTATACACTTATCCCTCGGGCTGCAGATAAAAAAACAATAAGATATAAAATAAGACCTCCAAATAAAAGTAATTTTCCATTTTGTGTTCTTCCATTTTTTAAATACAAAATCTCAACCTTACAATTTTTATATTACATTAGATAAAACTGCATTTTTTTAAAATCTTTTTTTTTGATCTATTAATTCAAGTACATTATATAATCAATATATCATTCTACATATTTTGTAATTTCTTTCGTATCTCCTTTCGTAAAGAATTCTTCCTGACCTCATTTAAGTTGTATTTTTTATCTAATGCTTTACACATATACACAATTATTAATAGGTGCATGTATTCTAAATGTTTATTTTGGTTTAAATGATTATTTATAATATGATTTAATTAAGTTCCAGTAATGTAACTATACTGCTTGAACTGTTCTTTATTCGTTAGTGATCGAAAGTCCCTTAATAAAGATTAATTATTCATGTCATTTTATTACGCTGTATTTGCATTTAAATCGACCATAATTATGGTAGCAATTAAAGTAATGATCTTGAGTAAATAACTAATAATAATTTTTTTTGTTATCTTAGTTTAGTCTTAGATAATTAAATTTAAATTTAATTAAACTTAATTTGATCGAAAATTACACTATTATTTAAAACTTCTAACTTTTACTAATTACTGTCTTCGAATCAGCAATAGCTCATTGGCTTAATAATTCCTAATAAATAAACATAACCGTGAAATATAATTCAAAATCTTGTTTTTATCACATTAATAAAAAAAAAGGTTTAGTGAAAGGTTTAGGATTTAAACTGAAGGTTCGATGCCAATACCACAGGCTAACATGATTTCCTACAAGTCCGGATTACAAGATTTGGAGTGATCTACCAAACGCAGTTTTCGTCAAGAAATACTTCTATCCAGGAAAGAGCAAACAAAAAATTAAATATTTTTCCCGTTTTTTAACAACTTATAAATAAAATATTAAAAATATTTAATTTTAACATTTAATATTAAAACATTTTGATAGTTTTTTACTAGAATTTACACCATTCAAATTTGTTAATGATTTTCATTAGTCCAATGGTCTTTATTATTATATTAAGTGATAAAGTATTACTTTCGAAAGGATTCTTTTCCATATTTCTTTTAAAAAAATTGTAAATATTGTCATAAATATATATTGATTCAGAGAATTTTTGTAAATCAGAACTTTCTGTTTAAACATTTTTCAAAATTATAATGTAAAAATACAAATATTGATAGATATCTCACGTTATAAAATGAAGATAGCTCTTACACAAAGTGTAAACATGAGTTCTATGAAATTGGTAAAATATTGCTCATGATTTATTATAATTAAAAAAGTTAGTTCAAAATAATTCGCTGTAATACATGTAGGTATGAATAATATTTTTTTAACATATGACATTGTTCCTTCTCTAAATTAGTATTTATTGTAATTATATTTTAAAAAATTATTTATAAAAATGATTAATTTTTGACAAATAAATTTATATATGTTTTAAGGGTCTGTGATCGTTTTTAATAGTAGAATTGTGTTTTAATGTATCAAACGATATCATAGTTAATAAATAATATAAGATATTTAAATATGATTATAAATAAATTCTATTAATTAACAGGCTTTACAGAGTAGCAAGCTAATGCCTACCACCCGTTAAGGTCTTCCAAACGTGCCAGTAAATCTCAGCCGGGCCATTCGATGGTATTATTTCTCTCTAATTAGCATCAAATGGTATATGAATTTTAATTAGGATTTTTTATTCATAAAGGAGAAATATCAGTTTGAGTTTTCTTTCAATAATAACATATAAAAAGTTGGGTTAAGAAGTATTTTGGCGATAAATATATCAATATCAATATCACAATTGCATAACTGATTGATTATTGATTTTTTATTTGTCTAAATTACTTTGAATTAGTAAGTCATTAAATATTATAAGGTTTTATCAACATGTGTGTCCGAATTTAAATTTCGTTCTCTCGTTTCTCTACCAAGTTCGATCGAGTTGGAATTAATTAAGCCTTAATTTTGCAGGGGAATTACTCTAAATATATTAATACTATTGACTAACAATATGAAGGGAGACGAAATATAAAGGGCCTGATATTTGCTCCTGAGATAAAGCTGTATTGAAATAGGAACGAGGAGCGGGTGGTGGGGGTAATAAGGTGCAGTGATTGGAGGAGTCGTGGCCACGCCCACTTTGCCCCCTCCACTCGCCTCCCGCTACCCCCAGGCGACCAGATGTGGCGTCCCCAACTCTTTATTGACTCCCTAGCAATACCTTTCCTGAATAGTAACATCTCTCTTCTCAGATCTTTTTCCTTACTTAAAGTGAGTTTCGTTAAATAAACTCGTATTGCCCACCCAGGATTGCTCTTTCAACGCATATCTAATGCCTTGTGTATACCTGATAGAAGTTTCAAAGATAAAAAAATATTAAAAATAATGTGGAACAATCAGTTGAGCTGTAACAAATCAGTTTTCTCAATAGAATTACAAAAAGTATTGATTGCTATTCAGCCATCAATATAAATTAAAGTAATCATATATTTACATATACAATAAGGAAAAATATGGATGTATTTTAATTTATCAAATAAATAGCAAAAGAAAATATCAGCTTATCTAGTATCGAATCATACGTAAAATCTGTACAAGTTCAGAAAATTTGTAGTCACAACTTTTCAAAATATTAATAATAATATTAATTTAATGTAATAATATTAATATTAATAATACCTAACTATCTGGTAAAATAATTTATTTAACGAGAAAGGTAGGTATTATTAACACGTTACTGTGGAAATGCCTTATCTAACTCCTTATTAGTATAGTTGAGTACGTCAACCTTCATCGCTTCCACTATCAATGAATGGATGATTATATTATTATTTGAATGGTATGTGATAAATTAGTAAAGAGTTAACATGAATGCTTTTACTGCATGGTATCCTTTTTTTATACTATTTATTTTAAAGTTTTGTGTCTGTTTTTTTTTACGGTAAAACTAGATGATAATAACAAAACCAACTAAATCTATTTTTTTATAATTTGCTTTTAGCGCAATAGTTCACCTGGTTAAACCATATTGGCCAATAGCCTCAGAAGCCAATATAAATCTCATGATTACATTTCTAAAATGGTTTTGTGCCTGGGTTTTTTTTCCGGTTAAACTTTACGAAAATACCAAAACCGAAAGCATTAATAGTGCCTACCTATTAGGTCAAATAAATATTATCATAAAGTTCATCAATGAATGAATATTTTGAAAAGCAAGGCTTGTGAAAATTCCAGAAATTGCTCGAGTTACTGCTGCATGTAAGATATGTGATATTAGTTATACTTTTGCATTTGGTAATACATAATAATTGAATTCATATGTTTTTTCCTATTTATGCAAGTAAATTTAAAATTACCGTTTCAACACTCAAGTACCTACTAACATAGTGTGTCCTTACGCTTGTACTGAGACCTGGTCCAATGGACTATCTGATTTAAAAATTCATTAATAAATATATTCATGAATATTATATTTAAACAGTTTATTGCTTGGTATTACTTATTTGAACCTTTTTGTATTTCCCACAATCAGCGAATATATGACATTTTTTCATTTAATTATTTATGATATTTTTGGTCAAATTTCAGTAAATAAATAACAAATAAGATTAGTGAAGGAAATGGTGAAAGTCGAAAACTACATATTTTAAAACTTGCGTATTTATATATAACAATTTAATTATGATTTTAAACAATTAAAAACCTATTAATGAAAATAAAAATACATTTAAAAATTAAAATTATCAATATTCCAAACAGTTGACAAACAGTTTAAGAGAGTACTCCAAGCATATTGGTTTTATGCATGTAACACAAAGAAAAGACATTTTCCTTTTTTTTTTTTGTTGGGCCTATCATCTAACAAGAGGCACATTTTTTCACAAAACATCTGGTCCTAATAACTATTTTTGATTTGCAAGATTGGAGTTCCATAATTGTAACAGAACTAAAAAATAAAATAAAAGAAAGGATAAATTCAAAAATAATAAGAAAAATAGTTAATATTTTGATAAAATTTATATATTTAAATCCATCAATGATTAATATAAATAGAAAACATTAAATGAAAGCTTAGCTTGAAAAAATCAAAGAAGTGGCACAAGTACTGAGGTATGGTCCGTCGGACAAGACGTTCCTTATATTTTGTGAACAAACTTTGGAACCAACCTTTCACTTTCACATCCAATAAGGTACTAGCAAAATAGGAAGGTACTGAGTCATAAGGGGATTTACCATGATTGGAAGGGTGGGAAATTCCAGAAAATAGGTACCAAAGGTTCCATGTATTGAAGAATTAAACGGATAAATTGACAAATGAATTCTTATTGCACCATCTTAGTCAACCAGTTTTAATTATTACGGATTACTCTGCCAAAGTAGTAGAGGTAAAATAAATATCCCATTGGATTGGCAGATAAACGCACAATATGACGCTTTTTAACTTATTTTTTGTTGAGATAGGTAAATCTCTGTTTGCTTGTTTTTGACTTTTTATCGATTATTTCTCCATCGGGTGAACCTATTTGATTAATTTTTTTTTTAAGGTAGTATTTGTCTAGCTAATCCCTAGAGAGCAGTTTTTTTATATTAAGTGGGCGCCAAAACGATGTGCACTACAATGAAAATTGTATGCTTATGTCATAGACCATTAAATCCTTTCTAAGTTATAAAACACATTGAAACATGACGTCTTTCTTCGTAGTTTAAAAACCTTTACTAGTCACATAAAATTTGGTTTAAATTAATAAAATGGTACCTGATTTAGCATTTCTTTTTTTATCTTCTACAAACTTCGAAGGGTAGAACCCTTGGTAAAAGTTTTCAGAGAAATAATTGTTTTTAAATTTTCCAACATTTGAATATACTCGTTAATCCAAGTTCTAAAACCAAATCTGGTATCAGATTTGTATGAATAATATATCGTAACATAATTTACTCCTTGGACGAGGACTGTTACATTAAAACCTACCTATAATTTCTCTCAAATTCAATTATGTTATTTTGATAGATTGGATTCATGATTCCTTTATAGGAATTCGAAATATTTTGCGCTTTTGAAGCTGGGCAACGTAAAGAGCTGAAAATCCTTAATCGTTTTTAAGTTAACTAAATATTTGATTAGTAATATGCCACATCGAAATAATATTATACATGTTTGATGATTTTTATAATTTAAATCGATTTTTTCCTTACAGAAGTAAATTATTAAATCAAATGATATCATCTAAACTGATGTTAAAACAAAAGTGTATTCGAAGCCATAAAAAGAATATAATTTTTTATAACTCACTGATAATTTTGCCTTTATCTTCTTTCGTCATATATGACTTGTTTATTCAGAGCTTCTAATCTTCAATTACAATTAAATTGTAAACTCATCACGACTTTAGGTAGAAATTAAAAAGAAACAAATTAAATATCCAGGAACAATAACTTGAAACTAAATCAAAATTTAATAAATAGACATTTATGATTTATTTTTTCATTAAACAACTTTAGAATGTTTGACAATATAATAAAGGCGTATTCTTCTTCTTCTTGTTATAATATAATGATAATAGATGTTTTCTATTGAACTTGTTTCTGCGTCTTCCTAAAATCGGTTAAAAAGAGCTTTAACACTATTCCTGAAGAAATAACTTGTTTCTGAGTGACAGTCTGGTATCAGTATTGCGTTATAGGTGCAGCAGCATTTCAGCATTGTAATAAAGGACTACTCCCTTTATACTTTATTATTTATACTTTTATATACTATAAATAAATAATAAATCATTAAAAGTCATTTTTTCTTGCCCAAAATACTTTGAGAAGGTATTTGTTATTTTCTTTAAAATATCAATTCCACCAAAATACCTATAAAAGGTATTTTAAGCAATTTTTAATAATTTGGTTATTTAATTATTTATGTACATTATCCAAGTACATGGATACTACTTCGATGAATTTAGTTTTTAAAAACAAACAGATAAAAACAACTTTCTTATTTTATGATTAACAATGACGTTTAAAAATAAAATCATTTGCATACTTCATCATATTAATTTTAAGAATCTATTTAAAGGAACAAATTGTAACTCAACAATCTGTCGTTTGAGAATGGAGTAGTAATAGGCTAGATAGTAGTATTGTTAATTCCAATGGTCATGTAAATGTATTTCCAATTTTACTATGATTTAGAATAATATGTTCTAAAAATAAAAGGGCCTTTAAATTAAATTAAAGCATAAAGAATTATGTTGTTTTTTTGGGGGGAGGTGAGGTGTATGTCTACGTTAGTTTTCAATTTTTAAAACTTACATAGAAGAGAATGTATTAAAATCAAGGAAATTACGATAGCGCTCAGTATTAATAATCCTTAATTAATCTGAATTAATCATGGCCAAGTTCAATCTCCATTTTGAAAACTTCTCTTTTACCTACTGTGTTAAATAATTTTTTTCAATAAACATTATTACAGCTGAGAAGTTATCGTCAAAATGATTCAATATTTCTAGTATATTGGTTTATGTTTATTCATTTAGTATACATACATATAGGAGCAGAGTAGCTTAGTGGTTACTATGCTGAAGGTTACCGGTTCAAATTCGTCTGTGGTAGATAAATAATTTAATCGATTAATTTTGCCGTGGTTGGATCCTGTTGGATCTGATCACCCTATTGAGGCTCATCTGGTCCCAATAAAGGGGATAAATAACCTAACGGTTGAGTTTGATCTTGGATAAATGACCTTCCTTGCAGAACCGTTGTCCTTGAAACAGTACAGTCTCTGCCATGTACTGAACACAATACCCTTCATGGGTTGTAGTGGTACAGGGATTTTATTTATTTACTTATTGTTTACAATTACTTCATACTTTGTAAATTTCCATTCAAGCAAATGATCCAAAGATAGAATCAACAGGAATAAGTAAAACAAAATAAGTAATTTAATCTTTTGATTGTTTTCTTGGTAAATATTTATTTTAGTAAAATATTCGTACAAATATTTTTACTATAATAAGATACATACTAGGGGTCTTTAAAAAATAAATAGTTCAATATTGATAAAATCTATTTTTAAAATTTCTTTTAAACTTCCGAAGCAGAAAATAATTTCCGTTTCTTCAGGTTTAAGCAAGGCGATGCCCGTTTAAAAATATCAGTTAAATCAATATTTTAAAACCCAGTCTCAATAAATATTCAATACCTTATATTGTGAATTATTTAAAAACAACCCTTCCGATCCCGCAAAGGTATAATTAATGCGGTTGAACTTTTGGATTCAACTAAATTAATTAAAAATTACCGTTAAAGCTATTCTACCTTCTTGGACGTTATTAGTCATTCCGCCAGTGGTCATTTATGACATATGAAATTTTTAATAAGTTTAGAAAGAAGTTACTTTTGAGAGATGGAAGGGAGAGGGAAGCCGGGCCGTGAGTGATCTGATTGGGCCTACCTCTCGCACCCATTCATCATTCATTGGTCGCCTTCAGACAACTCTCCCTCGGTTCACTTGAAATATTCACGCCGCATCTAGCCAAGGTGGAATTTCCAATCTTCTTTACTAGCTAGCAAGGCTCGTCTCCGTATTTTCACATAAATTATACAATTGCTCAGTTTTGGCCAGTAAACCGATTGACATATTTATTAGTGCGACAAGAGCCCCCGAGTCAACAGCATCGAAGCTACCCTTGTAAACGTAATGACACGCTTCCGGAATTGGTAATAACAATGGTACAAGTTTTAAAGGATCCTTACACAGTATTTTTCTTTGGGTAATACTTAGCGGCAAATTCATGCTTCAATACCCTCACAAATGTTTAATTTCAGCCTTTGGTAGGAAAATTGTATCAAATGACACGATCTAACAGTTTACATTTTAATATTAGGTACTGCTCGCCTTCCTGGCTACTTCAACACTTACAAGGCAAACGCTTTAAGCTCCCAATTAATTACAATATACTCATACTTAATGAGTACGAGTATGATACTTAATGATCATACTTAATGTATACTTAATACATTAGAAGACCGATTTGGACAAAAACTGTGTATGTGTGCTGTATATAGAAACATTAAAAAAATTGGAGTGCCACAACGGCATCATAGTTCTTGTTAATTAACATTAGAGTGCTTTAAAATGCAATAAATTGTAATACAAGGCAACAAAATCAGAGAAGAAGCATTTCAGAACTATTTATTTATTGGGGTTTTGGAAAATATTAAAAAAAAAAAAAACCGAGTACAGTTTTTGGCCATCGAATTCATGTCGTATCGTATATAAAAATATTTGTTTTTGCTCTTTGATAGTATTGGCTCAGAAATTGTTAATGTTAGTACTACTGACTTTTATTGAAGTACTAGGGGAAGAATTTCCAGCCGGAACTATCTTTCAATCCTCTCTCAGATTCAGCACCCATACTTTCACTCATCACTTGTATTATTCTGGTCAAGGCAATAACAAATAACAATATTTATAAATATACAATATAATTGTCCGTTCTTAGCAATGCACAGTGACAGTCAAATGCCTGGACTTCCGAAGAGCAACATGAGCTGTGTTAATAATTCTTTGAAGTCAAACAAATTTTTACTAATACTTTACTAAAGTAAAATAAACATTTTAGGCTACATTTATTAATCAGATGCCGCGATGAAGGATATTATATCAATGCATAAAGAATTGTGTTATTTTTTTTTTTGTAAAACAATGAACTTTGGTTACTAAAATGTAGTTAGAAATTTCATTGTTAAAATACTTTAGGAGGTATTAAGGTAATACAATGATTAGATGGATGATTATGTAAATATTATTTAGCTTTAAGGTTTATTGGAATTTTTATTTATTATTACTATTTAAGATTAAATTACTCATGTTGTTTTTCTTATAAGTGTTGATATTTTGATCATTTTCTTAAAATGGAAATTTACAATTATCTCTCAGATATATCTTTACAGAGTTACCTACAAATACATCGTTACATACTAAGTATAGATATGATCAGGTGGTCAGACAGCATTCAGTTGTGTATCATTGATAAGTAAGGCATCTTATCACTTGCGTATATTCACAATCATTAATATATAAATATCATAACACTAAAATATTTTCCTTATAAAAAAGAACTTTTCATGCCATGAGTCATGAGAAAATTTCGTAAGTAGACCAGCAAGTCCCACATAGAAAATCCTATTTACAATTGCTAATTTTCAGGAAGGGGAGTGTAGAAACTCAGTGCGTCGTACGATCAATTGCTGTGCTGAAGGTAAGGGTTCCAAATCCGGCAGTGGCAGATGAAGTAATTAAACTGTTAGCAGCCAAGGATAGAAGATTTGGGATCTGTAGGAGGTTCTGGGGCTCACCCAGCTTCTGTAAAGAGGGTATTGAGACTATTTCGGACAAATAACCTCCCTGTACAATCTCTACTACCAAATGAACAGAGATAATATATTATAGTAATAGTATAGTTTTTATCTTTCAGGAAAATTATGATAGCCTTAGAATTATTTCCAGGACGTATTCTTTTCCTATTTACAATCATTCCAGTCCCATTATCGAGTCTTAAATCTTTCCAATTTCCACGTGAACATACCCAATCACCCAAGGATGTGCAAGCACTACTCATCCATATAATCCTCTCCAGTGGTTGAACTAGCAACGGCCTAGAGACCTATTGTAAATATGTTGTAGGAGTTCTGGCATTGCCCAGCTCCTATACTCATGTCCTGAGGATCTTGCAAAAGACGATAAGGTGGTTTAACATGATCGACCTTTTTCCTTGAAGGCCCTTACAGGTACTAACACAAACCTTTATACAAAGGTCCTTTGTATTAGTTTTGGTGAATGGGATAAAACATCTTTTGATAGTTATATTTCACTATCGAAGAACTAATTTCCTTTCTTTATCAACGTTCAAGTGCTGAATACAGTTGAAAAACAGGTTAGGATTTCTGAATTAACAAGAGGAATCATAACAGAACAGAGATAGCTTCTAAATAATCCATTTTTCAAAATTGAAAAATCTTTTTTTTGCTCTTATTCAGTCTCCACTGGTTTCAACAGTGACGCGGCTGGAAAAGAAGCGCTGGGATACTGTGGGTTGGGGGATACCTCGGCCAGTGCTCATTATATGCCCTATTTAAAAAAAATGGATTATTAAGAAGCTATCTCAGTTTTGTTACGGTTCCTCTAGTTATTTCCGAATTCTTAACCGGTTTTTCAACTGCATTCAGCACTTGCACGTTGATAAAGAAAGGAAATTACTTCTTCAATAGTGAAATATAACTATCAAAAAATATTATATCCCATTCACCAAAACTAATACAAAGGACCTTTGTATAAAGGCCTGTACAAAGGTTTTTATTAGTACCTGCAAGGACCTTCAAGGAAAAAGGTCCATCATGTTAAACCACCTTATCGTCTTTTGCAATCCTTCCCGAAAATGGCCAAAGAAGAGAAATAATAATAAGATGAGGTTGTAAGATATGAAGCGGGGGTAGGAGGCGGCACATGATCCTTTAGATCCTCCCTTCTGCTTAAATCATGTAAATGACTGGTTAAGACTAAAGGAAGCCCGAGAGGAGAAATCCGTCGCGGCGCCGACGACTGCTCAGAAGTTGGCTGCCAATTATGGTAAAGACTGATTCCATTTAAATTGCCGGGGCAGGAGGAGCAGATAACTTTTGATTGGCTGTTAAGGCGCTAACTTAGAGCCCTTCTCTTCTATAATGCCTCATAACCGGGCAACTTCTTTCCCTCATCTTCCTCATTTGCATTTCCTTAAGTCTGTTTTATTTCCTCTCCCCTTTTCCCTTCCTTCCCATCTACTGAATAATCGTTTGCGGATAGAGTCCAGGCCAGAACGACCTATCCTTCTCAACTCTTCTTTCCAAAGATAGTCGTCGATCTATGTATGAATTTAATCCCAAGTTGACGGACATTACACATGCTGGTTTTTGGAATGCGTTAACAGAACATAGTAAGACGAGTCTTCAAAGAGAAACATAACGATTTTTGACAACTATGACTATTTATATTTTTGATCAGTTCCGTTTTCTCAAAAGATATTTGTAAGGCTGTTTTCCTCACTATTTCCGACAGGGTGTTTATTTGGGCAATCGCCTCTTCTTCTGTCTCTGCTAAGAGGGCAAGGTCGTCCGCATCTGTGAGGCATTTATCTTTGATGTGATTGTTCTTAGTCCCTAGGGTTGCACCTGAATTGTTGATTTTCCATAGCTCCTTCATGAGTCCCATTTTGATATGAAATGGTTCACTTATACTTCCTGGAATTTAACTTTAGATTCAGTCCCTATTATCGTTAGCCCTATCAATTTTCTAGTTTTCTGGTCAACCCCGTATTCTTTTAGTACTTTAAGTAGCGTTTTCCTATCTACCGAATCATATGCCTTCTTTCAGTCGATAAAAGAGATAAAAAGATTCTTTTTACTTTTAGTCCTGTAGTGTTTGATTAATAGCTTAAGGCTCAAAATTTGTTCCTGACAAGATCTATTTTTCCTGAAACCCCCTTGGAATTCCCTGATTTTAGAGTCTACTTGTTCTTTTTCTGTTTGCAACCTTTGTAGAAGAGGCTGGTGTTATTCTTTTTGAAGTTTGCCTCTATTTCAGACAGTTGGTTATTGAGAAACTTTCTCCTTCTTTCCCTCAGGATTTTGTGAGCGAGCTTTCTTTCTACCATATATTCCTTGTGGTTTTCTTCCGTTTTGGCCTGGTTCCACTTTTTCCACGCCTTGAACCTGTTCCGGATTGCTCCTTCGCACTCGATGGCCCACCATTCCTTTCTCTTGGGTTTTCCTCCCGGAGCAATTTTTTCAGCCAAGTCCACCATGTTCTTGGTGGCTTCCTCCCAGTTTTGTGGGAGTCCCAAGTTTTTCCTAAACGTTTCCCCGTTATTTTGACTAGGTTTTTCCCTGTCTATTCTTATGATTTTGAAGCCGTTCCCGAAATGACGGTTTTTAGCGGGAACCATCTTAATTTTGATTTGTGACGGGTAATGATCCGGAGTTACGTTCACCGCTTTTCTTACCTTTTGGATTTCTCTAAAGGACTTACTGGATATGGCTACGTGATCTAACTGAAATTCCCCAAGGTGATTGTTCGGGGAGACCTATGTCTTTTTTTTGCTGGCTTTCACCTTGAACTAGGTCGACATTATCCTTAAGTCAGCTTTTTGACATAGTCCGACTAATCTCTCGCCATTCCTGTTCGTCCTATTGTGTCCCGGGTATTTTCCCACCGTTTTCCTGTAGTTCTTTTCCTTTCCTATTTGCGCGTTGAAATCGCCCAATAGAATCTTTACATAGTTTCGCGGTATTTTGCTTACGATCTCTTCTAGGTTTCCCCAAAACGCCTCCACCTTTTCCGGGTTTTTCTTGTTGTCTAAATTTATTGGTGCGTGTGAGTGATCAACTCTGATCAAGAGCGTATATTTTGTTTCCCGCCTTAAGGGTGAGTGTTGAAGTTCGAGAACTATTGCTGCTAAAGTCGACCACTGATCCCAAGAGATCTTTCCTGACTATAAAACCCGTTCCCAGGTGAGGTACGTTTTACATGACGCCTTGTCCTGTTTTTCCTTTGAAGATCCTGTATCCCTCGTAATCCGTGGTTTCGGTGTCCGTGCGCCTGGTTTCCTGTAATGCTAGAATCGATATGTTTAACCGTTTAAGCTTTGATGTAAGCTGTCTGAGTTTCCCACTTGTATTAACAAATTTATGTTGTAAGTCCCGAAGTAATACTTCTTCTTGAGTCTGACTTTTGTCCTGCTGTCTGTTAACGACGAAGGTCCTCGTGGTGCTCCGATTCACCACATTGCTTCCCACTGCCGGGCACCCTGGGATCCGAAAGCCCGGCTTTGTCTTGTAGTTTTGTTCGTATGAAGCTTTATTCATGATATTGTTCCATGTTTTGGGTCGGGTTGCCCCCACGGGATACAACTGAGGTAGTTAGCCTCAGAGGTTTTCGTTTTGGTTCCCCTATACCCAGCTTTATCGGTATAGGTTAATCCAGCTGTACAAACGAGGAGGCACGCATTTTTAAGAGCTTATTGGTGTAAAAGAAAAAGGCGCTCTTAAGGATGCCGAAACATAACGGTCATTCATCTTTTTTATTATTTATTTTTTTTACAAAGTTTAATTTACGATTAAATTTAAATTGTTTCATTTTCTGACATTTCAAGAAGTTGTGAAAAGATTATAATTTTATTCCTATGGTTGATAATTTGAACCATTGAAATGTATTAGTAAATTTATTATTCCATATAATGACCAATTCACTATCATTTTCAGTTCAGGGGAATGGAGAAATCAGTTAGCATAATACAATGGGAATAAATTACATATAATGTATGATTGTTTACATATAATTCCGTTAACCTTGATGTCTAATTATACTTTGTTTTCCTTTCCTTTCATGTTATGTGGTGCATTCAGGTACATTAAATTCAAATTAAAAGGTAAATCCTAAAAGGAAAATTAAAAGTTCTCAAATTTTAAAAATCACTAATCCAAATTTGGGAAATTGTGATTTATCATGAAAAATCTTCTAGTCCCACAAAATGGTCTGAGGGTGTATTTGAAGAAGTCGTAAGAGCTACTATAAAAACAAAACAAGAAGTTGTAATTTTCTAATGTCAGTAAAATAATTCAACATTCTGGCTTTCACAGCCCTGCCTATCCACACTGAAATTGAATCTCCTAAAATTACATGAATATGGTAATAATGGCCGTATTCGATATGCCAGTCAACATCCGTTGAAGTCTGAACTTCTCATATAATATAATACATCTACGGATTCTCCTTGTTTGATCCCATGATATATTTATCTATATAAAGAGTTCATTAAAAAAACAACAACACAGGATATTAATTTTTTATCTATCATTTTAGATGAATTGTTTACTCTCATTACCAAGTTAGACAGATGAAAAAAAAGAAAAAAAAAGAAGCAAATAAGAGGAAAATAATTCAAACTATACTAAATATTAAATTATTTGCAAAGATCAATATTTTCTATTTTCTATTTACTTCTACTATTCAAGCACTAAATGCACTTAGCTTCAATATAATTTACCTGCATTAATAGCATTAATAAAAACTGAACATATTTACTAAACGCCACTCTTTCCCGAAGCATGATCCTATTTTACTAGAAATGAGTTTTCTAAATTTATACCACTACTCCTTTTGTTTACAATTTTTTTTTTTACCCTCCCATGAGAAGTACACGTTTTTGTTAAATCAGAATGGGATAGCTATTTTAAATCCTACTTAAGTCGACGAGACGGCTAAAAGAAATCGCAAAAAAATGCAGACTAGAATTAAGACTGAAACCTCAGACGTCAGATGCGTTTTTATGGTACTTTGGAACGGATATGAGACACGTGTTTTGGGTCTGTATATCTTATGAGGAAAAAAATTCTGTCGTAAAAGTCTGCGAAACCAAGAACTTTTCTCACGTTTCTTTACTCAGGATAAAAGCTTGTTTTTTATTCACTCTGAAAATTTCATTTCCTATGGTAACATTATATTATTGATTTGTTTGGTGTATTATTATAATGTTATGAATAAATAATTGTAATTAAAAATATATCTTTAAATATTTTAATATTATCCACTGCCGATAATTTATTTATGAAGTATTGTTTCCGATTTGTATTTGTTATGATATCTTAATTGTTACATACAATTAATTCAGATTATCAATTTCATTTTGATATAATGTGGTCTATATACGTAGATTCGCAAGGGAAAAAAATAGTGCATATAATAAAAATAAAATTAAGTTTTTCTTGCTTTGATTCGTAAACTGGTTTCATTTCTCCTTAATTAAAAAGAAATGGCTACAATTTCAATACAATACGGACAACTCTTAACACCCGTCTAACTATTTTTCGTTGTCCAAACAACATTTTATGATCTCTGATGCACCATTAAATGATTGGTTGGAATGTAAACATACGATAAATATCGTATTACACAAATATGTTACGCCTTCAATTTCCAAAAGAGCGATATAAGTAACCCCGAATAATGCAGATATGGATTTAGAAAAATCATTCGCTCAATTAAGAAATGTTTTCGAGAATCTATGAGAGCTTTAAAAAATTACAAATGATTAGAGTATTGTAGATGTATAACAAAGACACGAATGATGTGGACCAATTAAAAATACAAGTATTTTTAAGACAGCACAGCATAAGGGGTATAAATTAATCGCTATTTTTATTATTCAAACATAGAATAGATTTCAGAGGATTAAATAGACCGATATGATATACACTGACGCCCAAAAAATTCCACCCAGTTGACTTTTTCATGTTTTTATTTTTGCTCGAGAACTCAGCCATTGGACTACAGACGAATCATTTGCTCTTCGATATCCAGACGGGCGTGAAAGAGTGTGGAGAAGAAGAAATGAAAGATATCCAGCCTATAATTTTACTCAGAATGGCCGTTGAAAAGGTTGGCTCAATAGCCAGCCGTGTAACTCTGTGAGTTCTAGCCAACTCTGGTCCTGTTACTGGGCGAAAAGCCATTATAATCCATGTTTATTTAATCTTTCATTGAATTAAGGGTTATTATACTCAATATTGACATTCCTAATTGAAAAAAATACATATTTATTCATTAAAAAAATATACCAATCAAAAGCAGAAATATTTTTAGATGAAAAAATCAAGTGGGTGGAATTTTTTGCCTGACTGTGTATTTATAATAATATAAATATAATTTATAGTTATATTATAACTATATATGTTTGTTCACAGCTGTAAAACCACTTATAGGATCCGGACACCCTCCAGGGGTTCTCCTTGCCTCTATATTATGGGTATCCCTAATGACGGAAGGAGAGGGGTTACCCTGGCGATTGACCATGATCTCGGTCGAGTTAGCTCTCTGGACAAGCATTGGATTAACAGCAATACATTACTTGTACTGAAACCAGTATCCTTCATGGGTTTCAGAGGAACTGGTTTAAAAATATTATTTTAAAAAATTGGGTCCATCCATTAAATCTAATTTAAAATAACAAAGATTGTTATTTTACTTGATTTATAACTGGTAAACTTAGGGGCGTTTTAAAGAAAAAAAGAAGTTCTATCCTGATCAATATGAGTTAATAGAATACTGCCTACAACCGATACTGTTGGTGCTATTCTATGCAACACTTATTTAATTTAATGTTTCCTTCCTTCTCGATCCTAAGCAAAACATTATCGAAGCTGATACATACCTGTTCATGGCTCATTGAGGTTTTGTAGAAGTTAGCATATAATTGCTAAGTGATATGCTGGAGACCGAAACTACTTTCGTTCCCAACTTGGAGTGAAAACCAGGCGGTTGGAGGAGGGTGTGGGAGGGACTAGGAAATGGTCCGTTGGGTAGACAAACTGTCCACTTCCTCCAGGAGGCGCCGGCACAGATTAGATAACTCAATGTAACCTAGAGCCAACTAGCTCTAATCTAGTACGCTTCGTTTCCATGAATACTAACCTACTCTCTCCAACTCAGGCTCTTCACTACTATTTGTTATCTTCTCGACCGGTAGCAACTCTTTGCTTTACGACAAATTTGAAAATACTAAACTTATACTCTGATGGGTGAAAATAATAAAGAGGATAATATAAAGAATAATATATTAATAAAATTAAAATAAATGAGGAAAAAATCATAAACACAGAAGAAAAAATGGAAAATTCACAGAATATAATAGTTGAGAAAATAAAACATGTATATTCTGAAAATAAAATATTGGTAGTATTTTCAAATTGAAAATAGCTTCACTTTAAGCTACAAGGTATAATCGTCCGATGCTGCTTTAAGAGTCCTACATTTTGCCTATCCGGTATAATTAAGATAGGGGTCTTTAATGAGTATCTGACCGCACAGGCACGGGACCCCATTTTACGTCCCTTATAACTGTTATTTCACTCCCCGTTAAAAAATCTATGGACAACCGGCCAGGCTGCGAACCCGCGATTTTGGGCGTAGGAGGTTGTTATGCTAACTTCTACACTGCAGATGACCCTGAGATTTTTTTCTTTTCTCTGGGTCTACTTCAAATTAATGATATACTTAATTAGTTTTCAATTTTAATTGAAAACCATAACTTTCGAATAAACACATAAAAACTATAACAAATAGGAGGTGTATGGAAAGGCTCTGTTATTATTATGCAAATATTTATTGATTTGATATTTGGGGTTTGCTAATGTTAATACCATTAATAATATAACTTTTATATAAATTTCATAATCGATAATTATGAGTCTATCTATGATCATTTTTATAGACTTTCATATTTTACTTGATGATATAATGAAAAGTCAGTTTCATCTCCAAGCTTTCCCTCCCCAAGGTTCTAAGGCGTTCTTAGAGCAACTTTTAAATATATTATTTGACGAGACATGTAAAGGTTGACGATTGTTCTTCCCTCCGACCGGCAGGACTGAGCCCGAACCCGTTTCATCCGCTTGAAGAAAGGCTGTGAGAGCGGAACTAGCTGTGCAGTATCAGTATTCAGGGAGGATGAGCTTAAGGAAGCGGTTGTTGTCTCCTCTTAGTCATCGTTTGGTGTGGGTCATTAGTGGCAAGGTTGTGCGTACGCTACTACAAGGTAGGTGTCGTCCAAATCTAATGTTGTTTCTTTATAAATCTTCCCAAAACCATCGGTAAGCTTCCTGAAACGGATAGTCTGTTCAAAGGAATACTAACAATAAATATACGCGAAAAATGTGTTGAGACCCCAGTCATACCTCATCTATAAAATGGAAAACAAGAGGAGATAATTTTAACAGTGTCGAAGCCATAATTCAGTACAGTTTAATTTCAGTTATCTTCGTAATACCCGGAATAGGAAATTATTTGTATTAAGGGAAATAATAGTTTATTCAGGAAATTTTCAGTATTAATTTTATGAGGGCAAAGAGATTAAGATTGGGAAGTAGCTCGATTCCATTCCTTTATTTCATCCTGTAATAATATCTACTATAAGAACTTTTAGAAGATGAATGGATCCAAAAAAGTAGTAAGTATCTGCCTACTTATCTAACATGAAGCATCGATATCTTGACACTTAACCTTTAGAAAAAAATAATCCATAATATAATCATGATTCCAGAAACTTGGGTTGCAGGAAGAATCATTAAGAGGTATCATAACCTCTAATTGTCATAATTGCGCTTTCTAAACAAGGATGGTGTCATGTGCATGAATGAAGAGTCTCCTCTTAAAAGCTTAAGACGAAAATATGAAATCCTAGAACGTAGGCGAATTTGTAGATAAGAATAAGAAGAGGTACAGGGTTAATTGTCATAAATAAATACTATGATCAATACTTCCAATTTCTTATCAATGCCCATTTTTCTTTAAGCTGTTTCTATAAGTAACGAAGAAACAAATTTTAGTAATTCAAAGTTATGGAAATTGGCTCACCTGAACTAATTCAAAAATTACAAAAATGTGACATGGTATATTTTATCTCCGCAGTACGGATATAATAGCCTTTTCATTCTTTACTTGTACTGTTTGTAATACGTATAATGAGAAAATATAATTCTTTAAAATAAGTAGTGATTCATTTGCACCCAGCTTTCCCTCTCTTTTGCATTAATATTGCATTGGATTTCTCCTATCATAATAGTTAATTAGGGCCGGCAATATACTCGGTGTCATATCTTATCGGCATCCATAAATACTAAGATATCTTCAAAGGTGCCCTTGCCTACTAATACTCCATCTCTTTTAATAAGGCACTTGGAGTAGGCAGATTTATATACATCTACAATTACAATTATGTGAATCACTTAGACCGAGTTCAACATTTGATTTTTTTCTTGCTATCCTCTTTGAAAAATATGTGTGAATGCATACTCACTTGAGACTCGTCTTCTTGGGATGTTATCGCCCTAACAAGTCGCTATTCAATAACTGCACTACGACTCTGGCCAATTAGCATCAGTTAGTTCATTAGCAATTGATCCCGTACAGCATCCGAGTCCACTTAGTTTATGAGCTACATAACCCTTCACCTGATTGTTTAAAACCTTTATATGTAACTGATCGGAAAATATAGGTTTAATATAAAATGTTATTATTAAATAACTAATATACCACTGTCGTATAAAAGGAATGACTCTTTGCCAGTGAATGCCTCTCGATGAACTATAGTATCAAAAAACTGCAATTCCAGGAAAGAAGAATTCTAAGTAAACTGATGGGTGCAGTTCACCCTGAGGATGGAAAGGGGAAGTAACAGAGAATTCTACCAGAAAGTGGAAAAAATCTCGGACAATCTGCGAAAGAGGAGGCCAAAATTCCTCGGATATCTACACGGAATGAATAAGCATAGACTGACCAAACAAATATTTGGCTATTTCTGGAAGAATATGACCATTAAAACGTGGAACAAAGAAGGACATATTTGGAAAAGTTGAATATCACAGAGTCTCACATGTTATAAGGAAGTGAATTTGGGAGCAATATAAAAAAGTCTCGAAGACTTTCAGGATGAAGAAAGACTAGAGCAGTTTAGGAAGGAACATAAATGAATGAATGAAGGAATGTAGGAGACAGAGAAAACTACAGAAGAAAAAAGGAAGGAAATAAGGTAGTATCGTAACCCGAGTGTAAGTGTTCAATATGAAATTAAATAACATATAATTAACATAAATAGATAATTCTTTTAAGGTAATGTCGTTCGTCAAATCAAAGTTATAACATTCTGATTACATATAGATTAGTACAAAAACATACGCTGTTTTATAGTTTCTAGTAAAAAATTGGCGTTCTGATTTGGCGAAAACGCCATTTCGTATCTTACAAAAAAATATAAGAGCTAATAGAAAGGAGAAGATAATTGCATTAGATATTTTAAATTAATCCTTCTTATGAAAGAAAAGTAATCATTGTTACCTAATTAACGTATGTTTCCTCATTTCCCAAAACCATTGAATGACAGGTAGTCCTATTTTCTATTGCGTTCTTTAGTAAAAGATACGACATTGAATGATACGGACTTAGTTAAGCTATCGTTACACTTTTCACTTGGCGGATTTTCAATAAACAAGAGGCGTAGCGAAAAAGATTTTGTTATCATTCTAATAGTTTATTGTTTGTGGTTAGAAACTACTAAAAATTTGTTGAACCTTGAACTAACATTTAGAGGTGTCTTTCAGAACAGTTGTATTAGAGATAGTAATACTTTGTATGCTTTAAAGATTTTCTTTTTTTTTTTAGTTTCCCTTTCTAGGTCGGAATTATACACTCACGGTACTCTTTCGACTCAGACCAAGAACAAACTGAGAGTACTGACACAATATCAATGGAGTTTAAAGTACTGGCGCCAGAAGAACCGGAAGTGGGCCTCGTGCGTGACCCGTTCACTTGGACCGCTCTTAGCGCCTCGTCTTCCGCTTATCTTTGCCACCTCAAGCTTTTAGAGTCCGCAATCAGTGCTCTCTGGTCTGTTCTATTCCAGGATTGGTTAATTTGTATTGAGTCATATAATCCGTACAAAAATAAACGGAGCTCAGTGGTAGAGCGCTGAGTCTCCAAGATGCACTGGAAGATAACTTATTTAATCTGTTAACTGCCGGGATTGGATCGTGTGGGAACTGGAGACCCTCCTAGGGCTCACCCAGGCTCTACAAGCTGGGTGTTCTTGATTGGGGAAAATTGATGGTGCAGGTAGGCCGCAATCTGTGTTCTCTGTGGTTTTATTATACAAATTTGTCAGTGGATATTTAGCTAAATAACCTAGGTTAAAAAAAAACCTAAAATAAATAATTTTATTGAATCAATCGGCTTTAAGAAACATAGGAGCTAAATTATTTTAAAAAACTAGTACTATGTCCTTAAAGTAACACTAATACATTTTTTTTTTCAATTCGATTCTTTAATTACTGTTACAATTAGTTTTTATATGTATAGTTAAATTCGTAGTTTAATTTATTGTTAATACTTCCTTTATTAAGTTTATATTGTTTTAGATTATTCTATACTTCTTATTGTGCCTCTGGCTAAAAAAAATTATTCGCAACGTTCAGTATAATTTTAATAACGGTAGTGTTACGAGTACTTACAAGTGTAAATACACTTATTTGCAAGGTACTTGATTTTTTTTTCAAAATATATGACAGAAATACTATTTTAAAAAGCAATATATATTTCCATTACTAGTTGAACCCTTATTTTTTACATTAATGAAGCAGAAATTTATTTTTCATGTTGCTAGGGTGAAAGTAAAAAAACAAAATGTTGCTAAAAAGTTATTATTATTATGATATTAATATTATGTATTGTTATTACGTTGATATTCATATTATGTTGAAAACTATTGAAATTTTAAATTATAATATACTGCGCAAAAATGCATAGGGATATTGGTAAATTTGTAGTATATACTTTAGCTACTATAGCATTTATATTATATATTATGGAAATTTTTACACTTTACAATATTTAATGTAGTATAGTTTCTAATAAATATTAATGTTTTTTATTATAAAAATAATATTAAAATGCTATGCAAAGAAAATACAACAAGTATAGGTAGTGGTATCCTTATTCGTTTTTGCGCAGTTTAGTTTGTATTGTATTCATGAACCTTTTAATGATACATTTCGGAACAGGAGGAATTTCCGTAATCATTTCAGAGATAGGAGAAGGCTAAAGACAACATTGGCACATAAGGCGGGACACATTGGAAGCAATCGTGGGCGAAGGACGGAGCAACATGTGCCGGTGACTAAGGCATATGTCCACCCCCATCGCCCCTCATTGTCTTATTAATATTAAGCCCCTTTAGGAGTGGCCTCATAGCCGTCAAATTGATTCCATTATTAACGACCATGAATTTTATCCAGCGCTGATGATGGGGTAAGTGATGGCCCTGGAGGGAATTCTCCAGCTGGGGGTTATTGTGTTGTATCCCTGTCTTCGTCCCATCTCTTCTCCTCGGCCGTCTTCATTAATCTTAGCGGCGAACAATCCGCTGCTTAGTAGAGCTTTGTATTTAATTGTATTCTTGAAATTAATTGATAGCCTTTCTTGAGGCTCCATGTTTCTGAATGTATATATTCCCAGTATATATTTTCAGAATGTATATATTTTATACCAACAATTTCGGTTGGACGATGTGTACAAGAAATTTAACAATTTGATTTCAGATTGAAAATACTTTGGCCACTCGGTTAATCAGCTAAAATCAGTACAAATTAATCTTGCTTCGAAAACATTAACTTCCACAATAGAGGTTGAGGTCTGAAACCAAGAGCTCATAGATGAATAATGAGAAGCCTGTCATTTTTATTTATTTTTTTAATTTAATTTAATGATATTTACAACTATAATGCTATTATAACAAGTAAATGTGCTAATATGTACAACATGACATGAAAAACACTTGTGGAGAAACTACCCATCGGTAGCACTCCAATTATTTTTATTAAAATGAAAATCTAATATTCCTAAAAATACTATATCGAATCAATTCATATATTGTTTAAACATGTATTGCACATTATCTAAACATCCATATTAATTCCTAAAATTTATTTTAAACCCCTGTATAGCAATGAAAATTCTAAACATTAATGATATTAAAATATTTGGATTTATAACCTTTGTATCTTCCCAAATCATAGCATCTTTTAAAACACAATCGAGGCTTTGAAGAATTAGAGCTATAACTATGAAACTTTATTATTTATTTGTTTTTCTCTTATTTGATATTTATATTTCGGACATAAAATATTACGTTGTGTATTGATTTTACAGAGAAATACATGAGACTGTTTTGTTTGGGTAGTTTGTTCCTTACCATGACCATTTATTCATAAGCACTACAATCTCTTAATGGGCTATTTAAACGGATTTTTACATACTACAGTAAATATAACCCAATATTTTTTTTATAACTACAACTTAAAATAGTAAAATCTGATATTTAATTTAAAGTATTAAATGAGCGGTTATTTCTAAAAGTGTTATTAGTCCATTTGGAATCAAAACACCATTCTTTGCTTCGTGCCAAGAGTTAAAAACGCAATGGTTGCTCATATTTTTAAATTAATTCAAATTCCAAACCCTAAATATCTCAATACATGAAAAAATGGACTTATAACACTTTAAAAAATAACAGCTCAACTATAGAAAACGAGTTATGATATTAGATTGAGTCTTTAGTCAATTATAGCAACTGGTTTCTTGCTGATTAATTGAAATAATTCATTTTAAATATATGACTAGGACAAAATCTATTGTAATAATATAAAAATTTAGAATTAAATGAACTGAAGGCGAGTACAGTGTTAGATATTGAATGTGCTTACAGTCGATGCATGGATTAATGCACGTTTTAACTTTTATATAAAATAAAATAATTTTATTACTGATTGTATATAGCGACTATTAAATTAGCTTATTTAATGAACTATTAAATTAGCTGTTGCTTTTGAGACTAGCACTCCCATCATCGTAATTTTTACGATAATGAATGGAAAAATTATAAACTGAACACTGGATAGTTTTGAATATCGATCCATCAACATCCCCAATTAGGCAGAAAAGAAAAAAAATTATATCTTATTTGTAATAGATCCTTTATTATGCGACTACAAGTTTTTATACGTTTCCTTTTTACTATTCTCGAAAATACTAATAATCGTACTACTGACAGTATGTAGTGATTATTACTGGCTGTATGTATATTAAAGAACAGAAGTCAGAAATGTTTGTTGAAAGCCACTTCTTGATGAAATGATTACAGAAATATGCACATTTCCCATTATTACACTTTTTTTTTGTACTTATTTATTTTTATTTCTATTTTCGAGAATATAAAAAAATGAAAATGAAAAATTAAAACGTATTGTAGCTTAACTGAAACTAAACTTAACATAAATAATAAAACAAAGGATAGTTTTTTTACAGAAACTGTTTTTTTCTGCCTTATCCTTAGAGATGATCAGTCGATAAAATAGATAAGAAGAGGACGAAAAAGGAAAATGGATGGAGAATTGGAAGGATATTAAAGACGATTACTGGCAATTCCTGGTAATTGGTAAAACAGGGACCAGATGCTAGCAATCAAGTTTGTTAGGGCTCACACAGCTTATAGATTTATATCTCCAGCCTCATCCCTCCTCTATTCTCCACCTTCCTCTGTCTAATTGGAAAACACCGTTTCTGTTTGTCTCCTATTAGGTTCGTTAACTCTCATGCCGGTAGTGACATCGAGAGAGATCGATATCCTGTGTGTGTGAGAACGGATCGTAAAGTTCACAATCCTCGGTAATTTTGCTTTAATTGAACACGTAGCAATCCTAGGCATTATCTTCTTCAATTTTTAATCTTTTTTATTACTGTGTTTTTATGTTGGAATGATGTAAATATAAATCATGAAAAACAAGTCCGTAAATTCTATATAGTCATCATTAAATAAATAAATAAAGGCTTAACGAACCCGAAGGCTCGATGCCGATACCACCAATCTATGTTTACAAACCTCCGTCCACAGAGCACCACCCAAACCCAAACCCGCTAAATCATTCCTAACGCAATCCTCCCACCTACGCCTCGGTCTACCCCTCAGACGCTTCCCAGTCGGTACAGCGCCTATTAACATCTTGGGAATTCGTTCGTTACCAAGCCCAGCAACTTTACATGCCCATCTTAATCTTAGCGAGGCTATCACATAAATAATATTTACTGGATGCATGCTTCGCAATTCCGCGTTATGTAATCTCCTATATTCCCCAGTGGTCTTATACTTTTTTGGACCGAATATTCTACGTAACACTTTATTTTCGAATACCTGAAGACGTTGTTCATCCTTCAGCGTTAGGGGCCAAGTTTCACATCCTTAGAGAGGAGATGGAACGATAATTGTTTTATAAATTCTGAGTTTTAGATTTCTGGACAAAAGACGCGAGTTTAGTAATTTCGAGGGCGAATAGTAACAAGCATTTCCCGCCTTTAGTCGCGCCTTTATTTCCTCTTGAATTTCGTTTTTTCTAGTTATCATTGACCCTAAGCTATAGTCATCATTAGCTAAATTAAAAAGTCCCTACATTCTTGAATTTTAACCCACCCATTAAGGTATCTGCCCGAACCCTAGAGTATTTTTTAAGCGAAAACTTCTTTAGCCGCGTTGAACGATTTTCAGTAGGGCAGGAAATTATTGGTTCGCGTCACCGACATGCTCGTAACATGGCACGGGACTGACGACACTTAGTGGTCTGTATATTCTAGAATTCCATTGATACAAAAGTATAATTTTTAACTAAAAGGCGGTATAATAGTTGTGAAATTCATACTATTAATAAATTAAAACATCAATAACTCGTTAACCTTTTCGTAAAGATATAATATAAGATTTTATTCGTTAGAGTTAAATGACTGTCGCTAATGGATGCAGATTCATTAGATATAAATAAGGCAACTGTAATCTAATTATTATTTCAATTAAGTTGTATAGACATTTATTAATGATCTTGTGCAACCCATCGTATGTTTGTTTCGATTAATGAATAAACTAATTGAAAATGTATATAGTTATTGGAATAATGTATATAGTTATTTGATCAGTCGATAAAATAGATAAGATGAGGAAACCAGGTTAATATTATTAATTTAATTTCAGAATTTTGAAAATTAAATAATTCTAATTCTAATTTTAATTTTTAATTCAAATTAAACTATTTGATTTAAAAAAAGAACATAGTTATTCCTAAGTTTTTAGCTTTTTTCTTTTTGTATTTATATCCAATTCTGTCAAGAACAAACAATAGACAGTCAGCAGATTGGCTGCAATAAAATAAAACAGTATGACATGAGTGGCATGAAGAAAAACAGTACCCAGCGAACCTTTTCCGTGGCTTGATTTAATTTCCTATAATAAAAGATCACTCATCCACCTTTTTAGTCTCCTCCTTGTAGCCATCTGTTCTACCAATGGATTTGGATGTACATGTAGTTTTTCTTGAAAGCGTTTGCAATATGTTTGTATACGTTCGTCAACCGTTGGTATTTTTAAATCAGTATGCACAGTTTTGTTATTGACATACCATGCTGTCTGCTTAGCAATGCAGTAAATTTGTAATACATATGTCCAAACCATTTTTCCAAGAATATTTAAATCCTCTAAATGTTTTATTATTACTGGACAAAGACTTGAAATGCACATTGTGTAGCTACTTAAATTTTCAAGTTGAATCTTCATTCATCGTTATAAATGTTTCACACGCATTCTTTCCTTAAAGTTAGAAAACGCCATTTATCCTTCCTACTGTACAACATATGGACATTAGCCATAAAACAGCATATAAAGCATATAAACATCATATAAATATACACTTGAGCATTCGCCCCGAATGAGGGAATGCCGAAGCATTCCCCCGCACGTCCACGTACCACATGAGCACTGACCCGGGAAGGTAGAGGCCCGAACCCCGAACACGGAATCCAGTCTGCTCTGATGCCCTGTCAACCATGGTGATCAGAAAACTTCTAGTTACCAGTTTCTCTTATATATTAACATACAGGTAACCATAAAAAAAACCCCAGAAGAAGCGATGGTGGCAGAGGAAACTCTACAGGGAAAGGAATGCCCAAATGTTAATAACTATTGGGCATGAAACAAAAGAAAACTTTAAAAACTTCACTAGGATGTCACGTGAGTAGTTCGAATTCACTACTCAAGTGTTTATAGGCGGCTTAAAAAGGGAGAGTTCAGAGTAGAGAGGGGATGGTTGTCCGGCCATGGGGTGTCTCGAGTTTTTCCACGTACCCAACGAGCACGAAATGAATGTGTGCTCACTTTGAAGTACCGACAACTCAGCGGCTCAGGGAGTGCTTGAGGTAATCCTATCAAAATCCGCAAGGCACTGATTACCGTGTCTTCGTATCTTATATTTATGGACTTAGGTATTGTAAACCGCAAGTTCGAAGGTAATAATTTTGTTTAATCACTTATGTAGACACTTTATCTGCTCTTATCACTCTTACCCCGGTCCTTTATTCGGCCGCCCAGATGAAGGTTCCTCCATCATTGATTGACGCGGATCATTTGTCTTGCAGTTCACGCCCTTCAGCGGCTATAGAAAAACAGGAGGGGGAATCTTATGGCCGTCATTCGCTTCGTGAAGGATTAAACCAGGCCTGCCAACGTTCCCATCACAATGCATAAATCATTTTAGGAAGCCGAAAAACAAAGGAAAATGAGAAAAAAGAGGAGTATGTTTTATTGAGTAAACCATTATACCCGTTCTCGTTCTCTCTTTTAATCCTTATGCGAAAATCCTCACATGAAGGGTCACTCTGAAAAGGTGAAAGGGAAGGGAAATGTTTGAAAAAAAACAGGAAGAGCGTAAACAAAAACCCAAAAATGGAGAGTGAATTAATTTTGTTGTGTTGCCGGGTATTTATCTTCTGACAACCCACCGCCCGTCGAGGACTGTTGTTTCTTTTCAATTTCGTTACAATCTTTTGACAAGGCATTAACCACTGTGAGACCATTAGCAGGGGACAATGAAATATCAACATTGTAATCCTTTGTTGCTTCATCTCAATCCTATAGGCGACTCCCTTTCATCAACCATCAGGAAAATACACGGCAGGTTTCCCTCCCAATTTAAAGTCTATACCCACTTTCCAATTTGTAAATGAAATCCAGCCGTTCTGCCAATGGATGACATTGTTTCATTGCCTATATTAACACTTTTCATAATCCGGAGAGAGATAACAGAAAAAAATGCTTTATTTTCATGATGTCCATGTCCGAAACACTTATTCAATTTATTGTTGGCATAGGATTTTAATATTTACCATTTTATTTCTATTCCCCTAGGTAAAGGAAACCTTGCCCACAAATTAGGTAATATTGTCATAAATCAATACTCAGCTCCCCGATAAAAAAAAGTTTATTGTATACATCCCAATTCCAGATAATGCAATTGGAAGTCGAAAATAATCCGATTCGGGACTAAGCCTAATAAGTAAATGTTATAGTAAAGGCCACTCATTGGTAGTGTAATGAAAAATTATCGACCACGTAAGAAAATCGAGGAAAGCATAACACCTTCTCTCAACTGAATAAAGAAGAATAATGTTTAGTACCTACATTTCCGAGCATAAAATATTCTTTGACTGGAGCTAAAGGTAGCAAAGAGCAGAGTTTTTAAAATATGCATTGCTCTTCCTGGTAAACACTCACTAATTATTCAACGAGATTCAGAACACTGAAGAAGCGATCGGTGAACATGTTCAGAAACGTCGAGAAAATGTAATAAAAAATATATAAAATTATGGATTCTTCCACTGATTATTACTAATTCATGTATTTAAGTATTGTGGGTTATGTCAGTTATTTATGGAAAACGACTTTACTTATTCATACTGAGCAAGTAAACATTCCTAATAATGCAATGATTTAAAGATAAAAATAATCACATTGGATGTGGTGTTTCAATAACAATCGTTATTGTTTTGCTATGTACCTTATATAGACTGACCAAAATCTAAGACAAACATTGCAATTTAATTTTGTTGGAATACTGCAAGATTCTTTAGGCTCTCTAGGATACTATAAAGACCTGTCTTAGATGTTTAAAGTATGTACAGAAGGAATCAGAAACCTTAGCAATATCTCCGATTGAAATTTTTTTAAATTTTTAATACCTCAAGGTAGTATCCTTGGCCCAATCCTTTATACAGTTTATACAGCTGACATCCCAACTCATCCTAATACTATCCTTACCACATATGCTGATGATACATGTGTATTATCAGTCAATACCAAACCAGTTATTGTATCCCAAAGCCTCCAATCCCATATCACTGATCTTAAAGAATGGTGCCAGAACTGGAGAATTAAAATAAATTCTCAAAAATCCCATCAAATCACTTTTACCTTACGTCGTAAACCAATGACTTCCTGCCCTTCAGTATCCTTTAACAATATCCCACTGGTGCCTGTAGAACAGATCCGATACTTAGGGTTGCATCTCGACAAACGATTAACCTGGAATCCTCATACAAGACTGAAAAGACAAGAAACCGCTCGACGTTTCAGGCTACTTCAACACTTGCTAGACAAACGCTCTAAGCTCCCAATTAGTTACAAAAGACTCATCTACATGACCATCATACGACCTATTTGGACTTACGGAGTAGAGCTTTGGGGCTCCACTAAGCCATCGAATTCCTCTCGTATCCAATCCCTACAGTCCAAAATCCTTCGTAAAATCCACAACGCTCCTTATTTTGTTGCTGATTTGGCCCGAACCCGGTATCTATCCTTTCATAACAAACTTCATTTCCACTCAAACCCTCTAGTTTCAAACCTAGCTTCCTCTTCAATTCCCGATAATCCTCCGAGGCGTCTGAGAAGAAGATGGCCACGTGACCTTCTTAGTTGAACATGCGATTTGAGTACTACCAGTGGGTAGTTTCTCTACTTGTCATTACATCATGCCATTATGTATCACTCAGCCAATTTACTTGTTATATTACTGTAATATAGTTATAAATATCAATAAATAAATAATAATAAAAAAAAATTTTAATATATTTTTTCTGTTCTGAGTCGTTCAAACATGCTTGGAATCAGCGTGACAATTTGGAATCGAAGCTTTTTGTTTTTGAATTTTTCCAATCATTTCTTAATATATACTTTATTTATTTTCTGAGCGATTGGTTTTGTATATTACACTACTTTATTTCGATCATTAAAATATCTCAAAGTATTTCATATATCTTTAAGTATAATAAAATATCTATTAATTCCTTTTCATTGATAGTTACAGAGGGATATAAAGAATAGATAGGTACTCTTATTCCTTATTATTTTTTCTATTTGTTTGCTTCTTCGTTTGACGTCGCTTAGTGCCGTTATGGTCAATCAGACGATGATACAGCGGGGCCCTAAATTTTGTCTATCAAGGTATAATTAGGATAGGGATCTTGTTTTTTTCAATTTTTTAGTTGAAGCATTATTTTTCGGCTTCGTTTGATACTGACATCACCGATTATGTTCACCTATGGTTGCATCTTCCCTGCCCCAATTCCAAGTGTCTACTCTAGTATTACAAATGTCTTCATTTAGTATGGTTGTTCACTACAACTTAACAATATGTGCTTGTCTGTTGGTTATATATTCACATCCCAATAGAATTGGTAATAACATCGGCTTCTGAAGTTAGTCTTGTAAGTCTCCCCGCCCCAATTAGCGGTTCCAAGTAAGAGCATCGATATTGGGCTGCAGTTTACAATCAGATGAAGGGAAGACAGAGGCGGTCAGGATTACAGGGCCTAAGGCAATTCTCTTTAGCCCTTGGTTAATTAGTAGCTGACCGCTCCTAACTGCGGGGCCCAATTGACCGCCTCGTCTTCTCCGGGGAGCCACGAGGGTGCGAGCACTGTTCATTACTGTCGAGTGCTTGTTGTTCGAGCTGCGGGATGGGAGCTATCCGATGGTAGTGGGCACTGCATAAGTAGTTCTCTTTATAGATGTATGCTCTAGAATAATATCTGCTGGCCTTATTTATCTGAAGGCTCACCCAACCTCAATCTAGTGGGTATCAAAAATATGTGGAAAAATGTGGTGGTTGAGCTTTATCTAGGGCAGATCAATTCCCTGCATAGCCGGTGTCCCGAAAACAGTACAGTCTCTACCGAGTAATGAACCCAAGACTCTGCATTAGTTGAATGTTTAGTAATATTGATATCCTACTAATATTATAAATGCGTAAGTTTGTGAGCTTGTTAGTCTTTCACGCAAAAACTAATGAACGGATTTGGATGAAACTTTACAGTAATACAGGTTATACAGCAGAATAACACATAGGCTACAATTTATAATCATTTTGTGTAATTTGGTCATAATATAACGATAAATATCATTAAAACTTGGATATAACTCATTGCCAATATTACCTCCAACATATGGTCAGTAAGTAATCGCGGTTATTTATTTTCATTGTTAAATCCTACTAATATTATTAAAGAGTTTGTTACTCTTTCACGCAAAAACTACTGAAATGATTTGGATGAAACTTTACAGTCATATAGGTTATACATTAGAATAACACATAGACTACAATGTATAATGATTTTGTGTAATTTGATCATAATCTATACATATAAAATGCTTTGTCCTGAATGTCTGACTGACGGATCAACGCACAGCCTAAACCGCTGATCGTAGAGACCTGAAACTTGGAGGGTGTTCTTTGTTTGACGTAGGCATCCCTACGTCATACAAAGAACTCCCAGAATATTACAAAGAATCCCCACGATAAGAAAGGATTTTCCGAAATTCTAACCCTAAAAGGGGAAGGGGGGCAAAGTTTGTATGCTTGCTCAAGTATTTCTTACTCCCAAAATCTACATATTTTCGCTGAACAAAACAAATCAAGTAACATAGTTCACATCTTGCTGCTGCCGTACGACAAGTGAAACCGCTATACTAAGTAATCATTTTCAATAAATTCAATAACATTACATACTAATCCTTTACTGACACGAACAACAGTAAACTTCTGTCTACGTTCAGTATCTGATTAACGTTTGTTAATCAGTGTCAATGTATGTTTCACGGCTGTGCTAATCCGTCTTTGATGAAATTATATATAGATAATCTCAAGCCTGGGGAAGGGCATAGGCTACTTTTTATCAACACACCACACAGGCGAAGTTTATATAAAACTGTAACCTGATTGACTAACACACCCAGCGGTCAACACACAGCAGGAACCACTGAACTTAGCATCTTGAAATTCCTAGATAGGTTCTTTGTATAGCTTAAACGAGCACTAAGAAAAGAATTTGGACAATTCCACCCCCAAGGGTTTCCCCCTTAATGTAATAGGGGTTCAAAGATTGTATGGAATCTGTCAGTTTTGAAGTTAGACATCTGAAATTTCTGATGTACGAGTAAGTTATAGTTTAAAAAAATTAAATTATTTATTTAAAATGATTTGTCACAAAACTTTATGTGCCAGACCAAATTCGAAGCGAGCGAAGCCGTGGGCAAAAGCTAGTTAATAATAATATGAATGGTATTGAGTCCGGGAGGAGGCCAGAAAGAGGACGCCTTTCATTAGTTGTGGTGTTACAGTTTTTTTTATTTATTTAGAACTAGATAAGTACTAATTTCAGGGCTTTTTCGTTTAATCCCCGCATCTATTTTTACATTAAAAATAAAACACATGTTATGAAAAAATAGCTACATTTAATAACAGTTATTCTAAAGACCAAAATGTGGTTTATAATAACCTCAAAAATATTTTTGTCTTTATACCTCTGTCACCACAGAAATTCACACAAATACGAGTCCAGGATCTTTTAGTTCCTTCCTCTACCTTACTTCCTTCTTTGGCTGCAGCCCATAGTGACTCAATTGACAACGTGTGCGCTCCAGTTGACAGATCCACAAAATATTCTGAGTGGTTGACTGCATAATGATTATACTCATATCCGACTATTTTTTCTATTTATGAGTCAGATATAATAATTGTTTGAGGATGAATGCATTCTTTAATGCATGCTAATAGTGTGTTTTCATTCCCGTTCGACACTGCCATAAATGAAGCATTCTTTTTTTTTTCCCGGCATATCCCACCGAAAATCCACTGTTGTGGATATGCTCTTGTATTGGGATAAAATGAAAAAGACCCATCGGTTCTAAAGTTCCATTAAATACGTCTTAGACATTCATTTATGTTTGAACTAAAAAATATACAATCACCTTATTTTGTAAAGAAGAATCAAGTATAATTTTGGCCTTTAGAATAACTCTTATTAAATGTAGTTATATTTTTCATAACATATGTTTTGTTTCTAACAATAAATTAGAAATGCGGGGATTACACGAAAAAGACCCCTAATTTCAACCGACTAGCGATATAATATCATTATAATATAAACGCTATAGAACAGATTTGACCAATTTGACCTCGGTGGACCAGCTTGCTCGTACTGAGACTGTCTCATATGTCTTCGTATAATTAGTCTTATAGGCGTGGGCTATGGCTTCACTCGTGATTACTGCAACCTTCCTAAAAATCTAAAATCTAAAAATATTGGTAGCAAATAGTATAGTTTATTTATTAGGTATTACAGAACCAAAAATATTTTAAATTCAAGTTAGGTACATACATTTGAGGGTTTTACAATAGGTATTCTTATCTAATAGTATTCTTGACTAAGAACCTTTGGGCTAAGAACTATTCCGAAGAGGTTATATATAATAGCTTATTAAAAAACGCATGAAGGAAAAAATAAGTTGAAGAGCATGTTGAAGCAGCTTGCGGCGAACAGCTAGGGGCTTCGAGTGAGTGATCTGCAGCAGCGACGGGACGGGCAGGGCAGGACAGGGCTGTTGGCTGTTCCCTCTCAGGCCTCCCTCACCTGTTCTATGTCACTTCCTCTTCATTTCATTACTTTCACTTCTCGATTTATTTCCCTGAGCCTCCTCCAAATCTCTTATATGGCTCTACCGCCTCAATTCCACTAACTGCTAATCAGCTGATTCTGCTGTCTGCTCTCCGACCCTCAATCATACTCGAGCAGTCTTGCATCTTGGCATTTCCTTTTTAATCATTTTTTAAAGTTTGTCATGTTGGGTAAACATATCAATAACATTAAAACTGAAAGTCAGATCCAAAGGTTCGATGCCTCCAATCGCTCAGAAACCTCCGCTCACAGATGGCCCCCAAATCTCGTAAGATCACTCTAATGCAATCCTTTCGGATGTTTAGCATCACCACAATAATTATTAACTTGATTGCTACGCCAAACTAACGCACTTCAATCTTAACTATACTATCGATTAGGGTGCATACTTAACGATTCCGCCTTTTTTAATATCCTAAATTTTTGGACCGATCGACGCAACAACTTATATTCTAAGATACAACTGTTTTCAATTATTTTTTTAACTCTATTTTTGAAATTTTGGATTAACCGGTTTTGATCCTGAACGCATCATGTATGTATACACTTAATTATTAATAACATTTGGTATACTCATGCGAACAACCATTTTTTTCGTCCATGAAACAAATCAATAATAATTTGTTCCATTATTTTCTCGAAGTGTCAATCTAATGGAAGTATTTTGATTCAATATTATTGTGCAGTAGTGTGCATGAGGCGCTCAGAATTGAAAGCGGAAACTCGCATATTTCAAAAACTGACTTACATACATTCTTCTCTAGGTTATTTATGCGATTTCTTATAACACCACACTTAGCAGTCTCGTAAATAGTTTTGTCCGGTTCTGAACCTAAGTTTCGGGAGTGATATTATAATAACTTATAATATCAATAACTAGATGAGCTTCTCGTTTGGCCTTAACGATTTTATATGTCATAGTCTTGTTTTATGAAATGAATTTAATTCCAAATGATCTAATTATTGTTGAATTTAGCGATGATAATAATGCTGAAAATGAAAATATAGTTTATTAACATCGTTTGATTAATAAATAAACTACTTTAAAAAGTATATAATTATTGAGAGTGGTGTAAAATGAACAGGGGGTGCAGTTAATAAATAAGAATGACTCATTTTGTTTAAAAATTGACTGCACCTCCTCACCGTTACCCTGATACCATAAATCCTTTAATTGTAGCCAATAAGGAGGCAATGAGCGCTAATCGATCGATTAGAGAACATTCCTCTTAAAGACCACATAAGAGTGAAGAAGGGAGGAAGTAGAGATGAAAGCTCTAACATAGTACATTGATTTTGGTCCCTTAATAACGTGTAATTAGACGGAGCGAGCCATCACGCGAGGCTTAAATATTTGACGATATAGGTCCCATGGGACGAGGCTATCCTCCTGGTCATCGGTAAACAATGACCGCGCCTACTGAATTAGTAACTACTGTTTACTGGCCCTCCCTCAGGTAGATTTAGTAAAACCTCCTTCTCGTGATCCCCTCCTATTTAAGAAACGGCAATCTTCCTATACTCCCTATCGTCACGATATTACTGAGTCCTCGGTTGAATTTACGATTAACAATATAACGGACTCCGATACCATTTAGCCTAAAATCGCTAAAGTTTTCAAGCTATCAACAATGGGATTAGTCAAGGCATTTGAGTCACAATTGTAATTACAAAATCAATGTTCAACGATAACTATACAAGATCTAGGGGTACAAAATGGGTGGCAGATTTCGTGTAGTTATGTTATGGCAATGGCCTGAAATTGTTTATGAATTCTATTTGTAACAAGCAAGTTTTATCAATGCTTCCGTATTGTCAGCAATGTAAACTTTATTTCCCTCCCTCCCCCTTATTTTAAATATATATATATGTATATATAAATATATATATGTATATATAAATATATATATATATATATATATATATATATATATATATATATATATATATATATAAGTTAAGTCCTGGAGACCAACAATATTCACTTTAATCCTTAAAGTGCTTAGATGTAAATAAACCAAAGGTATATATGTAGGATTATGAGAGCAATAAAGTTAGTTATCAATCAGAGTTGGCAGTGTTCATTTCAAACCTTTCTCTTTTTTTTTAAGTATTCCTTTCGATAGACCTTAACCGGCGGGACAGTGCGGAAAAGAAAAATCGTGGTAAATTAATTTTTCTTTTTCTTCCTATTTAATTGTGCGTATCAAGTGAGAAAAATGCCCGAACCAGGACTAAGTGACATTTTGAGACCGGCAATTCTCACAGTGGATTCTCAACAACAACCAGTAACCCAACCACCTATAGAAACACAGGAACCGATAAATCCTGATTTCCCCATGCTGCCGACTACCACGTTAGCGATGGCTCGTGCAGACATAGCGGCAAGAGAGGCAAATCTAATAGAGAGGATGAAGTTAAGAAAAAATAATGCACGTGATCTTAGGAGGGAGATCAGCGAGCTAGAAAGGTTCGACGGAGAAGTTGGTGAGTTAAATCACTTCCTCAAAGGGGGGGACAGGATTATGTATTATATCCAGGTCCACGTCGAGGCAAAGGATATCGACGAATTGGACGCCACCAGGCTAAGGGCAGCCTTAGTATGCCGAGTTAGAAGAAACATCCTCAACTTAATTCAGGCGGACGAAGAGACGCCATGGCATACGGTCAAGGAGAGGCTGAAAAAGGCATTCGGGGGTGGACGATGGGCCCCAGAAGAAGACATGCTCCAGATGTTCAGGGAATACCGCAAACAAGGACAGTCACACGGGCAATATGCAGCGGTACTGTTGGCGCGGTATAATAAAATTACGGAGAAATTACGTGAAATGATGGAAACGGATCAAGTGGAGGCTCGCATGGATTTTCTATCCAGAATACTAAAAGTCCAGTTAGCCAGGGATACTGGAAGAAAGGATGGATTGCCGAAAGACAAAACATTCTTGGAGTGCGCACAGGAGATGGTAGACGTGAGCGCAAGGGAGGAAGAATCAAAATTCGGCGAGGTCGCAGAGACGGGCTGGAGTAAGGTCACTTACCGCCGACCTGAGATTAGCCGAAACCGTCCAAGATTGGACATGGGTAGGAGAAGAGACCCCGAAGGTTATAAGAAGGAGAGGTCGGCTGTACGAGATAGACGACCAGGGACGGAGAAGAAAAATGGACGAAGAGAGGAGAGGAAATGCCACGAGTGCGGAAAAACAGGACACCTAATGGCTCAGTGCCCTCGCACGCGGTGCTTTGAGTGCGGAACAGAGGGACACATGGTCAGGCAGTGCCCCTATATCTACTCTCGCAGGGAGACGCAGAGGGTGGAACCCATGGAAGTAAACGCCCAGAGAGTCTGGCGAAGACATAAGTCGACACCAGCGTCGACGGAGACATCGGAGACGGAAGAAGAAGGACCAGCGAGCAGTGGAGGTGAAGGAGACAGAAGTAGTCGCAGGAGCGGAAGACTGCGTGTAACATCAGAGAGGAAGCAGCGCGCGGAAGACTGAGGTGAGTGTCAGCAGAGAGGCGACCGCATGATAGTGAACTGCAGCGTGAGAGGAGTATGTGGCGGTTTGCCTATTATACAGGTGGAGCGAGGAATCAGGTGCCTCGTAGATACAGGAAGTTCCGGCACAATCCTGAGTAGGAAGGCGGTGGAGAAGCTGGCGGCGGGAAAAAGGACACCCCAGGTACAGGTATGTACATGCAAATTAACCACTCTGGGTGGCCCTTGTAGAGTAGAGGGGGAAGTGATGATGGAATTGGGGACGTGGTTTAAAGCAGGGACCAAACTAAGGGTACACGTGGTGGAAAATATGTTACGTGGTTATGAAGGGATAATCGGGTGCGATATTCTGAATCAGTTAGGTACTCGAGTGAAAAATAAGGATGGGAGATGGTCAGTCAAGATAGGGGGTAAGCGATACAAAAGTTACGTGAGGGCGAAGGACGCGATGGTGTGTGTGGGCGTAGTGAACCAGGCAGAGGATTGGAGGGTACGGATACGGCGAGACTTCGATGATATTTTCCATAAGGAGGGCGAGCGGTTAGGCGCAACGGGGGAAACCGTTCACGAAATATCATTAAAAGAAGAACGGGCGACATACGTCAAAGAAAGGCGATACCCGCAGGCGTTGAGGCAGCACATTAGGGAGGAGATAAAGAATCTTAAAGATCAAGGGATTATAGTAGACAGCACATCGCCGTATAATAGTCCACTTTGGGCGGTAAGGAAAAAGAGCGCAGCTGGGGAAGAGAAATACAGAGTCGTGATAGACTACCGGAAGTTAAATGAAAACACGATAGATGAAAAGTATCCCATCCCGAGATTCGAAGACATCATTGATAGGCTGAGCGGGGCAACAGTGTTTAGCACCCTAGATTTGAAGGCAGGATATCATCAGATCAAGATGCACCCGAGGGATCAGTCCAAGACCGCATTCACATTCGAAAGAGGGCACTATGAGTTTACGAGGATGCCCTTCGGACTCAAAAACGCGCCCATAACTTTTCAAAAGTTAATGGATGAGTTTCTTCGGGGGGTGGATGAAGATGTGTGTCAAGTCTACATGGACGACCTGTTGGTGTTCAGCAAAACCGAAACGCAGCATATCGAGCATCTCAGGAGTGTGTTTAACAGGATCCGGAGATTCGGCTTGAAGTTATCTGCTGAAAAATCACTTCTGGGAAAAGGAGAAATTACTTTCTTGGGACACACCATTACGAAGGAGGGGGTGAAACCCGATAAGAGCAAAGTGGACGCAATTTCAAGGATGGTGGTGCCGAGAGATGTCCAGGGTATACGTCGTCTATTGGGCTCGCTAAATTATTACCGGCGTTTTGTCCCGGAAATGGCGGAATACCTTGTACCCCTCAACAACCTATTGAAGAAAGGCCGAAAAATTTTCGTTACCCCGGAGATGGAGAATAACATCCGCAAATGTATGGTACGGCTTCAGGAGGAACCAGTACTGGCCTTCCCGGACTTCGAGAAGCCCTTCATGCTCACGACGGATGCCAGCGAATATGCACTGGGAGCAGTGTTGTCACAAGATGGGGAAAAAGGAGACCGCCCTGTTGCTTACGCTAGCCGGCGCCTTACGGAAGCCGAGACAAGGTACAGTGCGTTAGAGCGCGAACTTCTAGCAATAGTGTGGTCAATAGACCATTTCAGACCGTACGTATTCGGAAGGAAGTTCACGGTACATACGGACCACAGACCTCTGCAGTGGGTGGGAAAGTTAAAAGAATCGTCTGCGCGCATCACTCGTTGGAAGGAATTTTTGGGGCAGTACAACCTCGAAATCAAATATAAACCGGGCAAGGAGAACGTGGTAGCCGATTGGCTGTCCCGGGCGATAATGGTAAACGCGGTGGAAGAAACGGGAGAGGGCCCATCGCGGGACATTAGGCAGTTCCTACAAGAATGGACTCCGGAGGGGGAAGGAGGACGCAGTTCGGACAGCAGAGAAGAGGAAGACCAGGACGAGGAAAGTTCAGCGGAAGATGACGGAGTTAGAGGAAATAATTAATGACAAGAAGCGTCAAGTCATATGGAAGACCAGGACCGCGGGGCTACTTAAAATGGACTTCTCAAAGTACGGTAGGAGTAACATTATTACCATCTGGTCACAACCCGGAGTCAGTGATGACAACATTTGTCGAGTACTGAAAGAGGCTTCCAGGCCGGGAAGAACATCCCATTTGTACGTCGGAAACACCACCGTGTGGGAAAAAATACAGCGGTTATGGCGGTCGGAAAGGTTAGGAGTGGACCGCAACTTCGTTCGCTGTACGATGATGGTAGAGACGATTCGTGAGAGCGACCGTCAGAAGGAGATCACCGTAGCTTATCACCAGGGCAAGACGAATCATAGGGGAGTCAGCGAAACTATCCAAGCGCTTAAGCGGAGGTACTTCTGGTGGAATATGAAGGAAACAGTCAGGGAAGTTGTGGGGGCATGCGACGTTTGTTTATCCACGAAATACGACAGACATCCCCCCAAAGGAATACAGGAGGAAACGCCCATTGCAGAAATGCCTTTGACGGACCTGCAAATCGATACGTTTTCCTGGAGAGGCTATAAGTGGATCACATTAATAGACTGCTTCAGTAAGGTGGCTGCGGCCCATCTCATTAACGAGAAATCGGCGGATGCAGTTCTAGTGGCCCTTAGGGCCTGGTTTAAGGTATATGGGGTACCCGACAGAATCGCCTCCGATGGTGGAATGGAGTTCGACAATGCGAAGATAAGGGCCGAAGCGAGGGAGCTAGGGGTGGTATGGAGAATCAACACCCCGGGACATCCCAAAAGTAGAGGAGCCATCGAGAGGTTGCATAGTACCCTCAGCGACCACTTGCGAATCTATCAGGTAGAAAAAGGGTTAGAACCAGATGAGGCAATGGAAAAGGCAATCGCGGCGTATAACGAATCTATCCATTCCGTTACCGGGTTTTCTCCCTTTGAGATTATTTTCGGGTTGCGACAACGACGAAGGGACACCAGAGCTACAACCGTTGAGGGCGAGTTGAAGGATCACGTGGTTGCAAATCGAATATCGCTAGAGAAGTTACAGGGGAAAGTCAAAGACAGGCTCGAACGGGAAAAGCGAAGTCGCGTAGCGAAAGAGAACCTCAGGGTCAAGGACGCCATGGGTGGGATTAAGATAGGTACTACCGTTTATAGGCAGAGGAGTTCCAACCGGGGGAAAGAATTACTACGCTACGAAGGGCCATTCCGAGTGGTAGCGATAAGGGAACATAACATTGTAACGATTGAATACATTAAGGATCCCAAGCGACGTAAGAATGTTCATATCGAACAACTTAAGCTTCCTCTCGGGCAGTTAGAACATGCGTAACGGCCTGGAGTGTCCTGGCCGTCATCCAGAAGCATACATATTCTTTTTATGACTTTTTATTTTTCTATTGTGAGTGTATATATAGTGCGAACCCTTTTTTTTTATTTATTATTAGAAGCATCTCGTTTTGTTTTGTGTGTGTGTGTCAGTTCTATCGAAAGTGAAAGAGAGGATTTCGGATCTATAAGTTTATTTTTTTATTTTTTTGTCTCTCACTGTATATGTGTTCAGCACTACGTAAATGTACAGTGAATGTTGCTGGCCTTCCGGGTTTTGGCTTACTTCGTTTCCAAGTTTCCGAAATTCTTCGAAAACTGGAGGGGGGGAGTTAAGTCCTGGAGACCAACAATATTCACTTTAATCCTTAAAGTGCTTAGATGTAAATAAACCAAAGGTATATATGTAGGATTATGAGAGCAATAAAGTTAGTTATCAATCAGAGTTGGCAGTGTTCATTTCAAACCTTTCTCTTTTTTTTTAAGTATTCCTTTCGATAGACCTTAACTTATATATACATGTATACTTGCTCTGAGATAAGAATACAGAAAAGAGAAGGTAGGAGAGTAGAGTAGAGATGTAGTAGAGAGTACCTAGTCTCTAAGTTAGATGTAGTTCATAGCCAATAGGTAATGATAGTCAATTTAGTAATAAATAATGATAGTCAATAGCAATAAGTCACCTCATAAGAATTTCTGTTTTATATCTGTTATTTATCCATATTATAATGTTCAATGAATCGATAAACCTCTATACCTCTTACAAGTCCTCCACCGTTTGATAACTGTTTATATTAAAAAAATATATATTTTTAAAACTTAATCTACTCAATTTTCAATTCCTAATATGTTTGTTTGTTCATTTAACGTCCCTTTATGCTGATATGGCTAATCGGACGATGCTACAGTGGGAGCTCTAAATTTTGCCCACCCAGGTTTAATTAGGGTAGGGATTTTTAACGAGTACCTGACATCGTACAGGCTCGGGACCCCCGTTTAACGTCCCTTCCAAAGGACGGCGTAACTAAGGATTTTTTGCTCCCTTAAAAAAATCCTAGGGTCACCTGCCGGGCTACGAACCCGCGATCTTGGGCTAAGTAGTTTGTTACGCTAACCACTAGACCACAGGTGACCGTTCAATTCCTAATAGATATTAACAAAGTGCAATTATAAAAGAAAAAGCCGGTACCACTGCAATCCATGGAGGGTCTTGGGTATGTACTAACGTTTCAAGAACAGCTGTTATTCAGGATTGTGATTTGTCATAGATCACGCTCAACCGTGGTCTCCAATCAAGGGTACCACTTTTGAGAGCGTAGATTTGCCCCAGGACACTCCCCAGGTCGCTGAGGTCCCATCTCCGTTTGTTAACAGACTAAATAAACTATATGGCACAGCCGGATTCTGCTGAGCCATCCCGCTACCCCAACAAAAAGCAATACAATATTATAATATAAACTATTTGAATTTGTATCTCTGCTTCCAATGGATGACTGGAATCAGCCATTTAGTATAAAATGTTGAGTTCACAACAAAGTTGAGCTCGCAGCTCGGCAGGTGTCCTTTGGATTTTTTAAAGGGAGTAACAATGACAAATTCTTAGTTATGCAGTCCCCCACTTTCTTTATTCATGCGTAAAATATTTTCATAGAATTCCGACACTCTAGAACAGAAATTTCTTTAATTCATAATGTGGGAGTTTACAAAGGTTTTAAAACGTATAAAACAATTGATTTTTATTTATTGTTCTTTTGATGGTGATTATTTTTAAACATTTTTATTTTCAAGAGAAAAGATTTGTCCTGGCCGGGATGCGAATTGCCGAGATTAGAGATGCAGACGAACCGGGTTCGAATCCCGACCAGAACACACCTTTTGTTAATTTATTAGTATTTATTAAGAACTAAGGATTACCTTTTAGTTAGTAATGAACTTATTTCCTCTCCTCTTGGATAGTCGATTATTCATTATTCATTACTCTCGCTAGAACACATATTAACTCATCCTTCCTGATATGGTCTGTAATTAAATATTATTAATAGTGTTCATGACTACTTGTTCTTCCAGTAATGCTTCATTCGTCCACTAAAGGCCCTCTTCCTTTCTTCGGTTAAAATTGGTCTTTACGATGTGGTTGCTGTCTTCTCTGACATCACGTCATTGAATGTATGTATATATATTAGATTGAACCACTATCGACTGCGTCTGGTTTAACTTTTATTAACTTTCTTTCCTGCTTCCAACTTGAGCTAGTGTTTCTTTATGGTCTTTCTTAAAAACCTGAAGCATTTTGAAGATCCTTCCTAAGTGAAGAACGTCCTTTAATACAATCCGGAGAACCTCGAGCTCTTCAATGTCCTTTTCAGTCTTCTTGATCCACTTGTTGGACATTTTAAGTTTTCTAAGATACATGAATGTAGAGTTCCTGGTTATGGCGTCATCTATCGGCCCTAAAATTTTACACAATATCTTTCTCTCCATAATTTCTAAATCACACATCAACATTCTCTTGTTCAGGATCAAACATTCTGCCGCATACAGTGCCTCTGGACGGACTAGCGTGGAGTAGTGCCCAAGTTTAGCATCAATGGATATGGACTTCTTGTTGTAAATATCTTTGAGGCTGCTTTCATTTTGTCATTAAATATATTATTTATATGATGATTATTATATTAATTTTTTGTTAGTAACCTTCCATTTTTTTACTCCTGTTTTATTTCTCCCTGAATCCGGCGGATATCACTTATCTATGCTTGTTCTTTTCCTAAATACTTTGCAATGATGATGATCCGGTGAATAGGAGGCGGATAAAGACGGATGACAGAAGGTGGAAGAGGGTGCCTGGGAGGGCGGGGATGTTATCCTAGAGGGAGGAAGGCCTCTGTTATTCTGCGGTTCCCCACAAACAGGCCGCTAATCCAAGATCTCCGGTCTTCACCATCATCACAAACACGACTTCCACTTCTTCTACTGCTAATAAGTCTTTTTGATTTATAAAAAAAGAGGCTTAATTCTGTAATACTATTGTCACTTAACAAGTTTGCTTTAGGCGATAGACCGTTCTGTAGAAGATGGTGGTAGGACTTACACTCTTTATACTTTTCATTTTGCTTTCTCATGATCCAAGCAGTGGCTTCATACTTAGTTAGTCAGAACCAATTTTTCCTTCGGTATGAATTATGGTCCAATATACATTTTATCACGACAATAGTTTACTTTGCCTTAGGCCGCGTTCACACTGAGGCAAATAAGATAAGTGATATATCGTAAGAGATACGCGACACGCAATGTCAGTTCCATATGATATAAAGGGAGACGATAAAAAATGTTCATACTCGTGCGATTGCTCAACACATCAGAAGTGACATACCTCTTAAAACCTGTCAGTTTGTATCGTATGATATTTCGAGCTATGAATATGACCGATTAGGTAATTACTTTCATTAATCCGGTGAAAGCTCGTGAGTGCATTATATTATTCTATACAGAAAATTAAGTTGTTTTTTTCTGCTCATCCCACTTTAATGACTTCCTTAATTGTGCTCAGGTTTGTTACATAAGCGGTGAAAATTCTGCGCCCATCAAATTTTTACAGCCAGGTCGCACCGATTAATCAGCTGCTGTTACTGAACCTTTCCCAGCTCTAAAGCGCCACATTATATTCCTTACGATATATTTCTTATCTTATATCGCCTCAGTGTGGACGCGACTTCAAGAATCAGCTAACGTATTTTCCGTTTACGTTTCATGAATGATAAGATTTAATACAAAATTGCAAAAGTATGGGATAGGTCTCAAAGTGACACTTTAAAGTAACATATCTCTAAATTAACTTTTTTAATTATTCCTTAAATGTGCAGTAACTCTGTTTTATTATACCTTAATAATAAACTTATTATATATTAATTTTAAATGAATTTTCAAATCATTTAATTATTTATGGACGATAGTATAATATAATTTATTTATAAATTGAATGTATTAAATAGATTTAATTATTACAGATTTTCATTATTGGAACAACCGTATGCATTTAAAACATCCATTTCAAACATAAACTCAGTGATCTGTGACAGAAGATATATGAACATATAATTGACATTGAGTCAATTAACCCTTCAGTTGCAAGTGTATTGGTTGAAGCATTTTAATTCAGAAACGACATATCTGATATTCCATTTCCAACTTTTTTTTTATTAAAGTCATATTTTGAGTTGTGTGAACGTTTTGCTTCATGTTAGAACTTGAAGTTTTATGAGGATAATGACACAAGAAAAAAATTCAAAAAGTTTCAAGATTTAAACAGTTTTCTAGGTTAACAAATGAATTTCAATACCAACATAACAACAGGAACGCTTTGCTTTACCAATACCAATTTTTTTTAGCTCACATGGAACTTTCAAATACCTCTATCAAAAAATTAGTTGTTTTTTTTTTTAGTTTTGACATAGCTCTTTTGAACAACCTAAAACTTCGCCCACAGATCTCTGTCGAACCCGAACGAAATTATTCCTTAACCTTTATTAGACGAAACGTGTAATAGGTTGGTTAATTAGCGATTGGTCGATGACCAAAGGACATCGGTCCAATCACTGGTTATTATTTATACTTTTCATTATATCTTTTCTTACCTACTAACGTCTATTACAGATACTTGCTTACCGGTACTTCCTATCACAGGTATCTAACATGCCTTATAGAGAATGAACATAAGATAAGTTATGACCGCTGGAACGTGAGGCTTCAGGATCTGATGTCATCTCGTGAGAACAATCCGAGACGATCCAATCAAGAACATTGACACCAATTAGCATGATTTCTTACAATTAACCCAAGGACCGTGCTAGTTCACACCACCACTACACCACTTCACCACTTCATCACTATACCATTACTACGCTTCTATTCATCTCCATCCAGTCATAAGGACACTCACTATTGTACTACTACCAAATGGTTCCTCCATAAACCTGGGTTGCTCTGTAAGTATATATTTTACCTATTAGAATTATTTTTTGTATCTGCAATGTATTTTATATGTTTGCAAATCTTTTTTATTGTTAATCATTAAAACAGCCGGAGTCAAATGAATTTTAAAAATGAAAATTAAATAAATACAAAATTCAGTATTATGCTTAATGCTTTTTTCATATTATATTACAAAGAAATTACTTAATTTAATTAATGTGCTTCATAAATTTATTTAAATAAAATTTTCATAATTTAAATATATTTTAATGTTTATATATATATATATTTTTAATTTACAAACATGCGTTTTTATTTACATTTTTTCATTTCATATTTTATACTTTAATACTTAAAAAAGAAAATCTTTTTGACGATTTCAGGTGTTGATATTGTGTATTTATGTGGTTAAGACATGTCTTGTTCAAATTGTTTATATTATTTTAATAAAAAATAATTAACATTTTAATTTTTAACTGCTCATGAAAATTTATAATATTAAAAAAATATCAATCTAGAATGATGTGTATTGTTCTTCCAACTATAAATTATTTAGTATGTACCTATAATAATGGGTTTATAATTTTTGTTATGTGTAAATATGATAGGAATAAGTATGTTGGTAAATCGTTAATCTTTGCTACTGAAAAGAGGTTAAAATGATAAAAATAAATAGGTATTTGATTATTGTTAACTAATTAAAAATAATAATTTTAAAAAAGCATTTAAAATTATAATATAATAATTATAAAAGCCTCTCAATCTGAACATTTAATAAGCGATTTATATTATATTTATCCATTGTATCATCGCTCTCATTAAAAAAACTTTTAACTTCTTCATGTGTAGTCGCGGACATCACGGAGGCAAATGGACACAATAATTTATACAGTTAAAAATTATTTGTTAAACCGGTGATAAATGAAAATAAAAAATTATTTCCAACTAAACTAAATATAATGTGCATTAAGATTAATTCTGAAAATAACCAATACTTCTACCTAGTACGAGTACAAAGGCTTATGCGATTCATGAGGTCCCTTCTAAAGAAAAACTTTTTAAAATCCTGTCACATATCAAATATTAAATAATCACTTTAATTAGTATGTTGTTTATATTTGAAAATTTAATGTTCAAATCTAAAGTTTTGGAGAAAATGAATCATTTATTAAAGCTTCTACACGATGGGTCGAAGTGTAAATAGTCCATCCGAGTCTATCACTCGGTTACTGAAAGGGTTGTTGCTAACAGCCTTGTTGCCTACTTGTTTTGACTCTTTGATAATCGAGTATGTTATATTAAATAAAAAAATAAGAAGCCGACGTGAAATAAATTTATAAATATATGAGGAGTGATAAAATAAAAATGGATTGTAAACAAATTAATTAACTGAAGAAAAACGCCAAAAGTTACCTTTAAAATTATACAATTGGAACTCAAGGGTTAAAAATATTATTTTATTTCATAAAAATCAATGAACTTTTTACTTTGATGAAGTGCAGTAGTAGCAGTGGGTGCAGTATTAATATTATTGATAAATTATTTTCTCATAAGTATCCACACCTATTATGATAATTTACAGCAGATATAAAAATTAAGCACATGCAATCTTGAGTGGGAGGCAGATCGTTGTACTATCATCTAATCAATTATATTATTATTCCCTATATTTCAGCTGAATAAATATAATAAAAATTATCATATTGAAATAATGATTTATTTAATCTTGGCATTTAATTCAGATTCTTGATTTAATTTAATTTGTTTTGTATCGTAACATATTTATTTAAATTATATATTTACAAGACTGAAAAGACAAGAAACTGCTCGACGTTTTCGCCTACTTCAACATTTACTGGACAAACGCTCTAAGCTCCCAATTAATTACAAAATACTCATTTACATGGCAGTTATCAGACCTATTTGGACATACGGAGTTGAGCTTTGGGGCTCTACTAAACCATCCAATTCATCTCGTATCCAATCCTTACAATCCAAAATCCTTCGTAAAATCCTCAATGCTCCTTATTATCTCACAAACAAACTCATCCATCATGATCTTAATATCCCATATGTTACTGATTTGGCCCAAACTAGATACCTATCGTTCCATGATAAGCTCCATACACACTTGAATCCGCTAGTCTCTCAACTTGCTTCCCATACTATTCCTGATAACCTTCCGAGGCGTCTGAAAAGAGGATGGCCTCGAGACCATCTACTAAAGAACTTTATTGGAGTGCTACCTATGGGTAGTTTCTCCACAAATGTTTGTTCATGTCATATTGTACATATTAGTAGAATTACTTGATATAATATTATTATAGTTGTAAATATCAATAAATAAAATTTTAAAAAAAAATGTATTTCAGTTATTATTATTATGGCATTAATAAGAGATTAACTGAACTAATCCATCATTAATAACAAGCATTTCGATGATATTAATAATGCAATTTGGAATAGTATGTTTAAAAAAGCTTTAGTTTTTTTTTTAATATGTGGAATTTATAATTTTTCCTTTCGTTATTGAAATCATCTAAATTCAAAAATAATTATTTAATAAATACTCTCTAGCATAGCGATAATTTACATTAATTTTTTTTCTTTCTTTAATTTCTAATCTTATAGATTAATCTTTCATTAGTAGTGGTTAATTTCGTAATGGTGCCACAGTATTTCTAAAATAATAATAGTAAGGCTTAACTAGCCCGAAGGCTCGATACCGATATCACCAATCTCTACTTAAATACGTTTACCAGTCGTCACAGCGCTGATTAACCGTTTAAGAACATGTTCGTTCCTAAGCCCAACAAAAATTTACAAGCCCATCTCAACCTTCGCAACACTTCCTCTTCAATTATATTTCCCGGATGCATGTTCTGTAATTCTGCATTGTGCAATCTGCTAAATGCCCCTCCTTTTTCGGATTTTATCGGTCTATCCCTCAGACGTTTATCGGCACAACGCTTGTCAACTTTTAAGGAATTCGTTTATTAGCAAGCCTAACAACATTACAAGCCCGTCTTGATCTTCGAATCACTTCAACAATATACAACAACCATGTGCAGGCCATTCCGCGTTGTGTTGTGCCCTAAATTCGCTCCGAATATTTTACGTTAAACCTTATTTTCGAATACCTATCTCTAAAATATATAATTTGAATAAATATGTTACGGCCCGAAACACATTTAATTACTTAAGGACCTATTGAATGATTTAAAACATATTTTAAATTGGTAATCATAAAAATAATATGGACTGGGATAGCTCCATATATTTGAGTTGCTATGCCGAAGATTCCAGGTTCAAATCCGTCTGTAACAGGTAAATTTAATTTAATCTGTTAAATATCTGACGACCCTTCGGGAGATCACCCAGCGTCAATAGTAGTACCCTTAATTTGGGAAAAACCTGGAGGTTGAGCGTGATCTCATACGAATCACCTCCCTGATCAGCCGTTCTCTGAGAACAGTACGGTCTCTACCTTAAGACTTAATCATAGAAAGCTATAGCAATTGCGGTATGAGCTCTACTCGGCAAAATATATTATATACTACGCTCACGACGACAGAGAGTAAGTCCGGACGAAGGGACAGAGATGTGAGAAAGGACAGACAGGGTTGCCTTGATGAAGGTGAAAAATTAAAGGCCGTTGAAGTAGATAGGCCTAATCAGGCTTAAGTGGATTGAGGAGGTGGGGAGGGAGGGGGCTAATTCATCAGCAGCTCACAACCGGCTTAGCTTGACGAGAATTAAAGCAATAGTCCGTCATTCGTCATCTCTTAGCGCCCCCCACTTCTAGATTTCATTATTGTTTTTTAAATATTTATATTTAGTTGTTAATGTTTTTTGCACGCTTTTATTAGCTTCGCCTGGATGTACGTATGTAACGGAATCTTTGAACTCGATTAGTAACATCTTATTAAATTGAATCTTTGCACACTTCTCAAGGATCGACGACAATACAATAATTTAATAAGTTTGCCTCATTATCATGTCCAGGATCTTTATCAGGATTTTTCATATCCGAAGACACGGTTGAGAGGGGTAGACCGAGGCGTAGGTGGGAGGATTGCGTTAGGAATGATCTAGCGGGTTTGGGTTTGGATGGTGCTCCGTGGACGAAGGTTTGTAAACATAGATTGGTGGTATCGGCATCGAGCCTTCGGGTTCGTTAAGCCTTTTATTTATTCAGAAGACACGGTAGTACTAAGGCCTGTCCTAAGCGCCATGGATGGCTTAATCGTTGATATAAAATATTACTACTGGCTGGATCAACAGAGGGTTTCGTATATTTTGCAACCAAAACATGATATTTAAAAAAAATATTTTTGTAGCTGGTCAAACTAAAATGAAGAAAATAAATATTAGTTAAAAACACTAGAGAACAAGCGTTTATAGTCAGCAGAACTATAGTTGGTGTATTATTATAGGGTTGTAAATTTCAATAAGTACATTAAAAAAAAAATGAATTTGGTTAATGGGTGAATCTCTCATACAGTCCTTTTTTTAAAATTATTTATTAAGTCCTATCAAAACAGTAACTAATATTAGTATTAATTCTAATCACAGAAAGGTTAACGGACCGTCCTTATTTGATGTTAATTTTTGTAAATATTTTATTGACAGATATTGGTTAAAATAGACTCAGTGTAATTTTTTTAAAGCTCCCCGTTCTATTGTACGATGAAATAAATTATTTTGTTTATCACTCACTTAGTATTTTAAACTTTATTTTAGTTTTGTTTCCTACTAAAGCTTGTATTTCAAACTATTTTTTTTTTTTTTCTGGAGGGTACACTACGGGCAGACGGACAAAAAAATTAACAGTATCTTAAAAATAAACTTGTAATATTTACAGAAAGGTTTCAAAGGTTTATTAAAATATCAAAACAATAGTTTCACTCATGTTCTTTCTGTTAGTTTATCCATATATTTTAATAACTATGATCATGGGATTTGCCACAGTACACCAAAAACCGTTTGGGGGGCACGTGCCCCTGTGCCCCCCTAAATCCGCCCTTGCAAATTATGAACTAAAACAAAGAAATAGGTTTCTTTCGCCATTACTGATAACAATGATGAAAAAACATTATGTATGTAAAAGTTTTCTACATTGAAGTACTTAACAAAAAAAAATAGACAAACTTTTTAGATGATACTCGTATTAAGAAGAGCATGAATGAATATACATGTTTAAGATTAGCTTATTACAGTTAATTTGTATAGTTAACTAATTTGTATAGTTATACTATAGTATTTGTAATAGTTAAAAATTGGGATTAGAAATGTTAAACATATTCGTTTCCCCAGTACTAATAACTGACAACTAAAAGGACTAAAAAACCTGTACTACTGCAACCCGTGAACGGTTCTGGGGTTCAGTACATGGTAGAGACTATGCTATTTCACGGACAACGGTTCCGCAAGGAGGTGATTTGTGTTGATGATCGCGCTCAACCGCCAGATTTTCCCCCTTATTTTGGGTACCCCCTTTTTTTCAGTATGGTAACTCATTGCTCTACCAGTGAGCAACTCCGCTCCCTTAATGAACTAAACAAGTAATTAATATTAATAATTTATAAACTTTTATATTTCCAACAAATAATATATTAATAACAATATCGCTTCTTAAATATTTTAATATTTCAGTAGGAATGGCAAAGCTAAACACTGTTGGCCCAACTACGGGTTAGTGAATTTCTATTGGAGAGAATAGTAGACGGATGTAACAGTGAATTTTCTTTTCATAAGACATTTAGAGATAAAGATGGGGAGGGAGACGACACAGTTATTTAAATAAAGAGATACATGAGGAAGAGTTCGGAAGAAGACCCTTTGAAGTGCCATCTGCATCGCAACCATCGCCCGCCCCGCGGCGCTACAATTTACATCCCAAAGCTCTCCTCTCCTCCGCCCTCTCCATACGGAGCAAGAGTCGGCTGCTCTTTCAATCAAAATTTATAAAATAAAGTAAACAGCCTGTCTTAGCCTCGCAATTCCTGTCACAGGGAATGAATTTCAATGTTTCGTAAAATAATAGAATCTTTGTATGCTACCAGCATAAACTGGTATACTCAATGTTTTCTTAGCCCTTATCCCACACAAAAAAACACAGCAACAATCATTAAATCTTTATAACGTAGGAGCATGCGCAGGCATGTGAAAAAGTAGTACCCACGATTTCATATTATTAGATTTAAACCTCCGCCGTAAACCAATGACTACCTATCCGATATGTATAATAACATCCCACCGATTCCTGTAGAACAGTTCCAATACTTAGGACTCATTCACGATATACGTTTAACTTTTAATCCTCCTATTAGACTGAAACGACAAGAAACTGCTCTCCATTACAGGCCACTTCAACCATGACTATAAAATGAATATTTTAAGAATTAGACTTTCGGAGTAGAGCTTTGCGGCTCCGCTATCAAATTCCTCACGTATCCAATCCTTAAAATCCAAAATCCTTAATTCTCCTTACTTTGTTATGAATAAACTCATCTACAATGGCGTAAATGTCCCAATTGTCACTGATTCAGCCCGAACTCGATATCAGTCTTTTCATGACAAACTTTATCCCCTCTCAAACCCACTGGTTTCAAACCTAGCAACACCTTAAATTCCTGATAATCGCCCGAGGGGCATGAAAAGAAGATGGCCTTCTAAGTTGAATTATTTATTCGATTATTAGCAGTTGGCAATTTATTAGGCCTATCAAAACAGTAACTAATATTAGTATTACTCTTAGTCATAGAAACGTAAACAACATTTAATTATGTTGTTGGAAAAAAATCCAAAGATATACTTCTGCTGTCATAAAGTGTCCGTAATACAAAATGGCAGCAAATTAAACATGTGTTTTTTGTACATTTTCAGTTATTGATCTCTAATACGGTGCTTTAAAAAGACAAATTTTCTGGTTTATATTTTTTAAAGAAATAAATTTTTACTAATTAGTTTTAAGGACTTAACGTAAAAGGACTAATTAGTAGCTAAAGAAGATGTATAAATGATACAAATAAATAGTAGTTTCATAAGTAATATAAAAAACACGTTGATATAAAAAACAAAACTAAAAAGTAGATAATAATTTTCAATAAGCTTAAAATCACAAAAGCGTGATGAATAAAAAAAATCATTTTATTATTAAAAAAACGTGGGGTGCTTGATGTTGATTATTGTAAATATTTGATTGACTAATACATAGTGGATTGACTAATATTAGATGGACATAGTTGAGCCAATAGGAAAATATCTTAAAAATCACCACTTGCTTTTACATGATAATATGCTTTTTTATTTTTTCACCACCCTATTCTTATTTTAAACTTATTGAAAATTATTTTCTAATTTTTTAGATTTGTTTCTGATATTTATTGCTATTCTCATTCTTGTAAAAAGATAATCTCGAATGAATCAAACATTCTAAATGACGTTGTATTATTGTTAATTTAACCATAGATAAAAACGCTTACCTAAGAGCATTATAAATTATAAATATTTAAAGAAAAAACATAAGAAATTCTAGAAGAGGAGAACGAATTAAAAACTATTTTCTATAGTTTAGTTTTGTTTTCTATTAAAGCGTGTTTTTTAAACTTTAATTTATTTTTGTATCGTTTATCCACGCCTTCATCAAAAAGCTACTAAATTGTTATAATGCACACATCTCTCAACCCCACGGAATTTTCCTTACCATACTTATTGCTCCGTTTTGTTCGGAGTCCGCTGTTTTTTTATTACAAACACTATACCCCCTACATTGCTCCATACAACAACAATTCCCAGAAGGCCTATTGAAGAGGGCCCAAGGTAGGAGGTGGCATCTAGGGTAAAAGTGGATGAGGTTTTCATTAGTGGGCTGTTTTTCCGGGCAGTGGCCACGGCCTGGGATTAAGTTAAGGCCAATGGCCTGGAAAGTGGGTACCTCCACCCCCAATATCAACCCCTCCACTTTCTCTGTCCGTCTCATTATCCTGTTACCTCCTTCTTCTCATTTACTTCATCCCATTCCAACTTCTTTATACTTGATCATATTGTGACGTTGCTGTCTTCTTAAAAACTTGGTTGTTATGTTATATTAATTATCAACATACCTTTGAAGCCACCTTTAGTTCTCCATAATTCTCCCAATATCCTTTTAACTTGCCTATTTACCGGCATCCAAAATGATAATTTTATATGTAGCGAAAATATTTGATCACTGCTTGATTTCAGAATGCATTACGAAGATATTACGCTAGCAATACATTTACCTAGTCGCTAAACTATTAACATCGTACAGTAAACTATTTATATAGTTTATTAAATAGGGTTTAAAACGTAATTAGTTGTCACTTTAAATTTACCTGTAAAAACTTTACTGAATTGTTTATTGGATAGGTACTGGTTAGAAGCAGGATAGAGAAGGCGTCTGAAGTTTCATTCTATTAACACATAACAGCATGACTTAAAAAAGAAACACTACCTCTAATCTTGGCATATAAGTTCTTTAAACAGTATTTTTCCCTTTCCATACTGAATAACTAATACAAACCTTTTTTGTTATTTTTCTCTTATACGGACACCTGTTTTCTGTTTGCCGTATTTTTTGTTTTCCATTTATAATATTTATAAAGCAGTATGTAGGTGGGATCTTACAAAAACAGAGATCTAAGCGGCATGATTCGTCTCAGAAAATAGGATATTGCCTCGGAAGAAGTGTGATGTGCGATGATGTGGAAGAATGTCAATACATGAAACTATGTGTGCTAATGGATTGAAACAAAAATAAAACGGAGAAAAATAGGAGAAGAAAATATGATAATCGAATTTATTAGTCTAGAAAAGAACAGAAGAAAGGACCGATTTAAGTAAATATCAGATATTATAGCCATAAATTGGCTTGTAAATAATATATAAGTGTTATTAGTATTAATAAGATATTATTTTTATTTAAATACATATATGTTATATCTTCGTGATATGGTTTTTTTACGTCCAAACTCCCAAACAGAGGCGCTAGCGTTGGAATTTAAGGCGTTCTTATCAGTAGAAAGTATATAACTTATAAGTAAGTATAAGAGGAATGTACCCTATTTTAAAAAAGTTTTATATCAGTTTCAATTTTTCATATCCAGTTTTTTTTTCTTACTGGTCCATTCTCATGATTGCCCATTCATACTATTAGCCTAAATCTGATGACAAAGCCTTGACATTATCAAATCTTATGAAGACAAATGCCCATAGTAAGGAGCTGCTACTACTAAGCTAATTGAGAGGCTAGATGTCCCTTGAATGACGCAGTGGCCATTGAGATGGGATTGGGAGCCATGGGAACGCTGGTTCATTATCGTTTCCGCCAGCATTAGGTCATCGACGCTCGGGTTACATTCGTTAATCATCTCTCTAGGGCCAGGGCATGTCCTAATCATATTGCTCCGATGTGTCTCTCTAAATAGGTGAATGTGTCTGTTAGTTCAGCCATGTGAATATTAAAAAATAAACGATTCCCAACAGCATTTTACCTCCTTTATAATTTTTTTAAATTTTGAGAATAATAGATTTTTATTGATACTTAGTCCAAGCTAAATAAGCCGGATCCTCGCACTGCACAGCGGCAGATGAGAAAAAGAATATGATGAAGATGATGATCTTTTTATTGGATAGCAATGTGTACAATCTTCCACACTTTAGGTCAATAAGTATTGGTGATCAATCAACACAGGGTTTTTTTTTCCTCTAGCAACAATAAGATGAAAATAAAATGTTTTATTCATTTTTTTTATATAGTTTATAAATATAATTCATATATTAGTAGTTTCTTTAAATATTAAAACATGCTTTAGATAGAAAAGATAGAAAAAATTACAATGCTATAGTTATTCAAATATCATTTCCTTCCATTATCAGAACCTTTTAAGAATATTTTTTTCAAATTTATTTATAACTTTATTTTATTTCTGTTTATACTTGATTTTTATGTGCTTTATAAACGTTTTTTTTTTTTTTTTTACTTAGCCCCTTTCGTATGAGCTTTCTTCTTCGAAGGACTGTTGAAGTGTTCTTCTACTGTACTTAGTACGTTTAAGTAAGGATGTGCAGAGGAAAAGGTTCTGACGAATTTCTCGCCCATTCAGAATGAATTATACTAGTCTTGAAGATTTTAAAGTTTTGAATTATTAATTTTGATATTGAACATTTATTGGTAACCAAGAACTACATAAGGATTCAAAGAATCCAAACTAGCTGCCTTTCTGCAGTTACCTATACCTAAACATTGACTCTCCTATCAATAATAGCTGTCTGTACTCTCAGCTATCTATGTACATATGTAATCTCATCTGAGTTACTCATTGTATCCCTGGTAGTAGACTTAACACAGTTTAGAATCAATTTGTACGTATTGAAAGTCCTGGCATTTTAGTTTTAAGTAGTTTCTTCTTCTTGACAAAAGAATAGGGAACAGTTCAGGGCGTTTCAACAATCCGAGTCCACGTTCCTATGATCCAGAAGGAATCAGTCAAACATTGTCAGAACTAAATAGGACAAAGTCTTTGATGATGATGATGTTGACTCATTCTCCCGGATACCTTTAAATCTTCATTGTTTTGGACGATATAGTTAACAACAAGGCTGGCCGAGGAGCAGTAAGCCGAACAAACAGCGGGTCCAGGAGAGGCCTATCGAATGAAAACAGAAGGACAGTGAAAATTAATTGGACAGGTTGAGGAAGACGCACATTTTGATAGTACTCGTTCCTGTTTGGCGCGCTGGGTAATTTGCAATGCTAAACAGCCGGCGATTGGCGCTGTAGCCCTACCCCGGGGATGGATTCAATGCATTTCAATACCTGCTCCGCGCTACCTGTCTTGCCAATAGGCTAACCCCAACTGGTTTTGTAAATAATATTGCGGTCTATCCCTACCCTTCCAATTCCTAATACACCATGATGTAGTGCCTAGTAGCCATTTGATTATATTATTCAGAGTGCCGTGGAAAGGAGCAGATATGTACTCTCATCAACTATTCATGTTTCAAAATAACAAGATTTCAGATTGGGAGTGTAAAATTAACGTAAATGTAAAAACAAAAAAAGCTATTTTACGATTGTTAACTTGTTTTTCTTGTGTTTATAAATGTATGTCGATAATTAAAAGTCTCATAGATTCCTTTTACCAGATCTTACATTTCAGAGTTTCCGTGCCGAAGGGTTTATATCCGGCTGTCGCAGGTAACATATTAACCTAACAGGCAATAGCCGGGTAAGTATCCTGTGGGACCTGTAGACCATCCTGGGGGTCAACCATCCTCTATAAAATAGGTACCCTTAATAGAGGGAAAACCTTCACGTGTGATTATGGACAAATCACCTCACTTCCCTAATGTTGTCCTTTAAACATTACAGTCTCTACCACGTACTGAACCAAAGACCCTTTATTTGTTGTAGTGGTACAGGATAGAACGAAATCGAAGTTGATATAAACTATAATTTTAAAAATACACCTCTTAGGGAGATGCGGACTTAAGCTACAACTTGGGACTATCTGCCATCCCTCTTAAGGGAAAAATTCTTCGTGGGAAAACCACCCTAATCCTTGAGATGAAGAAGCTTTTTCTCATTGACAAGTGAAAAGCGAAAAACTACTACTTTTTAAGTGTGACCCATATTTCAATAAATAGGAGTCAACGTTATGAGGTGAGATTTATTCAGAAATAGATTTATATAATATTGTTATAAAACTTATTGTGGAGTAGTGGACGCTTCGGATTCACTAAGTCTTCTTTTATTTTTATAAAATATAATTAATTAGTTAGTTTAATAATAAAAACATGCGCTTGCAGAAGTAGTTACATGCAATGTAAATTTTATTTATTTTGGTAAATTAATTTCAGAAACGAACCGTTGTGCTAACCTGGGAAAAAAAAAGTTTTTCATTTGCAAATTTTAAGGTGTGTAGAACCAAATCAACGAATAAAAAAAGATCTACTCATCCACCCCAAGCGGTTTTTCACCGAGACTATTGAATCGATTTTCTTGGCCGATCTTGTTTACCCGACAGCTCAGGCTTCATTTGATATTACTTGTGACACCGCAGTATACTCGTAGTCAATCGAAAGATTATTAAGTTCTCTGTAAAACAGAATTTTTAAACTATCATTTTCCCCCCTTAACTTTAGCGTGAATAGACCCACCAGATAATTTTGAAATATATCTATTCTAAAATAACAAAGCATTGTGTAAAACTTAGCAAGATTTTTTCTTAATTTAATGAATGATAATATATGTTTAAGCCATTAGTGGAAAAATTTCAATCAAAAAGCCTTAAGTCTCTAAACTAAAACGAGAACGAAAATGCATGTCAATATATCGCCCATACAGACATCTTCAGGACAGAAAGATAATAATAGCCAAGAATATAACAAATAAAGCACACCAACAATCCAGTAAAACAATAATCAAAGGAGACATCCCATTACCTCCAAAATTCAACTACAGGAAGATATTCTATGAGAAAGGTTATAGAACAACAGCTGGAAACAGCTAGATTAACACAGATAAATACTGATTAGAAAAGGCAATGAGACTCACTAAACTTTATAACAGGAAACGTTAATACAACAGGAAAAAAATAAATAATAATATTAAACAAGGAACAGCCGGATTTTTAGATATTTTAGAGGAAAGAAGATCGAACATGCCTTGTTCGAAGGAGTAGAAAAAGATTTACAAGTGATGGAGAATACTTACGAGGATGTTCTGGAAAGCAACCTTCTGAGGATGAAACTGAATACTCGCGTGGTTTTTCAAGAAAAACGAAAGCTGAAAACGGTAAAAAAATGGACGGAAGAAAAAAGGGAGCAGCGCCGGTGACGAATGAGGGAGTACTGGGAGAAAATATTAAAAAAGACAGTTGAAATAACGTGGTCCTTAGTAGGTCAATAAGAAAAAAAATAGAAGATAAAAGTGCAAGAGAAAAAGGAGATTATCAAGAAACCAGTGGACATTCGGCTATTCCACGAGGTATATTAATATTAAGAGCAAAAGCTCGAAAGAGACATCAATTAAAAATTAAGACATTAGTGAAAAAATCTTTAAGTCTCTAAACTAAAATACCTGTCAATATTTCGCCCATTCAAGCATCTTTAGGCATATTAAAAAAACAGTGATTTGTGTGATAGTTAATGAATTTTCTTCATTTTGAAGATCGATTATGAGGATATAGATATGATGTAGCAATATAGATATTTTTCCCTTGTTCGGTTAAAAACGGGGCTAAGAGTTACCCGCTCCATTACTATCAGGTTCCTAAATGCGGAGAAACAGCATCCCTACTAGAATATTACAGGATGGCAGTGTATGGGGTTGGCCCTAAACGGGATGGCTAAAATATAAATAAGAAGGGCTTCCAAAGCCCTTTGGGTGAAATCCAAATAATCAATTTATATAACGCCGCCCTCCCTTGTAATAGTGGATACATAAAACGAGGAGGTCCTGGCTGGCAATAATTTATGCATTGGATTTTGTCCCGAAAAGCCGAGGCGGTCCCACGGGACGACCCTCTGTTGATTTCCAATCATTACCATAGCCCCTCGGGTCCCGCTCTTTCATAATAACCCCTCGCCCTCCCTCTCTTTTCCTCTCCATACCGCCCATAATATATCGCCTTTCGACCTTTGTCCTCTCTACTCAAATACATTTTTTCCGATATACGCGAGGTTATACATCAGCAGAAGAAGTTAGATATAAAAGATTTTGGTGTGTATTAAAATATATCGAAAGAAGTATCTTAAATCAGCTACAAAAGAAGAAGTTAATTCGAATTGTAATGGACATTTTTTAAGTCACGTTTAGGCACACAGCTCAATAAGAGTGATTATATCATTTTTTGCAATTTATTGCCTGAAGTGGCGATAATGTTGACTGGGTAGATTTGCGTTTGAGATATTTATGGGTTTGATTTAGTTTCTACCAATGCTTTAGAATAATTACAAACAATAATTGTATCTGAACATTCTATTAGCAAGTCTTTACTAATTTCTGTATATATTTTCATTAATTATGTATTTCAATATAAGTACAGTAAATGTTTACACTTGGTTATGGAATAAGTTTTTACTACAAAAAAAATAATTACTTATTATTTAAAAAAATTATTATAACAACCCAATCGAAGTCCTGTAAATGAAAAAAATATTAGAAAGACCTACATTTAACCTAGAAATATAATGAAGGCAATATCATTGCACACACACACACACACACATTTGTATTACCCATAAGGGACCACCAATAAGAGAGTTTTAACCAGTTTAAAGTATTTTACTACAAAAATATTATTGTTCAAAATTAACAAAAACCAAGTTGCTCTAACATCTTTTCTAATCAATCATCAGAAATTATATTAAAATAAAACTACTCAAGTTCGGTACAAATACTAGATGCCAACACTAGATAGTTGTTGATAAATCGGATGTGGTACCGAAAAACGAAAAGCATAATTTTTCTGGAGAGTGAATAAACTGTTCCAAGGTTCATTCAAAATCAGTGCGGATAGTCAATTGTATTTTGTTTATGTATTTATACGTTGTTTTTGAACCTTATATATAATTTTTTTGGAGTATACACAAATTATCAGTTCTAAAGCAATCAATACAGATTGAAAACAAAAATTTGTTTTTTTAACATTCAAAATTTTTTTATTTGTATCAACGATATGTAAACGTCGTACTAGAACTTACCTATCGTGATTTTTCTTTCTCTACCTTTGCTTATAATATATATTTATAATATAAGCAAATATTTATTCATTTTATGATATAATGCTATTTTTTAGAACTTAGTATTAGCTAATTTAATAATATTTACGGGTAATTTATCGATTTTATTCAGGATCTCTTTTTTAGCTATCGAATTACAGTTTAGTAGATTACAAGGAACTGATAGGTTTCCCACAACAGATATTTTTTAATTATATAAAATATCTTTATTTTCATCAATTTATTATCAGAGTCCCCTCAAGGTCCATCTCCATCGCTATTCCTGATACGCCGTTTATATTTTCAAATGTGGTTAATACCCTTCAATCCCGTACCACTGATCTTGAAGAATGGTGTCAAAACTGGAGGATACAAATAACTTCCTGCAAATCCCGTCAAATCACCTTCACCAGTATCCATTAATAATACCTCGTTGACTCCTGTAGACCAGATCCAATACTTAGGTTTAAATTGGAATCCTCATAATAGACTGAAAAGACAACTCGCCGCTTCTGGATTCAACACTTTCTAGACAATCGCTCTAATCTCCCCATTAATTACAAATGACTATTATAAGACCTATATGCACTTACGGAGTATAGCTTTGGGGCTTCACTAAGCCATCGAATCCTTGCAATCCAAAATCCTTCGTAAAATCCTCAATGCTCCTTTCTTTGTTACGAATAAAGTTTTCCATGATGAGCCGATATCAGTCGTTTCATGACAAACTCTATTCCCACTAGTTTCAAACCAATTACCTCTTCATTCCCGATAATCCTCCGAGGCATCAGAAAAGAAGATGGCCTCCATGACCTTCCAAGTTAACTTGGTAATATGAGTACTACCACTGGGTAGTTCCTCTTCTTGCCTTTATCCATGCCATTATGTATCATTCATCATATTTACTTGTTGTATCGTTATAATAAAGCTGTAAATTTCTGTATTAAAAAATGTAGTTTGTCTTAAAATATTCTTTAAACTGGCGTTTAAGAATTTTTTTTTTAATCTGTATGATCCCTGTCTGAAAGAGAAACTGAAATATTGAAGAAGGTAATGGTTGTGATTTAGAAAAGAAAATCAGCAACTAGATAGATAAGAGAAAAAAGATAGGATGAGGGAGGAGTGATATCGATTCGGAGAAGGAGGGGAGAGAGTTATCATTAGAGGAACGGACGAGGCACTAAAGAGATTGGGAGGAACAAGGCGGCCGTTCCCACGGACCTGGGCTGGATTTGGAGCTCTTAGAGATTTCTCCCTCAGCCTCTTCTTCTGATGGATTGCCAGCGATACCTTGTCAGCTCTCCTCCTTCCATCGATTAACCTTCCTTCCTCTCCATATCTCATTCGCCAACCAAAGATTCCTCCATTCCCCAACCATCTCACCAGCTCTACTTGACCATGACGGATCTCGATAAATCATCTCGTTTCGTACTTTTCTATACCTTCCTCTCGAGAAAGTGTATTCTCCCTCTCAGTGTAACCTGAGGGACGTGAATTATTACATACATAATTATTAGTTATATTGATATTTGTAATTCAGCAGATCGACATGGACTGTCGGAACACTATTTATAAACTGAACAATGATAATTAGGTACTTCCTTCTTCAAGGAGAGCCACTAGTGATAATGGTAGAGGATATTATTGTATATTAATATTGCAATCTTTTGTTATTGTTTGTGAATCTAGAGTGCTTTCCGTCTTTTTTAATCTTTATTTAACCCTCAAGTACTGATACATGGTCCCTGGGACCTTTTGGTACCTATTTGCTGGAATTTCCCACCCTACCGATTAAGGGAAATCCCTGTATGGCTCAGTATATTCCTATCTTGCTAGTACCTTATTGAATGAGAAAGTGATGGTTGGTTCTAAAAATTGTTCACAAAATATAAGCAACATCTGGTCCCTCGGACCATACCTCAGTACTTGTGCCACTTCTTTGATTTTTTCAAGGTAAGGTTTCATTTAATATTTTATATTTATCAGTTAATATTAATCGGCAATACTTTTAAATTTATAAATGTTATCAAAATATTAACTGTTTTTCTTATATAAAAAAAAGAATTTCTTTTGATTTTTTTCATCAAGGAAGGGAAACGTTGGCTCATCCAAAAGTAATGACATTAGTCTTATTTGTACCGAAAAAAAGAACAGCAGTTATTCTACTGTCTCCAATGCACCACGAAAGACATGAAGAAGAATCTGGTGAGCCAGAAATGATTTCATGTCATAACAATACAAAAGGTAGAGTTGATACATTGGACAAAGGATGCTCAACGTATTCGTCAAGCCGCTGCACAATTAGATGGCCGTTGGCGCAATATTTTTCAGGATTGTAGATATGAGTACTAATAACACTAATAAGTTAAGCAAAGGTATGACATTCACAGAAAGAAGTATTTTTTATAAAACACTGGGTCACAAGCTAGTTGAGCCATATTTGAATGCTCGAATGACAAACCTTCATGTTCCGAGGGCCATTCGGACAAGAATTTCCAATTTATTAGGTATAAAAGAAATCACTCCTTCTTTTGATGAAATGGGAACATTCCCAAGAAATAAGCAAAAGCATTGTTACATAGGCCCAAAAAAAAAAAATGAGAAAAACATGTCGCATATGCAAAAAACTAATATGCTTGTGGTGCTCCAAGAAATCGTGTGTCAATGCAGGAAGGTTCATAAAAGTAATAACAAGTCATAAAATGTTTAAATGTTTTATTTTTAATTTATTAATAATTTTTTTATCAGGTGGTCCCTGGGACCAGGTATCAGTACTAGCGGAAGGAAAAACTATGTCAGTACTTGGGGGTTAATAAAATATGATCCAAATGTGGAATCTTCCGAAAACAACATTTAATACGAAATCTACTTAAGGTCATAATGTAGGGCATTGGTAGCGACATGGTACGTTAATAATAAGTGCTAAAATATCAAAGACCAAAGTTTATTTCTATAAGCTTAATTACTATATTATAAATAAAGTTATTTGCTACAGCTAATGAATTGTTCTTGATCAGTATTTACATTGTACTTCCACCAACTTATTCCGTAGATATTGACGTAATAACTGCACCATAAATAAGTTAAATATTTATATTAATTTTTTTTATTTTCCTATATTAAATCGAGATGAACAACGTATTTGAAACCATCGATTGGACCATCATTTCAGGTGTTCTTCAGGGCTTGTAATTGTTCAACTGAAAGTGATGACAAAAAGAACTCTAAAAGTGCTTTTAATTACTATAATCTAGTAATTTATAAAATTGATAATAAATCATACCGCATAAACAATTTTATTAAATAAAAGTATAATTTTTATAATAAGCCTGTTTTTCGTAAATTGTGTCATATTTACTTTAATTTATACTTATCCTTCATTGATGATTTATGATTAAATATATTTATATACCTTTTTTTAAGTGCTAGTTATTTTATTGATGATTCTTCTTTTAACATGTTTAGTTATGTTTTACACTTAATTGATTGTTAATAAAAAAAAACTAAAAACAGGAGCTAAAGTGAGCGGAAGGGATGACAAATCCAACAGTTGTGAGTGGCCCCTCGATTGCATAACATATAGTTGTCGACCCGCTTCATAATTAGCCATTTCCTCTTCCCTTCAAGCTTAATTTCTTCAAAAAAACAAAAATTTTTTCTGATCCAGCTCTAAAATTAGATATTACGTTATTTGCTACGTAATATTAGGGCCGGATAGTGTTAGTTGATTTATTGTCTCTAACAACTAGATCCAATCAAAAGCCAAAAAAAAAACTTTTTCATAGATATTATTTTAATAGCTTAATTTAATTTTTTTAAATAAATTCATAATTAAGCAATTCTTATAGTAATGAAATAAAAAGTAAATTATAAATAAAAATATTTATCACTACTAAAAAAACCTTTATTAACTCTTTTCTTGGTAATGTATCTGTGGAGATGCATCAGAATTTAGTGTAATGTATTTATTAATTCTGTTGGCAATGTATCCCAGAAGATACATGTGATTTTTTTTACTACACTCATGAGAATAGGTTTAAGTGGTATGAATATTACTTTGATATTAAAAAAATAAAATTCTACCAAGTTAAGGGTTAAAAAGAAATTGTAAAACGTATTTGTATAAATAAATAAAAATACTTCTAAAAAAATTCACACTTTTTAGGGGCACAAGTTAAGAAAATAAATCAAATTTATGTGTTGGTTTTTTTTTTGTATATTAGATATGAAATTGAACATTTATATTTTCAATTTTCTAACATTTTTGTAGGGTTAACACTAGTTAACTAAGTTACGTAATACTAGTTAAATTAAATTACGTATTTTTTCATTTTATTTTTATCACATTAAATTTTCATCAAACTTAATCCACCCCTTCTAAGAAGAAAAATATTATCCATTTAGGGAGAAAAAAAATGTTTTGTCATATTACCATAAGTTTATGATTTTGTTTTTACATTTGTTTTTTTTATAGGAGGTGTTTTAATCGTTTCAGTTATTTTCAAAATCTCAATCCATCCATGCTGTGTATTGGAATTCGCTAATAAATTTATTTCCCTTAATTATAAATGATAAACTTATTCGACATCACACTGAAAGCTTATCGTCTTCCTAAGTTATTTGAAAGTTTATATAAAACAATTGAAATCATAAAGCATTAAAGCATATCATGCCATGTTACATGATTATAGAAACTTGTGATGGATTTTACTTGCCATCTTCTAATTTAATTTTTCACCCCAGAAGAAAATTCTACTTGTACCAGAGTGTAATATATTAACTACATTTGTATTTGATTTATTTTAAAAGTTATTATTTATGTATTTTATCTACAATATTTAAATTTTAAAAAACAGTAGGACAATAATAGTAATTCGCCAAATCCATAGTGGAATATTGTAAAAATATAATTTTCAGCTTTGAGTTTAAGACAGAATCCCACTGATCTACATCTTAAGGTTTACTAATTTTTTATTCATAATATATTGCTTATGATTTTTTTATTCTAATAATAAGTTGAAAAACAGCACTCTATAGTAAGAATTATAAAAATTCATATATTTTATTTTCCATTATTAAATAATAGACATTTTATACTATTAGAAAAAAAAATGAACTTGAATACATAGCAATTTACTTAACCTCACAATAAAATATTTTAATCACTAATAAACGAGACACATATACAATTACAGTATTAAACATAAAATTGAAAAAACCAAATAGCGATAGCTTATGTATGACATCCACTTTAAGAGATGCTAGTTCAAATGTTTAAAATAATATTTATCTATAATTGTTTCATGACTGACTGGAAGAATAATTTTATGAATCCATAACTGGAAAAAAAAAGGAGTCAATACAATATATATTTAAAGAATGAGACAAAGATGAAAATGGGAATTGTTGATTGATATATTACCATTAAAATAATAACAACATTGATTGTTTGAGTAATAATTTTAGATTTATTTATTAAGTTTATAAAATTTACACTATAACTAAATTAATAGGAAATTAAATTGCTGGTACATATATATTATAAGTTGGTAGATATCGTTTTAATGATTTTATAAAAAATCAAATATCACATACATGTCTATAAGCTTCTGAATAGACTTGCAGCGCATTCTGTTGGTGCTAAATGGAAACAACCCCTACACTAGTGGCTGCTGCTACCTAGCGGCAGAGGTATTAACTATTTAGATGTTTTCTACTCCTACTTACTGCCGCGGGAGATTTGATTTGAAATATTATAATTTTCCCACCAATTAAATTTTTATTTTTTTTTGAATAGTTATAAGTAAAAGTTAAAGTCATGGCTATTATTCCATAATAAACTAACTAGAACATTACATCAATTAATTTAGTATTCCTTTAAAATTGAAACGTATGGATAATATTTAATGTTGTTTGAATTTTAGAGCACTGATTCACCGAATTATCATTAATATAGGAACATTATTGCAGATTAACATCAGAGAGAAAGAATGTTAGCTATCAGTGCACCTATAGTATTAATAGGAAAAAAATGCTATTATATTACAATGAACAGTAACAATTCAGCAAATTTCCTCAGTTTAATGGGCATTCGTCATTGTTTAAATATTTGATTGTAGTCGAAATAATAGCACTATGATCTAGATCCAACTGCTCATGAAAATGACAATGCTTAGAATCAAATTGTATTATTTTTAAAAATTATAAATCGTCTCAAATTCATCAGTAAAAATTATAAAATTAATAAATCCTTACTCTAATTATTCTTTCTGCTTATAATCAATCGAATATTTTCAAAGTGTGTGGGAATATCATTTATTGAAGACAAATACATAAAATCTACAGCATTACAACAAACGTTCATGATGCTTAGGTAACTTATTTCATAACTAAGAAAAATTTAAGCAACAAACCTACCTGAACCATCATAAGTTTATGATAATAATTTGAAAAAGCATAAGGAAATAGCACTAAAAGATGGGGATGTTAATTAAAAAGATGGTGTTGTTAAGACCAGAAAAACAGTCTAAAACAGCCAAACTGTTGAAAGAATAAGTGGACAAAGATCAAATTCAATAATTTCGGAAATTTGTTATCTTTTTGTTTATCAATCAAATGTAGACTTATAAATATTTAATGATGGATTGAATTGGTCAGGGGGTGCAGTCAAAGATAACACAAAATTAGCCAAACTTATTGTTTAATTGTGCCAACGTTTCGGCCTACGATGTAGGCCATCTGCAGGGTAACCAAATAGTGGATGCCGAGCCTGCGGCGACAAACGGCTGTCCAACTAACAATTGTCAACTGTGACTAACAACTGTCACCGCTGACTCGGCATCCACTATTTGGTTGCCCTGCAGATGGCCGAAACGTTGGCACAATTAAAAAATAGGTTTTGCTTATTTTGTGTTATCTTTGACTGTACCCCCTGACCAATTCAGTTCATCATTAGAATTATCCAGTCAACTTTTTCCGCTCAAATATATGAATATTTAAAATTAAAGCAAAAATTAGTTGTAGAAATAATTTTATTTCGCTATTACCATCTATCTAACCTCGTGTAAAAATCAATTGTCACCCTCAATATAAAGATTTAGGAATTTAAATTGTATTTCTAGTAAAACCTTCTGCTTCTCTTTCTGTTGATTTATTCACATATTCCACTTTTGCTCTCTACGCCTCACGTATAGGAGTAGAAATTAATAATTACAACAATCGATTCAGTTTTTGTGTTTTTCGTCACTGTATTTTTTTTTTTTTAACGTTTTACTTTTCTAACAGGATACCACGTTTCTTTTTAAAAGTACTGTTATTTCTGGAAATCTTCTTACCATATATATAATATATATATTCTAGAAATATCTTCCTTAGTTTATATTCAATTTCCTTAATAGTTTACATTTAATATTGGAAAATGACAAATGATCAATTATTACTTAATTTTTTTTTAGTTTCTAGAACCTATTGCTGTCTGTATAAAATAAATAATATTTTCAAAAAATCAATACAGTATCGGAAATACAAAACTAAATCAATATTTAAAAAAAAATAAACAATTTCTAAAAAATGCTCTATGAAAATATTCGAAGAGATTTAGTCGTGAGTAAAAATAAAAATATTATAGAATCCTCATCCAATACCATTATTAATACCATTCTCTGTTATTTACAAATTATTTTATATATGGTAATTTCGATCATATATTTAATGGTCTTTACCAAGCTTTAATTCAATGACTTGGCTAAAATTTATTAAAATCATAATAATTACTTTATTATAACTACAACTCTATAATATTTTAGTGTTGTATATAATTACAGTGATGTAACTCTAGCATACGTTAAATGCATTGAAAATGAGATGATAATATTTAACATTTCTTAGTGTTTGGTTTCTAAGACTAAAACCAAACCCTCCCTCCCCCCCAAAAATAAAGTAGGTATACTTAATTGATAATAATAAAGTTATAATTACAAAAATGTCATAACTATTTATATTGCTAAATATTATACTCACAAGCTGGTGGAGGTAACTTATTCTGAAAACTAATAATCAGATTTACCTTATTATAAATATCATAGTTTTACTGTATCCATTATTAATCATGTATGTAGCAAGCCACTGACAAATCACGATCCTTTATATAACCCTGCAGGTTTAGTGTATTGAGAAAGTTATCTTTTATAAAGCAAATATGTTTCTAATATGTTGAGGTATGTATTTACTTTCCTCCTTTCATTAATCAATTCTCTAATTTCAGACAAAAATAATTTAATCGGATCTCCAATAGCAGGTGAACAGCAGATGTTTAAGGATGCCTCACTTTCCCCCAAATTATAATCTACTATCCAAGATAGTTATTTATATAAATATGTAATATTCATTATTTTACATATGCTAATAATTCGAACATTTATCTTACAAAGAATTCGGATAAGCATATATTATAATATTCTTAATGAGAGATCATATTTGCGATTTGAAAAAATTCCTAATTCTTAACCCTGGCTTATTAGTCTATCAATTGTTGTCAGGAAGTAGATTAATCAATAATAAAACATTGGATTATATTTCTACTAAATTTATTTTTTTGATCTAGGAGTAAATATTAAACTAACTTAAAATTATGAGAAAAAATCCTGAATTCTATTCCTCGCTGTTTAAAATTAAACTGTTATTTAGTCCTGTCGTTGAGAATAGAAATAAAATATAATTTTAAGATAGAACTTCTATCATCAATTGTGGTTTAGGGAAAATATGTGCTTTAAGTTATTATGAACTATAACTTGGAGTTGGAAGATGTCGACCGCAAAAGCTGATTTGAAAATGAATTATTCTGTTCTATGGTATTAATAAATCAGTAGAGCTAAAATGCTGTTAGATAGGAATTGATTTTGCAATTAACTTCATATTAATATAAAATATTCATCAGTTGAGTAGTAAATATTAATTGGCATAAATCTGCCTACAAATGGTTTGGGATTTACGCTTGGTAACTGCGTAAAATCTGAAGAACAGAAACTAACCTCGTAAAAATCTGATTTGGACCTTAGTAGGTAGAGTCAACATTCACCAAACCCGTTAATAATAAAATGTTTATTAAACACAAAGGATCGATGCCCATTGCTATTTACCAACATTCCACTTCGGATCGAATATTGCAAGCAATGCCTTATTTTCGAATAACTTAAGATGTTGTTCATTTTTCATTTACTTAAATGATCGACTACATTTTGCGTACATATCAGTTGAAAGGATGATACATTTTAAGGATGAATTTGGGTTTGGGCAGTGGTCCGTGGACAGAAGTATGTAAGTACAGATTCGTTGTATCGGCATCGAGCCTTCGGGTTCGCTAAGCCTTATTATTATTAAACTTAGTATTAATTGCAAAAATAATTTATTACTAAATTTATAACCTATTAAAAATTCAACGAATGTTTACATTAAATTAAACTTCTGTTGGAATAAAATGATCTGCTTTTGTATCTTCTTCATTATATTTTTCTGCATATGATTTTTTTTTCAGGCTGGCCAAATTATAAATGTAATTTCTATCGAAATCATATGATATCATTAATCAAATTATAATTATAATATTATAAGTATTATTATATAAATTATAAATAATATTATGTAGGAATATGGAAAAAATATTTCGAATTCTTTCTTCCTAAGTTTAATAATATTTCTGACATATATATTGTTTCCATAATAATCGCCTACGGAGGAAAAATACAATTTAAATTTAAAAAAAATGTATTATTAATATATTTATTCTTGATAATATACATGTTATCCTGCCGAAAAAATGCCTAGAAGATAATGCTAATACGTTTTGTAATTTTGCATAGAAAATTTCAAAAATAAAATTTAATTAACGAATAATGGATTGTACTTTACTTTATTACATCATTTTCAATATTACACCACGTTTCGGTTGAACATATCATGTGAAGTGCAGTTTAAAAGCAACACTTTTAAGAACAAATTCTTTATTTATTAAGCAATGTCTCATGGACGTATTACATTGCTGAAAAACACAGCATACTTATCAACCCTAATGTATACAACATTGAGAATATTAATCAACATTTTTTTAAAACTTACGCAGCGGTAGAAACTATTAATCTTAAATATAGGAACATTTGTGATTGCATTAATGTTTGAATCTCTTTTCCAGCTATCGCATTATTACATATCATTACTTCATTAGTAATAAGAAACAATTATAAAGACAGATAATTAAAACTGTAGTTTAAAAAAATATAGAAACAACAAATAAAATAATGCTAGATTGATATCATCTAGACTAATATGTTAACGAAAGTAAAATTATGCTAGATTCCTTTAAATCAATCATCTAGTTAATATATTAACGAAAGTAAAATTATGCTAGATTCATTATTATCATCTGGATTAATATATAAACGAAAATAATATTATAATAGATTCAATTATTATATGAATAATTATTTAAATGAAAATTCAGTTAGAGAGGCAGAAACTATTTTTTTTAAATATTGTGACCTTTGTTATGACGCTGGTGATGGAGAATAATTCCCACAAAAAGTTACCGTGAATTATAAAATACTAAGTTCTTTTTTTTAATTTTGTGGGTTTCCCAAAAATAAAATACTGGAAAAAAACGCGAGTGAAACGCTGTCCGCAGATATGTATATTACATTAATCAAGCCGCCTATGATATATAGGATTAACCTTTCCGCTTATCCAACATTTATGCAGGTAATTATTTATAATTTTCACGGGATAACTCTAATCCGAGGAACCCAAATGAGTAGGTCATTAGGCTACAAAAAGTTTAATGGGCACAACCTGGCTAGGAGTCCGGGGGCGGCCTTGGAGGTGGCACCTGTCCGCCAGCTGCAAATCTCAGCTCGGGCTCACCCATCCACTATCCAATCATCTATTCATCCACTGCGGTGGAATCGCCCGCATCGATTGTTCCTACCTGGAGACTAATTGCTTGGTAACTAGCGTAATGGAGTAATTAGGAATTATTTTTGAATGGATTCAACTGATTCCATAGAGTGATACCGAATTAATGCGAGACGATTGGGGTTTAATTAACAATGAGCTGACAATAATTATCGTGCTTTTCCTTTTACGACGTAAACGTTTTCCCGATTACCATGCTAATTACGAGAGGCGGTTATTCATCACTCGATAATAATAACTGTTAATACTTCAGGTTTGATTAAATCGGTTGATTGATTATTTCTAATGATTAAACTTTAACAGCATTCATCTCATCCTTCTCATTTGTATTGAAAATTTGAAAGACTTTCTTCTATAACAATTAACCGCTTAAACGGTCTCCTCAACGATTTCTATTGTCCGATATTTCGAGCTGGGAATTTGACGGGAGAAGAGAAGATAATTCGTTAATTAATTTCATTGATCTAGTGATGGTTAATGAGATCATCTAGAACTATTACATTCCCGCATAAGGGAATTAAACAATATTCCCTTTTCTTGTACTTTTCATTTTCTTATAAGCCCAGTATTTCCTTTTTCTTCTAGTAACACGTCTGAACAATAAACCACTACATCGTTTTCCTTACTTGAGCTGATAGCTCTCTAGTAACTGAAGCGGTGAGAATTGCGATTCCACAAACTTTTTATTGCCCAGGTCACGCCGATTTACGGACTGCGGTTATTGAACATTCCAAGCAATAAATAGTCGCAATATGTTCCTCACGAAATATCGCTTACCGCCATAGTGTGAACGTGACCTTACAAAAAAATAACCCCAGTTATTAGAACAAAATATAATTATATTGATATGCTTTTTGTAAAAGGTTAAGACTTGCTGATCCTATGATTATTGACCTCGGAACAAGTGTTTTTTTTTCAGAAAGTCTGGTCGGCTTTGTAGTAAATTTATTCTTTGTTATTTTATAAATTACCTTTTTTCTTCTTCTTCTTATTGCATGGCTCTACACCCCACCAATGAGCCTTGGCCTCCTCGATACGTTTCCGCCAGTCCTCCTAGTCCAGTGCAGCGGCCTTCCAGTCCGGAGATTTAATAGACTCCTGGAGTCCTCACTGACCCCATTCAGCCATCGCAGTTTGGGTCGTCCAACTCTTCTTGTGCCCTGAATCTTTTATCCTATTACTCTTCTGGGTCCTTCAACACTTGCTATTCTGGCCACATGGCCAGCCCAGCGCAACCTAATAAGCCTTATTACTTTGACCACGTCCGGGGCCTGGAATAGACTTCCCATCTACGCATTGGTACGTCTTCTCTATGCTTCCCCTCTCTAATAGATCCATAAATTCGCCGTTAAATCCTCCTTTCAAATGCCTGAAGCAATTTTTCATCGGCTTTCTTTATGACCCTGGCTTCTGACCAATACAGAAGGACAGATCGAATTAGCGTTTTATATATAATCGTCTTTGTATTCCACGACATGAGCTTGCTTTTTTAATGTCGATTTATCCCAAAGAAGCATTTGTTTGCATGAGCCACTCTCTTCTTGACCTCTATCGAGACATTATTGTCGCTCGTTATGGTGGTTCCCAAGTAGGTAAAGGAGTTTAGTCTTTCAATATCAAGGCCTCCTATCATAATAAAACCAGTCAGCTCCATCGGTTCTTCTGCGTGCATGTATTTTGTTTTGGCCTAATAAATTACTAATCCCACGTCCTCAGCAGCTCTGACCAGATTAAGGAATGCATATTCTAGTTCATTAAATGACCTTCCTATGATGTCGACATCATCTGCGTAGGCCAAACTTTGCGTCGACTTGTGGAAAATTGTGTCGGTTCGTTGATAAATTACCTTTGAATATTATAAATTATAAAATCCTGAAAAATATTTTTTTTAAATATACTTTTTCAACTATTCGTTCCAAAACTATTACCCCATCAAAAAAACAATATCGGTGTCGTACACCTCTTTCATGAGAAGAGATTCAATTCATCTAAGCATGAATAATTTCAAACGTATAACATCTGAGTTTTAAAACATAACTGAACCGAAATGAAATGTTTCTTATTTTATGAATATGCCTGTTTTTTTCACATGCCCTTGAAAACATGAGGTGACTGAGATTAATTATTATAATCAAGGATATTTCCGTGGTGGTACCAGCATCTGACTACTAATTATCTGCCATTGATGAACATTTCATTCTACTATTTATTAATAACTGCTCATTATTTAATAATGTAATATAATTAAAATATGAATTTATAATAAATGTAATATATATTAGAACAAAAAAATTAAGTAAATAATGGTAAACTCTAAACCAACATTAATAGGGTCAACTGTGGAGTAGTGGATAGCATAACAACCTACTGTGCCTAAGAACACATGTTAACAGCGGATAGGTGGCCTTAGATTTATTTAAAGGGGATTAAATATCTGTAGTTTTCCCGTCCTTCGGAGGAGCCATAACATGGCGGTGTAAGGTAATCATTCTTTTTTTTTTTTGCAATTGATTAATGTTTTACATTTTATAAGCTGGGTGACCCTTTGCTGGGGGCATTTGTGGTGTAATGGTTAGCATTAGAAACTTCTAAGCCAAATGTTGCAGATACTCAACCCAGCAGGTTGCCTTTTTAAAGGGAGTAAAATCCTTGGTTATGCCGTCCTTTGGAGGGGGCGTAAAATGGTAATCCATAGCCTAGGCGGGATCGAGTAATCGTTAAAGGTCCCTGTCCGTATTATATCTGGATAAGTTAAGTTAAGGCCACCAAAGTAACATCGTCCGACTAGTCATGGTAGTATAAAGTGGCATTATGTGAACAAACAAATAACTATTTAGACCTACGGTAGAGGGCAGATGAATCCTTACGGATGCCTGATTCCAAGTTGTGAAAAAAAGACGGAGGTGGTGAAGTAGGAGAAGCTGAAGAAGCTAAGATAAAAGGAAGAAATAATTATCCGCTTTCACTGAGCATCGTAGGGATAATGCTCTGGATTGAGCTACCAGGTGCACGGCAGGTGCCTCTCAATACTCCTTCTTCGTCCCTTCTTCTACTTCTAATAAACTTCATATTTATTGCCCATCATTCAACTTAATAACGGTCTCTTTATTACTGTCAATATTTGGAATAAAAGCAAGAATAGTCTACAATCATTCGAAGTTATACAGCTATTGAAGGTATTTCTCTTTAAATGGGAATTGGAATAAACTAAAAAACACATAGTAACTTAGCACTTTCAACCTTTGTATTTACAAACCAGAAGTGGATAAACCTGAACCACTACAACCCATGAAGGGTTTTGGTTTCAGTGCATGGTAGTGTTTGTACTGTTTTTTTAGAACAATGTTTGGGCAGGGACATAAATTTTCCGAGATCACACTCAACTACCAGAATTTCCAACAATTAAGGAGGATTTTGAGATACCACATTGAGATCCATCCTTAGCTGTTAATAGATTAAATAAATTATCTGCCCCATCCGGATTTGTACCCGGGACCTTTTGAGTCGGACATTACAATTATGATGCTATTATAATCATTTATTTATCGCCACTTAATGCTGCTATGGTTAATCAGACGAGGCTACAACGGGAGTCCTAAATTGTGTCCATCCGAATATAATTAGGGTAGGGATCTTTAACGAGTACCTAAAACACGGGCACGGGATCCCCATTTTACGTTCCTTCCGAAGAACAGTATAACCGAAGATAGTTTGCTCTCTTGAAAAATCCAAGGGCCACCTGTCGGATTGTGTACCCGCGATCTTAGACATAGTAGATTGTTATGCTAATAACTATTCCACAAGTGACTCCCTTACAGTTCGTAAAAGTGCTGCTCTATACCATTTTAGTCACTCCTCTGGAAAAAGGATATTTATCCATGCGATTTGAATAAATTGACGTTACAAAATAAACAATCTGTATAGGTTATGGGATTGTAAATTACTAAAACGTCATCCTCTAGTGATAGTTGCACCTCAGTAAGTTTATTCGAGCTATTAAACAGTCTAAACTCTCTCATTCAGCCCTTTTTTAGCGCCCTGCGACAGCTTGCGCAGGTGACACGAGCCACGCATCTCCCAAATGGTACGTAATCAGCTGACTGCGGGCTCTTTGTCTGTGGAAAACAAACGGACGAGACCTCACAGAACAAAATTAGACATGTGTATATATATCCCTCCACAAAAACGTATTCGCATTGCAATGATAACATAGATGTGGGTCTGTTACACCGATACATTCTACATACACGTGGCACAGAAGAAACAGATTATGGTATTACTGCTATGCTGATAAAAAATTCACTGAAATTAACCCCCCACATTTATCCACATCTGATATCTAAACCTAAGGGATAACATAGTTATTATAGCTTCAGTGTAATCCCTTCCGAGGTATTTAGTAATATCGGAATCATGCGTAGTACAGGCATAGATAAGAAAGTGTTTCCTAGCGATGGATGTGGACCAATTTAGGCTTAGAAATAAAGAAGAGCTCTTTCAAATTTATCAGTAACCAGATGTGGCACGATTCATAAGAATCTTAGGATTTCGGTGGGCTGGCTGTATTCCAAGATTGGATAACGGCACGAAAACAAAAAAGCTATATTTTGCACATTGATGGAAAGAAAAATAGAGAGTGAGGCCACGACTAAGATGGGCAGATGAGGCGAAGAGGATGCCCAGAAGCTAGTTAACATAAGACCCTGGCAGATCCTGGCACATGATAGTGAGGGATGGAGGCGACAACTAGACGCAGCCAAGAACAGTCGGTTTTAGTGCCAGTTATGAATGATTAGATGGATAGTAATCAATACGGATATTAATTTATTTACATCATTACAATAAGTGAGAATTGTAAAGCATCGCGCGCGGTAGAGAGGTAAGCGCCGACATTTTGAGGTAATTTTTCTGCGTATCAAGATTTCCATCCCGTAGAACTTTTGACTCGGAGAAGCAACGACGTTCGTTTAGGTTTCAATCGTCAGTTGTCGTCAAAACCTATCGTTTGTATATAAAACATTAGTGTAAAATATCGAATGTGATCTTAGTAAGGTGTTGAAATAAAAAAAATATATATATATCGAAAATATATCTATAATGTCGGCCTATACGCGTCGAAAAGCGGTATCCAAATACAGAGATCGTATACAGTTGGAAAGGGCTTCTCAGGAGCAATCGAATGGTAACAATAAAATGTCATATGACCGAGTCAAACAGACCTAATAAAACCTAATGAAGTTATATTGTAAAACAGTAATTATTTGATTAATTGATTTTTCCTGAATACGTAATTAATAATATTTTATATAAAAAATATTACTCGTTACATAAACGTTTTCAAGTATAACACACGGCCGAGTCCATGACACAGCCACAACCCATTTTTTTTTTCTATTTTGTTTATTCAGACCTGTAATCCACAGGTTTTTACCCTCGTTGGTGGAAACATTAGTTTCTAATAAATAGTGTCTTACTATTTGGAAATTTATTTTACCACTTATCCTGACCATTTTCTCCTCATAATTTATATGGTCAAAAATACTTTTATTTTTGATTATTTTATTTTACTTTATTTATTAAAACTGATTCTACAAAGATAGTCCTTAAAAATAAAGTGCTTTGTTTGATATGTGTCTATTTTGTTTTTAGTTTATATTGAATAAAAAAAATTAATTGTTTCATTCTGATAACGTTTAGGTTTATTTTGGAAATGAAATATTGTAGAAACGTCAATTAGCTCTTTGTAGGGATATATATAGCCTTCGTAGAGAGGTTTATAAATACACACTTGAAGGAAGAGTACAATGCGATATAAAAATGTGGGTATCCTAGGGAAGGAGGCAGTTCGTTAAGAAGACGGTTGGATGCGGGCGCAGCTGAATACCGCGACGCATTACTTGCATCCATTAAGGGAGAGTTGTAAATTCGCTGGGCATCTGCTCCTTCGCTTTTCCCTTCGCTCCTTCTTTTTCCTCAAGTATCATCTGCTCTAGCGGACTGATAGGCGATTTCCGCCTTCCTCAAGGCTCTCAACCGGAAAAATTACGAAAATCATAATTGCAAATCATCCTTTATCTTGTTGAATACATTATGATGCCTTAGTAATAACAGCCGAACTGGAATTGTATACACAATATTATTGAATAGATCAGAGATTGTAGATATCTGTATATTTTATATACTCTGGAGAACTCTTTATCTTAATTTATACTCTATTCTTTTTTTTTCTTTATTGAAAGTTTCCCGAAAGTTGTGGTTTTCTCCAATCAAATTTTACGACAGTGTTTTTTAATATTCTTTAGCTGCGTTAAGCAACTTTTGGTAAACTTGAACTATTGGGGGTAAACTTGAAAGTTCGCGTCAGCAACATGCTCGAGACTGGCGCACAGTGGAACGAGCGTTAGGAGCGTCTGGACATTCATTAATATCTCCACTTCTGGTTCTCCTAGAATAAGGCTATTGGTACGGTTTTAAAGCTTTTTGAAGGGACTATTTAATTATATAATAAACAGGATCAAACCTTTTAGGATAAACGTGTAAAAATTCTAGAATTAATATTTCGATGTTAGATTATTTAGTATCAAACATTGTACCATTTATTGTACTACGAGAATAGGTACAATACAGTATTCTATGGAAAGACAGATACATAGGTATTAAATAAAGTTACACAAAGGAAAAAGTAACAAATCAAATAATTTAATTATTAAACAAAATTAATAAAATATTTGATAATTACTTTTGTTAGTTAATATACTAGGTATAATTGATACATCAAAATTATAATAAATGTAAGTGCCTATATAAAGTTGTTTTATTTAAATAACGAAATAAAAATTAAATAAATCAAAAATTAAAAACTTGACGATTTGTTGTAGGGACTATTTCACCTATGTGCACCATTACACATATGTCGTTCAAATACCACACGCAAGCTGAGTTTTATTGTTAATACTATTATGTTAGATGAGGGTTGTTCGGATAAATGAATGTAAACAAAAACTGGTAAAAAAAAGAAAACTTGCGAAAAGTAGACGCCAATATCAACAGAAATTATTTTAAATTAATTCTCAAGGCCCATAAAAGAAAAAGAAAAAATCATTTTCTCGGAAAATAGCACCTAGTAGCAAAATCCGACCAATGGAAAAAAAACTTCAAACATTCTAGTTATTTACTGTGAAGGTAGTTTTTTGGGCGATTTTGAGCGATTTTCGCAATTGATTATTTAATTTTATCACCCAATTTTCACCGAAAAATTCTAGACGTTTGAAATAATCCCAAGTTTTATTTGCCTAAAATATCTTATTATGGATGTTCTTTTTTCCAGTAGGTGCACGATTAATTTAATGCATTACCTCAAACAGTGGATTGCTTTAAAAATATGAGTTTTTAGAAAAATTTATATTTCAATTCAGAATTTTTTATATAAGATTTGATTTCACAATAAATTTATCTATGGATTTTGTTGAGAAGAAGTATAAAGTATAATTTAAAATCAAAATAAAGGACAAATTTAGTTATTAGAGAATTGGCCCAATGTCCAACAAATGCGTTGGTTCGTTCCACTGTGTGGCGGTCTGTGCAAGAGTTATACGATTTCTTTTAATCAACTTTAGTTTAAATTCTAGAATTCCATTGATATATTCACCTAAAAATTTGTTTAATAGTTATGCAATTGATTCTAAATATATCGTAAAATATCAATAACTGGTTGAACTTTTGGTTTCCCTTAAAAGATTTTATTAGTAATAGTTAGTTGTATTAATTGTAGGGACCAGATTGTCAGATTGTAGGGGCACCTTAGTGTTTATTCAAGGATCGAGTAGAGAAGTTAGTTTAGTCGGTGCCATTTTTAATACATTTAATAATGGTGTTCATTTATTCAGTTATTTAAGGTCACTCTCAGATGAATCGAATTATTTTCACTTTTCGAACGATCTTCATAAAGAGCTTCATTATATAAAGGAAGCAACTTTTGGATGTTTCTCCTTTTTAAAAAAATGGCATCCATCAAATCAAGAAATTAAATAATCTCGACAATTATAATTACACATTGCTATTGACACTCTTACTGTTTCATATCTTAATGTATCATATCTTGTTATTCCCAAGCCGAATTTGAAAATTTAATATTCTTCTTACTAACAGTTATCTATTACCATACGATACTTATTCATGTGGGAATTTCGTTTTTAAAAACAGTTGCAATCGCTTAACAGGCCCTTGCCGAATTCTCGTTAGAAATCCTAAACTCATATCCTGTCTGATTTGCATTTCAAAATTAATCATTTTTTGGAGGTTGATTGATTTATACTTCTCTGGCTAAAATCATTTCCTAGTTTCGTTTGTCAGTTTGATTCCATGATTTATTTATTTATTTACGATTGTACTAGAGAACGGAAGGGTATCTATATGTCTTTAATTTGTAAACAACACCAACAACTGCTTATATCATTCATAACTTTACATATTGAGCTTGCAAATATATTTGCTATATGTGACAGTAACTGAAACATTAGAACTACCTAAGTAAATAAGGTAAAGGGCATAGGGCTGGTAGCTTATAATGTCCCTTAGGTTTATTACCTATATTGTTGAAATAAGAGCGGCAGTTGTTTGGAAGGGGTGGTCAACTCGAGAACTGTAGTAGCAAGTCACATGTAGCGTCCCCTTTTCTTTGCAAGCAGTTTTATAAATTATCTTTGTAACCACTATCAGCTCAAATAAATATAATATTATTCAATAATTATTATTACTTAATAACCAACTCCTGGTCAGTCAACCTTTGGAGAAGAGATGGATATGTCTCTTATTTATTAATGATATAGAATTAATATATATTAATTATAAGGCATCCCATTTTATTATTTAAATATAATTGAGATCAAAGGATCTGACTTTTCCTTGAGATCATAGCTTGGGCAGTGAATATTTAACTTTTAGACCAGTAAAATTAGAATAAATCAAACGTATAAACCCTAAGTAAATGAAGGTGTTTAAAGTCACACACATGTTAGGGGTTTGAGTTCGAGTTGCAGCCCAAGGCTCTTAAGAGGTACAAATTGATAATGATCTAAAATAATATTTAATGCTGAAAACATTGTTTAGAATTTAGATAATACAAAGCAATTTACCTCCCAACACTTACATATGGGAGTGAAAATTGGGTCATACTTGAAAAACACATTAACCGTATTACAAGAGCTGAAATGAAGTGCCTTCGCAGAGCGGTCGGTAAAACGTAAAAATTAGACCACTCTCTGAATTCGTCAATAAGGGACAAACTACAAGTGCGGTAACTAAAGACAATCGTACGGGCACCTCTGTCGCATGGACGAAGAACGGGAACCAAGGCTAATGAAAGCCCGGCCTCTGGGCAGAAATCCCCGAGGTCGCCCAGGATCTTGTATCAAGAACATGTACAAAGAATAGCACCAAGAAGGGTGATACTCTAGCCTAAATGAAAAGGGTGTGTCGAGACCGCAAAGGATGGTTCAGATGGGAAATAGAGAAGAAGAAAATAAATATTCATACTGTATTTACGGCAGTAAAAAAAGATCTTGACTGAATCAAACTAATCATTGTTCGACCTAAATAAAATATATAAAAAACAAACCTGTACCACTACAACCAGTGAACGGGTCTGGGGTTCAGTACATGGTAGAGGCTGTAACATTGCAAGGACAACGGTTGTGCAGGGAGGTGATCTGTCCAAGATCACGCTCAACCGCCAGATTTACCCCCCTATTTTGGGTACCCACTTTATAGAGGCTGTGAGCCCTAGGAGGGTCCTAGATCCCATATGATCAATCTCCGACTGCTATCAGACTAATAAAAGTCTTGCCTGCAGCAGGATTTGAACCACGACTTTCGGCATGGCAACTCAGTGCTCTACCATTGAGCCACTGCGCTCCCTTATGCCTATAAATAAAATATATAGCTAGATATAATTCAAAGAAATTGAAATATTATCTGGTGAAAACTTTTAATTGCGAAGAGAGTCGCTTTCTTTTCTTTAATATTAAACAAATGTAACAATTTTATAAGTTATCAATTATTTATGGCTAAGAAATAAAAAGACACGTTCCTATATACGGATTGGTATAATAAAGGCTATATTCGGACAGGAGAAGGCACACATCTGCCGACGTACCCTTGAACCTCGCTAGAGATCCTTGTACCAATCCAAACCAACTGCCCGGTTCAATTTCTTAAATATTCATTGAAATCAATAATTAACCTCCTGAGAAGCCCAGGGATATTGTAATGAGCCGATATCTTGCTCCATCTCAGTCCGCATCTGCCACGCAATCCCTTCCAGTCTCTGCGTTCATACATGTATAAAAATGATATATAATCGGATCTTGCTTGTGCTCTAGAACTAACATAAAAAAATCGAATGACGCTCTCCCCTTCTGAATACCAACAAGTGATTATGGAGGATCGATTTTTATTGACATAAGAAAGTTCTGATTTCAGGCTTGATAGAACTGGGTGTTCAACGACAATAAAACTATATTTTATGATGCTAATATATTAGTATAATCCACATATCGAAAATTACGACACAATGGGTCAGTATAAAAAACAAAATATTTTGTAATAAACGATTTGAGTTATATTTATGTTTTAATAAAGCATGCATAAGCACAGCCAGGTGTTGTATTTATTTTCTTTTAAACAATGGTTTTAATAAAATGCCTTTAATTTTCATCTTAAGTTTGTATGTATCCATAAAATAATCCTTTCTATCGTAAAACTACACTTCTATCATAAAATGAAATTCAGATCATAACTTTATCAATTTTATTGTCAAAAAAGTGCTATTGTATTAGTAAGGAGTAATTCATGTATCCAATAATTTTCTTATTGGTTAAGTAGAAAGAAATATTGGGACAAACGAATGAATGAAATGAAAAACGGATATTTTTGACTAATCCTTGTTTGGAAAGCATTATTCGTATGTTTCATTTTATATTTTTGCAAACATTTGGTAATGTAAAACAAACAAAAAATACATTACATCATTTTATCTTGATCATTACGCTTGAAAAAAAGTCGATCAACTCGTTAACTAGTAACAAATGTACAGAATTCAGTTTAATAATGTCATACTCGAGGCAAATTAATTTAATTGAAATTACTTTAATTAAATTTAAAAAGTTAAATACGACAAATGGTGGACTTAGAAGGTAGTTATATTGTTATGAGCCAAGGGCACCAAGTATAAAAAAATAAAGATGTTCAAATCCCCAAAAAGATAAAATAAACAGAAGGTACAGCATTACTCCGTACTCACGCATATAAATTTATAAGGTTTTCTTTCCCGCGAGTACCCTTTGGTTTAGGTTAATTTATTCTAAAAAGGATTTTCTCGGTGTAAGGAAGGGAGAAGGGAGAGATCTACCAACTCCTTGGGGTGATCTGTGGTGCACTGATAAGCATAATAACCTATTATTTCCAAATCCGCGAGTTAGAAGCCCGGAAGGGGTCTCTAGTAATCTTTACAAGGGAGTATAAAATCTTTGGTTGTGGCATCTTTCGGAAGGGGCGTAAAGTGGAGATCCGAAACTGTTTGATGTCAGGTATTCGTTAAAGATGCCTATCCTAAAATACCTGGATAGGCAAAATTTAAGACTCCCACAGTATCTTCGTCAGATTAGCCTTAGGAGCATTAAGTGACGTTAAATGAATAAACGAACCACTATCCCCTTGCCATCATTACTCGTAATGTAAATATTTCTCTGGTAATGACTATTGCGAAGCAACATCGGAATTCAAAACACCAGCATATGCCTTAGAATTATGAATAGAGTTTTCCTTGTTCCTTTCAGCAATCTAAAGTATTAGCAAACAGATCTCATTAAAAAGTTCTTATTCTACAAGCGAAGATTAATGCTAAGAAGGGCCATCTGCGGAGTGATCACAGCTGCTCTTCCCCTCTCAATGTGTAACGTCAAATAAATAAAAATAGTGAAAACCGGTCAAACGCGCATAATGACCGGATATAGTCTTTTTATGTATTCTTCAATAGCTTTCTAATAAAATGGATTCCTTGATAGGATACCTATAAAGAATTCTTCAAATAGTAATATTTTAATAATATTTAATGTAAAAACAATTTAATAATGTTTTAAAATATTATTTTACCTAACCAAAGCTGGACGGACCGTAGGGAGACCCCTCGCTTCTTATTCCCAAAATTATGCCTTCCTTGGATTGTTATTTCTATAAACTCCCCTATAACTCCGTATTACAGTTACAGAAGAGAAAAGATTTGTCCTGGCCGGGATTGTTGAGCGACCCCTGGTAGCTCAAATGGTAAGAGCACTGCCACGGATAGGCGGACGACCAGGGTTCAAATCCCGGCCAGGGCAAATCTGTTCTCTTCATAATAAAAATATTCAAAAATTAAAACAATTAATAAAAAATTATAAATAATATAAAGACGTAAAGTAAGTCAACAAGATCCTAATTAAAGGAGGGTACCTGTGGTCTAGTGGTTAGCGTAACAAACTATTAAGCCCAAGATCGAGGGTTCGTGGCCCGGAAGGTGGCCTTAGGATTTTTTAAAGTGAGTAAAAAATCCTTAGTTACGCCGTCCTTCGGAAGGGACGTTAAACGGGGGTCCAGCCTGTACGATGTTAGCTACGCGTTAAAAATCCCTATCCTAATTAAACCTGGATTGGCAAATTTTATAACTCCCACTGTAGCATCGTCCGATTAGCCAGAGCAGCATAAGTGACGTTAAATGAACAAACAAACAAACATCCTAATTACAGTAATGTTCAATGAACATTTTTCCTCGTGTATACATCGCAAAATTGCGAGAACATGGGGATATGGGATCGGTGAAGAGAATGGATTTATCCTGACTGTGAGGCGACCCCTGGTAGCTCAAATGATAAGAGCGCTGCCACGGAGAGGAGGACGACCCGGGTTCGAATCACGTCCAGGACAAATCTTTTCTCTTCAAAATAAAAATATTTAAAAATTAAAACAATTAATAAAAAATTATATATACGTAATACTTTTGAAGGGCACTATATCCTGTAAAATGATTTAAAAAATTTGTTAATAGATTATTTAAAACTAAAAGATTAAATGAAGTAGAATTTTTAAAGTATAATATATTCCAAGAAGCCATATTTCTTTCTCCCTAATTTGAGCATTGGAATTGAAAGTACAAATTAAAATGCTGGGATAATGACTTCAATCTGAAGTACAGAATATAAATTATAGTTATAAACTTTGAGCAACGAGGAGTATAAATAAATAAAAAGATGTATAAATTATAATACTTTAAAATTATAATGTCAATATTTATGTGGAAAATAATTGACTGGATAATTCTAATAATAATAAGGAAGTGGCCCTACGTCAATATTTCCTCACAAAAACAGAAGGGGTTTATCTCACCATTTCAAGGATGAATTCGGATCTACCTGCACTAAATTTAAGTAAAATTGTAAAACCAAAAGTTATTTCAGAAAATGAATGGTTGACGAAATGGAAAACCAAATCTTTGCATGGGAGGTTTTATTACAAATTAAATGATAGCTCCATTGACAAGGAGTTGTCAGTTGATTGGTTAAAGGCTGGTAACGTATTCTCCGAGACAGAGGGATTAGTGATCGCCATTCAAGACCAAGTTATCACCATCAGATCATATAGAAGGCATGTTCTAAATGACGTATCAACACCGGCTATATGTCGACTATGCTCAGCAACGCTGGAGTCAATCCAACATATCACTGGTGGATGTAGAGTGTTGGCTGGTATCGAGTATCATCCGAGGCATATCAATGCGGCAAAAATTTTGCATCAAGCCCTGGCGGTGAAATACGACCTAGTCAATAATAAGACTCCATATTATAGGTACCACCCAAATAGACAGAACAGACCATAATACTGTGCGTCATAATAAACCAGACATTCTCCTTTTAAAGTTGGGAGATAGAAAAGCAACTATGATTGACATTGCAATCCCTAATGACAATAATGTCAATTCTACTATGGAGAGAAACTTCGCAAATATCAGGAACTAGCGGCTGAAATATAAGAGCTCTACCGAATGGAAAGCGTGGTGGTAACATCTATAATGATTTCCACAAATGGATTGGTTCCTACATCCACAGTGGAGGGCATTGAGTTTGGGACTACCGCTTGAGGTTTTAAAGGAGGCTCAACTGGCAGTTCTCCTACACACAGCCAAGATCGTCAGAAAATTCCTGAACCTTTAAGATAAAGACATAAACAAAAAATGATAACTGCAGATGGTTGGACTTCTCCCCCATCTCTATTTTGAACCCACAAACGTGTGAAAAAATAAATTATAATAATAAAGTCTTTATTTATTCATAATATTATTTTATTCTAGGTATTATTATATCTTATAGTATAATGTTAATAATGATCTTTTGGTGGCCAAAAAACATCGAAATTTTCGGAGTTATTTCAGTTTTTGGCCTGTATCTCCTAAGCGGGGCGCATTTGAAAAAAAAATGGGTAATCATTTTTTAAGTAGATTGCATTAGCTACAATTTGAACCCAATCGCAGCTCTGAGGGTCTGATAGATTGTGAGTAACCCTTTGAAAATTGGTATTTTTTCCAAAAGTCCAAATTTTAAGTTTTGGCCGATTTTCGTGAAGAACACGGGCCGAAGGAGTGATCCTACCATAAATGTCAAGTCAGTAAATTTAATTAGCTTTAATTTAAGCACAGACTGAGGCCTGCAGGTGTTATAGATTGTGAGTTACGCCCCTTTGAAAATTTGTCATTTTTTACAAAAAGTCAAAATATAGGCTAGTGGCCAGGTGTTTGAGGGTCGCAAAAACGTAAAGAGAGTTGCATTTTTGATATATTGTAAGGGCATGTCTGAGTATTGTGAATCCAAGTTTGCAACCGAAAAAACGGATGGGAAAACTTTTGGAGGCCGAAAAACCTCGGGCAGAGTGGGTCGCTCCCCCCCCCCTACATATTAGTATTGTACATACTAGCACTACCATTATTTTTTGTATAGGTAATTTACAACTAAATATTTATACTTTGCAATAAACAAGCTGTTTTAGTTCGGTTCGTGACGTACAAGGTTATTTTCTTAAAACACCCACTTTCCGGCTTTTTCTTTTTTTTTAATTATCAAGAGAATTATAACACCTACAGGCCTAGTCTTTGCTTAAACTTAAGCTAATTAAATTTACTACAACTCCATTCCCCTTGACTTTCATCGTAGGATCACTCCTTCGGAAGGTGTTCCTCACGAATTTCGGGGAATACTTAAAATTTGAACTTTTTGGAAAAAATGACTTTCAAAGGAACTCAGAACTCAGAATCTATTAGAGCTACAGAGGTACGATTGGGTTCAAATTGTAGCAATTTTAATCCCTATTAAAGATGGTTTTTATCAAAAACGCACCGATTGGGAGATAAAGGCCAAAAACTGAATACTCCGAAAATTTCGAGGTTTTTTGGGCACCAAAAGTTTTCCAATCCGTTTTTTCGGTTGCAAACTTGGATTTACACTACTCAGACATGGCCTTACAACATATCAAAAATGCAGCTCTCTTAAATTTTTTGCGACCTTCAAACACCTGACAGCTGGCCTAATGGGTAGTACTCCGTGAAGTTTGTAAGCAGAGATTGGTGGTATCGACATCGAGCCTTCGGGTTCGTTAAGCCTTTTATCATTATTATTTCCAATAGTGTTTGAATCTCTGTTATTGCCTAATCATATACGTACATTTTTATGCTTCGGTATATACGACATTTATACCCATACCATCTGGCCTCATTATTAAGTGAAATACCAGATCAACCACCTGTTACTGTTTTGCGATTATACCACTACTACGCTCATACAGGTTATGGAATCGTCACACACGTACGCACGCACATATACGCAGACATTTCAGCAGGCACGCGTGCACACACTCATACACACAAAGGGGAATAGAAGCCAGTGGAGCAGAGAAGGGGCGAGAAGAGCGGCGCGTGGCGGGCAGGTGGGCCGCAGGTGCCCTCCAAAAACACACATCGTTCTTTTTTCCGGACCGAGATTGATGGGATGCTAACATTAACGGGATTTCCGGGCCCTCTTTCTCCATTCATATCATCTGCTTCTGTCCCATCCACCTTATTTTATAGGACGTCTAGCCTAATAGTAAACAAGACAAAAAAGTTGAGGAAGTCTCCTCTAGTCCCAGGTACTACCTGTAATAGATCACTCCAATTTAGTGAAAGTGTCTCATGGAGGTTTGAAACTGACAGTAAAATAAAATAGAAAACAGTTATTTAATAGCTTAAATATTAAAAAGATTTTTCCGATCATATATAAAAATCTTGAACAATACTAGTTGACCTGATATATATAAATGAGAAAGAAAATGGTCCGTGTGGAGGTAAAAAAAATCCTCTTAAGGAGGGAGAACTGTTTATTGGAAAGCCAACGTTTCGACCCACATTGCAGGTCTTCTTAATGCTTGGGAGTCAAATGGCATTTGACGAAACGTTGGCTTTCCAATAAACAGTTCTCCGTACTCAAGAGATTTTTTTTACCTCTACCTAGACCATTTTCTTCGTCATATATAAAAAAAACCAACATTTTAAAGTGTAAAAGTAGTTAAAACTAATTTTTAAAAAATATTGATCAGGTTTTCATTTTGATACAGTATCGGAGTGTGAAAGTGGGATCGTAGTTTTGATATTTGAAATACTTACTGCGCCTACCGAACTCCTATAACTAATTACATCTAGGAAATCTCCCTTAATACCCGATAATGCCCAGATAACTTTATTAAAAGCAAAATAGTTCTGACAACTCTAAACCTCAAAAATACTTTGAGGTATCACCTACATCTTTGTAGTGTGATCTATAGCCGTACTTGAACGACATTTAACTATTTTGAACAAAACCATGGAAATAAAATATGGGAAAATGAGTTAGATATTTTTTTTTTTTGCAATTTCAATAGATATGATCAATCATGAAAGTGAACCGAACTATTTTCATTTAAATAAATTTCTGTATCTTCGTAATGTAGAATAAATTAAATTTTTGATAAGAAATAAAATAATAATAAGCTTCAAGGAATACAATAATAATCCTAGAGCAATGCTGAATATGGTCGGGGCTCCATTCAATAAATTTTACACAAATAAACAAATCTTTAATAAGTACAAGACCAACTATCTAGTAATTCTTCTATTAAACTTATTTTTAAAAAATCGAGATTCACCTAGGAAACATTACCATGGATTGATTTTACCAAAAACATAATTTGCGCAAGAACATTAATGCTTTTCTAGTGTAATCTACATTGAACTCCATTTTTGAATTTTTGAACATGCTGATCATGAATAGAATATCGATTTTAAGCACATCTTCCTGCCTACAGATATCTCTGGTATTCTTCATCTCCGATGGCGCTTCAACCCATGAAGAGGGTTCCTCTTCCTTTAGCCTGAACCACCAGTCTTCTCTGTTTTGTGCTGCTACTCTCCAATTTCTAATCCCCATTTTCTACGCATCTGAAGCCACACAATCTACCCACCGCCGGCAATGTCTACTTACTTTTCAGCGTCCAAAAATCACCAGAAAAGTGGATAAACCTGGTTTATTGAAGTAAATGATTATAAATTAAGGTTAGTATAGAAGTTATTGATTATGAATATTCAATCGAAGTTTAGATCGATCCATCATATCGATATTTATTTTAACATGATTTAATAATGATTGCAAGCATCCCCTTTCTCCACGCAGTTTCGCTTTGTATCATCCTCTCTTGTACATGTCATTACAATGTTTTTTAACTTATTTTTTACTTGAATTAATTTATATTAATGGAATCAATCGCTAAAAGAATTGAAACCATTCATTAAAAGATAACATAGGGTTCATATCAATATAAAAGTATAGAACGAAAGAAAAATTGAATTATTTCATGTGTCCAAACACATGAAATAATTCAATTTATCTTAACAATTTAATCAAAATATTAAATTAAGTGGACCTTTAAAAAATGTTAAAGAATAAAATCGTATTTGTACCGCAGAAAAAAACACGTAATTATACATAATACGCGAGCGTTTAGTGTGAGTATTTGTGCGCGCACCTTGAGAAAAAAAAAAACAGTGGATATCTTTAAATAAATTATAATGTTTCATTTTTTGTCAAAGTCAACACGCATTTAAGAATTACACGACGAAAATTCTTCGCCTTTTTAGACAAACGTTCCATTCCTTTTTGGCAGCTGCAACTTGCATAAATGGAATAGTTCAATATATTTTCAAATGTACCGGAAAGAAAAAAAATCGACATGAAAAATAAACCCAATGTCATAATAAAAACTAAAACCGTGGTTGATAAATAAACTTCTTTTTTGTTAACAGATTATTCTTTATGCTTTTCACTAAGACTGGATTATACGAATGATTGTTTGATGTATTTGCATAGCATGGAGAGTTATAGAAAACTCCATTGAACATATTTAAAAGGAATCCATATATAGGCCACAATCAACGGTTATATTAGTCTGAATTTAGATAATTTGAGTAGGATCAGTTACACCACGGATTGCCTTATGGTAGATCAGTTTAATGTTATCATTTTTGAGTTCCTGTGAGTGCACTATCATATTCTACCCTATGTAGTCTATGTATCCTTCGCGAGGATAAAGAATCGATGAAGAACCCGAGAGTTACCGATAATCCTGAAGGACGTGCGGATAGGAAGAAGAGATGGTGCTACCTGCGGGAAAGGACTGGGCGAGGCACGAGCCAGGCACCTGCCGGCCAGCTGCTTGCCTAACGGATTTGGCAGATGGAGTAACTCTGGGACATCCTTAAGCAGGTCGTTGACTTCTTATCCTCTATTTCTTATGTATGCCACACTTTTATTTGTTTTGTTTTTTTATCAAATAAGGAACGTCATGGAATCTCAAAATCAATTATGCAGCGGCTACTGTGTAAGCTGTAACTCCTCCTGATCTCATACTGACAGTTCTTAAGCTCTTTAATCACGACAATACACATTTCCCATTAAATATTTTCCCCAATCCCCGATTATAAACAGTTCCATAGTCTTAGTCCGAGACAAGCGAAACTGACAAGTAGGTCCCAATGGACGATTTAGAATTATAGTCTAGAGAATGAAAAGAAACTAGCCTAAGGTTGTAGAAGGGAGGACTATATCGATCCGTATATTCCACGATAGTGAGGCTTGTTTTCCAAACGGTTAACTATTTTTTGACCATACATAAAAAAAAAAATCATGTACCACTACAACCCATGAAGAGTCTTTGGTTCACTACGTGGTTGTGCACGGATATGATTTGTCCTGGATCGCCCTCAGCCATAACTTTTTCCCCTTATTTTGGGTACCCAATTTATAGAGGCTGGATGTGCCCCAGGGCGGCCCCTTGCTGTTAACAGACTAAATAAAATCTATTATCACTGCCGGATTTGAAACCGGTACCTTCACTCGGCGACTCAGCGTTCTATCACTGTGCCGCTTCCGTCGTATATACTAGAAATAAATATCTACTTTATATGTATAATTAAATAAATACATTTCAAGCTAACAATCCTTCCAAAAATCATGTATGGACAGAAATCCTGTCCATTGTTGATTTGAATTGTTGCGAACTCTCGATCTTGGGCATAGTAGATTGTTATGCTCACCACAAGACCACAGCTGGCCCTAGCCTTTTTTTTGTTTAGATGTAATATTTAACATAACATTCATATGCCATATGATTGAGCCACTTTTCTAGATTTACTATAACTTCACTATTGACAGAGTTTGGTTGATGGGGTTGATTGGGGGACAATTACTGGTTGTTTCGGTTCCAAATCTTAGGTTCCTGCAAGCTTTTTATTACTAGAATTGTCACTATCCCGCGAAAAATTGTCTTAAAGGCACGGTGGGGCGGCAAATAAAATAAATGTTGCTAAGATGCCAAAACTATTGTTAACTACTCCAATTCATTGAAAAAAAAGAAGAGCCAAGCTGTGGTGGTCAGATGGTGTGGCTGGTGATGCTCGCAGCATCGTGGTAGAAAAGGATGGCGTTGGCACAAGACCGTCGTGACAGTTGGAGGAAGCGGTTGTTGGGTTCCAAGACTTATAACCTGGATGTAGAGCTATAATGAAAAAAAAAGAAGAAATAATCGACCATTTATTATTTATTATGTACGTCCAAACAAAGTACTGCCATGTGCTAACAGTAAACATAACTGGTTAGCTGTAATAAAACTGAAAAATTTCTAACAAAAGATCATAGCTGTTAATGGCGAAGGTTTGAAAATACCCGTACTTAGTATATAGTATATTATAGGTAACGGTATATTATTAAGGAACTCTAAACATAGTTTGTTAACAGTAATAAAACTGAATTTTTCCAACAAAACATCTTGGTGATGATGAAGGTATGAAAACACTCGTACTTATAGCATATAATAGAAAACCGTATTATTACGGAAGTCTAAACATAGTCGGTTAACTGTAATAAAACTTTGAAAAATTTCTCCAACAAAGCCTCCTAGTAATGATGAAGATTTGAAAATACTCGTACTTATAGAATATAATAGAAAACGGTTATTATTAAGGAAGAGGGGTTGAGGCACGGGCCAACGGTTGTGGAGCAGGTGGCCTGGCCATCAGCTCTCTTCAACTGAACCCTGACGCCACGAGCCAATCAGATGCCAGCCCTCGCCAGGATCCACCAATTAGCTGTCACGGTCCCTTGGTTTTTTGCCCATTGGTAGTTTTGCCCCCGTGTCGGGGTGCCGCTCCGTTGGATATATACAAAATGGAAGTCGTATTTCACACCCCCTTACCCCTGGCTCGTGCCGAGTCATTCACCGATGTATTGTCGTTGTCGAGTGCGGAATGCGCGTGCCTCAAATACTTTTTTTTTTACGATCATTTAAAAGCTCTTTAAAAAATAAATAGGAAAAAATAAGTATTTTTTAAAATTTTACTACAACTGAAACAGTAGTTTATTACATGATAAAACCTAAAAAAACATATTTTTTGCCTGATTATTATGATGAAAATAAGATACAACAACCAATAGACAAGGAAGGAAAAAGAGAAATAATCATTCTAATTGTGAAAAGTAATCCACTGCACAAAGAAAATCTGAGAACTTTGTCAGCTTTCTAAAGCAATTTCAAAACCAATCAGTTAGAAAAAGTATCTCAAAATAATAAATTATAAACCAAAAGTATTCTATAGTTATTATTTTAGTTACAATTTTCTAATGACTCTCCTCTTTCACTCTACCTATATGGCCGAGTTGTAACCGTATTTAATAACCTAAATCAGTTTGAAACAAATAAAACGAATAAGATTGCTTGAAGATGTTTCTAAAGTGGCTTTTCAGATATTTAGAGTTTTTTAGAACAAAAACCCAGAACAGCAGACTTAGGGAATCTTATTTGATATTTTGATTCTACACATTTTGAATCAAAGTTAGTTATTTTTTACCTTGATCCATATACTATATATCCATTTGTTTATATATCTCTTTGATGTAATATAATGATCATACCTTTTCTGAGTTTTTAATTTTATATGTAACTATTCAGCGTCACGTTTATAAAATATCAAAAATCAATTTTTAATCGTCTTGACGCAGTATTGGCCTTGAAGTTTTTGTGATAGCGCTTGATGTTTTAAAATAAATACTGATTACAAAAATTGGAGAAAAATATAAAATTTGTAACTTTAATCGTGAAATTGAGATATTTTTTGTGGGAATTTATTACAATATTAATATATTAGAAGAGAGCTCAAAGTACGAAAGTAACGCGGATTATTTTTAGCCAATTAGCGAATGTGGAAATTATCAGTATTGGTTTAGACATCGCACACAGGGGCATTTGACACCAAAAGTCGATCAAAATTATTTTTATGTAAGTTTTGATGCTATTTCATAACTTTAGTATAATAGAGGTTAGAGCTATAAAAAAGGAATAGAAGAAACTAAGAAAAACATAAGCACAACCTTTTTACATTACATTAAAAAATTTTTTTTAAATAGGTACATAATAATGGTATGGCAGTACAATAATGTTAATAAATAATATTAATCTGAGAAATCATCCCATCCTTCTTCATCAGAAGTCGTTTATTTCATCTTCTGTGTTGTTCTCAAATTGGGGAGTGGGCCCCATGGGAGCAACATTTCAATGGTTTCTTGCTTGAAAGACTGGTTTTTTTCAATGGTTTTAGGGCCTTATGCAGCTCAAATATGGATCATATGTCAATAAAAGCCTATTCACAACATCCGTATTGCATTGAATGCGACAACATTTTCTGGATTATCTTTCCCGGTATTGCCGGAAATGTTTGTTCCTTGCTTCTCCTGCCTCCTCTGACAAATTACCAATTGGTAGAAGAGCATGATCAATAATAATTGGGCCATGTATTAATATTTTAAGTAGTGTAGGTGACATTGGATACCATGAGTACAGTTCGATGTAGCTCTTAGCCGTTCCGTGACAGTAGACAGCGAATTTTTTAGTATCTGTTTTGTGACCACTAGTTATCACTTCTAAAATAGTTACAAATATGTCGATAAGGTTTCTGTCAATACCTGTTATGTTTGCAGATACTTCGGTGTTAGCAAAGAACCTCCTGCTGGTGTTTCCATCATTAAAGTTCCCAAAATTAGCTTTAGGCACATCCACTATTAACCCAAGTCAAATCTTGGAATGATTTTTTAGGACGACCCATATTAGATAAAGATGGTTTTATAGGAATATCAATAGTTCCTTGCAACGAATCTGGTATTTCTTAAAAAATACAGTTTCTGTTCTCTTAGCAGCCTGCCATTTTGATTTCTTATCCCATTTGAGTCTTGAAAACTTTTGCTGAAACTGTTGCGTTTGTTCCTCAGAGAATATAGGTTGTTGCCATGATCTTTGATCCAGAGGAGCCTATAATGAGTGAAATGTTAAAAAAGTAAAAGAGTGAAAATAATAAATAACCTCGTTTGGTTCTACAACAACCGACTTTTTGTTCATTTAATGCATGTTTTGGCACTTTTTGGCATCTAGTTTTTGATAAAACTAGGAAATGACACTCTAAAGTTAAACAAAAGTCAAAAATCAAACCCGGGACAAGGCCGGAAGTATATGAAAATTACTAATTTATACATCCCTTATGAAAAAAATGTGCACAAAATCAATCATTCGTCAAAAAAATATTAAAATAACATTGAATGGCATCACTAGATTTATGTTGTTATTTTCTGATTCTACATACCTGGCTGTATAACATCCATTTTAAAAATCACCAATATTCACTAGATAACACATATAAAACCTATATGAAACACACAGATATTTCATTCATTGACTTGGTGACAGCACGTGCGACTTAAATACCTTCATAATAAAACTAATATAGCGGCAGCAAGCAAAAATTGTTTCTATTTTGATCGACTTTTGGTGTCAAATGGATCGCTCCCTATTTATAATATGTACAATATATAATAAACTAGGATGTTTTGCTAATTATAGCTAACAATAGTCTCTGAAAGCCTAAACTCGTTTTACAAAAAAGTGGAATAGCAGCTGTTAAAGACAGAAGCCCATATCAGAAGTAGCGTGTTGGCGCAGAGCACGTGGAGGTATGAAAAATTAAGTGATTATTGGGAAAGCAGATCCGGTGGTTAACTGTTCATTATAAATTATTATGACACTCGATAACATCTCGTTTAGCTGAACGGCACCTCAATGAAGATAATAGATTTAAACATTATCACTCTCATTCCCTATTTGGCTTTTAGTACCTAACGACCTGTAGTTGTGTCCAGTTAATAAACCGTTGGATATCATCACCTGATAGCTCAGGAGCAATCATAGATGATAAGAATTTAAATACGATCATTATGCATACTAATTATAAGATAATCACTAATCATATGTACCAAGTCATAATTGTCATAATACTCGTAGTTTCCTTCGCCCCTATTCATATAAAACAGCATATAAAAAGTAAATAATACTGATAATAAACCAATACTTTTTTAACTTGGTTTTAGTAAAAGTTATGAAGAACATGAAGAATATTGAACCGTGTGTAAATATATGAACAAAGGTCCAGAACGTCGAGGTTAAATGTTTGGTTTTTACTGACAATCTTGTCCTTTTTGCACAATCAGAACATAGTGCAATCAACCAGATCAATTTGTTAAAACAGAAGACCGATATCATTTTGGAAGGCAGATGTTATGACAATATCCAGATATATATCCCCAAAAACGTATAAAAAAAGTATGGCTGTTTTAAGGTGATGTAATATTTTAAATATCTGAGAGAAATAATTTTCATGGATGTGGCTGATAGGAACATTGGAAACTATGCTAGAACCCTAGAAACTGGAACACTTGTCTGTTTCACGATAGACATATATAACGAAAGAAACCTTTATCTAAATACAAATTTAAGACATTACAACACTAAGTTAAGACCAGGCCTCTTGTGTGACATGGAGATCACGAGTATAGATAGAATTAAGAGAAGGATTTTATTGTACAAGCAGGGCGTAGGAAGGTTATTTGTTTATTTAGTACAACACTATTCTTTATTGAAAAACAAAGTAATAAAATCTGACACATCTAAGGGCAATAGCTATTAGAGATCTAAGACTTTTATTTACTCTGTTTGCAGCCGGAGATGGATCATATAGGCTCACCCAGCCTCTATAAAATATTATAAAAATAGGTTTCAGAGAAGGAAGAGGGAAACGACATGTTATTTCGTAGCGTTCTATAAGACCAGTTCTCGAATTAAAAAAAAGTAGATAAGTGATACAATAAAAACAGTTACACTTACTCTTCTCGTGTTATGCAGCATCCGAAACCTTACAATCTATTTTCTGTATTTTAAGTGTAAGTCAGCACAAAAATTCGTTCGTTACATTATTTTACAATTAACTTGTTCTAATAAACTTTAAGTTGTATTGGATCTGATCTAGAAGCAGGACCTGATGCTTAGGTCATCTACAGTCATTATCAGTTTAGGAAATATTCAGGTAGATCAGACCTCTCCTCAGTTTATATGCGCGTTCAGTCCGTGCCTATGATAGACTCTAGTTAGTCGTAATCTTTAAGGCTCATTAGATAATTATTTTCATACTCCCCACGTTATTGAAGATCTGCTGACGAAGGGACTGGCCGATCTGTTACGCCCTTTCATAAATAATAGCCGATGAGTTGATGAAATATAAAAAGTAAAAAGGATTGGTACGGTACCGTAGATTACGGTGGTGGCGGGAGGACGGCGGCAGATGTGCACGCCGGCCAGATGACGCGGAGCATCACTTTCCCCGCACCCAGCCCTGCCTAACGCCTGTCCTGCTCTACCGTTAGTCTGTCCTCTCTCTGTTCTGCTCTATTGCCGAATAATGGAAAAGGCGGCATGTGCTAGTACAATCTTCGAAATCGTTGATTACCTTCCTTATACGAAGTGGAAGAAGTAAGTAAATTTGATTAAAAAAAAGGAAGAAGTATAGAGATTTTTGATTTGCCACCGATTCTCCTCAATACAGACACCTCCAACTTCATAAGTTAAGAAAGGTATATATCAATATATCATATATCAAACTACAACTATATCTCCCCAAGATTTAAAGATTTTATTGTTCACATGCTTATGGCAATAATTTGAAATACATATTGATTTGCTTGGTTACATTAAGCAAATAATAGATATACTGCTCAAAGAACTTCTATATGGAGAATTCATGAGGACGTTTAAAAAGAACTTGATTAATTCTAACTGATCTACTAAAGGAGTCAAGCTATGGAAGATAGCGAAACATGGTGGGAATGGCCAAAATTCAACTTGGAGGCGAAAAACGAGAAGATTACAATCCAATTGACGAGTAATAACAATCTAATCGAATTTAGAATTATGCTTATTTTAAAATTAACTAAAGTTGAAAATGGATGATGTTTGTACGTAAATTTTGCTATACTAATGAATCGGTCAGCCCCTATGCAATAGGTCATACTTCTAGATCAGATCCAATATAATTTTAAAGTTTATTAGAACATTTTTTATTTCAAAATAATGTAACTATCATATTATTATAAAATTTATCAAGAAAACGGTTTAGCAAGTTTTTAGCTGATATTGATTTATATTAGGTGAGATGTTAGACATCTGTAAGGTTTTCCTGTAGGGGCGTGTGAAGGAGAGTTTTCCATAATTTCAAAGATCCAAAAATAAGTTCATATATTTTTATTATTCTTAATTTATTGGCGTTCATTATTTATATATTGCTGTTTGTTAACATAAGCTTAATATATTAAAGTCGGTGCTGCTTTTGCAATTAGTCATATATTTCGTTTTGTAAGTATTCTACTTCTTTCTTCTTGAATTCAATCTTATAGTTTGTTTCTTCACTCAAGAAACCGAAGCTTGGATATTTTACCAACTAGATTCATACCGGTGTTTTTTCAGTTTTCTAATGACACATATTAATGCTAAATTGAATAAGATAGTTGAAAAATATCAACCCGAAGTTCATCATAGTTTTCTGCTAAGTTGATATTCGGTTCTAACTTTATCAAATGTCTTAAAGACGTTGTGCACAATAATTTGGCAATGCCTTATCTTATTAGTTATTTAAAAGCACTTATTTTTGGAATAAGAGGTCTATTTAATTACAGAAAATTGATAAGTTATTCATTTCTTTGATACGTTACATTTTCTAATATTAATATAGGCTAAAAATAAAGAATTATATTTCGCAACTGAAAACAAAATCAGAGATAATACAAAGCATAATGTAATAATACTCATGGTCCGATAAAACCCTAATAGACAGCTGAATAATAATCACACGGCCGTGGTTGTAGATAAAAAAATTCAGGTCGTTTAAGATCATTTGCATATCTGTTAATGTAGCTATCGGTAAAGTACCTGCCTTCCGCTGCCCGCTTCTGATACCACGGCTCACAGCTTTGTTTCTCAAGAGTAGTTAATAAAAGGAGCATGACATGTTTATCCTCTCTCCCTTCCTGTCGCATCTATTTCCATCTTTCCATTTATCATTATCTATGAGTCTGTTTCCCGGAAGGTGTTTCCGCTGCCAAAGCCAGCCAAGACAGGGGATAAGGAGGATCACTCAGCAATCCCATTAGTTTCTGCCACAACTTGCTAAAGAGAACAATCATACCTAACCATATATGTGGCATTTCTGTGGAGATGTCTGCTATCCATTATGAACAGGCTGGCGTCCGAACACTCCTTAGTACAGGACGTCATGAAACTTCAGGCTGTGTTGTAACGCATCAAAAATCTATAGACCTTAAGGAAGCATTCGATCTCGTGTCCCACAGCATATTATTCCGTAAACTAGTAGACCTCGAATACCCAGAACAGATGTATAGTGTCATTAGTAAGGTAAAAGGAACCTAGCTATACGGGTTCGTGCGAGTACTAGAAGACCTCTGCCGTACGCTGTACCACATGGAATACTCCTACCTCGCCCATCTCCTATTTCACCATCCAAGCAGTAAATACAACAAAACATGGGTCCAGAAGGGAACCAATCTACAGAGCTTATAACAGGATAATAAAGTATCTAGGAAAATAGTTAAAAACCTTCTTCATCCAGGTGAATCCAATAAAAACCAATTGTGAAGTGTTAGCTGTCTATAAGGATAAAATAAGGGTTGTCGTAATCGTTCTACGTTCTGTCACTGCGTCAAACCCTCTTTACTCATTAGTTTACTTTGGAATCAGGTTGTACCCAAGTCACATGGCGTTGTAAACCCACTGCTACTAGACTCCCATGGCCAGAAGACGACCTCATCGACTTCACAATTTACTTCTCTCACCGATACTTTCACTTTTGGATAAAAATTTAAATTTTCAGAGATTGATCATACTTGTCCTTGCTCTTATTCCCAACCCTCTATAAAGTGGGTGCCGAAAAGGGAGGGGGGGTGAATCTTGTGGTTAAGGGTGATCTATGACAAATTACCTCTCTGCAGAACCGATTTCCAAGAAACAGTAAAGTCTAGAGGAGAAGCAACTACATTTCAAAAATGGAACATAATGCCTTCAAAACAACTCTAGTAATATACGGTACTAGGAAAAAGGTAGCGATCCTTATTATCCCCAATTTTAATTGTTACATTGCTGGTTGTTTAAAAGCAAAACAAGTTTAAAAAAGAAAGATGAACATTTATGGTTTTAGATACACTAGTAATATCAAACGAACACATTGGGAGATTCCCTCAAGTCCTCAGCCACTATCACTAGAACCTCTACACTAATCTTGAGAAGAGAGAGCTAAAGAAGGCGATAGGACCAGCTGGGTGGATGAGGCAGCCCAAGATTAAAAGTGCAAGTGATCCATTATGAAAAGAGAGCGGGAGAGGTTAGCGGGTTAGGCAGGTGTCGCTCCTCTGTCGGGCCTTTTGCTTTGCCCCTCTTCGGTTTTATCTTCTTTTTGCTTCTTATTCGTCTTTTTTCCCTTCCTCTTCATTTTTTTCCGATTTCCGTTCTGATTAGTATCAGTTATAGAAATGGGGTGAAAAAACATATCCACACATGTAACTGTTTCCCCCAATCACAAACCTGTTATTTTCAAGGAAACATCGTAAAAACGTTAATAATGCTATAAAAAATGAGAGGTATGTTGTAACAGATGGCATATTTCTCGATTTACTTATTTCTAAGATTAATAAATCTCCTTTTAAGGTTTTCTCTGCAGGATTTTTACTACATCTACAGGACTCAATTTTTTAATTATATTCACATGACATCCTTATTTTATAAGTTAGTGACTTTATTTAAATACAGTGACCAATTCTAAAGTAGTGACAGATCGAAAAATTAAGGCGATCATAAACAGAAAAGAGGACGATGGGGTAGCTCACTGGGTTAAGCACTCAGATGCTATGCCGTACGTTCCGGGTTCGAATCTGGCTGTGGCAGATAAATTATTTAATATGTTAACATCCATGGTCCATTAACTGATGATCATCCTTGGGCCTTACCCCTGTTACTGGGTTTAACACTGGCTAAAATGGGTACTCAAAATAGAAGGAACACCTGGCGGTTGAGAGTGATCTAGGGCAAATCAACTCCTTGCAAAACCATAATCCAAGAAGCAGTCCTGTCTCTAACGTGTAATGAGCACTCTTCATAGGCACTTAAGACTCTTCATAGGTTGTTGAGGTACATTTTTTTTTATCATTCTTGTTCCACTAATTGTGCCTCTCCCCCTCCAGTTCGATCATATTAATGTTTTCCCTCATTAGATTTTTTTTTTATGGAGGATCTAGCAATTACAGAGCTAATTACTTAATGAGTCCAATCTCCTTCCCAAGCAATGCATTTATAGTATCTTGAAAAGTTTATATTATCTTGAATAGTTTTTTTGTTTTTTTTCTAACCAGAAATTCACATTTGGAGATTAACCTTCTATAACTATAATTGTAAAACCCTCTATTTACTTGTTCGTATAAAATATTACTAGCTGTGTGTAACATTCATTACGTATTGTAGTAGAACTAATCAATAATATTAGTTCATGCCAGACTTATTTCAAATGCCATACTTCAAAACGGGATCATGTGGATATGAAGAGGAGGCACATGCTACTAGGGTATTTATGGCGAACCACCGACTCCAGTAATGACTGGGCTAACAACTGTAGCCTCCGGCCATCCCACTCGGATGAACCTCATTAACCTCCTAGCCGTTGAGGTAAGGCCGTTGTTTATATATATCGGCCAGCAGCAGGGTCGTTAGGCACAGTATTGTCATCCTCTCCAGCAACGGAACGAGGAGCGCTTCTAACGGTACTGTAAAGTGGAAATGTAGGAAGCAATAAGATCAGTCTAAATGTATTGCAATAGGCTTACCAATCTAACAATAAAAAAAAAGAAGGAAGTCAAAGCTATTTTTGAAGTGAAAACCTCTTTAGCCGCAATTTGCATTTTTTTGGCAGAGAGTAAAATTCTAGGTTTGCGTCAGCAACATGCTCCAGATTGGCGTATCCTGCATGAATTATACAATTCCTGTTGATCAACTTCAATTTAAAAATTAAAATTCCATTGCTATTTGAATAATTGTATTGATCTAAGAAGTAGTTTGATAGTTGTGAAATTGATACTAGTAATAAATTAAAAAATCAATAACTGGTTGAACTTTTCCTTTTCCCTATAACACTTTATTCGTCATAGTTAAATGTCTTGTTTTTTAAAATGATCGAAAGTACAAATGATTTAAGTATTGTTGAACTTAATGATGTTAACCATAGTAACAATCAAAATAAAATCTATATAAAATCAGATCTTGAACAAATCACTTCCCTACACAACCGTTGTCCAATAAACGGTACACTCTCTACCACCCACTGAACCCAAGGCCATAAAGGGTATGTAGTGGTACCGGTTATTTTTATTAATCTTGTTCCACTAATTACTTTATGACTCTTTACTTTTAAAGTACATCTCAGATGCGTTCTTAGTTTACACTATAACTGCAGGGTTAGAAACAGTACAGTCTTTACCTCGTACTGACCCTCAATGGGTGGGTTGTAGCATGTAGTGTATAATTCAATTTATAAAGGCTTAGTAACCCCGAAAGCTTGCTATTTAAAAATCACTCACCACACACTTCCATCAAAACACAAATACAAATCACCCGGACGCAATTTTTCGGACCGGCGCTTATTACATCTAAAGGAATTCAATCGTTACTAAACCCGTTTCAACCGTCGCGATACAGCTGCTGTCAGACAGTGGAACCACAAGCATCGTTAATTTTCTCGACTCTGCGGGATTGATAGTGCCGTTTTCAAAATTACATACAAATGGACATCAATTATTATTATCCACTTCTCAGATTAAGTTAATTATATAATCATAATGACGCAAGGATCAATTTTAACATTAATATTATATTGTAGGTGAGTAGTAGACGGAACTCGATCAGTAAGAGCACCTGTCTCAGGTGTACTAGTTTATTAGCGGCATAAGGCCTCCTCTGGCTGGGCCTAAGCGATACGGTTTAACAAGACGCCCGTGTGGCCGCCGCCCGATTTCACAGCGGCAGCTGATCACTGCCCTCATGATAGCATTTATATCAGCCATTATAAGGGCGCTGTCGGAGGAATTACTCTGGTGTCAACTCTCAGCTGCCAGTCATTAATAGCTTCAACCTTAGCCAAATCGATTCCCGGGCGTCATTGGATCACTTGCAGGCACTCCATTCCAACTATTGCTTCAAGAAATTTCTTAGTTATTAACATCAAGCGATCAAATCTGCAAGACGAGAATAAAACTTTGGTACTCCATTCTTCAAGAGTGAACGATTATTAAATATGTTAAATTCATCTCGACTTAACACTTCACAATGTAAAAATAATCTGTGCTCTTGTAGTAAGAATTGTAAGCTTCTTTAACAGCACCTCCTCTTCACATCAGAGAAGAAGATTAAATAGGTAGATGAAAGAGGGTAGATCAGTCAGTATGATAGTTTATAATCCATAGTATGTAGCCCTTAAGCCGGCCAAACCCGTAGAAGTGTACCGCAGAGGTTCTGCGATTCACTTCTACGGGTAGTGTAGTAGCAACTTCTCTTGCCCGCCTCAAGAGTGTGCATTGGCGCCTCTGCGAGTGTGCCAATACATGCGGTGAAACTCCAAAGCAGACCTCTAAGGAAAACCTCGCGGAATTGAGAAACTATATAATCTTCAGAGGTTAACAGACCTCTGCTTGCGTCGGTGAGGTGAGGTTTACCACACAACAGTTGCAGCCGGGCAAACGCAGCATGAGGATATTTTTTTTATGTTTTCCTGTGTTTTAATCTGCGCTTTTATTTGGATTTGTTTTACTTACTGTTTAGTTTAACTTTACCACAGTTTAGCTTAGCTTAGAGGTTTTATTTTTGAAAAATTCTTAACATCATTGCGGAAACAGAATCAAGTTTTGGAAGAATTAATTGGTGTAGCATACGCAGAACAAGTAGCAAAGTTGAGAGGCAGACCGCTGTGTGTGGGCTCATAGACTCTCGAGTTAAATCCCTGATGTATACTTCCTCTGATGTATCTGATGTCTTCCTTATCCACTTAGAAGACAAAAGAAATCCTATATTTGTGACTTCTTTGCGGTATTCGATTGACCTTTAAGTCATGATCACTTTGTGTTTTATTATTTATTTTTGGCTCGTAATTTACAATTAGACAGAAACTACAAAATAGTGCTTTTATGATTTTCAAGGAAACGTGTATCCTACATTAAAAATTAATTTTTCATTACATTAAAAAAAATTATTATCCTTAATTAGTTATATAACCTCTTCAAATTGAATTATTAAGCCATTAATATTTTACATTAAATGAAAGTCGTGTATCAACCAAGTGTCAGCAAAAATGAAAAAGATATCGATGAATAAAAATGTATCGGATTTTTCTGTAATTTGTGTGGTTGGATAGGACTTGTAATTTTGAATTTAATATTAAAATTTTAACCGTATAATCAAACAGATAATTTTTTTTTTAAACTGGGCCATTGGACTACTTCGCCCCCTAACCTACGCCTCTCTTGGTCTCTCAAATCACACTCATCTACCTATGCTAACAAGTATTTAATATAATTGTTTTTCAACAATATTGATAACTAACTTATTTTGACTGATAATTTACGGTTAATTCAAGGAGATTCATTTTCATCTGTCTAATGTCCAACTGGTGTCGTGGGACGAAACCGCCTTTCAATATCTTGAATACCTGAGTAAGGAGTAGAGCATGATAATGATTCACTATTTACATGATGATTCAATTGGATATCCATATTTTCGTGCGCCATGCTCGACCCCACGAGTGGCACTAACCATGACAGAGCGGTCGGGATTCCATGCTACTAGCCATTAGTAACAGTTGATCGAGTTTCGGCTAAACAAACAAGAGGCATAATTGGAGTGAATACGATTATCAACACACAAATGTAGATGGCATTAATATTAATGGTTTAAGATTATGCTATCTCTTTAGTTCTAATAATTCTTAATTTCACTTATTCAATAAGACACTCACAACCATTTATATATATATATATATAGTTAGTGGGTGATATAAAATTTAATTCATTCATTTTTTTGTTAACAAAGATATCATATGTTTTTCTGATCTGTACAAGTTTAAGGAGTAATAAAGTTGTAATGTGAGTTTGTTGATATTAACGTGAGTTTGCCTCCAAACTATTATTTTGAACAACGGACTCAGTATATATATATATTGGTTTCTACTTATCTTGACTGTTGTGGAAATATATTGTTTATGGTTCTTGAGTTTCAGTCAGTTATTTCAACTTCTTAGGCGACGTTTCGAGACTAGGTTAGTCTCATATTCATGCCAAGTTCCAAAGAATTGATCAATTTATCATCAATCACTTACTTCGCAATATATCATAGAATGTTTATATTGCATAAGCTATGATCAACGAATAAGTGAAAAATATATGTATAAAAAATAAATATAGAAAAAGGTGAAAAAAAATGTAAATTATTTAATATCTGACCACTAACAAATACTAAACCGAACTAGTTGAAGGAAGCAGAGAGCAAAATGAGAGAACTCGGGGTTACGGTGGATATGCTTAGGGATAGAAAGGCGAGAACTAAGTGAACGACCAAAATCTCCGATGAAGAATGGAAAGCAGTAGGAGATCAGAGAGGATGAAGCGATACTGAACATTCACCTAATCTGGAGTACCCAACGTTGGATAAAATAAAATAGATAGCAAATAAGTATCATAAAAGGGTACATTAATGCTTGAATATAACAAAAAATATATAAATTTGTGAAATACAGTAATCAAAGAAAAAAATCAAATCGAATACATTAAAAAACAATTCGGTACGGACAAAAAACATTAATGTTAACTTAAGTATTACCGAAAAAAAAATTAGAAATACGGTTTATAAAACATTATAAATTCATAATAAGAAGCGCTGAACTGTAAATAAGAACTGGAATAAGAAGATTTTGAATTGCCATATTGAAATTTAATGAATACTGAAAGTGGGGAATTAAACGAATTGATACATACCTACAATATTTATATTCTACCCTCGGGAATTCCGACCCAAACTTTGCCTCCTCCCAACATGTGGAAGGCAAAGCAGGACTTCAGGAGATCCCAGTACCTCTCTCTCCCACCCGCATCGTTAGTACAGAAAGCAAGTGGAGCCTGGGCGAGATAGCTCGAGAGTATGTATTATGCTAATAATTATATCGGGGCCTCGTTAGAATAAAGATGTTCTATTCTCGTAATTAATTTTCGAATGGTAGTCATTATAAGAGAAATGGTAGATAAAGGATGTAAGATTGCGTCAGCTATTATTGTGACCTGGAACTATATCTTTTCCAATTACCTCGAAAAACAGGACAACTTTGATGAGAACATACTGGATGATGGGTCTTATAATATTGGCCGACCTTCATCTACTGACATGATTAGTTATAGCTGGAAGGCGGTGATTAAATTGGCCATTGGCAGATGACACGTAGGTCGAAGAGGCGTCCAGAGGACAGGTGATGCGAGGCCCACTTGCGCGCGTGCCGGGCTTCCACATCCAGTTACTTTATCATCGGCCAACAGAACCGGATCGCCCGGGCCTCCCGAGTCAGCCGTTATGTTCGGGTAGGTCCGAACTCCTGAATGGTTGTGCAACTTCGTCATTCTTCATACCTCATCTTCTAGATGTAGTGTATATCCAAACATGAGTGGAAGCAGATTATTAAGGGCGCCAAATTTTAAACGTTTGTACTGTCCTGATGTCTTATTATTTTAGTAATCGACCAAGGAAATGTGGAGGTTCTACGTTTCAAGATACGTATAATTCAGATACTGAATTTCCTTTTTTTGGTCGGCCTCTTTTTCCTCCTTCAATGGACTGTGCGCTCAAGATGAAAGTTGGTACCATTTTACCTTCTGTTCTTATTACAACTTCCTTCATTTATTCTTTTTTTGAGAGCAAGCTCGATTCAAGAATATCATCTTTGAACCAACCAGGAGTTTCCGCCTCATGGATGGTTATTTTTATAATTTGAATTTCATTTATTTTCACAACAGTAAAGACTTGAAGATCATAATTAACCTATCCACCTTTATCCTTATGTTAATTTTGTCGTACTTGTTATATTATGAACAGTTATTATGTATTATATATTCTGTACATGCTCCTATATAAATCACAGCTTTTCTTTATTGATGTAATCCTTTCTTACATTAATATTGATAATGTTATATTTGTAGTTCATCTATTTGTAAAATATTTTTGTTTATCAATATTTTAGATTTTTATACAAATTCATGCAGAAAACAGGCAATAACCAACACGGCTGGACACAATTAAAATAGAAGAAGGTATAAAAGAAGCCGTATTGTACCTTGCCTATCAAGTCACAATCCCAAACATCTAGCCAGTAAAATCGCTTTTTCAGCATACTTTGTAGTTATAAATAAAAACATTATACATTTTTTTATTTAGGGGAGAGACTTTATAACCTTATTAGTTATATCGAAATAATTAAGATGTATGAATTTGGAATTAATACTGTAAGCAATAAATAACTAGAATTAAAGTAACTATAAAATAAAAAGTCAATAAATATTTATTCTAATACTTATCCACTAGCAGCCAAAGTGCGATGGGATATTTTTCAAGGGGTCCTGTAGCTTTAAATGCCTCCATATCCTGTAACAGCAGAACCAACTTAACTATTCAACCGTAACAATGGATAAAGTTGAATTAATAACACATCCAAGTCTTCTCTTTTTTGCGTTTGCCGGTGGACATACACAATATTTGACCTAGATGTCCGTGAGAAAAGACCTCGGATCGACTCAATTAGGGTCCTCGTCGGAACTAATGATGGAGAACGGATATGTTATCAGATGGCTTCTTCCTGCGCAGGTGAGTTAGCCCTGGGAACTCAGGTGTTCTCCAGCAGTTCTCACAACTTGGACTTTAACGTATCCCAGGCCAAAAACGTCTAAAACAGGTGATTTACTTTCTTATGAGGTTAAATGAATATAAAAATTCTGCTACATTCGCCCATAACATAAGAATATTAACTCCATTTCATATAACATTACAATATCCATGAAACATTGACTATTGTTACATCTACCAGTAACCTACACTACTGATATCAGAAAATTTAACTATCAATTCTCAAATCCGACCATTGTAGCAGTCCTCAATAATTGCAGAAAAAGGGATGCTTCAACTATACACAATACCTATCAACCTACCATTACAGATCGCCCTTTAACATCGTGTAAAATACCAATACTTATCCAATATGATTGACTTCACTAAAGAGTACAAAAAAGTAAAGAAAGACAAACAAATAATATTCGATTAAAAAGCATAATAATATGAGAATAATTACTGATATTCGTTGGATGAGCGGTTTTTAAAAATAGTTATGTAACACCATAAAGTAAGTGTCCTAGCCCGAATGGCTCTCATGTTCACACTGAGATTGGATTTTTATAAAAATCTCATTTAAAATTTCAATTATTCAATGGATAATCCGGTAAATACAGCTTTATGGCATTGTATAGTAATTTTTATAATTACTATACATTGTATAGTAAGCTATATTTATAACGTAGTGACATTAATGCACTAACCTTGTGGATGAAAATTTATTTTCTATTCTATAGATCGTGAATGTAATGGAGGGTCGGAGTACCATCAAATGAAAGCTTAGTTATTTGACCGAGTGATTATTGGATTCTAGAGCAAGAAGAGTGGGAGAGAGACAGAGAGAAAGAGTGAGAGAGAGAGAGAGAGAGAGAGAGAGAGAGAGAGAGAGAGAGAGAGAGAGAGATGACAGTGGACATCACGCAACTAAGCTGTACAGAACCGTGACGGGGTTGCAGTTCCTGTGGTGGCGATTACAGGTTTTGTGTAAAACTGCAAATGGCTGTTTTGGGAGCATTAGTAAACCAGAAAACACACTCTGCTCATTTTCACGCCATTCAATTTAACTTTTAGTTGATTTAAGGAAAGTTGAAAGTCTTTTAGAACTATCTAAACTGCATTTTATAAAAGTAGGCTCCCCTCTTCGAACATCTCAACTATTATCCCCTATGCTCACTATATATGTAAGGAGGAATTCTCTACAGCTCTCTCCAGTCCTGCCCGTCTTTCCTCAAATCCCTTCTTCCCACTTCTTCCTAGTATTATAAAAAACTAAATAGTCTAACCCGAAGAGAAGAAGCTATGACTAAATAATGTATTCATTGTTGGTACATACGCATGTATATACATTATGTGTGTGTGTGTATGTAGCTCGAAGTGTAGAACACTGTTTTGCTGTGCTGAAGGTTCCTTGCAGATTAACTATTTAATATGTTAGTAGCCATAGATAGACCATAGGAGGCCTCTATTAATTGGAGGGAAAACGTAGCAGTTTAGCGATCTCTGCCAAATCATCTCCACGCACAATTGTTGGCTTAGAAACAGCAAAGTCTTTACCATGTGCTGGTCCAAAGATCATTTATGGGTTGTTGTGGTACCGTTGTGTATATTTGTATATAAATAGGGAACATGGCAAGAACTATATTCTCAATTAAAAATATGTAGTAAAAACACTAAGAAGCCAATCGTGAGGAACGGTATGGAGATTGAGTTGTACTTAAAAGGAAGGATAATACAAAGGACTTTAACCGTTTATTTTGACAGTTGGCTGTTTTTGTAACAGGCCTAAGTAAGGTACATTGTGAGGAGACAGTGGGAAAGAAAAAGCGTCCGGTACACTCGTCTCACTATCTTGTTTAACAGTGAAAAGGATAAGAAACAGGAATAAGAAAAGGACGAAGAATTGGAAAAAGAATACGAAATAAAAGACAATGTTGTGTAATTAATCTATCGAAGCCAGGTGCCGGCCGCACGTGGCCTCCACCTGCCATCCGATCTAGCAGCCTCTAACCGCTAGCTCTGTCAAAGGATTTTGTCGAGGAGCAGGTAGTGTCCTAGGCTTTGTAACCTGTTGTGAGTGTAAAGTATTATTAAGTATCGGGTATTAAGTGAGTGTACGTCTATCAAGGCTGTTGTATATAAGTAAATTCCGATAAACATCATGTTTTTATCAACTGTATTCGTACACCTCCTAAGCGAAGCGATAACTTCTTTTAGATCAGAGTTTATTTTATTAAAATTACTTTATCATTCAATTTTAATTTAAGATTTCCTTGACTGAATTCAAAAGAATATCTTATCGTACTTAAGTTAAGATGTTGAATATCCCTTTATATGTATTTATTTTAAATTATGTGTATGTATATCTGTACCCCGGAGCTAAATTGCACCAAGTATGCGAGTGTCTAGTGTTGCCTTAACGTTTGCATTCTGGCAGAGCATATGATCAGCCACAAGGTATAGAAAACTTTTAACCCTTCTATAATAAAAAAATCCTGACGGTTAATGTCGCCATCTTTCATGATTACACAAGAGGAAGGAGTTTTAATATTTAATTTAATGCTTTGAATATATTACAACCTTTACCACAATGTATATCAATGTCTCAGCTGGTGATCAATATATATTGAGAAAAAATATGATTTTATAATCGAACTGGATTATAGAGGCACAATTAGTGGAACAAAACAAAAAACTAGAACCACTACAACCAATGATGGGTCTTGGGTTCAGTACGTAGTATAGACTATTCTATTTCTAAGACAACGCTTGCGCAGGGAGGTTATTTGCCTCAGATCACGCTCAACAGCTTGCTTTTTCTTTCAATTGAGGATACCCCTTTAATAGAGACTTGGTGAGTCCCAAAAGGGTTTCCAGATCCAACAGGGTCCATCCCCGGCAGGTGACAGATTAAAAGAATTATCTGCCACAGCCGGATTTTAACCCAGAACCTTCGACTCAGCAACTCAACGTTCAACTATTGAGCTCCGCCGCACCCTACTGGGTAGCTATACATATCTATATAAATAGATATTGTGGGACAAAATAAAAATGGATCATAAAATATTAAATTGGACTGAAGAGCTCCGAAAACACGATTCGAGAAAGAAAGAGTGGAACAATGAGGGTTGGTCCACCTTTGTAATTTAAATAATATATTTTTAGACGGTTAAATATTTAGTTAAAGAGGAAGTGCTAATGAAGAAACTAAAATTGCGCTAAAAGAAGTAAAGTAGCTAATGACTTTTTAATGAATTTCCTCATAATCATAATAATAAGGCTTAGCGAACCCGAAGGCTCGATGCCGATACCACCAATCTCTGCTTACAAACCTCCGTCCACCGACCACCACCCAAACCCAAATCCCCCAAATCACTCTTAACGCAAGCCTCCCCCTTACGCCTCGGTCTGCCCCTCAGACGCTTCCCAGTCGATACAGTGTTAATTAACATCTTAGGAATTCGTTACTTACCAAGCTCTCTTTATATTTCAACCTGCACCATAAATCCCCTTAAGCAGCCCCCACCCGGAGACCCGAACGGGGGACTAGTTTACATCCGCATAATAGCATGTTACCTCAGAAAGATATAATGGCTATTAGTGGTATTTGGTGAACAAAAACATAATGTGAGTAGGGCTCTAACCTACGTCACACCCCTCCAGCAAGCCTGGGGGCCCCTCTCATTGTTGGTTAGCGAGTCCATCGGACTTAGCCGGGAAGAACTTCCAGAGAATTTCCACCTACTATCCCCGCATCCGCCACCCGTGGGACGCTCCCCTACGTGGTAATGAGATATGCGCGAGGAATTTTCCTAAAATTATACCAAACTTATTTTTTATATATTTTATGTTATTCCTTCAATTAATTTTTTCCCTTTTTGCCTAATTATTGTTATTCTAGGTTTTTATAATTTTTTCTTTGACTAAAACATAGTTTTTATTTTATATTTATTTAATCAAATACTTATGTTAATACTGTATGATTCTTGTAAAGAATTCTTGCCGAGATAAATTTTCTATTATTATTGTAAACATATTCGTTTTCTTATTAGAAAAATTATTTATACTTAAAATTCATGTGGCAAATATTTATATTCGGTGGAGGGTGGAGAAATAAATGATCATCAAATCATCACACGAATCAGAATTATCTTTATAGAAATCTTTGAATCGTGAATCGAAAAATTAAAATTTGAACCCAACTTTACCCTAATTATACTTATTTTTATAAGTACGTGGTCAAAAAAAGTCGTGAGAACCGACACCTACCGCAAATGCCCTCATTGAGCCGAACTGGTTTCCAATAATTATGAGATAATTAGAATCACTGACACGCTGAGAACTGAGAGATAATTTTGTCATTGCTGTCACAAAATAATTGTTATTACTATAATACTGAAGGGTATCTATTAAACAAATGCCGCTCCATGAGACTAATTATTATATGATAGGTTCGGAGAAGAATGATTCCGTTGGCTTTGATGTGTGTAATCACGGGCGCATCTTGTGCGTCATCTGCTCTTAGTGAGGTCCACTTCTAATTGATTTCTCATTCCTTTTTCCTTCGCTATTAGCCCAGGCCTTTGTCTCCTCTCTCTCATTCTCCTTCCCTCAATGAATACTGAATCAAACACCACGAGCTGACATAATCAATAACTTACGTAATTAAATAACGATTAAGTGATTAATATCCAAGTTGTGACTGTTTGAGACTTCGAAAGCATGTAAAAAGGAATGCATAAATAACACTAATTTTTTTACCAATCAATAGGCATATATCAATCAAATATTCTTATCAATTTATGGTTTGTTTTTTGAAGTGAGGAGATAATCAGAATAAATTGTAAAACTTTCTAAATATAACTCTCGTAAACTCTTCAATTCTCAAATTTCAAATACAAACTAATAGGAGATATCCTAATGTATGTATTAAATTAAGTTATACCCATTTAAAAACATTTAAAACACCCCTTTAAAAGCATTTTAAATTTAGGCAAAATACATCAAATTATTGCTTAAATGGTATTGATGATAGGTATGTATAAAACTAGAGTTGTATGGATGAATAAAAAATAATTTTTGTTTTTTGAATGTTGCTCCTATTAAGTAGCAACGGTCGTATAGACTAAATATACGTCAGCCAGGTAATGTCAAAAATATTATTTTGTCATTAATTAACAACTATTAAAATCGTCACAACCCAAAGGAATTCATTCAAGCTTCAATTTATATTGTTTGATTTGATATAATGAATTTCTGATAATGTACGGGAAGAAATTATTTGTGTTTGAATTTTGCTATTAGAATGGGGTATGGTAGTTCTTGATAAAGCTTATGAAGGATGGAAAGGAAAGTTTTGGAGGTAACTGTATACCTAGTGTAAAAACGGAATAACTAAGTTTGTAAAATTTCTTGCACCGAACTAGGACCATGCTCATGAGGAATGTCTAGAGGAAGCTTTACAGGAGAGATGGCCTACATCACACCGTCCTTGCACTAATATTATCACGAACAATTTCCTCATCGCTATGTCGTCGCTGAGTGTTAATGAACACTTCTCACGCCTATGGGCCGATCACTGGAAGGTGCTGGCTACGCTGGCGAGGGATAGCCACAAGTTGGTATCCTCTGTTTGTGGTTTGCGTTTGTGCCCCGCCCGTAAGTAAACACCATGCAGGAGGTACATCACCTGCTCCGCGGCAACCTCGTTCTCATGGCACCGTGAGAACCCGCACCAACTTCACGTAATCTTCTTATCCTTGCTCCAATTATCCATACAAATCCTTGACATGTGACGTCCCTCGTTACCGAAGTAATTGCCATTCCTCCGAGCCCTCCCTTGATTGGAATGATTTCGTTTTGGCGCACGGAATTCATATTGAGGCCGTGACAGATGACGGCGTTTTCTTCGACACCATCGCAATTAACCGCACTCGAGTCTGCATAATTCCCTCCACGAAAGTTATTGTCGGTTCGCCAACCTGAAAAAAAAAAAAATGAATCGATGATTTTTATTTTATTGTTACTTGTAAAGGAAATAATTTAAAGAACGTATATAATTATAAATAAATTTTCGACAAGACCATTAGCTTGGCCTCGAAATTATTATTAAAATCTGTAGCATATCAAAAATATATACATTTAAAAATACATAGCTTTTTCAGATAATTAGACTGTATTGACTCTCCCCTGACAGGTATTATAGTATTCATTCTTATCTTCTCCAATTAATCCTAATAAAATACTACATTGGTTATCTTATAATATAATTATATTATGACCGTGCTCCAAATGTAAACAAACGACAAAATACTTCTCTTTATTAATTATTAAAGTAATAAATAATTTTTAATGATTAACAATTACCTATGATTACATTTATAAAACAACCTAACATTAACAAATTCAAGAAACTTACGTAAAAAATATCTTTCAAACATTCTGCTGCTCTCTGGTATTCTCTACCTGTTAATATACGCCATGTTATTTCCTTACTATTACTTAAAAGTTTCCTATTCCAATCGCATATATTTCATTTCATAAATCATGTGAATATTTTTAATTTAATTCTAAGTTGAGGGCATGTTTAGTATTAATGTACTACTGAACCTACTCTACAATGGTAGCATTAGCAGCTCGGCACAGAATGGGTATCGCAAAATTCGATAAATGCCCCATTTGTCTTTCTAGTGTAATGGACGGTGCACACTTACGAAATTGAAATGGTCTTAAGAATATTCCACACAATGATGACGATGCATGCCTTTATTGGGAGGCTCGGCGGCGTATGGCAGAAATGCCACGTGCTGGCATTGGATAAATAGAAAAATAAAAAAGTATTAATGTTTGTCAAATAAACTACTTACAACTCAATTGCTAGAAAAGTCAAATATACAATTCGATTATTTTTACATCTCATTATCATTACCAATTATAAATTTATTTTTTCGTTTCAGTGAATACATTTATTTTTCAGTGAAGAACTCTTGAGAATGTTTTAGTATTGCGAATATCGAATTTAATGATTCAGAAAACAAATTTGATGATTTTATTCAAAGTGACCCGTGAAGTTTTTATAGGTGCACATTACATCAAACAATGTACAAAACACTACTTGGATCAATCAAAGTTCCCAGTAATTTTTTTTTTATAATTGAGAGTTTCCCTAAATTGGAAGTTCTATCCGACAAAGTTTTGGTATAATATTTTTTTAACAGATTTTTCTGGCAAAAGCAATCTCTTCATTGAGACCGAATACAGCCATGTCTTCAGGGGCACCAGTAAATGGTCATTTTTGATGTTCTTTATCTTCCATCCTCAATAAATGTCCAAACCAGTCCAATTGCTTGAAGGCGATTTTTTCGAGAATGGTATTGGTATTGACTACTCATTATCTCTCGAACTGTGTGGTTATCTTATCACGCCTAGATATTCCGGCTTCCCTTCTCCCTTAAGGGGGCGTTAGTATATGTTTTTCTCTATGCACACCCAAAGAACTTAAAGATAAAGGATTGTTGCATTTGTTTCAGATTTCCATATTTAAATTCTGTTTTGTACACGTACTAATAATTTCTCAAATAATTGAAATCTAGAGATGTCTCAAGGACGTCAATAATATTTCATCAATTTAAGCGTTTAATATTTTACTTCGTCTGTCCGATAAGGTATTTGTTCTTCGAATTAGCTTAAAACTGTCATTGTAGATTGTATCGCGCTGAATACTTAAATGGCTTCGGCTATTTGAGGTTTAAATAACAAGTTCGTTAGGTAAGGAGATTAGTGGTATCAGCATGAAAAGGGGTATAATAGTTTGTGTAACTGCGGGGAAAAGAAGAAAACACTGGTGGCATTCACCGGAGACCTCCAGGAGTAAATATTGACCAAGTAATCGGTGCCATCCCCTTATAGAACATTTACATCCTAACGATTACTTATCAATACTCGATCCGTCCCCGCTATCGATTTCAATCTCCACTACTGAAATATGGAAATTGTAATTCTTATACAATTCTCTACCTTGATTGCTTCCTGGAAAAAAGAGAACCTCTCGTCCCTCAGGATGTGAATCACATCAAATCTTTAAGTTCTAAAGTGGATTAAACAATTATTATACAAGTCCTATAATAAATATAGTATGTGAATGATGGCTCTGCACAACAAGTATTCTCATCTCCAACGAACAACCATCATTGTAAGAGAAATATAAGGGAAAAAATGTACTTATTCATGATAAATTACGAAAACATTTTTATAAAGTTAGTAATGATGGTGGTAAAGTTGATAACTATACATAGCCAGCGCATTATTGAAACAGTCGCTAACGTTGAGATAGGCGTCTAACGTTATAGGGCTTAGTAAGACCGGCAGTAGAGGTGTCCCTCAGAGGTTCACCTCTATTGCCCACCTCAAGAGATAAACCTCTGCTTGTGTTCGTGGCACTACCTGCTATGAAACTCTAGAGTCGAACAGAACCCTGAAGTAAACCTAGAAGATTTGAGAAACTATGTAATCTGCTTCAGAGGTTACTAGATCTCTGCTTGCGTGTGGATCGGCGACGTTTACCTCGCAGTTGCAGTCAGACAAACGAAAGAAAGAGGATTTTGTGTTTTCCTGTGTTTGAATTTACGTTTTGATTAGCATTTATTTTATTTAATGTTTTGTTTGACTTCACTACCGATTATTTGAGAGATTTTGTTTTTGAAAATAATTCATCTGATTGCGGTTAATACGGGTAAACCGTTGTTGTTTGACCCTGAGGCATCCCTCTGCGGGAAAACTCTTAAGGTTCGGCTTAACAAACGAAGGATATCAAACATTGTTGTATCACGCCCCCTCCTATAGAAATGATAGCCTCCCACGTACCCTTACAGAATAAATTGTGTGGGCAAATGAAAAAAACAAAACAAGTATAACATTAAAAACATAACATTTGTATTTACTGTCACATGATACATTATATGTTTATGAACAAATAAGTACAAGTAAGAGCAAAATAAGTTAATGACGGGGATTACCTAAATAATAACTTCTTTTTTTCAACTGATCTCAGGCGCTCCCTGACTTGACTTCACGCCCCTCAGTTCGGGAACCCCAGCCCTAAAAAGTTAATAAGCCCTATGCCAGTTGGCTAAAGTCCGAGGGATAGAGAGGCGTAGGTAGGAGGATTACCTTAAGGGTCATTAACGGACTTGGGTTTGGGTATTGGTTTGTGGGCGAAAGTTTGTAAGGAAATACAAACAATAATAGAAGTATCCCATCTTGATCCCACGAATTTTTAAATAAATTATTTATTGCAATTTACAACTGTATAATAATAATACAGGTGAATAGAATAAATGATGCATAATAGCATAAGATAAATGGCTTAGTAGAGCATCAATAATCCTCCATAAATTATATGGGTCTTATAATTCACTACGAAATACCCTTATGCACTACGAAAGTAACTCCATCCCGCTTACTTAAGTACAAGAAACTCATTTTGGAAAAACATAGACTTAACCATTTAAGGAAAAAAATGAGTATTTTTTGAGCTTGGATTGTTTGTCCAGTAAGTGTTGAAATATATCATATCAAACTCTCCTTCTAAATAATAATCCTATCAAATTCTACCCAACCGTCAAAAACCTTGGAATTATTTTTGACCAAACCCTCTCCTGAAAAAAACATATCTCTGAAATCTCCCGTCGTACCTTCTCCACTTTGAAGCGCCGGAATCATCTTCGTCACCTGTTACTATTTGAAACCCGTAGACTTCTACTTACTTCCTTAATTTCCCCTCATTGTACAGTGTATGGAGGTACCTCAAAGCAAAACTTAAACGGTTGATCAATTGCTTCGTTCGTTTCATCTTTGGGATCCCGAGAGACGCCCGTATCACCCGATATTACGAAGAGTTAAAGTGGCTTACCCTTCTTACCGCCGTAAGTATTTCATAGCTATCTTTCTTTACTAAGTTATCCAATCCCGCCGACCATCATATATTTCCGATCTCCTTAAATTCAAAACCTCGGTCCACTCCCGTAACACCCGTTCTCGCCTCTCAGACCTATATACAGCTTCCAACCGAACAACTGCTTTTTATAGAGCTTTCCTTATCCGATCCTCATCCCTTTGGAACACTATATCTTCCACCATTCGTTGTTCCAATAATCTTTCAACCTTCAAATCCGTATATTCAATCGCCTTATATCCCTACGATTCCCAAACAATCGGAAATAACATACTGGGTTTTCAGATTAAAAATTTCAACTGTGTTTTTTATTTAGATATAACCCGAAGGCTTGATGCCGATACCACCAATCTATGTTTACAAACCTCCATCCACGGAGCACCACCCAAACCCAAACCCGCTAGATCATTCCTACCGCAATCCTCCCACCTACGCCTCGGTCTACCCCTCAGACGCATCTCAATCGGTACAGCGCCTATTAACATCTTGGGATTCGTTCGTTACTAAGCCCAGCAACTTTACATGCCCATCTTAATCTTCGCGACGCTATAACCTGAATAATATTTACCGGGTGCATGCTTCGCAATTCCGCCTTATGTAATCTCCTATATTCCCCATCCTTTTTTTGACCGTACATTCTACGTAACACCTTATTTTCGAATACCTGAAGACATTGTTCATCCTTCAGCGTTAGTGGCCAAGTTTCACATCCATACAGAAGAGATGGAAGGATAATTGTTTTATAAATTCTGATTTTTAGATTTCGGGACAAAATACGCGAGCTTAGGAATTTTGAGACCGAATAACAACAAGCATTTCCTGCCTTTATTCACGCCTTTATTTTTTTTTTTTTCCAGTTACCATTGACCCTAAGTACTTAAGCATCTCCACATGTTCGAACTTATTTCCTCCTACAACAATATCACCAAAATTTCGCCCTTTCCTTCTCCTGACCATATACTTAGTCTTATCCGAATTTATTTCCAGCCCTATTTCCTTAGCAGCATTCATGAAAGTTTTTGTATTTAGCTTTATAGTTTCTTCGTCCTCACCCAACAGTACCAAATCGTCCGCAAATACAAGCACCAATATTTTACTATTCATATTCAAATTCAAACCTCTTTCGTTGTGTATCACCTTTTTAATAACGTACTCGAGTGTTAAATTGAATAGTACAGGTGATAGCGAATCACCTTGTTTTAAACCTGAACGAACCTCAAACTTCTCCGAAAAATTATTACCGATTCTAACCTTGTCGAAAGTTTTGCTCATACACATCCTTACCAGATTTAATAATTTCTTTGGTATACCTGTTCAATCAATACTTTATACCTACATAATCTGACGGTCGATGGAATCATAAGCTTTTTTAAAATCGATATAAAGCTGATGAATAACACCGTTGTATTCTAATTTTTTCTCTAGTATTTAGCGTAAGGAAAATATTTGATCGATAGTTAAACGGTTTCGTCTAAAACCGCATTGATAATCCCCGGTAATTTCCTCGGAGTATTCCGTAATTCAAAACACTATTTAGATATAAGTGCGTTTTTTTTATATCATTGATGCTTCACTCATCCAGTTATCTTAGTTGATATTGTTTGTATTTTTGTTTCATTATTTGCTTTGTTTTTTTCTATTTGACCTTGTAATTTGCATACATATATATTTATGTATTGTTTCTCTATATATAATTATTGTAAAATTATTTCTATGTTATTTTTTATTTCTTGTATACTGTTTTTTTTCTTTATTCTTTAAATGTTATCGCTGGAAGTAATACGCATTTTTTTCTCATTAATTCTTTCTCATTTGTTAATTAATTAAATGTAATCACAATATACTCTAAGACATTATAATACCCTGTATAGAAACCGTTATTGTTATTCTAAAGAGACTTGTTCCAGAATAAATAAAGACTTTGATATTATGCTGATACCGATAGTATCGGAACTGTTCTATAGTGATCAATGGGATGTTATTAAACGATACAGGAAGAAAGGAAGTCATTGGTTTTCTGATAAACATGGTTGACGGGATTCAAGGAAATTTATTTTAATCCTCCAGTCTTTACAACATCCTTCTAATAATTACGATTGGCACCACTTGGAAGTTGAGAGCTTGCAGCTTATCCTTGTCCAGAATCAATGGACAAGTGAACTCACACGTGGACAGAGATTTCCAGAGATGTTCATGCGGAATACATTTCAGCTATTGCACAATTAGGAAGTGGTGGTTGGAAGAGGACCTGTTGAGCGACGAGAAGGGACGTTGCATGGAGATAGGTTTGGAAGTAATTAGTTTCAGCTCGAGTGACTTGGAGAGGCGAAGCTGTCGTGTGATGCGGGCGTGTGCCGGCCCGGCCGTTGGCAACAGATGCACCCGTAGCATATGTTCCCTCTCACCTACTGCTACCTCACTTTTCTTTTCACTGCCTCCTTTATATTTCTATAGGCCTCCTATATCGTCCCAATATTTTTTAACATCCTTTTGTTTTAATATTCAATTGAATTTTCAATTAATTTTGAATTGAATATATCGAAATATTGGTTAGAACCAGAAAAAGGGAAGATTTATAGGATTTTGTTTTAGGAAGGAATAAGTTTGAACTAGTCAAGAAGTTTAAGTACTTTGGATCTACGGTAACTAGAAAAAACGAAATGCAAGGGAAAAAAAGGCATGAAATGCTTGTTATTATTCGGTCTCGACATTACTACGCTCGCGTCTTATGTCTCGAAATCCACCATCCTTCCAACTCCTCTTCTTAACGGAACGTGGCCGCTAACGCTTAGGGATGAACAACGGCTTAAGGTATTCGAAAAGAAGATAATTTAGTCCAAAAAAGGAAGAGACCACTGGAGAATTTAGGATATTACACAACGCGGAATTGCGAAGCATGCATACTGTTAATATATTATTACAAGTTATAGCTTCACAAAGATTAAGATGGCCATGTGAAGTTGCTGGAATTAGTAATGAACAAACTCCTAAAAAGTTATAAGAGCTCTGCCGACTGGGAAGCGTCTTAGGTTTAGACAGAGGCATGGGGGGGGGGGGGATTGCGTTAAGAGTGATCTGGCGGATTTGGGTAGTGCTCCATGGACGGAAGCGTGCATCCAGAGATTGGTCGGGTCGGCATCGAGCTTTCGGGTTTGCTAAGATTTTTCATTATTTTCATATATCGAACTATAGGGAAAGACATCCATATACGTAAGATACAAACACCTCAATCCGAAGTTCAAACAAAAATTGATATTGCTCCTTGGTTCATTTCGGATCACATCATATACAACGACATGAGCATTCCAACAGTAAAATCATTAAATTCACAACAACTACTTAACATTTCCCTCGTCTGCTTTTCTACTCCCAGTTACCCAGGCTTGCTAGGAGAAGTTTAAAAAGGCAGTGCCAAACACTTCATATTCCCACAAATCAAGAAGATAAAAATCTAAACACTGAGATCAAAGCGGCTGTATGCGAATCTGCGCAGGTGCAAATGTTAAATAAAAGAATAGTTAAACGTTTCATAAAATTGTTTCATGAGAGACAGTGAAGAAACTAAACTATCTGGATTACGAAGGCCTCCCACACCCACCTTATTGCTATACCCATCTCCAACAGATTTCCATCTGTTCAGAAATTCGGAGAAAATCTTCCTCAAGAGTAAAATTTTTGAAAATGATTGTCAAGATAAAAGCGCATTTTCAGACTTCATTTCATCTCAAATTCCTGAATTTTTTAGTCCTTGGATTGAAAATTTGAATACACGTTAGGCAAATTATAATCGATAGTGAATAAACTACGAAAAAATGAATAAGGTTAAGTCGAATTTTGTCCAAAATTTAATTGTATTTAGGGAAACAGCATAGTGTAATTATCATAGTTTATGGGTTGAAATGGAGTTATAAAATAAGCAATTACTCCATTTCAAGCCAAGGCCTGAGTCAGCAGCTTATGCTCTACGAGAATAACTCGTTCGCCGCTTCCTTTAGAACAAGAAACTTATTTTGGACAAAATTCGACTAAACACTGTCCTGGTCGCTATTCCCCGGGGCTTAAGATAAATCAGTCAAAGTATGCAGGAATTTAAAAAAGAATAAATATATTAGTAGATTAACCATATATTTATTATGATTAATCTATCACACATAACCTCTAATTTCCTTATGACCAGAAATGATCTGAGTACCGCACTATCCCAATAATTAAAAGCCAAGGTAAGGATATGTAATTGCAATAACCTTGCTCTATTGGCGGAGCTGGGTTCATTCATTTACATGACATTAATATTGATAAATCTATTTGGACCCAATCCAATATTGGACCAACCGTAGTCGTAGTTTAATCAGTACCTTTACATGAATATGTTAAATTTATTTTTTATAGAGCTGGCGGACCAAATTGCGGGAGGCCATGTCCCTCCAAGAGTTGTAGTGCCATGGAAGAAGTAGAAGAAAAAGAAGAATGCTAAACTAAACACCTACTGATTACACATCCCGATAACTTTAATATTCATCCTTGCTAACTTTAGATTCTTCGCCAATTAATTAGAAAAACATTTTAAGAAGAGTTAATTTTGATAATAAATTAAGATGATTCATCACCAGAAATATAGAAAACTCTTATGTTATTATTGCATTTTTTTATTAAATATGCCGTATAATTAAACTTTACCTCCAGCTGGTACAAAAACATGTGTTTTTGGCTCAATTTATAAGGACTAAAGTACGTCTTTTCTCCCTGTGCATTAGAAATTGAGTCAAAAAGTTAACTTTATTCCCTAGGGACATAATTCGTCAACCTAATTCGTCTAAATAATGTAGGTTTTGTACTGAAAAAGTTCAGGATTAGGTTGGTACACCTGTCACACCGGCCATTAAAATCATCTGTTGTTTCAAAATACCAAAACTGATAAACAGAAGTTCATTTGTGTTCAGGTTGTGTAAGTAACGGATCCACCACATATTATACTAGAAGCAAATAATTTATTGCCAGCTAAATCAAAATTGTAAATAAAAAGAACAATTCAAAATTGTAATAATTGCACATTTAATTTCAGTTTTTGAATTTATTGTAAAACATAATATAATATAAAATATTATAGCGTATAGTTTGCCTTTTTACATCCCATCTGGAAATAAAATCTTGTATCCCCCTTGGGACTAAATTGATCATTATTCCCAGCAATACTTTACTCCCTCGGCTTGGCCTCGTGAGTAAAGATAATTATTCCCTCGCATTCTTTAACAAACTTACAGCTGAGGGAATAATGATCTTCTTTAGTCCCTAGGTGCATACATAACTATTCCTCCGCCAATAGTTTCATTTTGTATTTATCTCTCTGAAGAAGTTTAATAGTAATCTTTGAAAATCGATGCGAAATATCCACAAAAAAAATACATCAATAATAGATTGTATAAATACAATAATGTAACCCGAAAAGACATTTATTAAATAACAACCTTCTCAAATATTTAACTTTATTATAGGTTTTTCCAAGAAATAGCTTCCAACCTTCAGTACTGAAATCGATTTGGTATTCTCGTATTCATGAGGATCATTTTAAACAGATCTTAAATGGATATATATTTATTTATGTATAAAAACATATTATTATGATATAGGTACATATACATTCACACAGTGCAAAATAACCAATTAATAGCTCTTGGTTAATTTTACATCATTTGGAGGTAAACTTACATATATTGAGTTTTGAATAAAATAAATTACGACATTGCTAAAATAATTAAAATTATTTTTGTTTAAAATAAACCGAAAACCAACAAATTATAAAAGTAAATTATTTAAACAAAAAAACAAATCACAAAAAAAGTAAAGCCAACAAGAAACTACTTTTGCTCCCCTTCTCTGGCTTACCATTCGGTCTGCATTTCTAATAAATTAAAGCAATTCTGTCATCAATCCATAAAGTAAATTTTATTGCGTCTTTGGTCGATTTTCATTTTTAAGAATTATTAATTTTCTCTTGTTAAGTATAGTTTAAAATTCTGGAATTATCTACCTTTGTCACGTAAATCGTTTTGTATAACATAAAACTGTTAAAGAAATAGATTTGTATTATCATGGTTTTTCTGTCATCTGTTGCCTTTTTTCGTTGGTTGGTTAAGGGTTTAACTTATTAAAATATACTAATCTGATATGTTCAACATTTGAACTTCAGTGATTTTTTATATGAAATATTGCTAGATCCTTTTTTATTTTGTTAACTACACTGTCCGAGGAAAGAATAATCTCATTGATAAATAGGTCTTCTGTCTCTGCATTCCTCAGTTCTGTCTTATTATTATTGTCGTGTTGGGATGAAAATTGAGTTGAGGTAAAATTTTCGAAAATTTATCCCAGTTACGATTTTCCGCCAAATGTACGAAGCTCTTTATTTGTTCTGCTAACTTGTTCATTTTTTATAAATGTAAACGATAAATTAAAATGGTCCAGAAAATTAAATCTCTAATTTTGACATTAATCCTTCTTTCTAGTCTGTCAGTAGAAAGAAGAATTATCTAATCTAATAAAAATATTTCGAGATCCATTCCAAAAATCTCGAAATGTTTTCAGTAGAATTATATCCGACGTCCCGAAATGGTTAGAAAGGTCTAAAGTTCCGCTTTTGAATAATTTGGAAAACGTTGTAAATTTACATTGCCTATTGAGTGTTAATTCGGTTAAATTAAAAAACGAATGCAGAGTTGGCCCGCATTTCTGCAGAATAATGAATATTAGCATACATTTAAAATTTGAAGGTCTATGTTAGAGGTCGTACAATTCCAATTAAAACATCTCTGAGTGATCGTACGTTTTGTAAACAACAAATGAACAGGAAAGAAAACTAAGTAATGTACGCAAATACATTCTTTTTCAATTGAGAAGTTATTTGAGTTCCTGCATACCTCGGCCGAAATTCAAATTAACAAGATCGGACCTGATATCCCATGCAACCTTCCTAGTCAAATTTCACATCTAAACTTCATCTCGCCTAATTTCTTTGCGTTCTCTCACTCAGCTAGATTGCCGGAACTTAATACTACCAAGTGTTGTGGCGTAAAATAAATGACATCTAATTCCAGAATTATATACTAATTTATTCATGATTTTTTTTTTTATTGAGAGTTGCCCCAAAGATGAGTTTTTCTCCAACCAAATTTTTTAGTAACATTTTTTCCAGGTTTTCCTGTCAAATGCGTCCTCTTCATTAAGGCCATATCCTGCCATGTCTTCCTGGACTTGGCTCAACCATGAAATTCGTGGTCGTCCTCTTCTTCTTCCTTCAGGGCACTAGTGCATTGTCATTTGGGGTATTCTATTTCTCTCCATCCTCAGTACATTTCTATACCAATCTAATCGCCCTGTTGTAATTGGGTCATCTCCAGAAGTCATCTCCGAGACTATAAGTTTCTCTCTTGCTCCCTTTTCCCAATTTCCACGTTTCACAGCCATATAACTATAATATTAAAACTTGTCATCTTTAATATATTTTTAAGAAGTTTTTTGGTTATTACCACCGCAGTGGAAGTGTCTTGTAATGAACGGATCATTCGTTGTTGGTTTTCAACAGGAGAACGTTAATTTCTTATTTCTACTCAGAGGTGAAACCATCCCGTCCACGTCGTACTGCAGGTAAATTGACATAATGCAACAGAAAAATATCAAAAAACAACCTGCATTATTTAATCGGAAAGGATCTGTACTCTTACACAACAATGCCAGTCCTCGCATTTTATGACAGGCAGTTATGGATCTAAACTAGCTGGGTTACGAAGTCCCTCACACCCACCTTATTCGCCAGACTTGACTCCAACAGATTTCCATCTATTCAGATATTTTTGAAAATGATTCTCAAGTCAAAAAGCAATTTCAGGCTCTATTTATTTCATCACAAACCCCTGAATTTTTCTGTTCTGGGGTTTAAAATTTGTTAACTCCTTGGGGAAACTGTGTTGAAAATGAAAGTAAATATTTTGGTTTCATACAGTTGTTTTACTGTATAACATAATAAAATAAAATTCAAAAACCAGATACATAGTTATAGCAATCATTCGTATCTGTAGATAGTTTTCTGGAAAAGTTTAGATTTTTATGACCATCCAAATTTATATGGAATGTAAAACTACGTAAAATTCGAAATATGTGTAAAGAGCAGTTTATATGTTTTAGTCTTGTTTTAATTGTAGGTCCCATTCTTTATATTATTTCTCTGGTAAACTCTTCCTTCACTGATGATTTCTTCCTATTATTTATAATTAAATGCTTTATCTGCTGTTCATCATTAGCAATTTTAATTATTCGAAGTTTCAGTTTATGTAATTAGTAATAACAATCCATCGGCATAGTCAATCATAAATATATATTGCCCTAGATTTCTAATCACAAAGTCTTATTAACATTGAAAAACCATTGGATACTTTCTCTCCCAAATTTCTAAGTTTGAATTAATAAACCTCTAATATTTCTAGGTACCTATTTTATTCCTGCAGTCATATAAATTAAAACTTACTGGTATCAAAGAATAATTTAAAAACTCTCCCATTTACTATGCTATTCTCGATCCAATATTATTTAATTTGTTCATTAATGTTGCATAATTTGCAGAAATAGAAAATTGAAAATCCTTATTTCCCAATGATACGGTCTTACTGTCCATTTCTTACCGTAGAGACACCATTATCGATAGATTAAAATATTAATGAACACATATAGATAGGTATTCTAAAAATCTGGATTACATATCCAACCTAAATAAAACTGAAGCCAGACTTTTTACATAACGAAGACGTACAACGTGATGTTAATGATAATTCTAATCCTATTGTCAAATCAGTGAAATCTTAGCATTAACACTAGGCAGTAAATTCTTCTTTACCTATAAATTCTAACCTGTTAATCAAATTAAAATTAGAAAATGGTCGTAAAATAGTGAATTATATGTTTCCATATTTTAGTAAAGATCTAAATTACTCCCAGTAATAAATTGAATTTGTATGAATCAGTTCTTAGACCAATGTTTACATACGCTCCCTAAATGAGCTTTGAGACACGAAAAAGTGATGAATGAAATACGAACACAAAATATTGCCCAATTCAAAGAACCAAATTAATAAAACTTGCTTACATTTATCGTCAATATTCATTTTTTTAATATTATGTAATTAGATAAGGAATACGTTAATCGTAATATTATATCTATTACTTTGTTTCTTTCCACATCTAGTATACAAATATACTATATTATTAATGAAATTTATATTTTATACCACATATTGGTAATAAGTTATTCTTTTGAAGAATAACTAATGAATTATTTTGAAGAATACCGAAAATAATTCTGAGTAAATATGGAATAACAAGAATGAACAGATTACTATTTGTACCCGTCAATCTACTTGAATAAAGCCTGAGATAAAGTAGAATGGATTGGTAACCTTTGCTTCCATAAATAAATAAATAATAAATAAATCCAAGATTATCTTTTGTCCATCTTAACCGTCTTTAACATAGCTTATTTATTTCTAAGACATCTCTTATAAAATACACTTTCATTTCCATATCTTATATAATTTATTTATCCGATATTCGACTGAAGTCCATTTTCGGATCGATCCAAGTCGGTATCATAAGTCCCTAGGAGTTAATAACCTGGAATTGAAAGAGGGGCAACTATTTTGAAGTTTTTTGACTTATGACTAAGTAGCTGTCGATATTACACAGACATTATACATTTTAATTATTTTTTAAAAATTACTTAATAATAAATTAATATTATTTAGTAAAAAAATCCATGAACAGCAGTAATCTAATCAGACAAGTCTAAGCTAAAACAAAAATCTGCTAAATATATATATATACGAGGAAAAAATCATGAAAAAGCTTGAGAAGCCTCATAGTTGAACAAACCTGTTAACAAGGAAAATTGGATTTTGTCTTAGGTCATTCTTATTCACTGCAATACTGATTCGAAGATAAAAATAATTCGACTTTTACGACAGGCTTTTTACATATTCACTAGTTATTCAGTGGAGGATATTTATAAGCATTGGTTACAAAAATTAATTTGAAAAATTTAAATGTCATCCATAATTTATCCATTAAAACAGCATTTGATAAAGATGTTGCCGTTAAAGCAATAACTACATTTAAAACCATTTTACCATATTATAAAATAAATGTACGTAAATTTATGGAATAAAATGTTTTTTTTTTTAACGGTTCCTTTAATACAATCACAGGGAATATCGATTCAATAAATTGTAATTTATAATTCATCCATTTTTGAGTAGCGTATGAAAGTAGCGTTTTGGAATATTTATCTTTTGAATAGCCTAAATTATCATGTTATTTACTCTGTATTAGTATAAACAGAGTTTTTGATCGTTTCTTGGCAGCACCCCAATGTCTTTCAATCAAAAGCAAATGTTTTACATTGCTTGATTGGGGTTTAATTATATTCCAATGTGAACCCTCGGAATAAATATCCAATTCCAAACCCTTGCTAGTTGGAGAGATCTATTAAATAATATTGAACGCACTATCATCCTTTGAGCTTGACTTTAATATAATAGACGATGGCGTTGTAGGAAATAAACAACCCTGATTCTGTATTTAATTGGATCACAATAAGTATAGATAAATTAATAATGAATTTCGATAATGATAATGATCTTTACCGATTAATTTCATTAGTATCGTAAAGTCGATTTAAGATCCAACTTACATAAACCTAATCAGAAGAGCTGAAGTCAGGGCCGGATTTAATTTTCGGGCTCTCTCAGTTCTGAGTTTCAATCATGGATATATTATAGTAATTGCTTTAATAAAAAAAATAATAAAATAACAATAAATGAATCTTCTTTAACATTTCTGTTATCTTAAGTTATTTAAAAATATTTTTTTTATATATCATTCCCAGGCATTGTTCGCCCCTTGCAATGAATATTACCCTGACTACTTCTTATTACAATTTATTTCTGAATAAAAGTAATACTAGTAAGATACTAAAAAATACTAGTAAAAACCTAGTAATGCATTATATCAGATGCCTTAAAATTCTTAATATATAGCTAAATAAAAGTCTAACTCCAAAAATCGCTCTGTCCGAAAAACGCAATTGAATATTCTATAGTGGTTAAAAATATAAAATGCTTATTAACTTAAGTAACCCTCTGTCTGCAAATAAAATAAATCAGAAACAGAACAGTTCAACAGAACAAAATATTTTTTCTAATGTAATAATTGTAAATGTAAATTGTCGATTTTACTCGTAAAAGATGCTTTGATGCTCTCCAAAATATTTTTTTTTATAAAGGCAAATACTACCTTATATTACAATATGGTATTTGTACATGAAAGAGGCTCAATGATTTTTTTCAAAATAAAAATATATATAAACTATATACAGGTTCATAAAATATGTATGAAGCCGAAACTGCTGAAATATAAATATTTGTGTAGAATTTAGGAAAATCCATTAGTAACTATTGTATTTTGTTGTTGTAACATTAAAAATCCAAAGTAGGTATGTACTTTTTTTTTATTTTTGTGCTTCAAGGCAAGTGGATAAAAGCCGTATGTTTCAATAAATCTTTAGTTGTTAAAATACATTAGATTATACAATGGCATGATGAACATTCTAAAACGTGTGCACAATAAAAATCTACATAATTGTTATAACGTTCCATTACTTACTTCTATTAAGGGGAGGGGGAGAGAATTTATTCATTGTTACTATATATCTCGGGTCCTTTCCGTGTGAAATTTCAGGAGGGAAACCCTTGGGTGCTACAGCAGGGAAGTTGAGAAGAGAGTAGAGGGGATGTAGAATCGAACTCCCCCCCTCTACTGGCAGGAACTCGCCTCCGATTGGTGGAAGAGGTATCGGTCGTCATGGAGACGGTGGGATTGCTGAGCCAATAGCCTACACTGATTCGGCAGGGGTAATCTGATGAAATCTCTCCACCTTTCTGGGTGAGGCTTCAGTCGGCCTCAAGCCTCCGCACGGATAGTGTGTGTCTCGTTCCTTGCTACAACGGTCTCGAACACGAATTCGCCAGTCAGGTAAGTCCTATATTCACCTCCTTTATAACTATTCCAATCTCTTGTTAATCTATACTAAGTTTTCTGAGTAATTTTTTTATTAAAATAAAGTATAAATTTAAATCTAAAAAATTAAATTTAATCCTAAACTTAGAAATTTGAATATACCTACCATTGTATTTTTATATTTGAAATTTAAAAATAAATCCTACAATTTTTCATAAAGTGTTTCATTTTCTTTATAAAACAAAGTAGGAAAACAATAGTAAAATATTTTTATAATTATTACATCATATATTAAGAGTATCCCATCACATAGTAGCCAAACATTAGTATTTGTATCAAAGTCCTAAGAATACGATGTTTAATCATCACAGGGTAACTTCGGCAAAATTAAGTCGAAAATAGCAGCTTCATCCTTCATCACCAATCTTGTTTCTGAGCCGTATCCATAATTATCGTTATTTTTTTTAGCAATGATAATTCAGTTCAGCAATATTTAAACACCTTTGTAATTAATAAAGTATAACTCCCTTTACGACCCCTCTCCTGGTATTTGAAAATCAGAATACAATAGTAAATTAACCGGCTAAAATTCTCTAATGCAAATAAAAAATTGTGTACCAGCGTCATTTTGTTTAAGTGGAAAATAATTAGATTAAAAGGCGACTACTGATTCTTATTAATTCTTATGTATTAGTATTAGAAAAATATTATGTTTATATCAGGGAAATTACATGACACAAACAAGTAATGATTAAATATAAGTTACATTTACATTACAGAGGATTTCATCTATTTATTTTTTTATGAGAGGAAAAGCGGTTTCTGGAGGCATTAAAATATGATATATATATATATATATATATATATATATATATATATATATATATGTGTGTGTGTGTGTGTGTGTGTATTTATTTATTTTTGTATAAGTTAAAAGGTGTCATAACGTGTTTTATCTGATGGAAGCCACGTACCTATCCGCCGCTACGTCTATGTTGTGATCATTATTAAAATTATAACTATATTTTTACTTCTCTTCAATTATTATATATTGATTACAACGATTATGTAACAAGGCTTTTTTCTGTATGATTGAATCCTTTTTTGAATACAGAAAAGGACGTTTGCAAGTAAGCAACTAGGATAATTTGAATATCAATTTCTTACGTACCATTTAGTTTCTAATCCTTCATATGTAATAACAAAGAAGCCTGTTGTTATGTATTTGTAATATTATGTAGTAATATAAATATTATAAAAAGAATGAGAGCTTTAATTTAGTCATTAATTTGTTTAATGGAGTATCTTAATTACTTAAAACATTGTCTATATATTATATCTAACAATGTTCGTGTTAATGATTACTGTATGAAATAATTTTACTCCTATGAACTTATGAAAACCTGGAAAATACTAATTATTATAATTTGTATGGGAATTTCCTCCATTGCCGCTAATAGTTTCCTTCAACTGTTAACTTTATTTTCCTCACATTATGGTAACAAAGATATGTATCATTAAGATATGCATTATGATTTTTACAAAATCATTTTTTTCAAATAACTACTAATTTTACTGTGGACAGAATAAATAAGTACAATAAAACATGATAGAATGCGATCCAAATAAAAATCATATTAGACAACCTCACAACGGACTTATTATTATTTAATACTTGAAACCTATAAAAAATGTCTGAGCTGATGTAACAAAATGAAGGGCTAGAGCATCGATAGGGAAAAACGTAACATTGATGGAGCTTCGCAAGGACAAATAGTAAATATTGCATGAACCAATTTGTAAATCAAACGGTTAACTTCACCTTTATAGGTTTACAAATGTCAGATTACAAAAATCAGTCGAAAAACAATTCCTGTATTTAAAAAACAAAAAACAGTAACCTCTTATTTTGACTTGTGATATATAAAACATTATTTAAAGTCCTATAAAATGCGATTTTGTGATTTAATCAAAATCGTGAACTTACGTAATCTTATAAATGTAAAACAATTTACCTGAATATGGGGCATTTAATATGTTTTTATTGATACAGTTGAATCACTTATCTTTTTTAATATAACGGAATAATATATGTAACTTATATTATACAGTTACGCCCAGTAAATTGAAAGAAGTGCTTTGGCCTGACAAAAAACCAGCATTGTTTTCAGTATTTTTTTGATCTATTAAATACGATTTTAATTATTGAAAAGGCATAAAAGATCCATCAAAATATTTTTCAGTATTTTCATTAGTACAGAATTAAAACATTTTTTCGTTGCTATTGGGACCAGCAGTCGAAACAAAATAAAATAAAACATTTTTGAATATTGTATTTTGAGCATCATTATTTCTGGGTTATCTCAATCCGATATTAGAAATATGATCATAATTAAAATAAAAATATGAACAGCCCTATAGGTGAAATCATTAAAAATTTAAACATGTAGTTCTGAAATAATGTTTCCAAATCATGAAAGGGAAACTGATTGGATTAATTAAAAACAGAAACATTTTGTCACATTTCAATTTCCGAAGTTTCTTTTTTACGTGCTAGAAATTTTCCTCGACACCGATTACTGGTTTCTTAAACAATATCCAGTCTCTACACTTTTTGGAACCTTTCTTTTCCTTGTAGATCTCTTACATATCTCATCCATGGGGTAGTTTATTTGCATATATATATATATAGCCAATAAATATAGGTAGAATGATATAGCCAATAAATATAGGTAGAATGATATAGAGTCAATATAAACAGCCTTTCGTATTTTTTTTTGTATATTTTGTATTTTATTTCGTAATTCTTAACTGTCCAAAAGTCTAGGATAAGTTACTTTTTAGTACCACAATCATTATAAATTCTTTACTTGTGTACGGAAGTAAACCATACGAAAGTACCTGTTTATTCAAACTGTGATACTGTGGACCTTGGAATTTTATTTTTATTTTTTTAAGTTAACTTTAAAGTATCCACATTTTTTTACAAGTCGATCAATTTATATTTATAAACAAAGGCATATAATAAAATTTCCCACGCTGCAGTAGAATACATTTCGTTATGATAAATATATTAATTATGCACGCTACGAACTCAAAATTCGTCATCAGAGCAGATTAAATTTGAACTATAACTGAAATTATATAGGAATGTTTACTTACAGAAGGCACAGACCTGATCACTTAGGATAACGAATGTAATCGATCACATAGACCGCTTCCCGATTCACTGTAAAAATTCTCTTTTGTTTCATCATCCCCTGAGCCTAGGGCGGATAGTATTTAATATTATTTATAACTCAAAGTTCAAGGGCCTAACTGGTCCGACAGTAGACATTTAACATTTATTTAATTTTAATTTTAGATATCTTTATCATTCCATTTTTGGTTTATTTTTAACATTTTATGAAATTACTATGATTAAAGCTATATTTACTATTATAAAATAGAAACGTGAAAACTTTCGCATTGAAACCGACAACGCTAAACAACATCTTTATAATCTTTGATATCATGAATAAAAAAGATAACTGATTAATAATTTTCAAAGCACCAGTACATTACAATATCTAAAAGAAAGTAATTCAGACTGATATAAGACCAAGATTTAAGTCAATAAAATTACTAATTTTAAAGACAAAGACGAGAAATTCAAAAAGGGAGAGACTAGGTAATGTGTGGCTCTAACTGTTTCGATTGAAATGATAAAATTGCTGTTATTTGTTAATTAAATGTTATCAGTTTATTCGATGTGGATTACTTTTTAAAATAAAAATAAAATATGGGTTGATGAAAATCTGGAAAAAAAAAATCATAGATATTCAAAGAAAACTGCTTAAAATTAATGAAAACTATTTATATAAGATCGAATAATGTTATTATCAACAAGTGATGATTTGTCCTAGATCACGCTCAAAGTTTTTCCCCAATTAAGGGTACCGACTTTATAGAGGCTTGGGGAGCCTCAGAAGAGTCCCCAGGTCCAACAGGATCCGTCCCCGGCTGTGACCAGACTAAATAAATTACCTCCCGATGTCGGATTTGAACCCGGGACCTGCGGCACGGCCACTCAGCGCTCTACCACAAAGGTTACGTGAGTTAGGGAATAAAGAATGTAAATACATATATATTGTGTTATTACTCAGTTGTTGACGCTGTGCAAAGAATCAATGGGTGGGTTCAGGAGGATGTTTATGTAAAAAAAAAAAAATGATTTCCAAAATCTTATCCAACATCATTTCATAATATGGACTCTTAGCTGGACTCTTATATCTATTTAAGGCCCCAATCATGTAGGGAAAGTTTGTTGTTAGCTTAAAGTGAATTATAAAGCGATTATTAATGACATTGATGGGAGGTCACATTAAGTTGCTATTACATGCATTAATAACACAAACCTGGGGCCTGGCAGGTTTATCTGGTGGTGGCATGCCACTTCCACTCCTCGCCATTATTTCAGGCAACTTGCTTCAATTATTAATAAGCTCGGGGAAGCAGCCCTGCACTCTACATACCACACCTCCCCTGCTCCCAACTAATCTACTTCCAAGTTCTAATTTAGAATTCGATATCACCGTTGAACTAGTTTCGGCTGTAATGATTTAATCGAAAAGTATTTAACCGAGCTTTTTTTTTAATAGCTGAACCCAACTTATTATTATTACCTACAATGACATAGATACTTATAAGAAATAGGCAAATACATTTAATTACAATTTACATGTTTATAATCTCCTCAGTTTCGTATGAGCATTCGTTTTACGAAACCAGTTGAGATAAATGGTGAGACCCTATTCATTATCGTGCGCCCTATGCAAATTTATTGCGTAGTTTTATCTGCGTGCCTCCTGATGGGACAATGTTGTCAGCTTACTGTTATATACCTGATAGGATATGCTAGTAGCTCCTACTCTCTGTGTCCTCAAACTATAATTAACTTAGTTAGTTACTGTGAGTTATGTTGGTATTTTACCTAAACAGATATTTACGATATATTTATGTATGTACATACCCCCCCCCCCCCGATTTGGCCATCTGTGGACCGCATGAAACCTAAGTATTTCTGGTGATTTTCTTCTTCCTTTCTTCCCAAACCTCTTTATTCTTTCTGCTCACCTAGTCTCTATTAGGTGGGGGTCCTTAATAGGAGGGAAACATGACGGTTGAGCGTGATCAGGGACAAATCACCTCCCTGCACAATCATTGTTCAGTCTATACGACGTACTTGACCCAATACTTTTGAGTTGTCGTGGTACAGATTTTATTTATTTATATATATATATATATATATATATATATATATATATATATATATATATATATATATATATATATATAATACGCTATTAAAAGGCGATTAAGTTGTAATAAAAATGAATGAATACCCCAGCTCAAGTGATTAATAAAATAAAGGTTTTGGTAAAAGCAAACTGGACGGGGTTAAAAGGTGAGGCTATGTATAAAGCAATCAATAGGGTGAGAATCACTGTCTCTAATGGACATCTCGAATCGATATTTTCATTTAACATCACTATCGATTTCGACTGGCACGTATCTTGGGAAAAGATTGTTTTCATTCAATTCCATTTCATGTTTCTTATAAACATAATCTGAATGAAATGAACATTGTATTTAGATATCGAATCAGTATATCTTGGTTTCTGAATCCTCTAAACCGGGCTAACCAAAGAGAAAACAACTAAATTGCTTAACCTTAAAAGGTTTTCAAAAAAAAGAACTTTTTTATTTTAATAAAAATGAAATAGCACATTGACAACAACATTACTTGTTCTGCAATGTTTATTTTAGCACAGTCCTGTTTCTTAGGTAGCACCTCTTGGTAATAAACTGAAGGATGATCAAACCCTAAAGAGTCCTCTAAATAATATTCGGAATTTCAATCAAATTCACGGTTTTTATTATTTTTATAGATATATTCAGTGTTGTGGGCTGTATAACTCATTTTGATCCCATTCTTTTGGACCTAAGCATCGAACATATGAAATTTCATAATTATTAACACAACACTTCACACTGAATAGAGAAATTATTTTTTTTAAACAACATATTTTTCATCAAGCGTTAAAATAAATAATTTAAATTTGTCTACTAATTCATAAAGTTAAATTTGACACTAACCTCTTTTTTAACAATTTTGCTTTCTTTTTTTATAACTATTTTATAATCTCATCTCTTTCTTTCTCAAAACGAGTAATTGGTGTTCTTCTTCACTTGAATTCAATTTTTTACAACCTATTTTTATTTTATCCTACTCTATATAATTATTAATTTATCATACGTCGGATAATTTTTTTAATAAGAAGATCATAATATTAATTCTAAAAATAATAAGGCTTACCCAAACCTCAATAGATCACTCTTAACCTAATCCTCAACCTACATACTGGTCTACCCTTTGGACGGTGACAAGCTTAATGTGGTATGGGCTCAATACTTACAAATATAAAAAAGTAAATATCACCCCCGTCCCAAGTTAGTATTTCTAAAAGTATTTTACTCAGTAAACTTGTAAAAATAATTTACAGAAAAACACCCTTCACTAATGCAATCAGAAGCAATATTGGAAAGAGATTATTTAGACATAGAAGGAGATGATTAAGAGAAGGATGTATAATGGCAGCGAACAGGTGGGAGCCAGGTAAATAGGGGCCGTCTCGTGCGCCACAAATCACGATCACTTCAGCTCACAGTTAATCGACATCAACATCGATCTTTAAGTGCTTTTACTTCCGCCTTCTGTTGGTCATTCCCTTTCGATAAGATAATTTTATTACTCTCAACCGAAACATAAAACGGAATAATAACATTATTAACATCTTTCTAGTTAATAATGTTAAGATCTGGTAGATAGATAGCTCTTGTGACTATAATTGTTGATATCTTTACTTTTAAACAAAACTACATATTAGTTCATCTCGTCTTTTACGGTAATCGAAACCGTACAAACTTATCGAAACCTATTTGAGGCAAATACACACTAGAACACCTATAACCAAAATATTTTTGTTGTTTTTTAAATTAGTGGCTTGGATTTCATTTTGTCAAGTTTCTACCGAGCGTTAACTAGTGATAGGTTAATGATTTCATCTAAAATTTGATCCGTTCACTTCGTTTTCCTTTCTTACAGTAATGTGATATTAAAAATATTTAAAAATTAAAAAAAAAAATGCATATATGTTTATAAACCTCGGGACGTTTTTCATTTAATCAAGGTCAGTTGAGTTCATGCGCGATTTAGCTGTTCCACATTAGGCATTGATTGTATTTTTTTCTAGAAATAATGTAGACGTCGATGAGATTCACGAAGCTGTCTTTAATTAGTAAAATTTGTAATATTGTATATAACTGATTGTTATATATGTAAGACAAATAATATAACAAATAAGTGGAATTATGCAAATGGGAAAAGAGTTGAAGAGTAGGGAAGAAGAGTGGAGCGGTGGACGGAGGAGGCAGGTGTAGCCCAGCTGATATAGTTCACTCCACCTGCTTCCCACAATCTGCTCTCTTGTCCTCCGCTACTTTTTTACTATTTAGCGATTTCCTTCAGCACATACAACAGGCGGAGATATTTAGCAAAATAAAAAGTATCTGGCCCTCGAAACATTTGTAACCTAGGGGTATTTGACAATTCGATAGCATGTTCATGGTTTATGTTTTTAACTCTCGTTCTATTCTGACCTTTACTAAAAGGTAACATCGTTTCTGAATTCGATTTTTATGACTGAAGATTTATGAACTGCAGCATAAAAAAGCAGTTTCATTTTTGTGAGGATGAACCTCTGTATTTCAGTTTGCCTGCCCACTTACTCTTTGAATAATTTATTGCATACTTATTTTTTAAAATAGGCACATGACTATGTCATTAAATAAGCCACTTGACTGTGCTGTCTTTTGGAAAGAACGTAAAATGTGTATCCTTATTATACCTGGAAAGACTAAATTTAGGGCTCTCAGTGTAGCATAGTCCGATCGGCCAGATCAGTCTAAAGGTATGTTAAATGAATAAACGAACAATAAATTATGCATCAAAACTACTCAATTTTCATTTTAAAAAATAAATGAATAAAATCCAGATTTCCATGATCAGCATTTCTAATCTTAATGAACATCGGATTTCAGTGTTACCAAGGTAGTTCCTATACTTGTTTTATCCATGCCATTATGTATAGTTCATTATATTTACTTTTTGTATTGTTATAATACAATTATAATTTCAATAAAAAAATTGAAAAATAAAATAAATAAGCATCGGGATTGACCAAAATCTGGTAAAAGCATAAAGAAGATTATATAGCTAACCAAATTTCTAAGGGAAGTATGTGAGGTTCCTAGGAACGATAGGGGAAGCGATCAATCTCCAAAAAATAGGAGAAGTTCAAAAACAATGTTCAATTTTATTTGTAACCTTAATCAAAGTTTAATGCAAACTATAATTAGTATTTCGTCATGTAACAGAAAAAAATGACAAATGTTATAATGACAAAACATATAATTTTTCGCTTAGTGATCTAAGCACCTAAGTGTCTAGTTTTAAAATATGAACCTACATCGAACTGAATAAATAAATAAAAGGCTTAGTGAACCCGAAGGCTCGATGCCGATACCACCAATCTATGTTTACAAACCTCCGTCCATGGAGCACCACCCAAACCCAAACCCGCTAGATCATTCCTAACGCAAACCTCCGACCTACGCCTCAGTTTACCCCTCAGACGCTTTCCAGTCGGTACAGCACCTATTAACATCTTAGGAATACGTTCGTTACTTAGCCCAGCAACTTTACAGGCCCATCTTAATTTTCGCCACATCGAGCTGAATATTCTGAATAATTAATTTATGTTAGTATATTTATTTATTAATTGTTTTCATACATATAATGTATAATTAATAGCAATTTATGAACTTTACTCGTTATATAATAAATATATTTAACCGCCTACTTTTTCTCCTCTGCAGAATGCTCGGTGGGGCTAGGATGACCCCACCGGATTCGCCTCCACACTATTGGAGGATCCCACCTACACAATACCAGACCGTCATCCAGCACACTCATCTAAAAGCAGGTAAAGGGACTTAATAATCAATCACCTTCAATATAAATATTTACGTTTTCAGTTGTTCACAATTGTTTTATAAATATGTTACTTTTCAGACTATAGAGGCTACACGCCAATATTGCCCTACTTATGGCCGCCTGGCCTCTTCGTGCCCTATTCCCCCGTTCTTCAGGAACCAGAAGATCTTTCTCCTGATCGTGCTGGATCTGACACCGGAGCTACGCCTGAAAAAGCAAGAATAGGTAACTTTCTATATTTACTTTGCATTATGTGTTTTTGATTATTTAAATGCCCACACTCAAACTGCCCATTCAGCCGGTTCTTAGTTCTTGAAGTATTACAAGTATTATATAAGAAACAAGCATATCAAATATACTTAAATCTACCTGATCAGCTCAATATCTTCTATCTGCTTAACCATCAGAAAATGTTGAGATCATCCTCAGCTTATTACCGTATTATGATTGCAGATCTGTCTGCCGACGAGGAGGAGATGCCCCTGAACCTCTGCATCAGGCAGAAGAAGCAGGAAATATGGTCTCCAGGAACACTGTGTGAGGACAAGCAACCGCCCAGTCCTTCGCCACACCTTCGGCTCACCTCTCATCCCCAAGAACGGTCTTTTCTGGTAAGCCGATTAAACATATAAATATATAATTAGAAACTACATTCCTTTTTTTTTACAGTTGGGAATATGAATACTTTTTTCGATACAGTCTAATACAATTTATAAAAAAGTAGATAATTAGGAACTATAATTTCAACCTTTGTGTTTAGAATCTTTAGTATCATACATTTTCATTTTCATATGCTACTACTACCCCCTGGCGCTACAGAACAGCGTGACCCCTCTCCCATGTCCGGAGCTTCTCTCTTCCAATTGCGGATACCTTGGCTTCCTCGGGTCTCCCTCCATCCTATCCTTCCGTCTGCTTCTAAGTCTACCTCATTTCCTCTTATCACTAAAGTACACTTCTAATACATATACTTTTAACTTTGGGGAGCCTTCTTGCGACAGACACAAGGTTTCGACTCCGTTTGCGACTTATGCTCCATTATCATGATAGTAGGCACTATTATAAGCAATTATTCTGTTGTTAATTTCTTGGCTTAATAAATTTTCATTATTCAGGGTATACCCGAGATACATAAATGTTGATACATTTTCAAACTTAAAATTATATATTTCTATGTCGCTGCGGGATCTTCTTCTTGCTACCGAAGTACATCGTTTTACTTTCGATGATCACAAGCCCTATTTTTTGCCATTTTCATAACATAAATGGCATTACAAATTATGTACATTTTATTTAAATATAATAATAGCAAACAGTAGATTATTATTCAGTACTAAGATATTGAGTTGTAATTCAAATCGATACGACAATACTCAACACACTGATTTGTAAAAATCCTCGGTACCTTAGAGACACGGCTCTGCATGATTTATGGAATAATGCTCCCCCGAGAAAATAAAACAGGTTTGAGGTAAACAAGGAGGCAATTATAGCGGTAGATGTCAGTTATAGCTCGCTGATGGAGTGTCATTAGTGAAAGGAGGCGGCCACTTTCCTCCTACCTAATGGCTCTTCTCCAACATTAATGCGATCCGTCCCAAGTGTGTGTTTACTTCTGGGAAGCGGCGATGACTGTCCGTCATGTTTTGATTAATGTAGGACCTCCGATGAAATATAGAGAGCAACAGTTGAAGCCCGCCCGGTGAATATTGGATGGGCCGGAATCGATGGTCGCCTCAGGTGGCTCTCAGATCGATCTTTTCCCTAATCGACTTCAAACTTCCTATAGTTCTCTACACCTCATCTCCCTCTAGTTCTCGTCCAGTACATTCTTCTTCCCCTCTGACTATGCCCTCTGAGGGACTATGGGCCAGTATACATAAATAATAAATAAATAATTGGACCAGAGGCCAAAAGAAAAATTACAACGAAATAAAATTTAATAATAATTAAAAGACATATCTCTGTAAGTTATTGCTTATTTGTACCAACGTAAATAATTATTTATTTGATTGGATTATGTAATGTATTAAAAAAAAAAATTGTTTATTATCTATTCATTTTAACGTAACTTTATGATGCTACGGCTAATCGGGAGAAGCAACAGAGGGTCCCCTTAATTTTGCCTATCCAGGTATAATTAGGATAGGGGTCTTTAATCCGACACCATACAGGCTTAGGCCCACCATTTTACGTATCTTCGGAAGGACGGCAAAACTAAGGATTCCATACTCCCTTTATAAAATCCTTAAGTCGTCTATAAAGCTGCGAACCTAAACTGAAGCGAAGACTCTTCATGAATCTCCTTCTCCTGAAGTCGTAGAGTTTTTTTAACACGTTAGAGTAAGAGTACTAATTTTATAGTTTATACATATTTATACAAATATGATAGCTTTTTGATATAAATGTGCAATCGTATAAAGTATAATATTTATTAAGAAGACCCTCTAGAAAATATTCAAGGGTTCGCAGCCCTGCACGTGGGCCTAAGATTATTTAAAACGGAGTAAAAATTCCTCGGTTATACCGCCGTATACCCTTTACATATAACAAACTGATCTAAAGTTGGAAAAAATGTGTCCATTTTATCCACTCTAAGTATCTCGTACAGTTGTTATAAAAGTAGTAGGATCTTGCATAGGTGGGACCTCAAACGAAACGTTATTGGCACCTTTTCTCCGATTTAGGACAGGGGGGATATCAGGAACATTAGCGTAATGGATTACATAATAACTATACTAGATAATAATGTATAGTTTATATAGTGTCGGTATAAGGTATTCCGTACCATTATATTATTTTATATTGTTTACCTGACAAAATGCCTATTCCAATTTCATTTACAGATTAGCTATTGGTTCTTATTTATATTATATTCTTTGCAGTGCAAGCAGTGCGGGAAGACGTTCAAGCGTTCCTCGACACTCTCGACGCACCTCCTCATCCACTCGGACACCCGGCCGTACCCCTGCCAATACTGCGGCAAGAGGTTCCACCAGAAGTCCGACATGAAGAAGCACACCTACATACATACCGGTGAGTCCTAGCATATAATGAATTAAGTAAAAGAGAAGTCAGAAGTTTAAATAATAAGAAACACTAAATGGAAAAAGAATTGTCTTAATCTTAGTCAAAATTAATAATCGATTTACATATACAAAGGAATCTTAGAGTAAATTCAATCTGAACGAAATAATGATCCTCATGAGAAATGATCAGAAAAGTTTTTAAGTATAAATATTTATCAATTTATAAATATGGTAAAAAACGGAAATATATCAAAGCTGGCCGAGAAAGTGAAAATAATTCGGAAAGGATTGAGAAGAAAGCCGCTCTAGAGGCTAGCACTAGGTATATTGTCTTCTGATCAAACACTAAGGGCTCATAAAGAATTCATAGTACCGAGGGAAGAGCGAAGGGATCGATTTTAATTATATCACTGGCCATTGTCTTGAGATTGTCCTTCGACTGTAACGATATGCCTCGCCGCCCGCCCTTGTTGACACTGTTCGCGCCCTTCCGCTGTATCAATTAGCTAATGACACCTTGTCAGCCGTCTCTTCAGCCGGGTTCACCTCCACGAAACATTACCATTCCATAATACACCACTAGTCTCATTTCAAAAATTCGATTCAGAAACTTAAAAACGCTGATTCTTTAAAGACCAACAATGGCCCTTAGTGAAATTATTATTATGAAATACACTCTGTAGATAAAAAAAAACTTAAATGGATACAACAAAAAAAAATACAGAAACTCTTAAACACATTTATTTATAATATCTACAAAGAATACAATTTAAAATATTCAACCTTGATTATTTTCAAAAATTAATAAATAATTTCCCCTCACAGTCAAAATGATACCCATCAACTTTTCCTATTATTTTTTCTTAGGACACTGATTCCAAACTTACTGGCTTACCTAGGCGTTTTTATAGTTTCGTCGCTACTTTGGGTGCAATCAAAAGTTGATTTTGTTTTATTTCTCTTTCGATCCAAATCTCATCTTAATCATTCAAACTTTTCTTGCAAATTAGACATTTGTTTCAGGCAATCCGATTTTTTTTTTTTTTTTGAATCTCTCCACTATGTTGGAAGGTTAAACGTTTTTTTATAAATACTTTCGGCAATTCGATTCAGAGATTTCCCATCATTAAAATTTTGAATGACCAACTGACGTTCTTCAAACATGAATTGTTGAAACAAGTTCAAATATGAGGTAGATTTTGGCGGTGGACTTTGAAAAGAACATAACTCATTCGACAAGAGTGTTTAATTAAAGGAAATAGTTTTTAGACAAACAAATTTTTAGCAAAATTCACTGTGAGATTAGTAATCATAAACATAAGTGTTTTATTTTTATTGTTATATTTTTATAGCAAGAGAACATTAGTGATTAGAATAAATTATTAATTTTAATGGAATATAAGATAAACTATTTATTTTTTAAAAGATTCCTATCGATGTCCTGACGTATCATTTTGACTGTGAGCCACTGCATGTCAATTTAATGGCATAATGATTAGTAATAGTTTTCTAAATTAAGACAATAATTAATATTTGTGGATGCGGGAAATCCGTTCGTGGGAGGGACGTTGTATCGTGAAGCTGAACAATGTCAATGCTAAGCAATTATATACTTGTTAGACTCAATTTGTCTTAATTGGCGGCCATCTTTGATGCCTTTGCAACAAATGGTTTATCACAACTGATTGGGATAAATGTACTCTACTCTTCAGATACCCATGAAGAACCAAGTGAAGTAATTCTAGACTGTGATGACGACATACAATTTATACTTGCTAAACTTTGTCAATCGTTCAGTTTTTTAGAGAAAATATTCAAACTCCCGCACTTATTCTTTTTAATGTGTGTGGCTAAGTTAAGAATAAAATAAAATATTTACAACAATAAAAGGTTTTGTGGAACTTCTTTAAATAATTTTGATAATAAATGTGAAATAAGGGCAACATTGAAGCAATACGAGCGAGCATAAAGTACTAATTTTATGAACATAGGTGAGACACTCTCAGTACCTACTAGCAAGCCGGTCAATCAGCGTCATGGTGATGCCTTTCCTGTTAATAAGGTTCAAATTTGATTTACTATTTATTTTTTCTTCCGTTTTCCTAAAACGAAGCACAGGTAGAAATCAATTGGCCATTTGCTCAACCTTTAATCAGTGTACATAATTATCTCATCATCCACGGATCAATAATAAACTTTTTCTGTCAATTCCCAAACACTTAACCCCTTCACAATCCAAGAATACTTCCTCAAACTCTTATATGGCTTCTTCCGGACGACTCTCGGTAATTATACAATAAATATTCAAAGGATCGATGAGAAAAGAGAGGAAATCGCGCTAATAGCCGCCCGGTGTAGTAATTGTATACCAGCTCTCCCCAATAAGGTAGCTATTTAGCCTACTAGAAAATTTATCATTTTCTTTCCCCTCGGCCCCATCCTGCCGGTTCTGATTTCTTATAAACGACCTACAGAAAATGGTCCGAAAAATTGTTTTCCGTTATTGTTATATACAATAATGTAGAATTTTAACAAATTATGAAATTTATTTCTTTTAATTCTTAATGTTTCAGATGGTTGCATGAATGAGATGGATGCTAAAACTAATTACTAGTTAACAAGCCAAATTTTAGAATAAGAAAATAGATAATAGGCATCAATAAAATTTAGGGCTGTTATCTCGCATTGGGGAGCAGGTTAGCTCAGTGGTAGACCGCAGAATTGGTGTGCCAAAAAGTCACGGGTCCAAATCCGAGGCAGATAAATAGTTTAATCTGTTAACGGCCATGGATGTACTCTGTGAGACCTTCAGGCGTTTGGCCAGTCTCTGTAAAGTGGGTAGCTTTATTAAGAGGGAAAACCTGGCGGTTGAGCGTGATATCGCGCAAATCACCTCCCTGCCCAACCGTTTTCCTAAGAACTGTACAGACCCTACCATGGGTCCCCTCAGGGGTTGTAGTGGTACCGGTTTATTTTTTTCAAGTTTAGACGTTTTGTGTTAGTGCACCCTTGATAAATGTGTTACCGGTGGCTGGAAGTTCTGATGAAGGTTGGTTCAATGTATTGTCCTTGTGTTTCGATGCGGGTGTTGTCATCCTTCCATATCCTCCCATCAGTTCGATTACTGGCTTTAGTTGTTGCTTATTCCTAAATACATATTTTTGTATCGTATGTTTTATATTGGATTGCGAGATTTTTGATGATTTTAGTATTTCAAACAATATTATTAACTGATATATAACCCGCTCCAGGTTATCTGATGTTCTAGATAAAGATAAAAAAAAATTTCGCTCCATATTCTTATGTCTCAATAATATAAATACATGTAATTATATAAAGGAAAACAAAATTTTGCATGTGCAACATTTGCGAGATAGGTGTACATTTATAATGTAACATTAAATAAATAAAAAATCTATTCAAACAATTATAACAGAATTTTCTTGATTAGAACAAAATCAGTTTAATGAATAACATTTTGAAATTCGTCTATATTAATACTATGGAAAAATAGAACCGAAATGGTCCAAAAAAGTATTGTTTTTAAAGGATGACCACTGTAATTGCAATTGCATTTATCTCTTTCAATTTCTCCTTGACGTTAATTAATAGTACATTTGAGGCGTTGACATGGAAAAGGTATTCAGTCAGTCAACAAAAATAATTTTCCATTTTTCCATAGAAAAAGTAAAAATTAATTATGCCAATAATAATGAAAAAGGAGTCAAAAGAAAGTTAAAACTGCGAGTGGTTTAGTTTATATGAACGGTTGTCGAAAAAGTTTTTTTTACTTACTAACTTTTCCATTTCAACGCTTCAACTATTTCTTGAATATAAGTAATTACGATTACAACCCCCGGCAATTCATCTTATAGCAATAATTATTCTAATTTTTTTAATAATTTGTCACATTTTTGTAGATTTCATTGATTCATTGAAACTCGCATTTTTTTTACATAGATACCGGTTTACCAGATTTTTGGAAATAGTTGTTGTTAGTGCCATTTCCGCGTATTGTTATATAGCTGTTAGTATGATTGAAAGTACTTTTTTTGTCAAAAAATGTATGTTTTTTCATGGATGTCTGACTTATGTTCGCAGGTGAGAAGCCACACAAATGCATCGTGTGCAGCAAGGCGTTCTCGCAGAGCTCTAACCTAATCACGCACATGCGGAAGCACACAGGTTACAAGCCCTTCGCCTGCGGGCTTTGCGAAAAGGCCTTCCAGCGGAAGGTGGACTTGAGGAGGCACCGGGAAAGCCAGCATCCATCTGCAGACACCACGTCTTCGGACCTCGCCTAACACCTTGGAACATTTTTCACAACTAGCCATTGATGTGAAAAACATTTTAAATCTATCCTACCACTCATCATCTCCAATATAATGTAGTGTAACAAAATGGTGTGTCAAAATAATATAATATCTGCCGGCAAAACGTAATTAAGACTGTTCACAAGACTAGCGTTGTGGATTTATGTGCATTTGAAAATCCACTATTTAATTGTAAGAGTATTGAAAAGGTACAACCCTCTACGACTAGTCGTTTATTGTAAATAAATCTATTCAAGGTAGCCTATGTTTGTAGGAGAATAATATACTGTGAAGTGATTCTATCGTTTCACCAGAAACTTATTCTATAGAGTAACATTGATGTGTCGTTTATTTAGTGGCTCGTTTGTTTTATAAATTTTTTAAAAAAATCAGGCATATCCTCCGAATTCCTCTTTAATGTTTTGGTGGAATTCGTAAGTAAAACTTTGTCGACAATTCCACTATGAGTTGTTTCTAGTCATCTTTTAAAATTGGAGCGGTTGAAAAGATAAACCGTACATGAAAGAAATCATTTATTACTTTATGTAGCCAATGGAGTTTTGTGGTATATGATACCCACTTTTTAACCATTATGACAACAAATATTTCTAAAAAGATTTTAATCATTTTGGCTAATTGATAAATTATAATATCATGTTTTTAACATTCGATAATAACCAAAATTTAAGTTTAACGGTTTTGGTATGAAACCCACCATGCTTCTAAACAAAATAACTAATGATAAATAATGAGTACGATTCCTCTATGGGTGAGAAGTATAGACTAAGATGAAAAATCATTTTATTGTTTAGCATTACTTGAGTTCAATGTACTATTTATATTTAAATTTTGTTTACAATTAGTTATAACTTCATAATTTTATAATAGTTTATATATATGTATAGAAGCATCAATTGTATCCTATATTTGTTATAGGATATAATAACCTTCAACTATATCCTATATATTGTATCTTACCAATCCTACATTTGACATCATTCCAAGAATGCTCTGAAGTTCAAAACCGAAATAATTATGAGGAAAAAATGGCTAGTGTGGAATTCATGTGTCTTATGTTTTTTTGTTATGAATTTGTAAGATATTTTGTTTTGTATATATTAGATATTTAATCAGACGTTTCCAATTCAAAGAGGCAAAATAAAAGGGCCAACTTCACTTTTGTGTGACCTTTCTCCGTCCAATGTGCCTTTTCTTTGATTTAATCTTATTATAAATAACGTTATAATCTATTTGTACAAATGTATTATTAGATAGTTTATTGTATGTTTAAGGAACAAATAATAACCTGATTCTAGTCCAGGTTCGTCAGATTTTTACCAGGCTGGAATATGTTAATGAGGTATCAAGATACTTCCATATTCCACACAGCAGTTGGCTGTTATATTAGATATAACCTTCCCATTTCACTGTATAGAATTTTAATATTATGTTTAGTTTTTAATAAGAGGCTATTGTAAATGTGCACAAAGCCTCTCTAACTGCACCATATCGAGTCAGTAGAAAGAAGACTTCATTCAGCTAGGCCAACCAAAGATGGTAGTTAGTTATTGTGATAAATATATCTTCTATTTTATATAAAACAATAATATTTCTACGTGAAGTCAATAATTAATTTATTTTTTAAAAGTCTTTAACCGATATATATATAATTGCATTTTACGCTTATGAAACTAAACAAGAGCGTCTATGAATTTCCTTCAACTTGTACTAATTAATAGCAATAGAGTAAGTGGTTTAGTTTCACAAGTGTAAACCAGCTTTTAATTTGTTAATAATTACTTACTGCTGATGGAACATTTTCTTGTAAATCAGTTGAAAGCTTAAATCATTTTACACACTGTTAAGTAAGATGACAATACTGTTTTTAAATAAATTCATTCCTAATTTATTCGTTTATCTTTTCACATACCCTTTTAACTCTTTATCTGTTTACAAGATTTAAGTATTAATTTTATTAATGATGTGTTATTCATTAAAATTATGCCTTGCTTATGATTTTGGCGCGGTATGAAAATTATATGAGGAGTAAAATCAAGTTTTAAATAAAAGTGGCGAGTAACGATCCCTTCTGGATAAGATTGTATTATTGGTTTTATATAATAGATAGAAGTTAAAAGTTAAATTCCGGGACTAATCGGGAAGAGATACGTGTACTATCTATGGTAACAGTGTATTCTATTGCTTTATTCTCGAAGTTTTGAAATGGGATCATTTTTTGTATAGGAGCCTTTTTAAAGACACCAATCCAAACAAACACTACTACTATACTTACTCGTATTTAGATTCCGCCTTAAGCTGTTGGGGTCCATTCATATCACTTGGATACGACCTCAACAGACGACGGGGCAGCGTTGCTCTGATAAGAGTAGGAAATTGACTAGCTATCTAACAAGGTTGTGCAGTTACTATTTAATACAGTGTTTAGTGTAGTATGTAGTGCTACTAAGACAGAAGATTTGTGTATTAGGAAGTGTACAAGCAGGGATCATGCTGGGGTTAAATACAACTCTACCGGACTCTGAAGATGAGGCCCCCTTCAAAAATGTAAAGACAGGGAAGAAATCGGTTGTGATTCAGTTGTCATTTTGGTACCTTGTAGAAAAAATGCGTATTCTACAACAGTGCGAACTGTCATGGTGTTAGTAATTAGATTGGGTATGTTTTGGTTAGTGCTGATCTGCTTAGATCTTTTTTCTTCTATCCTTTTAGTCACTATTTCTTCTATTTTTTTTTCTATGGAGGTATTTTCTATAAGAAGCGACGTGCGCTCCCTCGCAATTCGAGCATTTTGTTTGAGTTCACCTAGTCGCGGACATTCAGAAATGTTATGTGAGCCGCTGAATCCTACACATCTTGCGGTGTGGTTGCAGTAGTCATTTATAGCACTGGGGCGGTAGGATATCCTTTCTTGGGATGTACTTCACAACCGTGAATATACATCTATATGAGTTCAGTTGACAGTTTTAGTGTTGTAAGAAGTCACCGCACCCACTATTTGCCCTGAAGATGGCCTACAGCGTAAGCCGAAACGTTAGCACAATGAATAAAATATATATATTTATAATTTTAATTAAAATTGTTCACATTAATTTAATAAATAATTTATAAATTAAAAGAAAATAATACACGATGATAAGTATCAGTAGAGAGCGATTAATTGGTAAGAACACATTTAAAATCCATTAGAAACAGAAAGGGGTAAACTCCAGTAGCGTGTCGGAGCTGACACACACACTTTTTTTTTTTAAATATTCAGGTAAGGTTCCTCGTAAAGAAAAACGAACTAAACAAACACATAGAAATAAAAGGTAAAATAATCGTAAGCAAAATAAAAGGAAGATGATTCTAATGATTTATTTTCTCAGATGAATATTATGATAGATAAATATGTGACGAAAATAATCAGTATATTTTATGAGTAAACTTATATATTTTTAGTCCAGCACTTTTTTTTTTAATTCGTTGCTTGATCAGGCTTATCTAGAAACACAAAACCTCAAATTTTTAGTTAAGGTACTACATATTACTTTTCCTAGTGAATTATAGTCGGATTTCATCGCGATTGCAGTCAGTTGTCACATAATCTTGCCTCAGACTATCCACAGATAAGGAACCGTTACTTTTATTAGTCAATTAAAAGGTTCATTATAGTAAATAATAAGCGTATATATAAAACAAGTAAAAACATCCTTATTGTAAAACCTCGTAACGTTATTATTAACGTTTGAATTTATAGTAAACTAGCAAAAGCTGCGCACAGGTAGTAGAGAATATTATGCCTGCATGTTTTGTCTGTTTTAGAATAGCAATAATTTGATCCGCTGAATATGTGGATTAGATTTAAATGTAACATAATGTCCTCACTACATGAAGTATTTATTATCTAGGTATCATAAAAATAAAAACAAAATAAAAGATTACTTTATATAGGAATTTATTTTCACGAGCGTTAAATTTTTGAAATGACTCCTTAGATACTCATTTAAATTATGTGGAGTAAAATATTGTAATAATCTCCACGAAATCTAAGGTGACTAAAGTATTTACGTTGATAAAGATTAATACTGTATCCGTCTAAATAGGTTTCCAAATACCCCATAGCACGCAACAATTTTTTTAGAAGATATAATGGGTATGGTAAGCTATATTGAAAAGGTAAGTATATATCATTGCGAACATTTTTGTAGATCTATAAAAGAGAATTATTATTAAAACACCATGCATTGTTTTGTTACATCTCAAAGGGATTAGGCAGCATCTTCGATGACAGCTCCCAGGCTTGACTTTTTCCAACAATTTCAACAATTATCGTTATATTCCAACCAATTTACACAAAACCTTGACAAATTATATCCCTAAACCTTCTTCATGAATGACTCTATCTATAGGTGAAAAAAACGCATGAAAATCCGTGCAGTAGTTTCTGAGTTCATCGCGAACAGACAGATATTTGTTTTGTAATATGTATAGACAGATAAAATAATGACAAACAGGCAATCCAAAATGCAAAATGTATCTTCACGATTAAATCATGTAATTTACTGAAATTATTACAAAATACTATTCTTTAATGTATTATGTCTAAAATAGTAAACAACAGTTGAGTTATTGATACACAAAAAATCTCAAATTTATAATTTTAATCAGCGAAGTTTAGGCTGTACATTTTAATACCAAGTGTATCTGTGTTTTCATATATTTTTTTATGATATATAAATTATAATTCTAGGATGAGCTGTGACCTTTGCACTCTTTATTTAAATGAAATACACAATCGTTTGTATCGTTTTAGTGTGTTTAATTTTAAATTAAAATTTATTTTCTATGACCATTTTCTATTTATATTTCTTATGTGAAACTTTAAACCAACCCTTCTCTAGTTATTTTTATTTGTTTAAAATAATTTGAAATAAATAATTAAATTATGAAATAACCAGAACTTTATTTATTTGATTCTATAATTTTTAATTCGATATTAATATAAAAATATTGATTTAAGATAAAAATAAAAGCATACTGAAATAAGAGAAGCGAGGGGATGGTTGACTGGAAGATAGACGTAAGAATTATGGAAAAGGTAGTAGAATATATATAAAAACTATAAAATGTAAGATAATAGATAATAATTCTACTTCTCACCTCTGATGTTTATACTTATCCTTTTTTTAAATAACTTTCTGTTTACTTCCTTCTTTTATCTTTGTAAAAAAATCTTTTTGGCATCACCACCGTTCTGTACATTTTCTCTGTAATTTTTTTATTCATATATATCCCTCACTTTTGTTCTAAATTTCTACCTCTCTACATATATATTTTTTCTCATTTATCATATACTTAGTCTGCAATGTATTTTTATAGTTCTGTTATTTTGTCTGTTTTTCTTTCTTAGCCCTGAAGATGACCCACAAAGTGGGTCGAAACGTTGGCACATAATTAAATAAGTAACCACTTATTTAGTGTTTTTATTTGACTGCACCCCCAACTATTTTCTTCCTTACATACTGAAATAAATACAAAAATTATGAAGTTGTATTAATTAAGATGAACTTCAGTCGTATTTTTTTTCATCATGGAACTGATGTGGTCAATTATACATTTATCCTTCTACTATACATGTTTTTTAAATTTTGTCAGGTACGTCTAACTTACAGCACACAAAAAAATTTAAAAAAATTTTTACAACTAAAACGGGTATTCGGTTCTCGCTTCGAGTTAAATCACAAATTTTAACTCTTCATTCGCTTCCTTTTTAATATTCTCGGAAATAAAAATACTGCTTGTAAATAGTAACTATTACTGGCTGTATATAGGTAGATTAAAGAATCGACTTACACATACTTTTTAGGTAATTTCGTCGTCTACACTTCGAAATGTTCATTTATTGATGAAATTATCACCGAAATATACCCACTTCCCATTGTTACACTCTTATTTTCATACTAAAATTAACGATTATTTTTATTTTCGAGAATATTAAAACTGAAACTCATGAAAAGTACTCAAAGCGATAATCTGCGGAATTTTACACTGATAAAAGGTTATTAGAAACTAATCCCTAAGTTACATTTAACCACAAATTTAAAATACTTTTTTTTAAAAAGTTATTTATTAAAATTCATTATATTGGGTTGTCACAAATGAAATGACCGTTTTTAGAACCAGGAAGAAAATAAAAATTTGAGATCAAATCTAACATATCTTTTATTCAAAGTATTTACCATCATTTTCGATACACTTCTGCCAACGGCTTACCAACGTGATGAAAGGAATTCAGAAAATGCATTTTTAATGTCTAAATCATTGGTAAACAATTTTCCTCGCAAAAAATTGTCCAAACTCCGAAAAAAGTGGTAGTCAGTAAGGGGTAGATCAGAGAAATATGGGGGGTGTGGTAAGACTTCATAGCCCAACTCCTTTGATTTATTCACTGCCTGTATTGAAACATGAGGTCGGGCGTTATCATTAAGGAGCTCGTGTGGGACCCAGGAATCGAGCATTTTTGCCTTTCCGATCAAATGTCTGGAAACTGTCGTACGACTTGTGCCTAGCTCTGTCGCATATTCTCTGACTGTTTTATGAGGTTCTTCTTCCAAAGCATTCTTAAGATCTTCGTTCTCTATCGATGCTTGAGCCTGGGCAGATTTTCTAATGTCGTATCTCCTGAGGAAAATTTTGTAAACCAACGACGGATGGTTCTTTCAGTAGCATTTCCTTCACCAAACGCATGATTAATATTTCTTGCCAAGGCAGCGGAATGACCGAGTTTGTACTCATAAAAAAAAATCGTTCGGAAATCGCGTGTTTCCATGGCCACGGTTAAAATTATACTAAAACTGTATGCCTACTTGGGAAAAAAACAAACACAGTTTGCAAATAGAGGATTAACAAGTGCTTATTATAGATAGTAAATATATTGCTAGGAATCAACAGGTAACGATTTAATCCTCTATAAAGATTAAGATTTTAAAAATCGGACATTTCATGTGTGACAACCCAATATTTAGCAAGTAAACAAAATGAAAGATAAAAAATGGCCATAGGCAAAGACAAGTAGAGAAACTGCCCAATGGTTGTACGCGAATAACAAATTCAACTTAGAAGGTCACGAGGCCATCTTCTTTTCAGTCACCTCGGAGAATTATCAGGATTTGGTTGAAACTACTGGATTTGAGTGGGAATAAAGTTTGTCATGAAAATATTGATATCGGATTCGGGCCAAATCAGTAAAAAATGGGATATTAAGGTCATTATGGATTACTTTGTTCGTAACAAATTAAGGAGAAAGTTTAAATAAAGAATTAAAAGTTATATATGTTAATCATGATTACACACCAAAGTTTTATGGCAATTTTGTTAGAGGATGATTAAAACTTATACTTATAAATTCTTTCTGACATACATTCTGAATTTATTGGATTGATTTTCTTCAGCCTTTGGATAGTCCATTCAACGCTACTTTAAAATGCTTCGGTAGGGAGATGTAATATTATTAGAAAGTAGATGATGATCCCCTGACAATGGGTGCCAGGTGGAGCGGAGTGGCACGCGCCGCCGTCATCTGGTACCCGGGCCCGCTACCTAACTATCATTTACCTCCCTCTGGCTTCTGTATCCTCCTCCCATTCCCTGCTCCTACCTGGTGTTTCCTCGATCCCACCTTCTCCTAGGTAATCACCGCGATAGTAATATCTATCCTTAGGTAAGTGAGCAAGTGGATGAGGCCGAAAATAGTATGTTTTTCTTCTTTTATGTCAAAATAGGGAGACGCACCATCATCAAGGCTTAAGAAAAAGAGTGAAAACCGTAGCATAACGATAAAGATGTGGTTCACCCCGACGAAGGATGTTAAAAAGGTAGAGAATAAAAAATTATTTTACTGCAATCTTCCAAATGTGGATGAACCATAAATTCCCTTTTTTCAGAACTGTATAACCAGGAAAAAGTCTATTACCATGATTAATTAGAAATAGGAGAACATTCTATAACCATATTTATTTTGTTATCAACACTATATAGATCCTTGTGGTATCAGGAGACTGTCTTGGGGCTCATCCAGCCCTAATAATCTAATAAAGTGGTTGTCCTTTATTAGGTGAAAAGCCTGGTAGCTAGAAACAGTGTCATCCATACAAGACCTTTCATCTATTGTAATGCCACTGGTTTGATATTTGGAAGGACGGACACAACATATATCCGGGTTTTAAAGTTACGAACTATTAACTGTAGTTAGTAGAACAGGATGAATCCTATTCTCAAGAAGTTATCAATGAAAATCCGATGTTAGTTTTACAAATAACTTTTCGAATTCATTATGGCCTTTCAATGTTATTATGGAAGATGATAGTGTCAGTATGGTTAAAGATCTTTCCAAATTTGAATACTCGGAAAAAATGAATGATTCGAATGTTGACATTCACTTCCACTCCTCCTCCTCCTATCATGGAGTTACCATATAAACGGGAATACTTCATACAAGATATAGGATGACAAACCAATGAAGCCATGCTATTGAGTTCCAACAGAAGCCACTAGATACAGCAACCATCATCGTGTATTGGGTTTCTTCGAATATCGCCATTTTCTCCCCACAGCATTTAAAAACTACTCTCTGAGCGAATACACTTAGCAATTAATCAATACATTTTGTAAGAACGAGCTTTGTTATATTCATAAATATGACAAGAGCAAAGGTAAAGCACTAAATGAAAAGCAGAAATAGATTATTATTCTAAAGAATGGGGGAACAAAATATAAACGATACGAGTTATAAGTTGGAAGACATATAAATAAACAAACCCTGTGCTTTTTTAAATTCATTTGTCATGATTTAATATTTTTTACTTATGGCGGTAGCCTTGCTTAGCCAGCAATGAGAGTCCTTGATGTTCATCACACATCAGGTATTACTGCAAATATTAAGATCAACTTCTTTGACTTATTAAAAGGTACAAAATATTTTTTTTTTTTAAATATTCATATGCAATAAAAATTTAGCCCGAATTCATAAAATTGGCGCCGAGGAAAAGTCACTATAAAATCAGGCAGTTTTTAAATTTTATTATTATTCAAAAGTAGAAAAAGTATCCTTTAACATATAACAAAACAATGCATGGTGTTTTAATAATCATGTATTATTTTTTTTTTTTACAATGAATTGCACAAACTACCATCTAAAATGTATCAGTATAATTAACCTCCATTTTATTAATGCGCATATAACGTCACGACATTGTTTTACACGTTATGCATGTTTTATGTCTGAAGGAGTCAGTTATTAAGAAAAGAAAAAAAAAGTTTAGCTTTCGTGTATTTTTGAGTAGAAAATTCGAAATTCTTTGGTATTCGGATCCTAAATACGACGGTTTCAGATAATTAACAGTCAACCCTTTATCTTCCATCTCTTAATTTCAAAGATATGATAATTTAAAAAACTATAAAACATAAAATGTTATTCTTTCTATTTTAATCATCTCAAAATATCTACTAAATCAGAAGTTAGAACTTTTTAAATAACACCTTTTAATGAAATCTGAATTGTGATTAAAATAGTACATTTTTCTGTGTGTTCAGATCAGATTTGGTAGTTTTTTTTTTGTTTTAAACTCGATTTTCAACCCCTAAATGCTTCCGCCGATGAGTCGACAGTTTTTTTGACTGGCGTTGAACAGGCATTCAGTTTAATCCTCAAATATCCAGTGTAGTGGTGTCTGGTTTAGAGAACGTGCAGGCCAAGTCACTGGACAGCCCATTATGATTGGGATGATTAAGGTTTAGACACTTTCGTGGACTTCCTCCATAATGTCCAGGACAACTATCTTTGAATTTTGTGAAAAAATAACACATAAGGAAATCACTTTGGGCAACATTTAATATGGATGTTAATGTTTACATTTAATGAATAAAGTAGTTGGAACAAGTAAAATAAAACTTATTTATTTACTGTACCTAAATAATTCATAACAATGAAAATCTATGTGTGAATTTCTCCTAAGCAAAACTTCTTCGGACATACCTCCATACCAGCTATGCACTCTGGTGGGAAAATGGAGATGGAAACCAATATTTTATTCACATTTTTATGGATGTCTACATAACTACAGTTCTTTATGGAAGTGAAAACTGAGTCCCGTTGGACAAGTACTGGAGTAGATCTACACTCAATGAAATGTAGTAGTTCCGGAGACAAGGCAGGCTGAACAAGAAGAGATCAATTCATAAATGATTGGATAGGCGGGTATCTTGAATTAGTACATTGAAGGAAACCGTCGAAAAGAGACAGCTGAAGTGGTTTGGTAATCTGTGCCGGATCAATGAAGACCGTGATCCACAGAATTTTTGAAAGTAGGGCTCACTGCATGTCGCCTTCAAGAAAGGCCAAGGGCGCAGCGGGAGGGTGGACAAAATTTCCATTTATGCAGAAACCTAAAAACGACGTACAAGCCAAACCTAAAGCAAAGATCTCTGTTTTTAACAAATATATTTTGAGCTGGTGAACCGCATTTGTTACTACAAGAATCGTACTCAGAATATTGGCCTTTGGGCCTGCTGTGCCTGTAAGGCATATAAGCCCCTTTAACGATCCATACATGTTCTGCACCACTGAAGAAATAATATTTTATTTCTTAATAATATCGAAAATGATATATGTTCCTTAAAGAAATGGCCATATGAAATAGAATTAAATTCCTTTTTTTCTAAATAAATTAGTTTTATTCATTAAAAAATCTAATGTAGGCCATAGGAATTAGGAAAAAAATCATAAAACACGTTGAAAATGTTTTCTTATTGTATTATAGAATTTAAACATATTAGTCTAAAATGCCAATTTTGAGAACCTTGTATTTTAGTGTAGAGTATATCAACTTATTTCTTCAATAAATACTAGTTAATGATTAACTAATGAAGTCCAGATCCTAGGCACGATCGTAAACATAGAAATGAATACAATGGGAAAAAATCCTATCGATCACATATTACTTGTAACTTCTTCAAAACTGATTCTATTAGCCAGTAGTTGACTCGTTTCATAGACGGGGTAAGTAAGCCGGTTTAACTCACTGCTCCTGAGAACCATATAAAAGTTTGACTCCAAATATCTTAAAGTTTTTGGTTATATATTTTTTATCACACAGATAGGAGTAAAAAACTGCTGAGAATACAAATTTTAGGCAGTTAAATTTCCGACCTTAAAAGTGTGTTTGGAACTTCCTAAAACTTTGAAAATGGCTGCTTTGTCAGTAAAGATCTATTTTCCATAAAAAGCTATACAAAATATCAAAGAAAACTACAACTGAAACCCATCCAGCAGGGAAAGGCATCACAAGGTGAGCTTTACTCAAAATTCGGTAAACCACTCGTGATTGATTTTGTCAATCTCGTAGTCTGAGCTGAATTAGGCATGTAGAAATAATGAGGCAAGACCTCATGCAAAAAAAGGATCATTAAACCTCAATAGAGTAGAAAGATTGGAAGGCCAAAAGGTCACTGGATGGATCAGATGTGCAGATAAGTAAGACAAAGCTGGTTAAACGTGGTAAAACGATTATGACGAAAATGATAGAATAGAATAGAATAGAAAAGTAACTTTATTCTGGAACTAAGTCCCTTTAGAATAACAGATATGAACAGGAAAAAAAACATAATATTTATCTGGCCAGAAGGCTAAATGTTACAAATCATAAAGCGTGTAAAACATGACAGAAAAAAATTTAAAAAGAAATATATAAACAAAAATAATAGTAAGTAAATAAACAGTACAGATCTTGACAGGATATTAAGCAATTAAAGAGAATAGATAAAGCCAAAGCTTTTGAAGAAACTTTCAAGATATGGGAATGACTTGTATCCGGTTGTATCCGGGCTAAATTTTATATATTTCATAGCTGCATCTCTCCCATTAATAATAAGATGCATCACAGCCTGCACACTCGAGTACAACATTGTTTTTTTAATTTTAGAATACTTATTTTTAGAAAGGTTTTTTTTTTTGAAGAATGGTAGAAACACCCTTTATTTTATGGTGCTTTTAGACCAAATTAAATGTTAGAAACCTTGCAGAGGACTCTGAAAGGAGTATTAAAATAAGATTGGCTAACTACTCCAACTCCAAAATTTCTGATAAATGGCGGGGAAATCATAGCAGCGCAGTGTTTCGATTAGTACAAAGCAAAAATCATGTTTAGAAATCTGAAATATGGTATTGGAATATTGTAGACAATACTTCAAAACATGGTAATCTAATATTTGTTTAAGTCTGACACACTTCACAGCTTGAGGGTTAGGGCCCAAAGTAATCATAGCAATAGATTAAATCAGTGGAATTCAAGGCATCATTTCAACCTCAAAAATTTATTATTCAACTGCTTTTATCAAACCAATCGTTGAATATGAATATTAATTGTACTGGTAAGTGCTATTTTTTCGAAATAAAAAAGTCTTCTGATGATCAAACTACATTAATTTTTTTATAAATGGCCCAAGAATTTTTCCTCATTTTGAAACTTTGAAGTAATGAAAATGCTACACCTTACTAATAGCTACACCTTCCCTATGAGACACTTTAGCCTGCACACTCGAGTACTACATTTTTTTTTAGAGTATTTTATTTCAAGAAGATATTTTGTTGAAGAATGGTTGATGCACCCAAAAGGAAGAGAGAAACTCTTATCTCTTAGAGTTTCTTTCGACCACAATTAATTTTGAAAACATTACAGAGGACTCTGAAAGGAAAATAAAATTGATTTCGGCAAGCAATTCTTCCAATTTAGTATATATCTTATTTAGCATTTATTTACCACGAAACAACTTTAATTAGTTTTATGATTACAAATTTTTGGATGGATGATTGATGAGCAGTAGTATATATATATATATACACACACACACACACATACTTATTTTTAAAATAATGACAGCTTTTTTGTTTCTTTAATTTCTTAAATTATTTTGTTGTTTTGTTTTCCATAAAAACATACAAGTTTTATAATATTACTAGTTATCTTTCTTTATAATTATTGTTATGGTATTTATATTTTTTCTTTCATTTAATTCATTATTCCGAGCTAACTCCTAATTTATTTTCATTTATTAATTAAATTATAATTGTAATCTAATCTGAGACATTATAGTTTATATTTTATTTTCTGTATCACTATTCTAAAGGAACTTGTCCCAGAATAAATACGGATTTTTATCAATTTAATTATTTTATATTGTTTTAATTATGCATTGTCTTCATTTTAATTTTTCTAATTATTATCCTACCAATACCTCTTAAATTCAGTTGGTAATTAATTAAAAACCAATTTTTAATAACTACAATACTTAATTAGTCGAAAGAAATGCAAATATGGCAAAAAATAATTTTATCCAGCTAGCTCCTACTAATCGAAACACTGTTCGTCTGCCAAAAAGTGTATGGTAAGCGATAACAGTAGGAAAAAGACCTCGAGGACGGCCAAGAAATAAATGGGATGACCTGATGGCGGAGCTCGCTAGAAAAAGGGGACTCTCTCTGTGGGAAGCCAAGAAACTTGCCACAGATAGAGAAGTATTTAGGAAATGGACATAGGCTGCCCCGACACCGTAAGGTATAAGGGAAAGACAAGGAATCGAAATATGTCAATCTAATATGAAAGAAAAGTTTTCTATTCCTCACTTCCGTTATAAGCCAGCGGCCAGGTACTTGAAGGTCGCCATAAATTAAAGAGAGCTGCATTTTTGATATGTTGTAAGGGCATGTCTGACTAGTGGAAATCCAAGTTTGCTACCGAAAAACGGATGGGAAAACTTTTGGTGACCAAAAAACCTTGACATTTTCGTAGTTATTTCAGTTTTGGGCCTATATCTCCTAATCGGTGCCTTTTTCATAAAAAACATTAGTGACCATTTTTAAAGTGAATTCTATTTGCTATTATTTGAGTCCAACTGCACCCCTGTAGAATTAATCGATTCTGAGTTACATCCCTTCGAAAATTGGTTTTTCAAAAAAATCCAAATTTAAGTTTTGGCCGACTTTCGTGAGGAACAACGGCCGAAGAAGTGATACTACGATCAAAGTCATGGGGAATGAAGCTGTAGTAAATTTAATTAGTTTTAATTTAAGCACAGGCCGAGGCCTGTAGGTCTAATAGATTCTGAATTACGCCCCTTGGTCATTTTTTCCAAATAGTTCAAACATAGGCCACCGGCCAGGTGTTTGAGGGTCGCAAAAATCGAAGTGTTATTTTACAATTTGAATCCAACCGCAGTTCTGTAGGTCTAATAGATTCTCAGTTACGCCTCTTTCAAAACTGGTCTTTTTTTCCAAAAAAAATAAGTTTTGGTCGACTTTCTTGAGAAACACCGGCCGAAGGAGTGATTCTACGATGAAAGTCAAGGTAGTAAATTTAATTAGCTTTAATTTAAGCTCAGAATAAGGGCTGTAGGTGTAACAGATTCTGAGTTACACCCCTTTGAAATTCGGTCTTTTTTTCCAAATTATAAGTTTTGGCCGACTTTCGTGAGGAACACCGGCCGAAGAAGTGATCCTATGATGAAAGTCAAGTAAAATGGAGTTTTCCAGATTTTCCTTTTTTTTTAATAAACAAGAGAAGTATAACAACTACAGGCCTAGTTATGTGCTTAAATTAATGCTAATTAAATTTACTACAACTCGATTTCACTTGACTTTCATTAGATTGACACAATTCGATCCCGCTTATGATTTAATCTTGCTTCTATGGATTAGGGGTAAACATAACCCCTTTAAGTCTGCGCCAATGGGTATGTTATTATGTTTATCTCCTGAGTACCCAAACAAAATCCCATGGCCAAATGCTTTCCTTTTTCTGCATATTCTCTATGGTCATTTATTGCCTGGACTAATTATAAAATTATATCTGATTGATGTTACATATCATTTCGAGTCGAGGGGGGGGGAGAATTGTTAACAATCGCAAATTTTTTCACAATAAGGATAATTCCACCATTATGAACGAAGCAGTTTTTCCCCATTGAACAGTAACGAACTAATATTAAACCATACTCAATAAAAATCTCAGCACATCATAAAACTTATACTTATAAACAAACAGGAATTTAACCTTCCTTCAGAACATGCCGAATTTGAACCTCTTCTCTTAGGGTACTGTCTGATACTGTATTTTTTTATCATTATTTGTTATAATGACTTCCCTTCTTCCGAAAAGTGCTTTTGAATTTAGTAAGGCTGAATATTGGGATGCCTTCTTCAAACAAAGGGGAAATAGATCATTTGAATGGTAAAATTAATTTAGCAGTACTGGACTCAGAAGTTTTATTTATAATTTTTGGTGTTTTTTAATATAGTTCACTTGTCATAGGTATGGAGAATACCCAGAACTTTGTGTATATCTTCATAAATATATGAAGCCTAAGGATAATATTTTAGTAGTAGGATGTGGAAATTCTAAGTTAAGTGAGGACCTTTATGATGTTGGATATAGGTATGACATCATTAATTTTATTTATTTACTTATTCATATTCATATAAGTAATGTAATTTTACTAACAATATTTATTTGCATTTTCAGACAAATTACAAATATCGATATAAGTAAAACTGTTATAAAACAAATGAAATTAGCTAATAAATCAAATAGACCAGAGCTAGTTTTTGAGGAAATGGATGCAACACAAATGTCTTTTGAAGCTGAGACTTTTTCTGTAGTTTTTGACAAAGGGACTTTTGATGCTTTAATGCCTGATGAAGAATCGTCTACTATAAGCAATATTAAAAAATATGTTGAAGTAAGTCCATATTTTTCCTATTCCATTTCAATAAAATGATTATTATATTAAATGTTTACTCCACATTTGAAGGAAATAGACAGAGTACTACGAATCGGAGGCCGATATATAGTTGTTTCATTGCTACAACAACATATTATGAGTTTTTTGTTAGAACATTTTAATGAAAAAGCTTGGATGATACGTGTGTGCCGGTGCTATGATGTAGAAGCTAAGTCATTTAAGGAACAGGGTTCCAAATCGCTTCCAGTATTTATGGTTATTTTTACCAAATTCAAAAAGATGCCTACTTCACAGTCTGTAAGTTGTTTGATTTTTTTAAACATACAATTACTATTGTAATAAAGCAGATATCCCATTATTTGGTTATTGGAAGATGTTAGATAGTATTTAATATCTTATGAGAACCGTAGTTTTCTTTGCTTTATTTTCTTCCTAATGTTTTACTTTTGGCGATACCTTCGGCAATCATCCATATTTAGTGCATGTCCATCTTATGATATGTCCTGGACAGCCTACTTCTCTTATGCCCCATTCTAGTGGTGATTCTATCCTAGGGAATAAGGATCACATCATACTGCAATCAACCACTGTCTCCATATTGAGGAAACAGTACTCTTCCTACATCACTATCACATACTACAATACCTCCACAATATAAAGTAAGAGTCACCTTTCTTAGGTAGGCATCCTGGATGATCCAATGAGGCAGCCCCCTTCTACCTGACTAAGGAACAGAGCCCTGATAAGCTATTTTTTTTAAAAGCAATTATTGGAGAAATACAGCTGTCCTCAAAATGTCCATTTTGGAGGATTAAACTTGGCTGCATATACTGCTTCTGCCATCTCATGGAATTAGAAGGCATTCAAACATAGAGTAATTTATATTTGAAATATACCTACGTATAAATTACATTGAAGTTAATTTAGTCACTAGTTGTAGGATAATGATGCTTTCTCCTTAACTTTTAGCATAAATGTATTGTATTCATATCTGGTGATCACACATTCCTTTCTCTGACTATTTGCTGAAAATTGTTAAAATCTAGAGGGTGCCCATTACACTTGATCCTAATAGACTATTCAATAATACCAATTGTTTTTAATTATTTGTATTATATTATATAAAAGTATTACATGATGATTGCAAATATGGTCCTCAAACCGTTCAATGTTATCCCATTGTTTGACCCATCTAACTAGCTTTAAAACACAGTAAAATTAGACATTTTATCTAACAAAATTTTAAGTAATTACTTTTTTGTAATTTAAGTATAAAAAGTCTACATTAAAGGACTTATGCATTCACAGATCCAAAAACCATTAAAATTCAGACTATTTTTATTAAATATGTTTCATTAATCAGAATCCTGAGTTATTTCTTTATGTTACCATTAGTATTGTAGTATTTAGCTATATTTTGTTATTTAGTTTTTAATATTGTTGATTTAATAAAGGTGTATGAGCTTTGTCTTTCTACTGATGCTCCAGCAACAAGAGTTAGTGGAATAGATAAAATTAAAGAGTCTGTTTTGGAATCTCAAATGGTTGCAATAGTTTGTAGTGGGCTTCAGAGATCTAATGCTGGTGGTCGAGAAATAGAATTGGAAATAGGAAGGCCTGAAGATGAAACACCACGTTATGCTATTAGAATTGTTGAAAAACCTTGTCCTAAAGCATCTGGAATGTCTTATGCTGCATTCATTGTACCTCAAGGCAGGTTGGTTTATTTGAGTAATGTAATGATGTTTCTTAGATTAAATATGATGCATTTTCTTTTAATTGTTTGTGAAGTACATGAATATATAATTGGAAAACTTTTAAATGAATTTTATATGAAAATATCTTCTTTTTAAACTTCCATATCAATTAAATGAAGAATGGCAAATTCTTCTCAATTTTGAGGCTTTCTCAATAGGTGAGTCAAAGTCTGTCTCTGATTTCTTCAACCAAGAGCATTGCTGACATCCTGGGCCTTTAAATCTTATGATCCATTATGTTCTTAATGTACCTCATCATTGCTACACAACCCTTGAAGGATTTCCTCCAGCAGTTTCTGCCATATGTCCCTCTTTGCATTTAAAAACTCTCTAGTGTCATTGGCTTTAGCCTGCCAACTCTGTGATGATTAAATAAGAGCTTGGTCAGAATCTTCTTAGAAGGCAATTCATCTGCAATCCTGCCAAGATGTCCCGCTCATATGAGCCCTCTAGGCTTAATGTAACGGGATATATCTGGCTTATTATATAAATCATATAGTGTATAAAATTATACCCTAATCGTATGCATAATCATATTAGTGTATAAAATTACTCACTAATAAGCATGAATCTCTGTAGATTGCAGGTGATGAAATAGGGATGGAAGTAATTTTGGATAAGACTAAGTAAATGGTTAGTAGCAGGAAAGGTTTCCGTTAGGTAATAAGTTTGAACGTGTGGAGATGTTTAAGTACCTAGGGTCTATGGTAACTAAGAAAAATTAAATTCAAGAGGAAATAAAGGTACGATTTAAGATATGAAATGCTTATTATTTATTATTAGGCCACATTACTAAACTCCCATCTTTTGTCCCAGAAACTAAAAATCAGAATTTTTGTTTTATTTCTCCTGATTGCTTCTCGATCTTCAAATCTTCTCCTGATCTCGGCCTTGGTTTCATTTTTGCTAGTGGCTTAAGACCCAAGGTAGAAAAATTTTGGGACTTGCTGAAATCCGTAAAGGAAACTGGCACTATCCTCCCTCAGATCTTGATCTGAAGCCATATACTTGGTTTTTACTTTGTTTACTATTAGGCATAGGCATGCTTCCAGATCTGTATATATAATGTGAAGTGTCGGCACATTATTCTCACTTCCTTTCTCCTAAAACCCAGAAAGAAGAACCTCCACTCCAAAACTAGGTTCTTAGATACAGCGAGTTTATCAACTTTTGACCATTATCATTAATCTCTGTGCAAGCTTATCTTTCTATGATGGGCTCATAACAGCTTTCCTTTCCGACTTTGTCATTGAAGTCTCCAGCCAGTAGTTTAAGATCATATTTTGGGCATGAATCATATGATCTTTTAAGTGATTCATAGAAAGCCTCCTTGTCTTCCTCCTCAGCTTCTGAAATTTAATTTTTAACTATGATTTGGCTAATGTGTGTAGGTTTTGTTTTGTTTATAAATGTAAAATGAATTGAACCTTACTTACCAAGAACCTTCTTTATATCTGTCTTATTCGATTCAAATATATCACTTTATTTAGATGTTTATTGAAAAATACATAAATTTTGATATACAGTAACCATAATAAAAGAAAATAAAATGTGCTCTAAAAGAATGGAAGTATTCTCACCTTCTCTCAGTCTTTAAGAGCCTTCTTTTTAGACCCTGAAATATACTGCCTTTTAAGTGAATTGGCTCTCTTATATTATTTTTCTATATACTGAAAAAACAAAAGCGATTATTTTTATTTTTTAACAAAATATGCATTTTATATATAAACAAATGTTATTTCCCTTCAAGTTACCCATAAACGAGTTTCAGTAATATTTTAAACAATGATAATGGATCTAACCATTACCTAAGGTCTGGAACTTTTAGTATTTAAAAACCATGCAGTAAATAAGTGTTCTTTTTTCTCGATATGTGCATTTTATAAAAGTTTAAATTTTAAAAATTTAATAATACCCTAATACTTTGGTAAGTGCTAAGTGATAAAAAAAAATTGCCCATATTTTTAGAGTAATTCAAATGGAAACCTTTGTTAGAGGTTTGGTTATTCCTGCCTATCTGTCTTTTTGAAATCACCCTAGGTCATTTCTGCTGACCGCTAGGTGTGTTAGTCAATCAGGTTACGGTTTTATATAAACTTCGCCTGTGTGGTGTGTTGATAAAAAATAGCCTATGTCCTTCCCCCTGCTTGAGATTATCCATATCAAATTTCATCAGCACAGCCGTGAAACATACATTGACACCGATTAACAAACGGGACGGATAGAAGTTTTCTGTTGTTCGTGTCAGTAAAGGGTTATTATGAAATGTTATTGAATTTACTGAAAAGGATTACTTAGTATAATGGTTTCACTTGTCATACGGCAGCAGTGGTAGGTGAACTATGTTATTTGATTTTTTTGTTCAGTGAGAATATGTAGATTTTGCGAGTAAGAAACACATGAGCAAGCATACAAACTTTGCCCCCCTTTTTCACCCTCTTAGGGGTAGAATTTCGGAAAATCCTTTCTTATCGGATGCCTAGGTCATACAAAGAACACACCCTCCAAGTTTCAGGTCTCTACGATCAGTGGTTTAGGCTGTGCGTTGATCCCTCAGTCATTCAGAACAAAGCATTTTATATGTAAAGATTACACATGATTTATTTATCAAGAACTTTTAACTTAGTTATATTTTTTTTAAATATTTTATATCAACATTCCTCATCTAATATGCTGTATTTTATTTTAAGCCTAATTTGATTTTTAATATAATGTATTAGAACTTCTTTGATAGAATGTACCCTATAGAATTATAGGAAAACCAAAAAGTCTTATAATATTGAGTTGGTTTTTTTTGGGGGGGGGGGGGTAGCCACCATTTTGTATTTCTGTGCCTATAAGTTGTCATGTGTGCATCATTCAAAACAGGCTTTAGAATGTTTATTTTATAAGTCACTTTCCAATAAGTCACCTTTTGTGCCTAGGGCCTCTTGGACTATTATATACTTTCATATTGTCAGAGTGGAAGTTGCTATTCATATGAGACCCTAATTGTCTCCAAGTACTAGAAAAGAGGAGAGCCAAAGGTATGCAGCAACTATCGAGGAATTAGTTTGCTCAGCGTCGCATACAAGATTTTTTCCAAATCCCTTTACAACAGCTCCTCCCATTTGTGGAACTGAAGCTTGTTGACTATCAAGGTGGTTTCTGGCTTAATAAACTATTGATCCAAATCTTCACGTACAAAGCTCTGAGAAAATGAATAAATATCAGTAGTCAACCTGGATGCTGTTTATTAATTTTAGGGCAGCATATGACACCATTGCTAGGAACAAAATACTATTGGCCATGATGAACTGGAATTAAACTGTAAACTAACATGTTTAGTTAAGTGAGCAATGAAGAATATATTCTGCCAAGTGAAATACTGTGGAACATCAGAGCTATTTAAAGTGGAAAGTGACACAATAGCTCCCCTCCTGTTTAATATCTCTCTACAATCAGTCGTTAATAGGCTGGGATTAAATCAGGAAGTAACAATATTTACAAGAACGACCCATGCAGATGATGTAGTCATCATCAGTAGATCACTTCAAAGTTTAAGGATGGCCTGTGGAGGAGAAAACCACCAAGGCTATGGTTTTGGGGAAGAGGCTACAGCTTCAGGGGCAGAATCACTGACAAATAGGTTCCTACAACTTCGAAATGGTAAGACATTTTCCATACCTTGGCTCTCTTCTTAACAACAATGTAAATGATGAAGTAGAGGTAAGAAATGAATCACAAAAGGAAATAGAGCCTATTTCTCCATTTCAACATTATTCAAAACCAGGCTTTTCAGCCGTAACACCAAGGTTATGCTGTACAATCTGCTAATAAGACCTGTAGTCACAAACGGGGGGAGACATGGACTCTCTACAAGAAAAGCATCAGCCTGTCAGATAAGTTTGAAAGCGAAATTCTATGGGCTGTATGTGTGAATAGTCAGTGACGAGAGAAGAAAAACACCAAACTGTTCCAACTCTACCAATAAATAAGACGCAGAGATTAAAACGGCTTGGCCACTTAATGAGAATGAGTGCTGCCAGCAAATTGTCCTGGAATGTTCCAGACTGTGTACTTCCATGTGGTAGGTCGAAAGGCAAATGGAAGGATGCTGTGGGGCAGGATCTACAGCAGCTGAGGATCCCTGTTACCCTCGCAGGAGGCAGGGAGAGAAGTGTTTGGTTGCTGTTGAGCAGGCCACTGGCAGCTTCGTGTGCCTGTTGTGCCAATAGAAGAAGAAATTGGTTTGGGACTTAATTATAGTATGTTTAGAACAGACATAACATGAATATTTATAAAACTGCTAATCTACCTTTACAATCATTTTATTAATAATTATCAATTTGTTGCATTATATATTTTGTTAATATTTTTATTTTTAATCGAAATTTAAATTATAGAGAATCTGAATGGGCATTTGGCACTTCTGAAGGTCGTCAGTTTTTGTTATCAGAATCTCAAGTAGATCGACTGGCTGTAATTATACTTAACAGGGGTCATAAATTTACTAGTTTAGAGCAAGTGAAAAGTGAACTTAATCCCATAATTCAAGATTTTTCTCCCAGTGACTATAAAGTAAATTTTGTTTTATTTTTTATTTATTTATTTACTAAATTTTATTTTACATTATATAAATTATCCTACAGATACCGAAAAAATTTAATTGAATCTAGTAAGCTTATATTCTCTTCAATATTCGTAGGACAAAATATCTTACCTGTCAATTGGTGGTGATGTTGGCGTTAGGAATGAAGTTTATTATGGAGACAGTCCTATTTCTGGTAAGTTTGTTGTTGAGGAAACTGAGGCTGAGCATGGAGTTATTTTAAGGAGGTTATATTTTTTATCAAGTAAAAATGCAATCCAGTCTGAGGCAAAAGTTCGTAAAGGTAAATAGTTGTTCAATATTATTACAATATGTATAGTGTAATTTCATAAATGGTTTGATAATGCTTTTTGATTATTTATTTCAGTAAAAACTCGGAGAGGAGGAGAGAGAGTTGTTGTTGATACTACATCTCTTTCATGTGCTCATCATGGATACATGACTATTGGATTATGTTCTATACTTGATGGTGAGATAATTACCATTCTTTTTTCTGTATTCTAATTTTTTGTTTCATTATCCTATTAAAATTTGTTAAATAGTATCAATTAAATTGAGGATTTAATAATAAATTATTAATCAAATTGTGATAAATATCTTAATTTTAGTTTACCCTTACATTAATTAAATGTATATCAACAAAACTGTGCAGTGTAGTGTATAACATCAATAGCTAAAGTAATAAGATATGTAGAGATAGTCATAATCAGTATCCAATAAGGGTTTGATTTTAATTGTTATGAGTTGATTTGATGTACTTTTAGGCTAGGCACACAGATTTTTTTTTACTTAAACAATCATAACAAAAAAAAGCCAAACTCTTATCTTAAAACATTTAAAAGAAACTGCTTAGGTTTCTGTGCTTCTCTGGTTTTAAACTATATTAAAATATAGGAACGAAATTCGTTGACTGTAGGTACTATAATAGGATGTAATTAGTTGGGGGTGCAGTCAAGAAAACACAGCAATATAAGTGAAACTATTGTATTTTATGTGCCGACGTTTCGACCTACTGTGTAGGTCATCTTCAGGGCCAATAGGAGTGGCTGCTCGGTGCAGAAGGACTCCTATTATATTAAAATATATATTTAGATATATAAAGTTATGATGATTATATCCTTACATGATGTTATTTATATATTACTTAAGTCCACTTAATACCAATTTTACCTAAACATATTTTTTTATAAATAAGATATATTTTTAAGGATTAAAATTGTAATTTTTCTAATTGCTATTTTAGAACATATGAACTCTGAATATTTTAATAATTATAATTGAAGACTAGGAGGGTACCCCTGCCCACCTAGCGATGTACCCACACTTTTTTGTTACATAAACTAAAACTGCGTAATGATTTGTAAAAAAATTGAAATAATTCGGAAGAAAAGAAAATATTACACTTATGTTTTATATAATAGAGAGGTCTGTATTCTGTTTTCCTTACATTGATATTGTTTTTTTAATATTTTCAGGTAATTCGCCTGGGCAGTTATTAGTTGTTGGGCTTGGAGGCGGTGCGTTACCATCTTTTCTCCGAAAAGTTTTTCCGAAGTCTGTAATAACTGCAGTTGAACTTGATAAAGAAATCTTAAAAGTTGCTGTAGATTATTTTGGTTTAGTGGAAGATAAACAGCTTATTGTTTACATTAAAGATGGACTTGTATTTATTGATGAGGCTGCCAAAAGAGGTATAATTCAAGCCCATATATCTTTTGAAAATATTTCAACTAAGTGATTATTTAACTAAGTCAGATTTATTTAAAATATTGGTTCCAAGATAGTACTTATTTCTGATTAAGTGATGAAACTTTAACTTCTTACCTTCTGTCTGGATCATTTTTTTTTTAATTCTTTCAAATATTCTTCTTGAGTGAATCTCAAGTTATTTTATTTAATGAATTGATAGCAAAACTGTTGCTACTCTAATAGTCATATTAAACTTTACAGAATAGCTGATAATAATTCACATTTATGTACGACTAGCTTTGGCCCATGGCTTCGCTCGCATGCAATTATGGAATTATCCAAATTCCTTTCTTAGTGTTTATTCAAGCAATACAAAGAGCCTATCAGCAAATTTCAAGATGCTAAGTTCAGTGGTTTCTGCTGTGCGTTGACCACTGGGTGTGTTAGTCAATCAGGTTACAGTTTTATATAAACTTCGCTTGTGTGGTGCTGATAAATAGTAGGCTATATCCTTCCCCAGGCTTAGATTATCCATATCAAATATCATCACAAACGGATCAGCACAGCCGTGAAACATACATTGACACTGATTAACAAACGGGACGGACAGAAGTTACTTTGGTTTACTGTAAGGATTAGTATGTAATATTATTGAATTTATTGAAAAGGATTAGTTAGTATAACGGTTTCACTTGGCGTATGGCAGCAGCAAGAAATTAAAACTGAAAGGATTAGAATAATGTACATATGTAGGTATTTTATCGATGTGTTTTTAGTTTTGGTGGTCCTACTACTACTGCAATAGACTATGTTACTTGATTTGTTTCGTTCAGCGAAAATATGTAGATTTTGCGAGTAAGAAATATGTGAGCAAGCTACTCAGAAAGAAGAATTTTATCCGACTTCCTCGACATTTATCGTTATATTATGACCAAATTACACAAAATCATTTTAAATTGTAGCCTATGTGTTACTCTGATGTATAAACTATATTACTGTAAAGTTTCATCTAAATCCGTTCAGTGCTTTTTGCGTGAAGGAATAACAAACATACATACAAACTTTCGCATTTATAATAGTAGGATTTGCATGAAAAACACATGCATTATTATACTGCTCACCATTCCAGATCAAAACAAAGGTCGGTTTCAATCTGGAAAAAAAAAATTTAGTTCTCTCTTTAAAATTATGAGAATTGTCTTAAAGTTGCTCTATCAAAAGATGTCCTACTTTATTTATTTATTTTTGGCGTTGAAGAATCAAATTTATTAAAAATTGTACATTTTTCAAGTAAAAATTGTTTACTTCTTAATTGTAATTTTCTTTCTTTAGGAATGAAGTATGATGCTGTTATATTCGATGTTGACAATAAAGATGTTATTACTGGGCTTAGTTCACCACCCCCTTCATTTGTTGTTGTTGAAGTTTTACTAGAAGTAAAAAATATTCTCTCTCCTGGAGGTAAATGTTTAATAAAATTATGTGTGTGTATATATATATATAGTTAAATGTTTCTAATCGATCAACAGGTTTTTAAAAACTTTATTATGAAAGAATATACAAATAAAATCAAGCTAACACTGTACAAGAGTAACTAGCCGGACAAGTGACGAAAATCAAGAGAGCGAGGAGCCTCTGCTCTAGGCTTAAATAAGATCTGTTATTGATGATGTTAATTTCTAGAATTGTTTACTTGGTAGCCACCTGCCAACTCCAGCTGCATCTAAAAGTGCATAACAATTCTAGGAATTAAGTATTATTCTAAGAATTGTTTATTTGGGAGCCACTTGTAACTATATATATATATATACATATACACACGAGGTGTGGCTATTAAATAACAAGACTGACGTTGCAATAAAATTTATTTTTATTTTATACATAATTGCTTACTATCACCTTCAATGTACACCCCTTCTCTATCCCTACAATGCGAATTTTCGATTGTTGGAAACAGTGCTAGAAGTCAGCTCCTTCAGGACGCGTGCCGCTTTCTCTTTTACAGCTTCCACGGACTCAAATCTCGTCCCTTTTAATGAAGATTTCACCTTAGGGAAACAGGCAGAAGTCACATGGTGCAAGATCTGGTGAATAAGGTGGATGTTCTAACACTGGGATGCTGTACTGGGCTAGGAACCTCTTGACAGATAATGCGGAATGAGCTGGCACATCGTCTTGGTGGAGAACCCATGATTTGTCCTTCCACATTTCGGGTCGTTTTTTCCTTACTCTTTCACATAGTTTTGCAAGTACCTCAAGGTAGTAGTATTGATTAATAGTTTGACCTTCAGGAACCCAGTGAAGTTACACAATCCCATGAATATCGAAAAAAACAATCTTCATTGCTTTAAATTTTGACTTGCCTCATTCTAGCTTTTTTGGCTCTCGGTGAAGTTGGGGTCTTCCAGTGCATGGATTGGCGCTTCGTTTCCGGATCATAAGTCAAAAACCACGTTTCATCACATGTTATTACCCTTTCCAATAAATTTGGGTCATTTTCAATGACATCCAAAGTGCCAGTACAAACATTTTTGCGAGCTGCTTGTTGTTCAAACGTGAGAATTTTAGGCACCATTATGGCACACACTTTTCGCATGTTAAAACTGTCATGTAAAATTTGCCATACACACTCTTTATCAATGCCTACAGTTTCAGCAGTTGCACGAATACTTAATCGACAATCAGACCGAATCAAATTACCGACTTTTTCAACATTGTCATCCGTTTTTTGACGTTGAAGGGCGACCTGGCCGCGTATCATCTTCAACGTCTTCTTGACCATCTTTAAAACGCTTAAACCATTCAAAAACACGTGCCCACGATAAACATTCCCTGCCATACACTTCTTTCAGTAAATTATGTTTCAGTAGCGGTTTTTCCAAGTTTGAAGTGAAATTTCACAATAATTCGTTGCTCTATTATTGCACTAACCATTTTATCTGGCAAAACAGAAAAACAACAGTAACGCGAACGTTGGCTCTGACTAAACGGTATTGTTTACAGAAGCGAGACTAACTGCATACTAAAGAGAAAGCTTCACACTAAACAGCTGTCAGTCAATGGCGGTTGGCGCATGCGTACTTGTTCCGCAGCAAAGTCAGTCTCGTTATTTAATAGCCACACCTCGTATATATATACATATATATATATATATATATATATATATATATATATATATATATATATATATATAGATTTAATTTATAGTTAATTATTCCATTATATTTGTTATTATTAAATTATTGGTTTACAATTGATTTCTGTTATTTCAGTGACTCATCTTTTCAAAAAATTAAAACTTTGAAATTTTTATGGTGCCTAATTATTCTTTTTATCAGAGGTTTACAATCAATACTGTTATGTAAAATGACATTGCATTTTTCATATACTTTACAAATTTCAATCTTTACCAAATTTTAAATGCACCATCTTCATGCTTCCCAGGTTTCATGGTTTATAAATTGGCCAATATAGCAGCTGGTTTGTGGTCATAAAATCACTTCTTCACTTGGAAGATTTTAATGAATCTTACCTAAACAAGTACTAGTTTAAGTGTGGCACAATAGTCTGTGCTAGCTGAAATTAATTTTACCACAGACATATTATTTTGTCGGAAAATCATATATTGAAGACTGTTTTTTTATTTGTAATCAAGATGTTAATTATGACTAACTCACAGACTTTATCACTTTACAATATCCCATTACCCAAACACAGACAAAATACTTGGGTGTTGTAATAGAGAAGAGTGGGGCTCATGCACACAATCCTATTTGCAGATCTTCAAAATTTTTCATTTTAAATTCCTTCATTACATTACTCATTGTCCGTTTTAGGTGATTAATTAATCATCACACAGAGACCTGGACTAGTCACTTGTGTCTGGCAAAATTAAGAATTACTACAATAAATTTCATCATGACTTACTTGCTGGGCACCCAAACTTAGTGATAAAAACTTTACTCTACCACAGTATCTTACAAGAAGTCTGAAATGCCTCTGGGTCTAGGCTGTACTAAAGAGAGATCAAACACTCTAGGAGTGCCTTCAAAGGGAGGTTTCTCCAATTGAGTTGCCATGTGAGGTTTACAAAATAAGAGCAATCCAGAGTTAATAAATTATTTTAATTTGGTCAGATTATGAATGTACAGTTTTTGCGCATTTTAGACCTCATGAGTCCGAAAAACAGCAACTTATTTTTTGCATGAGTGTGCCTGTGCTTCAACCATTTCTTGAATAATTGTACTGACTCTATTTTGAAATTCTTATTCATTCAATTTTCAATACTAAATTTACTACTTGCCATAATCTATTTCACACTTTCAATTATATTTTATAATAAAAATTTATTTTGTAATAAATTAAGCATATATATATTTTTTTTAGGACTGTTTATTTTAAACCTTGTTTGTCGGAACAAGGATAAACGAGACGAATTATCTGACAGATTGAAGAGTATCTTCAGTACTGTGAAAGCACTAAAGCTAGATGATGATCTAAATGAAATATTTTTTTGTTGGAACGAGAGTGTTGTTAATTCTCATGAGGCATTATATGAAGCACATTTAAAATTGAATGATATCATTAAGCATAGAAGGCTTGATAAACTGCCTTGTGTTGATGCTGCTCATTTAAGTGATCTCCTTCAACCTGATGATTAATTAATAAGCAATAATACTGAATTGTTATCAACTCTTGTCTTAAGAAGAGATGGCTGTGACTATTGTTATAATAATAATCCTAACTGTTGTACAGTGTCAGACCCTTTTCTCATCCTCCAGAATATTGTGTTTAAATCCCCCCTTTTTTTTATTTATTCTAATTGTAAAGTAAGATGTAATGTATAATAAATATTAATTTTTGTTTAAAATTGTTTTTTAATTTCTTTTTCAAACAATCAATGACAGCATATTATCTACTAAAGATCAATTAAAACCTGTACTTTTCAAATAAGTAATTAACAAAATAAGACCTAACCTAAATAAATACCGAGGTAATTCTAGTACACAAATAGCACTTTTACTTACAGTTATGTTAATCTGGTCTGCACTATAAACAATTTTGAGATGAAAGCGTCGATAACATATCACTCAATATTTGATGGTCTTATCTGACCTCTGTGAACTCTACACGATTATAGTTTCTAAGTATTTCTTGCAAGGTTGATTTCACGTTGAAACCTAATAACTACTTTTTCAAAATGCTGACAAAGAGAGAGCGCCGATCTTTGGCGGCGGGCGGCGTCCCATGAAACACTGCACCCTAAAGGTGCCATTCAGAGACGAGCTGCAACCGAGTCTTTGGAAACAATTTTGAGTTATGTACGTAACTTTTCCATAGACTGCCCGTGTCGGAATGGCAGCCTTTAAGGCGCGGGATATAAGCAAGGGGTGCCTGTGGCCCGCCTCTCTCAATCAATGTATCCCGCCCGCGCCTAAGACCGCCTCCTAGGAGGTTTCGCAAGGACCCTTGAGACCCGGCGCCCGTGTGCACCGCACACCCTGCACACAAGGTAAAGCCGGCCCTGTCGACGGGCATAGGAGAGAGTCTGAGCCCTCTGTTCTTCATCATATTCATGAGTATAAAAAATAAATATGTAAGAGAAGAACAGCAAGTGTCTCGATTGGTTATTGGGAAGACTTTAGGGGACGACAAAGATGGTGTGAACAACTCGAAGCAGAAAGGAACTTGGAGGAAGTAAAAGAAGAAGAAAATACCTATGAGATAGGCAGGATTCCAAACCATGAGGTTCTGCCTGTAGTTTCGTTACCGATTTTTTATAGTGGATGGTTCGTTTCACTGAATCCAGTAGCAGGAATGGCCACCTGCTAATGGAATCATTTTAGCCCTATGAAACCACTGGAGCTTCAGTCTTGGACAAACTTTGTATGAGTCTATGAAAAAACAACATGTTTTAATATCACAAATGCAACATTATAACTTTAATCTTAAGATAAACAAGTACCGGTAAGAGAAAATAGTCAAAACTAAGTATGAATTTTCTTTATTTTCAACTGGTCTCACAGGCCCCCCTGACTTGTCATTAGCCCCGCCCCCCCCCCCCCTTGGTTGGGAACCACTGCTCTAAAATAATGTATTTTATTGAACTTCTTCGAGTAAAGTTACTGTCTGTGATTGTTGGACTGTTGATGTAAGATGTGCTACTGAACTTAATTCATGAAGACCTTTAGATTTCGAGAGCATTTTTAAAAAAAATTATTCATTTTTTTATATTTATATGGTTCGAGTTGAAGCTCTGAAGGAATTTTGCGTTGAAGCTGAAATAGAACATTAACAAATGCTCCTCTACTGTAAAACTCGCTGTCTTGCGCTAAGCTGTCAAATGTTAAATTTATAATTCTGTTATAATGTATGGACTCAAAATATAAACAGAAAAAAAAACGATTTAATAAAAGATAAGAATTAAATAAATACACATCTAAAATATTAAAAAATCATTAGTTATTTGTTTATTGTTTTGTTAATTTAAATATTGTAATATTCTTTGTACATATAAGGTGGAATAATAAAAATATGTCGTAAAAAATTTAATTAATTGATAAGAAATTTTGGATCAAATTGTTTTTTCTTCTTACAATAGGTAGACAAATATACAATTATACAACAATGATAGTCCGTTTGATTTGAACAGTTAAATTCTATTTAAACAAGGGGGTTAGTTTGCCATCAGGTGGACAGGGGTTAGATAACATAAATAAATAAAAATAAGTAAAACTTTTATTATACTTGTATGTTACATTTGCTCCTGCGCAAGTCGTGAGTAGTTAACTTTATTCAGGGAAGCGGAATGTTGTCATTCTCGTAGTTTTGAGCAATGGAGTTGTAATATGATCAATATCTCCTTTTTAAGCCAATGTCTGACTAACCTCCTCATGTATTACCAAAATAACATGGAATATTGAGAATGAGAAAAAGGTTAACGCTTTTTGCATTTATGGAAATAGTTAGATAAGTTTATGATTGAAATTAGTGAATACAAGGGCAAATTTAGATAAAGATAAAGTTGGTGGAAATAGGAGAAAATTGAGGAATTTAGGGTAGAACGATGTTTTAGAAAACGACGGAAATACTAAGTGGTAACTGATATTAAGTTTACTTTATTTTTTTATTAATTGTTATAACTTTTAAATATTTTTATTTCGAAGAGAAAAGAACATCCTTCTCCTTGTATTCATTGCAAAATTGCGAGGACACGGATAACATAAAACTTAAAACTCCCATTTCCGATATGGGATCGGTGAAGAGAATGGGTTTGTCTGGCCAAACAAGCGAGCCAGGCTAGCTCAGTTGGTTCGAGCACCACGACGAAGTGGGACACCCTGGTTCGAATCCCGGCCCTGGACAAATCTTTTCTCTTCAAAATAAAATATTTTATATTAATTTTGTTTTTATAATAGGTATTGCTACCACTGGCATTAATATTGTTTTTATCTCGTTTCTTGGTCCTCATGGGTAACGACTTAGGCCGAAACATTGTTACAAAATAAATAAGGTTCCTCATTGATAGCAGCCCTAACCGCATTTCTCTAATAAACCAAATATAAACAAAATGTAGATAACAGCAAGTAGTGATGGGCTTAACTGCTACTTTTCAGTAAAAGTTCAAACCGTTACTGTGATTTCTTAACAGCTACTAACTGTGATTCGTGTTCTGGTATGTTCAATAAATAATAATTAAAAGTCGAATACCAATGAATACTGACTTATGAGCTGCTGTTTTTCAGCTGCCATTAGTTACGTCTTTGCAAACATTTTATTACCAATCAGCTCTCTTATGAGTCTTACAGCTTCCCGATCTCTATCCTATCATTCATTTTTGCCGCTATTTTGGGTTGCCTTAGCCACCTGGGTATCTGCTACAAAAAGCATTTGGTCACTTCCTATCTCCACACATCTAATCACCAATCTGTGAAATATTCCCGATGTTACCGCTATAAATAAAATAGTCTATAATGCAATTCTCTCAGCAGCTGAGAAAATTTTTTTGGGACCCGCTTACATAGGAAGGAGGAGTTTCCTAAAAGCAGATCATTCTCAATACAGAACTCAATTAGACGCTGTCCACTTAAATTCTTAGTGATCTCCACCTTGTGACCCCATAATCCCTCAAGATGGTCATTCGCAAAGATCAAAGAGATCTCCGATATTAAAATGCTGAATTTCCTCCTTCCTTCTACAATGTGCAACTGCTCGAAATCTCTTGAGCAGAATCATATTTCCTAGGACCAAATATAATTAATATTTTCCTGAAGATACAAAGAAATCCGTTGATTTTATTCAAAATTAGTGGCCACATTTTGCACCCATACAGAAGAACTTCCTTGTATTATCAGATGTGATAAAACAATCAAATAATGCACTTGCAAATATTATTAAAATACTTAATACAACAAATGATTATGTATTTTAACAATAAAGAAATTTAAATCCACATTAACAAAAAGCTTAAATATCTACCTAATTATGTTTACTCAAGAATAGAAATTTTACCACCCGGATTTAAACTTTTTTCTGTTCGCAACTTATCAACTGTATGATATGATATGTACTGCTAATTAAATATAATAGGTATCTTAAATTTGTTTATGTTTAATAAGATAGTATAAGGACACATCACAGAAAGTGTATTGAAGTCCATTCCAATTAGTATTACTATCAGTCAACTCCAGTGAAGTAGCCTTACATAACTTGTTTCCCAGATTAGAAAAATCAATGTTTTTTAATTTTGTTTTCCTGATGGGTTACTGTTTTTTTCAGAAATAATTTAATAAATATTAATGAGTGGTGTATCGGGGAAAAAATGGATTATTTCTTATAAATTTTTTTTTAAACTTATTTCAATATCCGTGGGTTCTGCCCCATTACCAGGATTGTATGTACTTATAAAATATCATATTATCTATTAAGTTGTTATACGTTTAAAAACCGCACTTTAGTTATGTGAAATCATGTTTTTTCTATAATCTTTATTTATTTCTTTGTTTTAAAAAAATAAAAGACCTACAATTTTTTATAAATGTACTAGCATTGCAATTACCAACTTGAATTCCTTGTTAGTTCAGGTAGATGCCATTGAATCTGTCCAAATTGGAGACAATTTCTTGACGTTTCACTGTTATGAAATTTGTTTTGAGGGAGGAGAAGCTGACTCCTATGCTCTACTCCCAACTTGGAGGACCAGGTCTGTCCTTATCACTAGAAATCCTTAACTCTCGAAAGGACCTTATCACAATCCTCCATACTATCAATTAGTTCAGCGATATTTATATTTTTAGAAATTCATTCATTTCTTTGCCCAATGACTTTACAAACCTGTCTTAATCTTTCCCATTTAAATTGTATTAACTGGGTGCCGGCTCTGATATTCTGCGTTGCGAATCTCCTAATTCTCTCGTGGACTCGTCCTTTCTTGGACCGAATATTCTACTTAATACTTTAGTTAGGAATACCTTAAGCCGTTGTTCGTCCTTTGAATTTCGTAACCACGTTTCATACCCACCAAGAACAGTTGGAAGAGTTATAGTTTTATAAAATATAATTTTTAAGTTCCGGAACCGTAAGTCACGAGCTAAGAATGTCGAGACCTAAAACTAACCAGCATTCCCTGCCTTTATCTACGCCTTTATATTCTCTTGAATTTCGTTTTTTCTAGTTATCATGTATCCTAAGTGTTTACATTTCTTGACATGTTCAAACTTATATCTACTACTAACCATATACTTCGTCTTATACGAATTTACTAAGAGTTTTCATCAATGTTATCGTGATTAGTTTTAAATTCTTCACCGAACATCCGCAAATAGAGGACGCGTATATTACCACCCAAATTCACACCTTCTTCCGCGTGCAAAACCCTTTTTATGAAATACTCTAGTTTTAAATTAAACAGTACAGGTATAGAGCATATCACCTTGTTGTAACACCAAGCGAATCTCGAGCTTCTTTGAAAAGTAACAACTGATTTTAACTGAATAGGATTAACGAGAATATTTCGTAGCATGCTGGTAAATGTGAGATTCCGCGATTGTTATGATAGCCCATCTTCAACCCCTCCCTTATTTTATCTAGATTATTTCCGTTCTTCGGGCGTTATTCATTTTTCCGGTTGTTTTGATCAAAACTTAAACAACGAAACTCCTGGTTCGACTCAGGTTTTTATCAGTTCATAAAGAATGTTATAGAATAGAATAGAAAAATAATTTTATTCTGGGACCAGATCCCTTCGGAATAACAGAGATGAACAAAATTAAATAAATATATATCTGGCCAAAGGCCTACATCAGAATAAAACAGTATTTACATAATATGTTATCGATCCCGACTGCTTCATAGGATGCCAATTTTCCAACGATAACATTATTACAATTTTAGATGAAATGGGTCCCTTTAACTCTATATTGATTCCAGTGAATTTCAGAAATTAAGATTTCTATATAGGTGATAAATATGAAATACTAAGGGCAAACAATGGTGGCAGACTGGGCTAACTCGATACCTGTCAAACTCTATTTCATTGGAAATTCTATTTTGTTATCGATACCCATTATCCAATCATTTGGAGTTTATCAGCCACCCTATTCTTGTTGATAGGGGTTATTGAAGGTTGCAGTTGGCTTAGTAAATAACAAGAAATATTTGATACTTAACCAGTTATTTTAAATTTTATTGGAAATTCTATCCGAAACGCTTTTTGTTTAGGATCATTTGCTCCTTTTCATTTTTTCATTTCCTTTCATGATTTAACATCCTTTTGTTTCTTATTCACTTTTGGAGATCTGTTTTATGAAACCAAGAAAAAAAAATCAGTATCAAAATGATGGTAAGCTAAGATTTTTAAGAGTTTTTGGAGTTATAAATCTCAGATGTTTTTAAATTGTGTTGTTTCGTAGGACGGAATTGAAGAAGTTACTAACAATTTAAAAGTAATTTTAAAAAACCTTTGTTACTTTCTTGTATTATGGTATTTGATACTGTATATTAGTCCTAATTATTGGTTTATTTCAGGAAGGTAGATCAGAAACAGTGGATTTGTCTGACAATTCATTAGTTGTGGATATTTCTGATGCACTCAGTGAAAAAGATAAAGTCAAATTTACTGTTCATACCAAGGTTTTATTTTCAGTTTAAAAATATTTAAAAACTGATTCCAAAATTTTTATTAAAATTGAATTTACTTCTAGACAGCTTTGCCAGAGTTTCAAAAAACTGATTTTACTGTTGTGAGGCAACATGAAGAGTTTGTTTGGCTTCATGATAGGTTTGAAGAAAATGAAGAATATTCAGGATACATTGTATGTTTGAGTTTTTTTGTATATGGCTGTAAAATCTCTTTAATTTTACTTATTATATTTAGGGCATTGGTGTTTCAGATTCCACCAGCTCCTCCTAGGCCAGATTTTGATGCTTCTAGAGAAAAATTGCAGAAACTTGGTGAAGGAGAAGGAACAATTACCAAAGAAGAGTACATAAAAATGAAACAGGAATTAGAAGCGTAGGTATAATTTTAGTTATATCAGATATTCATGCCTGGCTCTTGTGAACAAATCTGAACTGATTTATGAACAATTAAAGTGATTCAATGAATTCAATATCATTCAGGCATGATGTTTAATTTTGAAGTTTTGATTATTAGTAAAATTTTTGAAGTATGGTCCACCTAATTCACTTGATAGGATTTTAAGCATGAGCTAAATTTCTCATCTTTAAGCAACCAAATGAACTGTTAAATTTACGATTGAACTTTATATTAAACACAACTATACTGTATTTTACTGTTTGACAAATCAGCTTTGTCTGTTTAGACAGTTTTTCCAAGATAACCAATTATTTAAAAATATTACAAAGATCAATTTTAATTTGTAGTAGCTAATGATAATAATATAGTTAATGATTTTTTTCCATTTAAGAAACCCTAAATATTTAAGAAAGAATACTTATCAATTAACACGGTAAGACCCATGAATATTGTATTCTTTTATTTTTAGTGAGCTGACCCTTACTGATCTTATGGTATTCAACTGTAAAATTCATGCTCGTTAGATATATTATAAGTATTACCATTTTAATTTGATATTACTTCAAATTATTATTAATGTTGACTTCTGGTGATGTGCAGAAATTCTACCTTAAGGAATTGTATTTTAAAATACAGTAATGCCATTTCAGGCTACTTCAACATTTACTTGACCAATCCTCTAAGCTCCCAAATAATTACCAGACTCATATACATGACAATCATAAGACCCATCTCAAAATACTGAGTTGACCTTTGGGCCTCCACTAAGACATCGAATTCCTCATGTGTCCAATCCAAAATCCTTCATTTAATCCTCAATGCTCCTTACTTTGTTACGAACAAAGTCGTTCATTATTGTTACTGATTTGGGCTGAATTCGATATCATTCTTTTTATGACAAACTTTATTTCTACTCAAACACACTAGTTTGAAACCTAGCAACCTCTTCTATTTCTGATAATCCTCCGCGGCATCTGAAAAGAGTATGGCCTCCCTTACCTTCTAAGTTGAATTTGTTATTTGCGTTATATATCTTTCATTCTATTTACTCGATGTATTATTATTATTCAGTTGTAAATTTCAAAAATAATTTTTTTTTCAAATGCAGTAAAGGCTCGATCTCTTCTGAAAAAGATCTGATGATAGATCGAAAAACTTCTAAGTTAACATTTTCTAGAGCGAATGTTTACAATTGTATTGTAATAAATGCTATAATAATTAAAATTATTACTAGGCGTTACCTGAACTGAAAATATTCTGTTGGAGTTTTATCTGAAATGTAGAAGATAATATTAACAAAGCTCTATTAAAAATAAAAAGAAACAAAATATCAATTTTGTTTTATAATTTACTTTCTTAATTTTTAAAAATAATCATTTATTTGCGGAATTCCTCTTTTTCAGGGAATATTTAGCAACGTTTAAGAAGACTGTAGCCATGCATGAAGTATTTCTTTGCCGGCTAGCTGCTCATCCAGTGTTTAGAAATGACCATAACTTTAGAGTTTTTCTTGAATATGACCAAGATCTGGCAGTTCGATCAAAAAATAAAATGGAAATGTTTGAGGTAGTATGTTATATTTTATATTATTTTAAGATTAGTAATTTGAAGAGTTAGATTTGTAAACTGATTCTACATAGTTCTGCTTGTTCAATTGTGAATTTTCTTTTTCTATAATATTATGAAAAGTATTGTTGAGAGCACAGATTTATTCCTTGATGAATATCAGTGGTTTTGTTTAGGATTAAATGAACTTCTCTGATTTCAGTTATCTTTAAAATATATATTTAAATAAATATTTATTTATTATAAAAATACTTTTTTTTTTTAGGGTTTTGTTAAATCTTTATCAAACAGTACTGATGAATTACTGTTGTCAGCAACAGTTAAAGACGTGAATGAGTTCTTTGAACAACAAAAAAATTTTCTAATTGAGTACCATAATCATTTGAAAGATGCTACTGTCAAAGCAGATAGAATGACATCAAAGCATAAAGGTAGATAGTAGAAATGTGGAGTTTTATTATTATAAAATAATTTTAATAATGAAAATAGTTTCAATATATTTGTATATATGATTTTTTTTTTTTGGTGTGTGTATATATATATTTGTTTATAAAATTTAATGTACCCATAACATAAGATTCATGACAATAGATGTGTAATGAACATTTTTGATCCTCCTATTATTAGAAATTAATAATCAATATTTGATTATCTAATCTTTTAATTTCTTGTGACTTGAGTTGGCTTTATGGTGTCATTTAAATTTTTAGAATGCGTATGCGATTTTGGAAGAAAAAAATTGTGTTTAATGGACTTTTGGAACATGGAAAAATGGTATAAGCGTAAAGGACATTACGGCATATGCAGTTTTGAGTGCACAAGAGCTAACCCATTTTGCAACACAATTCCCTATGAATTGTACTCTATAGCTGAGGATTAACAGATTTTTTTAGGGAAGGTGTAAACTTTTTGTCTCATTCTGTGTTTAGCCCAGGGATTGGAACATAGTGTATGGTTTGATCAATGGCTCATTTTTAAAATTATTATATCTTTCATAATTAGTTGTGAAGAGTATTTTAGCTCAAAAAAACCCCCAAAAAAAACACCAAAGATGGATGAAAAGAGTTGAAAACAATGGACTTCACTTTGAGAGTAGTATTCAGTACTATTTTTTTGTCCATTATGAAAGTCCATCAAATATGACAGCTGGGTAAAACGATCCCACTAGAGCATTTTTAAATAATTTTTCATGACTTTAACATGAGACCAAGGGTAAATATGCCAAAGCAAAGAATTACTTAACTATACAGACCTTTTTTTTTTTTTTACTTAATGTCTGGCTCAAACAAATCTATTGCTATTTATTCCAATTGCCCGAGATTGAATCACCTGGTTACAGCAGCTCTCCTTTGGTCCCACCCGATACACAACATGATCTTCAAACTATAAACATTCCACAAGATGATCTTCAGCGCATGAATACATTCAAATTGAACTTCAAAAATTTGATCTCTCTACTTTAAATCTCTAACTCTTTAGACTTATATTGTTTTTACAGATTCAACTTCATCAAATAATGGAATCATTAGATAACTTAATATGAATTCCTTGCTCAGTCAAAATATAAATCAGTAGAATTTGTAAGGTTTTAAAAACTATATAAAGCTACTACACTGAATTTTATATACAGTAGAACCTCGATTATTCGTCAGGGTATGGGACCAAGATAGATTTGGGTGACAGATTTGGGAAATAGACGGATATGGGAGTGAGACATATATTATATATATACACAAAAATTTAACAATATATTTCAAACATTCGACATTATATATCTACTCGTAACTTCTTTACCTACTAATAAGGTATACATTTGTAGTAAAAATATTTTAAAAAAATAATTACGTACATCGATGGCTAAAAGCACAATCATTGTATCTCCATTTTTTCCCTCTTGAGAAATTAATATCAATTTAAAGGTGGAGTTTAGCTCTTTCCTTGTGCACAGACGTAGTATGCCCCTTCTTAATAATCATTAAATGAAGCCCTTTTTCATTTAAAAATGATTTTACTGCTGGTACAAAAACATCATCAAACCACCTTGTAAAGATATCTCTGTATCCATGCATTTTTTTGAGCATAATATTTTATAGGAAGTGCATTAGTATTTACATTTTTAAAAGCTCTAGGCTTGACTGACTTACCTACAACTAGTAGAGGCAGTCGATGTTCGCCAGTTGCATTTGCACAAACCATAATTGTTAACCTTTCTTTTTGGATTTTATATCGGGGAGCAGCAGTCTCTGATGATGAAGCGAGAGATTTCCGAGGAAGGGCTTTCCAATTTATCCCGGTTTCATCACAATTATAAAGTTGATTGTAATTTAATTCACATTTTTGTGTCTCCTGTACTAATTTTTCTTTAAATTCTATTGCTGAAACACTATTCGCACTCAGTTTTTCGCCTTGTATTGAAAGTTGTAGAATTCCATGCCGAGATTTAAATTTGTCCAACCAGCTTTCACTAGCTTTGAATGTTGGGTCACTGCATAAAAGTTTATTAAAATGAAGGGCCTTTTCTTGGATTATTGGACCTGTTAGAGGTAGTCCCGGACTTTGTTGCTGAACAAACCACTGAAACAATCCTTCATCTAACTTACTGATTGTGCCAACTTTCATAGTCTTCTTTTTAGTCGCATCTCCATCACACACTTCCATTTCCACAACAAAATTTTCGATTTTGTCCCCGTCATGTTTTATATCATTAACAGTCGTCCGAGGAATATCATAGATTTTTGCTAAGATTGAAGCACCTATTCATAAACGTTTTACTATTTCAAACTTAGTAGCGACATCTAAACTCTTCCTTTGTCTTCTTTCCGACATTATTATACGTACTTTTAAGAAAACGAAAAGTACCCGTAAGACAAGAATGAAGACTGAAGGTTGAAAGTTCAACTGCAGATGCTACATTAGGTAGAGATGAGGAGATAATTAATTTCTGAGCCATGTGTGTGAGGAAGCCTAGGTTTTGAGTAAACAACAGAATCTAGGAATCGAAGTTGTCAAGACACAAGGATTGATTCTTAGCCTGCCCCTATGGCTTTAGCAACCAAAAACTATATACACATCTTTTTTTTTCCTCAAAACTGAGGTGATGGTTAACAAAGAATGATGGATAATAGAGGTTTTACTGTAGTATTTTTAATTTTATGAAAATTCTTTCATCTGAAACTTTTCGGAACTTGGTCTTAGATACCCTAAGTAATAAATTAAATAGTTTACTCACAAATTTATGTTGTTTATTCCTTTTTTTATTTTTTCGCCTTTAGAAGTTGCTGATTTGTACATCAAAATTTCAATGTCTTTAATGCAGCTAGCCACAACTGATCATACTGATCTTGAGAAATTTCTCACAAGAGTTGCAGAAACTTTTGAAAAACTAAGGGTTAGTAATAATTTATTTTTCTTTTCACTTTTCTTAAATTTAGTTACATTATGCCCTAGCAACAAAGAAGTTCTAGAAATATGATTTTTTTTTTAAATTGCCTTACTGTTACATTTAGTTCAGTTCAATTGCTGCAAACTTTACATTTTACCAACATTATTCTATGCAATCCCAATCATTCAATTATTTCATCAACAAATTATTTTTCGTTATAGAAAACAGAGGCACGAGTTGCATCAGATGAAGATCTCAAATTATCAGATACTTTAAGGTATTACATGAGAGATACCTTTGCAGCAAAACGACTCCTGTACAAGAGACTAAGATGTTTAGCCAACTATGAAAATGCTAATAGAAACCTGGAAAAAGCAAGATCCAAAAACAGGGATATTCTAGCAGTGAGTTCATTAAATGATTAATATCTAATCTTGTTACATATTTTGAATATTTATGTATACATTACTCATTAAATACAGTATCATTACTAATTACCATATTAAAGGTTCTAATTATGTATTAACTCACTTTTTGTTAATAAAATTTTAGGTCAATATTGCTCTAATATTGGTATTGTAACATACCAATTTGTTGAATAATATAGCTTAATTTATATAATACATATTTTTTTCAAGAGGTTTGCAAAATATAGCACTGACTGTCAGAGTACTGTATTTCAGTAACCTAATATAACTTTTTTTATTAATAGCCTTTTGTAAAGTTTGCATAATTTATTTTTTACAGTTTACTTTGTAACTTACATTTTATTTAGATCACACATTTGCCAAGAAATTTAGTTATCTATTTGTCAAAACAATTTTGAAATATAGTTGTATCTGTATTTCATTTTTTTTTCTTTTTTTCTGTACTTGAATTCTTTGACACCAGTTTTGACAGTGTATTTAATGAGTAGTATGGTGGCTTGCCAGCATTGAGAATTTTTTTTTTCAAAATTGTACATTTCGGACAATTTGTAAACTAAAATTATTTTGTGATCCCTAAAAATCTTATGCTGCTAAGGCTCAAGATGTGGCTGCTGTAAGTATTTGGTATTGGTTCAGTTTGTAAAATTTGTAAATGCGGCCTAATTTTCTCTGTGTTTAATATTTATTTGAATATATAGGCTGAAGCTGCCCAGCAAGAAGCGTGTGATAAGTTTGAGCAGATGTCAGACAAAGGAAAAGAAGGTATTTTATTGCTTTTTAAATGTATACAATAACCATATGCAAGGTAACTAATGGTTAATTATGACATTAAATTAATTTTTTTAGCATATTTTATCCTGATAATGCTCTATGGATATTTAAATTAATACTTGGTTGGATCCTAAAATGCAAAAGGAACTTCAACACTTTTATATATCTTGCTATAGATTGTTATATTTAATATTTATTTATGAGTCCTTGTGGTGAAATAGGTTTATTGGTTAACTCTTCTTGTGTTTCAGTACTATTAGAAAGTAATGAAAACTAGACTTTTGTCATAAACAAGTGACTGGTATATATTACTGAATGGAAGGGAAGATTAGCAGATTACCAGTGGCTAAATAAAATCATGCAATTATATAAGGGCACTCAATGTGTATAAACACATACACCTATCAATGTTTATGATAGGCATATATATATATCAATATACACTCTTAAAGTAAATATCGTTTTCTACTTATCTTGACTGTTATGGAAATATGATGTTTAGGTTCTTGAGTTTCAGTCAGTTTCTTTCAACTTCTTAAGCCGAAGTTTCGATATCATATTTCCGTAACAGTCAAGATAAGTAGAAACTGATATACATATGGGGCAAGGATGGCAAAGTGAGCTAAAGCCTTTGCAATAGGTAATGAAAGTCGAGCGTGGTTAGTACTTGGAAAGGTGATCTGTCAGAGAAAAAGCCACAAGGCTCGAGTTTTGCATATTGTTATCTTCCCTCAACAAGTATAAGAGGCCGCCATCAGCCTACTGGAGGCAACTCACAAATATTGGGTACAGGAGCGACGATGATCTTACCTCGTTTATTATATTTGGGAATCGCATTGTGGTCTTCCAGGATTTCAATAATTTTTGTTTTATATAATGTTACGTGTTTATTGTTTATTTTTCCCAAAGTAGAATATTTACACACACCAGCTAGTTGATATGTGCACAAATTTCACCAAAAGATGACATGATCTAAAAAAAATTATCACTGGGAAAATTGGATAGTTGTAAAAACCTTTGCAAGCATGAGGGGTTCAATAAGATGAAGGTGCACATCGGTAATGCCAAGATCGGGTTGTGTATGGTAGAATTTTGAATGTGGTTTACAATTTTGGTTTGTTCCTGATGATCAGGCAATGGGCTCAAACCCTTACTGTGAATAACTAGACAGAGTAAATACAGTTTTGAGTGCAAAATAGCAAAGTTTGTTTACTTAAATTTTATTTACTCCTATGTTAATTTTTATAGTGAAAAGTTCTAGTTTGTTTATTTAACATCACTTTATTCTTTTATGGCTAATGGGATGTAGTTACAGTGGGAGCTCTAAATTTTGCCTATCCAGGTTTTATTAGGAAAAGGATTTTTAACGAGTATTGGACATTGTATAGGCTCAGGGCCCCTGTTTAACTTCCCTTCCAAAATATAGCATAACCAAGGATTTTTTTTCTCCCTATAAAAATCCTAGGATCACTGGCTGGGCTACGAAACCGTGATAAGTTCTTATAGCACTACAAGGCCTAAAATTTAGTCTAATACTATTGCAATAATTTAAAACAGTGTTTATGGAAATCTTAAATGGATTCTTTACCATCTTGATTATTACTGTTATTAGCCTGTCCACTTAAAGTATAATTTCTTTAATATTTAAAATATATTTATATTAATTTCATTATTATTTGGTAATGATTAAGGATCTTAGTTCCAGAATTGCTAGAACATATTATGAATTTTTGAGTATCATAACTTTATTTATTAGAATATAGTTTTCTTCTTTCTTTTTTTTTTCAAAAATACATTAAATTTTAACGCTGTAGATGATTATTTTATTTTTTTACTTTTATTTAAAGATGTATATCATTGTCATGTTTCCTTTTAAAATATATTTATAGAACATGTAACATTATTTATAGAACTTGTTGACTTTAAATCCCGAAGAGTCTCTGCTTTCCGTAAAAACCTAATTGACTTGGCTGAGTTAGAAATAAAACATGCAAAGGTAATGCTCTATTTTTATTTTCAAAACTTTTCATTTTAAAATCATTTGATGTACATAACCTGTATTTTTTCATATTTTCAGGCACAGATACAAATTTTGAAATCATCCATTACATCGCTTAAAAATGGAGAATAATCATTTTGCATGAGTTAACTGTTTTAAAAGACAATAAGTTAATCTATTCAATTTTATATATATATAAATATATACACACACACATACACATGTATGCATTCCATTTATCTGTATAGTTTTTGTATATGAGTGTTATTCTAAAAAAATGTATTTAGTCAAAATTTATGTTTATTCTAGTTTGTTATCCTTACCTTAAAAAGTAAATCTTTTGATAATTTAGATTTAATTATAAACTTTTTTAATATTTAGATGATTGAATTTATACAATTGGATATCATTTCACCTTAAAAATGCTAATTTTATGTCAATTGTAGTTTTTCCAAACAATGCTGCAAACTTCTTGATGTTATGAATTATTTTGTTATTTGCATGCAATAATCAGGAAAACATGTGATAATTGTAAAAGTTGTATCTTATTTTGAAGGTTTATATGCCTTTGTTAAATAAATAATAATATGTTACTAGTCGTTTTTTTAAAAACTAAGACTTTAATGTTAATGATATTTTAATTTGAACAGAAATCATCATACATTTCTATCACTTTAGTTTTTTGTAATGGTATGATAGTCATACAGTTCACAGTAAGTAAATAATACTAATAGTTTAAATAATACTTAAAAGTTTTATTATTTATATAAATACTTATATTTTTATTTTGAAGAGAAAAGATATGCCTCGGCCGGGATTCGAACCCGGGTCCTCTGTCTTACCGTGACAGGACTCTACCAACTAAGCTACCGGAGTTGATACCAGCCAGGGACAAATCTTTTCTCTTATATAATCCCATGTCCCCGTGTTCTCGCAAGTTTTGCGATGTATACACGAGAACGAATGTTCTTTGAACATTACTTTAGATATAGGAACTTGTTGACTTACATCATATTACTATTTATAATTAATTAGTTAGTTGTTTTAATTTTAAATATTTGTATTTTGAAGAGAAAAGATATGCCCCGGCCGGGATTCGAACCCGGGTCCTCTGTCTTACCGTGACAGGACTCTACCAACTAAGCTACCGGAGCTGATACCAGCTGGGGACAAATCTTTTCTCTTATCTGATCCCGTGTTCTCGCAAGTTTTGCGATGTATACACGAGAATGAATGTTCTTTGAACATTACTTTAGTTTTAGGAACTTGTTGACATATATCATATTACTATTTATAATATAGTTGGTAGAGTCCTGTCACGGTAAGACAGAGGACCCGGGTTCGAATCCTGGCCGGGGGTATATCTTTTCTCTTCAAAATAAAAATATTTAAAATTAAAACAACTAACTAATAACTTATAAATAGTAATAAGATGTATGTCAACAAGTTCCGAAAATTAAAGTAATGTTCAAAGAACATTCGTTCTCGTGTATACATTCCAAAACTTGCGGGAACATGGGATCAGATAAGAGAAAAGGTTTGTTCCCGGCTGGTATCAACTCCGGTAGCTTAGTTGGTAGAGTCCTATCACGGTAAGACAGAGGACCCGGGCTCAAATCCTGACCAGGGGTATAAAGATAAACAACATATCTTTTCTCTTCAAAATAAAAATATTTAAAATTAAAACAACTAACTAAAAAATTAGAAATACTTATACTTAGAAAGTATTATTAGTCATTATAGTTTCCATGATTGAACGAGGTATACAGGATAAATTTCTGTTGCACTTGCAATAATTATTATGCCCCACATTTCGTCCTTCCTTTATAATGTACTGATGACGAATGATTTGAATTTATTACTAGAGAGCCTGCATCTAAGGACATTGAATGTGGCTTGGAAAGTTTACTGAGCCTTTTTTTAGAGCAGCGAACAGTATATTAATATGGACAAGGATGTTAAAACGGATTAGTTATTGTTTGTTGATGAAGGCTCATGATCAAATAGTTATTAATGTCGAATGAAAGTTAGTCTTAAAAACTATTTTATTAAACCAGGTGTTTAATTATTAATTGTAAAAGGGTGTTTGGTGAGAGCCAGGAGCCATTCGAGTTCTACCTCCAGACATTCGAAAACTATTTCAACATACACCAGATTGCGGGAAATACATCCGAATTGCAGACCATTCGTTCACGGATTCTTATAGGTTGTTTAGGGTCGCGGACCTATCAACTCTTGGCCAGTTTATGAACATACAAACTTACACAAACAGAAAGAAGGTACAAGAATACAACGTTATATTGATGCTTTATATATGTTATAGTTAATGCCTTTATAACCGATTTTATACCTGTTTGTTTTAGTTGATAGAAACTGATACCCTACCACAACAGATTCTTATGAATAGCAGTTTTTGAGGGTACTTCAATCATCATACTCCAATCCCTCTCCACTGCTGTGCACTATGGGGCTGCCTTCTATCGAGCTATGGTGTTCACCCAGTGATCCTATCACCCTGTCCAGTATAGCCCTCGGTTCCTGCCTACCTTCCAGGTGATCCCTGCCCTTCTTCCCTCCACTCATGTCTCATATGTCATCCTGAAAGTTCTTTTTGTATTCATCCTAAGGAGGTGCCCAAATCATCTAAATTTATTTTTTTCTAGATTGGTTTAATATACCTTCGACTTGATTTATCACAGTATGGATCCTGGTCTTCCTTTCAACCTTTCTCAGGTACCTCATTTCCATTGTCTGAATCTGCCTTAGTAGAGTAAGAAGGGATGATCAATAATGCTGACCAGTATATGGACTTCTTCTATTCAGAAATACTTTTTGGAGCAGTGGAGCATTCTTCCTGTTGCTCAGTCTTTGCTGCACCACTTCATCAATACAGCCACTTTCATTTATCAAAGTGCCTACATCCCGTTCCATGTTGAGATGGCAGTATATGGAATTGGATTCCTCTGAATATGGAGTTCTGTCTCTTTAAAACAATGCGCGCTAGATCTGTCTTTTTTTTCTTGCTGAACTGCTACACTACAACAATCAGCCTTTTTGTAAAAAAATTAAATGACATGCAGAATTTAATGCTCTATCAGCCTATATTAAAAAACAAAAAAAAATTGCAATTATTTTTTTAACTTGAAATTTTTAATGTAATTCTTGTTTCTCTCCTCTCTATAACTTTATTTTTAGAAACATTGCTATGAATTTTTTATGACAGCAGGTGTGACCTGAATTCCTAACACGAAAAAAAATGTTAATTTTAATGTATCCTCCAGGGGACAAATTACACCAATAGACTACTAAATGAAGATGATACTACACTGAAATATATTCTTTCACTTAGGAGATGGGAGTTTTGTTATCATTGTAAAGAAAGGAGTGAAAATAGTGCTTGAATATGTTCCCAGAAACTTTTTTTTGCATATTCACATCAATTAAGAAACATAGTGGAGAAAATGGACAGGATTAGGTCAATGAGTTGCAAATAAAAGCATATTTATGTAATAAGTATTTATTTAAGCCAACTTTTCCGACCAAATTTCAGGGCTGTGAAACAAAAACAATTATAATATAACTACAAACGATACTATGCATATTAATAATGATATAGAATAGGAATATTAAATTAATATAAAACAATAAATTTAATTATACACCTACCATAGGAATGATGAGGTAAGATAGAGCTAATTCATGAAAGGAAAAGGGAAGCAAGCAGTGATGTTCTTCTGATGCTCCTGCATGTTATGTTTTGATAGACCTGTCTAATTTATTGTATAATTCTTTACACATCGGAGTATACCTAAGATTTTATGACCGGTCTATTATGAATATAAATGGTATGTATTTATTTATATTATTCCAAAAACAATTTTTGATGCATTTCACTGGCTTCATTATTTTTACAAGTACACGCAAGGGAATGGTATTATTCTATTTTGTATGGTGATTTCGATATATCTATTTTACTGTAAATATTAATTACAAATTATAATTAATATTTAATAAAAAAAAATCGTAGGTAATACAATATTTTGTATTTTATTTTTATAATATAAATTCTTCAGATCGAAAGTTGATATTAATGAAAAAGTTATTTATACTATTCTTATAATTACTGATCTCAATCCTGGCATTGACATCTCAGCAGAGGCATTTATATCCCATTTACATATACCATGTTCATTTATTAAAAATTAGTTAACTGCTACATTTGCCGCACTGACTTCAGACTGGTAAGTAGGGTAGAGGTGCATGCAGCTCATCCACATTCAAAAATGAATTGCATAAACTTTATGTGTCCCGCAATGATCGAACATAGATTGAAATTAAATTTAAACTGTACTTTGTATTACGGTTGTATCAAAAATTGAGAGACTGTTAAAGTTCAAAAATTCCTCACAGGCTACTTTTTAAAAATTGAAGTAGTCTTTTTTTTTCATGTTGCAACAAAATTGACGTTTGTAATTTTTTTTTTGTTACTGATATAAGTAACATCTGTTGTCATTGAAATAGTCTCTAAATTATTACAGCAACTGAAGATGCATGAAATGGACCATGCCAGAAAAATGGAAAAAAAACTAAACAGAGATAAACAAATTTTTCTAATTTTGTTGAGCATCTATAAAAAATTAGATGGAGTTAATAGCCTGGTTCCTAAATTACATTCTTGAATTTGTCATTGTAGTTCAATTAAGTAGTTAAGAATTAGTCAAATATTCATTAAAATTCAGAAAATTAATCAGAATAGGTAATTGTCAACATTGAACATGGAAGCAATTTTTTTCTAAAAAAATAATAATGGTTAACAATAAACATTTGGAATTGATTATAGGCATACAAAGATAAATAAAATAATTGAAACTTATAATTATATTTAAAAAACATTTATCCTGAATTATAAAATAAAAAATTTCCTGAAACTGGCCGGACATTAAATACTAAAAACAAATTAAATAAATAAATCAATGTAGACACTTCAGTAAACTGAAACAGAAATAAATTATTGATCCCTATAAGATTTTCAGAATCTAAATAAATCATACTAATTGTTCTAGGTACCCGTGAGATTCCCAATATTTTTCAAAGAGTATTTTGCTGTACCTCGTTCAAGAGGTTTAGGCTGTGAAGGATCTGGCTTCCAACCTAAAAAATAAATTATTTGAAAGGTAGCTGGTATTTTCCCTTCAGAACCATACAGTTGATTGTAAATTGCAGCTGCAGCCATAATTACTTCCCTGTTAAGATGTTTACAGCGATTCCAAGAACAATTATTTTCTCCCATACCTATAAGTAAGAGACTTTAAAAATTATCACAAAGAAAAAATTAAAATTTACTAGCTTAGACACATGCATTCAAATTAATCTATCATAAACATTCAAATATGAAGTTATAAAAAAAAAAATATAATAGTGTAGTTAACTGGCATTTGAAGATTTTACCTTTTTCTATTGTCGCTTCAGAATAAAACTACCTAATTCCATCAATTACTGTGAATTTGATAAACAAAATAGCCAACCACTATCAATAATACTTACAATATATTTTAAAGAAAATTCACTAAAATCTGGCAAGTTTATGCAAAAATAAAGAATTCTTCTAATGTGGAAAGTCAAACAAATTAGTTTATATAAGGTTGGGGAAAAAGAAATCTATTATTTTCTCAGTAGATAGCTGTAGTGATTGGTATCTCCTAAAGTATCGATCAAACAATTGCAACTTTATGCTCATTGTCGAGGTGACATTTCACACTAAAAATATTCTTTGGGTGTTTTATGTTTGTTCCATTCAGTTGTGAGTTACAGGGTATTAACAATGGAAGTCAACAAAGAGAAAATTCGGTACATTTTACATTTTTTTCTTTGAGTGCCGATACTGTAACAGCTAATTATGTGCAATTTTGGTTTTGTCGATTCCGTTCAGCCATTTTTGATGTGTAAGATACACCTTGCACAGCCAGGCCCGTCATCGAAAATGTCGATAAAATCACAGAAATAACCAAAGTTGACCGGCATGTTAGTACTTGTTCCATCGCCCAGGAGCTAAAGATTGACCATAAAACAATTTGAAACCATTACCGCATAGTTGGAATCAAAAAGAAGCTCGATGTTAGGGTGCCACACCAAGAAACATGATAGATAGAATTTCCATCAGCAAAGCCTTGGCCAAACGGAATGAAATCGACCCATTTCTTAAACGGATGGTGACTGGGAATGAGAAATGGGTCACATACGACGATATTGTGCGAAAACGATTGTGGTGAAGCAGCTCAAACCAGAACTAACGGCCAAGAAGGTTCTACTGTGTATTTTGTAGGACTTGAAGGAATAATTTATAATGATTTGCTACCGTATAGCCAAACACTAAATTCAGATCTCTACTGTCAACAACTGGACCATTTGAAGTTAGCAGAATTGGCCAACAGAGAAGGTGTTGTGTTCCATCACGACAACGCAAGGCCACACACGTCTGTAGTGACTCGCCAGAAACTCTGGGAGCTTGGTTGGGAAGTTTTAATGCATCCACCATATAGTCCAGACCTGGCACCAAGCGATTACCACCTTTTTCTCGCATTGCAAAACTTCCTGAGTGATAAGAAATTGGGATAAAGAGAAAATTGTGATCTATTGCTGGAGTTTTTCACCAATAAGGACCAAGACTTCAATGAGAGAGGCATTATGAAGCTACCTTTAAAATGGCAACAAATTATACAACAAAACGGTGCATATTTGATCCAAATGGGACCATCCGAAACATCTAACTTTAAGTATTGAGTTTCACGCAAAAATAATGGATTTCTTTTTCCCCAACCTATAATGTTCATATCGTTAAAAAAAAAAGTGAAATAAAAATCTGTAAACTAACCGGAGCTGAGCTACTTCTTCAATATAGCAGCAAAATAAGTCATTATTATTTAAACATAATAATGTCAAATAAATTAGCAATTAATTATATTTGTTAAATGAATTAACACTTCCAGAAAGTCTAATGCACCCTACCATTATATTAAAATTAGTATTTCTCTTGTAAAATTTTAATTAAAAATTGTTCATTATTCCCCTTATTAATCTAGAAAGGAGTAAAAAATACTTATAAACATTTCCAACTAAACAAAAATTAACAACATAATTAAACTTTATAAGTAATAAATCATTTTTTAACCTTTCAAATCCCAAATAAGTTCAAACATGGAAGGATAACCTATTACAAATTCATCTGTATCCATAGTTATAAGTGTAAAACCAGCTTGTGATAAGAGTCCTCCAATATCATTTATCATAGTAAATGGAGATATATGTGATGATAATCCTCCTAACCTTTCTGAATCTGCAAGCTGAAGAGATGACCTATAAAAGTTTACCATACATAAAAATTAATAAAACATTAAAAATGGCATACAACATAATTTAATGGATACCATTTATGACTACAAACAATTATACATCCCATCCATATTCATCAAATACATCATTATTTGTCTCAGATTTCTGTCTTCACCTAATGTCTCAATTTATAATGCTCAATCGATTTATAATCCTAGCGCCAAATGTTTTTTTGGCAACAACGTTAAGCACCATTGTATGATACCTTCGATCAATACATATCAAGTTTAACTTATAATTTGAGGACATCCTTCTTAAAAAATGCAACATTAGAAATTGTGTTTCTTTCCAAAGTAGCAACATATGCTGAAACTGCCATAAGTAAAAAAAATTAAAATCATCTCGCCTTTAAAAGTAACTTTTTTTGGAAATGAGACAATGTTCTTTCCTTTTGTTAACTACAAAATTCTTACTCAGGGAACCTCAAAATGTATATATTTCAATACTTTACATTCCTATTGTTTAAATATAGAGGTAAATGAAAACATTGTTTTGTCATTGAATGTAGTCATGGAGGGCAGGATCAGCCAGCCTCTTTTACTAAACTGAAATATTCATATTGATAATAAAAAATTTATATATATATATATATTTAGGATAATCAGCTGAAACTTAATTACTCTGAACAGCAACTTCCCATTTAAATGTTACTCAATAGATATAAAATCTATGCTATCCATATATTTCTATTAAGCATATCACAAACATTATTGGTACAATGACTAAGATTCAAATCAGCCATCATTAGATATACATATTTATCTAGCTATTTTAAGAAGGCTATACTGACTATAAAAGCACATTATGATCATTTGGCAGGCATTCAAAAATATGCCAAAATAAAATATAAACAGCAATTATACCAGTTTTTTCACATGAATGAATTGAATCAATGAATTTTCTTTTGCAACTATTAAATGTAAAATATTTAACCAATTATCTCCGGACACGTGCAATTATAAATTATTTTTGGTACCTGTGCCACAGGTTGTCGCTTCGAGTTGAGTTACTACAAGTTTTACAAAAATACAAGTTACCGTGAGCTTAAGTATGAAAAAGAGAATGTAATTATGGGTATTTAGTAAAATTTTGGTAATCATTTCATCAAGAAATAAAAGTTTCAACTAACATTTTAAGTATAGATGATTATCTTGAAGAAATGATAACCGAAGTATACACATTTCTCATAATTATATTCTCCTTTTGAAACAAAAGCTCACAATAACTTGGATTGCGATAAGTTTCAATACATACATATAAATATTACATGTGCTTGTACATAATGGAACTATTTAAATGTTAATCAGATTACCTCAACTCATACAAAGTATCACCACCAAAAAGTGCTCCCAAAAAGGCACCATCATTTTTAAGACATTTTATCACTTGTTTGAAAGAACTTGGTAAATCATTAACCCAATGTAAAGATAAACTAGAAACAACCAAGTCTATGGTACTTTCTTCAAAAGGAAGATCTTCCTCATTTACAACTTGCTTTGTAACATTAACTTCTGCCTCAGGAAGAGAAGCTTGCTCAAGGGTTGAATTACACATATCACACATAGTTAGATTTTCAACACTATCTGCTATAATATGTTTAGAAACATAACCTCTTCCACAGCCTAAATCAACTACATTTTTGAATTTCCTATTAATATCGAATATGCGATCAGCCAGTCTCCACCCAACTTCTTCCTTCAGATAATCATACACTAAGACATTTTCATTGTTTGACGCCCTAGATTTTTGCATAAGTTTAGCCTTCCTATCAAAAACATTTAATATATTCTGCCCATTTTTTATAGATGTGGTAAAATGTCTTCTATGCATCAACAGTGAATATTTACAAAAATTTAAATTTATCACCATATTTTAATAAACACTAAGAGTGCGCCAATAAAAAACTTTGTTGCAACCGAGCATTTTCACTTCATCAGAATTACGCACCGGCTATTTTCCCTTCTCAACTGTTTACCAGGACTGTACTAACCCCTGCAGCATAAGCAGTGGTGGTTGACTTATTTCTATCTTCGTGTTTAGGAAGGAAGATAACCCTCACATTCGCGAACCAAACGGCGCTCTGCGCCCTCTCCTAATGGGGCGTGGTTTGCGAACATGGTCGCTCAGAAAGTGTTCCTGAACGTTTAGGCGAACCTTAAAGGAACAACATGTAATTTTGAAAGCAGATTCCAGAAGCCCTTCTCATTTTTGGTAAAATTAATTTTATGAAGAGTGAGGTAAACACGAATTACCTCACTCTTCATAATCCTACGATCTAACACCTTAATAATAAAGCGGGCACTACATAATTTTTCTGCGAATGTCTTCCTCAAACTTCGAAAAACTTTTTAACTTGGTGGGGCTACTATTTAAAGAAAATACATTTAATTCCGAAATGCTGCATCTGCTCAGGATAAACCCGCCTTGATTTTACGATTTTTAGATAGTTTTACTAGTTTCAAATACTTTAAAATTTCGAAGAAAGCTATCAGCACATGTGTTCCTGAAACAATCACTTCTGCACTACAACCGATGAGGGGTTTAGATTTTAGTGCGTGGTAGAAACTGCACTGTTTCTTGGAAAACGGTTGTGCATGGATGTGATTTGTCCTAGATCACGTTCAACCGCTAGATTTTTCCTCCAATACTGGGTACCTACATTATAGGGGCTGGGGAGCCTCTGGAGAGTCCCGAATTCAATAGGACCCATCTTCGCCATTTCAACAAATGAAATAAAAGTCCGCCTAGCTGCAGGAGTTGAACCCAGAACCTACGGCACGGCCGCTCAGTGCTCTACCATTTCAAAATACAACTTAAAAGTAAGTTAAAAGATAATATGTTTGATTTAACCTAATCCCTTTATTAGATATTATTAAAAATTAACAGACATTTTGAAACTATGAAACTCAATAATCTAATAACACTATTCAAAATATTTAACCATAGTCGCTAGCGTCAAAGGATGTATCATATTGTGACAAACTAGCTAGAGAGCCAACATTTTTCGATATCCTGACAGTAAAAAAATCATTTTATTTTTACACACAGCAGGTTTTGCCATACCAGATCTAATGTCCTTCCAAATATCTTCTTTCAAATTCTTAAAATTTAAATCTCTAGGATTCCAGAATGTTGGAAATTTTTTTAAAAGTCATTTTAGAACTAGACATTTTTCCTCTGTCCACTCCAGTACCCGATTTTGTCGCACGTTACACTTTACACAAATGGTACACACTACGAACGCTCCTCTGATGCCGTCCATGAACCTACTGCGATGCCATTTGAGTTCGCAGTAATATCTACAACCTTAGGAGCTCATAAGAAAATTCACGAAATTCTTCGCGCTCGGAGCCCAAAACGTATCCGCAGAAGGTTCGCGAAAATAGCGGATATCCACCTTTAGATGGTGAGGGTCTTACCTACATCTGCAGCTTTCCCTCAATTATTCCCCTTTTTACTAATTAAAAAAATAAAACTAATTAATTCCAAGCTACATAATGTTCATGCTAATGGGGAAATGCGCAGGCCCGGCCACTTCCTTCCACCCGTAGACAAACTCCTTAAAGAAGGGGTACTTGTCTTCTTCCATCAACCGGGGGAAGTCATCCTCGGCGAGGGCGAAGATCCTGGTTTTCCTAGACAACCTGGCACGGTGTTCTTCCACCGCGGTGCAGGAGAGCACAACGTGCTCCGCCGTCTCAGGGACTCCACAAGCGCCTCATGTGACACCGTCCTATAGGCCTTAGAGACTCTCAGCAGAGCCAGTCTCTGGATGGTCGCCAGCCTCCTCTTCTGCTGCAGCGTGAGGTTACGGCTCCACGCAGGGGATGCATATATCAGGATACCCAAGACCACGCCTTTGTAAATGGTCATAGTTGCCGGGTACCTGAGGCCCCAAAATACACCCCCTATTCTTCCCAATCCATTAAGTGACAGGGTCACCCTATCTTTCAGGTATGCTAGGTGAGGGGTGGCGTCGAAGTTTCTCCTAAACTTCACGCCTAGGTACTTCACCTCCTCACCTACCCTAACTCTTTCTCCCTGGATATAACTCTTTATCCAGTATGATAGGGTGAGCCCTGTCTGTGGAGCCTCTCAGTAGTATGGCCTGGGTCTTGGCTGCGGCCATACTCAACTTTCTCCTCACGCACCATTCCGCTACGAGACTGGCGCACCTCTCCGCTTGAGTCTTCAATCTGGGTCTGCTGTTCTCGGCCACTAGGACTGCCAGGTCGTCAACGTAGGCCGTGGCAAGGAACCATTCATCTTCTAGCTCCCCCAGCAACTGGTCGAACACAAGCTTCCACGGGGCCGGCCCCAGGACCGACCCTTGTGGGCAACCTCTCTCTATTCTTATCTCCACCTCGTAGTAGCTACCCCTCACCCTGACGCTCCTGTCACTGAGGTAGCTACTTACGAGGGAGTACAGATTGCTGGGCGTGTTGAACTATTGGAGCCGCTGGAGTACGCAGGGCCACCATACACTGTCGAAGGCGGAAGTTACGTCAAACAGTACGAGCATGACGCACTTCTCCGCCCTCGCATGCCTTACTGTAGATTGGGCTAAGTTGCGAAGAGTCCTAAACACTTGATAATCGTTGGTCCGTCTTTAGCGTCTGCTAGCTGCGTCGCGCTTCCTCTGTAGTTCTTATTTGTTTTGACCCATCCAAGAAGCGGGTAATCGGCGGAAGGTTGCAGTTTTGAGAGGAGCATGGGTGTCCAGGATACTAATAAGATAGGAAGTAAGTGTGTCAACCATGGAATCAATAGTGGAACAGGAAGACGGGTGGTTAGCCTATTCCTAACACCTTAGCCTGCTCCGCCATTCCAGCCTATTTTTTAACATATCAAAGCTTATCTCTACTTTCAGGGCACTATCCGTAATGGTATAAGGTTGGAGAGCATGCTCTGCAATTCCACCTGCTGTAACCTCCTACATTTTTCAGTGGTTCTTTCTTTTTTGGACGGAATATTCTACACAATACATTACTTTTGAAAAAGAAGTTGTTCATCACATAAATATTTTTATTTTGAAGAGAAAAGATTTGTCCAGGTCCAGGATTCAAATGTATACAAGGGGAAGAATGTTCATTGAACATTACTGTAATTGGGATCTTGTTGACATATTCATTATATTATTTATAATTTATTTTATTTTGAAGAGAAAAGATTTGTCCAGGGGCCGGGATTCGACCCGGGCCTCCCACGTTTCCATCCTGCTCTGCCAACTGAGCTAGCAGTATCAAATGTACTTATTTTATTTATATATAGATTAATAAATTATTGCATGGGGGCACTCAATGTTTCACAGAAAGCAATATTTAAATTGACATAGTTCTAAATTGTAACAGTTGAGTATAAAATTATTAAGGTGTTCATACTTTTGGTACAATTTAAAATATTTATCCCTGCATTAAAAAAATAAATAGTGTATATGTATTGTATGATGATGATTCTTCAAAATATCATTCGGAAGTTTAAAATGGGTAGCAAGGAGCTAAGTGGAATGGAAATGATCTAATAAATGTGAATCATTTGAGAATCAACATGTGAAATGTCACCTTAAGACACATTTAAATAACAAAATTAAAATTTATTTCCTTTATAAGGAACAAGATCATTGCTAACATTATTAAAAAATAAGTAAATAAATGGGGATTATTTAAATAATAAACCAATAATTAGGAATAAAAAAAATGATCATAAATTTTAATTATGCATAAAATATTTCATTTAAAAACAGAAACATAAATATAATTACATGTTTAATTTGCTTTTTCAATATCATAAAAATCTTTTAAACTTAATTTATCAACCAATGGTGGTTCTGACTGATCTAAAATTTCTGGGTGTGAATTCCAAAAGTCATCTTTAATAATATCACAATAAAGGGATATAATAACAGATTGATGTTTATCAGCTCCTTCGCAACTCATACGTTTCCTTACTAATTTAGTACCTTTTCTAAATATTTCTGGTTCATTGTTATAATTGATATTGAAGTCCTTAAACAGTAATTCATTTTTGTCTTTTGAAAATGTGCCTCGAAGTTTTTCTTCAGCCTTAAAATAAAAATAAATTAATACAAAAATTATATATATGGAAGCTGTGTGTAGAAAAATATTATGTATTTAAATGTGCAGTTAATAATGTGTGTAAAAGAGATGAAGATGGTATGTTCCGAATCCAAAGACAAAAGTAAGACCAGTATCATTGGAGGATCGATCCGGGTATCTCTGGGAGGTAGGCAAATATAACAGCTACGCTGGAGATGAAACCAACCATCTGAGAGTATATTTTTATTTGAGAATTAATGATATAAATTAAAGAAATAAATACGGCCGGATATATTGGAGATAATAACAGTCATTTAAGGATGCCGGAGGTGCACCAAAGATAATGAAGATGAAGCTTCTAGGAGCTTATAGAATTAGGGTATCCTTAGGTACTTTGAATCTACACCAAACACTAACCAAGACCTTTAAAAGGGAGTAAAAAATCCTTGGTTATCAGAAGGGACATTAAATGGGGGTCCCGAGCCTATACAATGTCCGGTACCCATTAAAAATCCATATCCTAATTAAACCAGGATAGGCTAAATTTAGAGCTCCCAATTTAGGATCAGCCATAGCAGCATAAAGTGAACAAACAACAAACAATAATCAAGACATCATTGAAACTGAAGCTCTTTTTTCAAATATCACTTAAGCTTCTTTAAGAGTAATTACTGAATATATTTTAAGTAACCAGTCTTATCATTAGTTGAAAGATTTGTAATTGGTCCAATTCAACCAATTTTGGGGCAATACTGCATTGCAACTGCCTTACCAGTAGCAGTTACTGCACAAGTTGTGCATAGCACCTGCTATCTATTAAATAACAATATTAATAATTACTTGAATTATTAAAAGTATAATAATAGTAGTAATGAATACTTAATGTATATGAAGGCTCAATGCTGATAAAGCCAATTGGTTTTTACAAGCCCCTCTCCACAGAAACCAAAAGTCATAAAAACACCCTTAGGCAATACCACCAAAATTTTGTTCTACCCATAGGGTTGTTCCAGTTGGTTCAGTCCTCACTAACATTTAGGAAATTGAACATTTGTAAACCCATTTCAGCCATTACGATCTGATCAACTTAAATATATTGAAAGATGTGCTCAGCAATTCCAAGTCATCAGCATAACTAACACCAGAAATTTTACCACCTAAACAAACTACAATTAACTCGTAATTTCAATGGCAAATCCTAGATCTTTTTAGAAAGAAAAGGTGAGGGAAACCAAACCACATTGTTTTAAACTCTAGCAACCCTCAAACGCCTTAGAAAAGTAATTACTGGTTTTAACTCTGACATTCGTCAGACATACATGAAACTGACAGTGGTCAACATGTCTTTATGAAGTGTACAGGCTTTCAGGCAAAACTATGTAGCTTTGGCATAAATGCCAACCTTGAGATGATCATAAAAATCATTAGCCTTTTTGAAATCTATATCCTAATAATTACCCTAAGGGGAAATTTTTAAACAACTAGTAGTCTTCAACAATTTTCTTGGAGTATTCCATGATTCAACTAATCAGAATAGACTAAATATTTTATGGTAAAAGAAGGAATCAAATTCTGTGACACTCATTGGTCCTATTTCGTCAATAGCAATAAGTATTGTTTTATTCAAGAGAATCAAGCTCTTTTCCACGCCTTTATTGTTGGGTTGGGTAGCTATATAGCTACATTCTCTTCCTCTTTACTATGTTCACAAGAATTATTTAGGACTTATATCTGACAGCCTTTTAGCAACTCTCCTTCCCCAATGTCTAAATGATACCCTCTATCTATGTGAAGACATAGGTCAATTAATCGTACATGTAAGATAAATAGTAAGCCCTCCTTACAAGTGCGATCTCCTTTATTGACTGCACCCTGTCGAACTATCATCTATAGTCAGTTTTAATACCCGCCCTTACATATCTCACCTCATTAGAGTTCGATTTCAAACGATCTGCTGTAATTAAACTTTGTATCTTCAACATCCCTACTCCTAAATTTTTAATGTTCAACTTGCTTTATGAACCTTATGAAGCAGTCTTTAAGTGAAGAATAGGAGACTGGATTACCTAGGATAATGAGCATTTTAGCTCGGAAAGGTCAAGGACTGTGAATCCATTATGCTTTGCTGTTAGGAGTTACAGCTGATAATGACTGCTATACTTTTATTGTAATTTTTAAATAATGATGGTTATTAATAATAACTAGCGATTCATATAAATACTATTAGTCTCTGACACAAAAAGGAATATTACCTCAATTTAATGCATAGTAAAGCAGATATAATAATAATAATTAGTTTATATAATTGAACTAAAAATTATTTCTAAATAATTAAGAAATCAAATATAATAAACAATCCATTTTTTAAAAAATTGAAGTTAAACAAACTACTAAATCTTTAATATATTACAGGTAATACAATATATAACAATTTAAGTTAATCACCTCAAATGGAGAAAGTCCCATTTTTAATACTAAAGACCAAAAACAAGTATTATACAGATTATTGACATGGACATCTGCTTGTCTCCAACTAAAATAGTCCCTCAAATTTTGGTCAGTTGGATATAGTACAATTCGAGCATCAAAAGCTGGGGGATAAATTAATTCCTTATTAGAAAAATACTTATTCCAAAAGAAAACATATGACGATGAAAATATACTGTTGACTAAGGATAATATTTTATCTGATCTACGATTAAAAATATTAGTCTTCTTTTTAAATACAAAACTGAACTCATCACTGTGACCAAAAGCAAAATTAATATCAGAAAATTCTCTCATCACATTAACTGCAGCATTTGCCATCAACTTTAAGCCATTGATATCATTTGGTTTTTCAAAATTGTGTATTTCACTAAATTTATGAAAATTTTTTCCATCTATTCTAACAACAATCCAACAGTTCTTCAAACATTTGTTTTCTTGCTCAAAATAGCGAACATATTCGAATTTACTTTTGGCCATGACAAAACTTCATGCAAAAGATATTACCATATAGAACTGATATAGAATAGAAAATAAGTAAACTTATGAAAACAATTACAACATGGAAAAAAAAGTGTTAGAGTAACAATGAACGTCAAAACTTATAATTTGTAAATTGAAAGTGTAAGCGCACAACAGGTTAGATATATATTCACAACGACTTCCACCTTGGAGAAAGAAAGTTATCATAAGTACAAGAACTGATAACATTATTAAACTTTACGAATTATCGTAATTGTCGTGTGATTATAGATGGTTTTATGTTTTTAATGGCATGGTATAGAAAAATTGCAAATAGGAAAATAGTGTGAGCTAATGTAATATGTATACTTGAGTTGGTTATTTATAAAGTTCATGCGCTTAGCTCGAGAAGCTAAATGTAGAGCAATTTAGTACAATTAAAGTTTTAAAAAAATAGCATTTGGCAAAGACGCTGATTGAAAAATTAGAAGGTGACAATGACTAAAAATGAATTCAAATTCTTTTTAAAACAACATGAAAAATTGATCAAGTAAAATAGATAAAAGTCGTGCATATTCATAAAACTATTAGATAGTAATGAAGCGAAATCACGGTTACGAAGTATAAATCTTAAGCCAAATCAGTGATTTTTTTTTTATTTTCCTTTTTTGTTTACATTGGTAATAGCTAAAGGGAGTTCTACAGGAAAGCTAGAAATTTACACAAGAATTATTAAAGAAATGGGCAGGATTTTGAGAAAATTGTAAAGAAAACACATTGGCGTTGTTGGCCCAGATATTCAAGCGGATAGAGCAGAAAACAGAGGAATAAGAGAACTATTTTCAAAATAAGGTGTGATTGTGCATTCATCTAGAGATCAAGAACTCAAGGACCAGTTGTTCGAAAGAGGTGATGTGAACTTGGTAATCATCTTATGACAAAGCCCTACCTATAGGTTCATGATTTGCGTGAATCCTGTCTTCAAGGACAATCAAGCTAGAGAGGAAACAAAATCAGGAAATAGGCTTGAGAACTTTGCGAATTTGCAATAACAATAATTTATAATAAAACCGGTCACTTAAGCGCCCTTCTACATCAAAGAAGTGAAACTTACTTGAAAAAATTAATAGGAAATTTTTGGAGCTGTCGAAAACATTACAGTTCCAGAAACAAAAAAATGTATGTCAATTTCTAGGAAAAATAAATTTTCATCATAAATTTTCTACCACAGTACAATTATCATGGATCCGTGATACAATTTATTAAGGAAAGACGTGAAGTTTATTTGGCCCACAGAATGTGAGGAATCATTTAAAAAAATAAAGGTTACTACATTCAGAACTACATCGAAATATCTTTGACCTCTAACTACCCATAAACACTGATGCTAATATCAAAGGAGAGGGAGCGGTGCAAAAACACGAATATAAAAACGGGGACAGTAAGTCGGGTGCTTATTTTTAAAAAATGAACAGAAGCTGAAAAAAAGAAGAAAGCGATATACCTAGAATGTCTGACAATAAAAGAAACTGTGAAATATTGGCAGCACTGGGTTATGGAAAAACAATTTATAGTCTACTGAGATCATAAACCATTAGAAAATATGAACATCAATCAAGGCTAGAACTGACGAGGAATTAGGTGATTTGACATATTATTTATCCCAATATAATTTACTATCACCTCCTCTCTGGTGATTTATGCCCCAGAAAACTAATCTCCCCCTTACCAAGGAAAGACTTCTTTGCCGATAGTTTCAGTCATAATTCCTCTTGAATACACTTTCCAGGTGCTTGATATGTTCTTCCTCTGTTTTGCTAAATAGAAGTAAATCGTCCATGTATATTTGACACATGTTGTCGTCGATCCCTCGCAACAACTGTGCCATAAGCTTTTGAAATGTAACAGGGGCATTTTTCAGTCCAAACGGCTTCTTCGTGAATTCATAGTATCCGCGTTCGAACGTGAATGCCTTTTTCGCCTGATTTCTCGTGTGCATTATAATTTGATGGTACCCTCCATTTAAATAAAGGGTGCTAAATATTATCCAATAAATCCTCAAATCGTGGGATTGCATACTTTCGTCCATTGTATATTCATTTAAATTCCTTTAATAGATACCACTCTACACTTTTCTTCCTTTAGTTTCTCTAGTAGAGTACATGTACGGACATTGTCTTCCAATGCGTCCCTCTGTACCGCACTCGAAGTATACTGCGCTACCAGATGTCCCGGTTTACCGCACCCATGAAATGCGATCTTTCCTCTTGCTAAGCTGACTCCTCCTGAAACTTGGCCTAAATCTATCATTTCTCGTCCTCTCTCTTCGGTATACTTCAGCCCCCTTCTTCTTCCAGACTGCTGGCGGGGGCCGATTTCTTATATAAGAGATCCGATTATCCTGTTCCTCTCCTTCGGTCCTGGCTTTCTCATCTTGCGAACTTGAGTCCATCATGTCCTGGGCGCACGACCAGTCTCTAGGCAGTCCTTCTTTCTTGCCCATTTCACTGGCTAATTGGATTTTCAAAGTAGTTGACACGAATGCCGTCCTGATTTTATTTCTTTTATTTTATACCGCGACCTGTGTGACGAAAATATGTCCAAGGTGTTTGGTTACACACTTACGAGTGACCAAGAATCTGTGGTCCTCACGGGATTTGCGGACGACGAGGCTGTTTACGCGATAAGGGTGTCGCAGAAAGAATCATCAACAGCGTCCAAAGGATACTCGCGGAGATTGGTTTGGCTGTCAACCCAAGCAAGAGTGTGGGTATCTTGATTGAAAAAGGAGAGCTGCGGAGGACTACGGTCTCCCTTGAGAATGGAGATGTCATCCATACATGTAAGGCTGAAGAGCGAATAAAATATTTAGGATGTACATTCTCGGGAGAGACTGTATTCGATGAGGAAGCGGTGAATAAATTAAATGAAAATTCAGACAAATTAGTGAGCTCTTGCCTACTCAAACCGGAACAAAAGATCAACGTTGTCAATCAGTACCTCTTCCCGGGACTTACCTATCCTCTCCAAACCGCGCCACTAACAAAGATACGTCCTGCGGTGTTAGAAGGCATGGATGTAAATATCCGAAGAAGTATCAAGGCCATTATCGGGCTCCCAGCAAATACCTCTACTGCCATGATGTACGCACCGAGGAGGTATTGAGGCCTGGGACTGATCCGCTGTCAATGGGAAGCTCCATTGCAAAATTGGTCAATTGCCCAGCGACTGTCTAATGTCCCGGATGCCCTGTTCCAGTCTATATTTAATTATGAAGCTGAAGGAGCTCAATGTGTTAAATGACTGGGAGTTGATCAGGGCTTCCAAAGCGTGAGAGCTCTACGATAGTCGCTGCGAGAGAATTCTTACGAAGAATGGGCTAATTGCAGATGGTAGAGCGTTAGAGTCCGTCATTTCAAGGAGACACCGAAAGCCAACAGGTATATATGTGAGAACCAGCTACTCTCTGGGTCGGAGTGGACCAACGCCCTAAAACTGAATATTAACTATGCGCCCCTGCGTGGAGTCCCAGGAGCCAGCGGACAGGCGAGAGAAGTTGGGCCCCTCTGTCTCAAATGCGAGTCTGAAACACCAGCCCATGTGGTGGGTAAATGGCCCAACAACTCCTTCCTCATAAAACGCCGACACCATATGGTCAACACGATTTAATGAGGCTCCTTTAAGAAAAATACTTCGCCTGCTTTGACGAGGTCTATTGTATCGAAACCGAGGGGTCCACAAGATATGCGGATATTGTCGCATTTCCGAAGACCGGAAAGATAGCGTGGGTATTGGATCCGACGGCGAGATTTGAAAATAACGACCTTGACCAGGCGGGTGGAGTGGAAAGGGAAAAGAAGGAAATATATGATAAGTGCATCCCTTTCCTAAAGGAGAAATTCCGCGAAACATTCGGAGAGAAAAGAGTTCACCGTGAGAGGTTTTATTGTAATATGTGTTTGCTTAATTTTGTTTGTTTTATGTTTTCTTTGCTTTCTAGTTTATAAAAAGAAAAAAGAAAGAGGGAAGTAAAAATAAATAGGAATTGTACTGTAGTTCTTAAGTATGTATTTTGGTAAATGGCATGAAATGGAGAAATATGTAATAGGTATGATAAGAAATATGTAAAACGAATATTTGTAAATTTAAAATTGTAATGTACAGTATGTCCAATATGGATTGATAAGTATGCTGTGTGTTATGCCAATCCAATGTAGTTGGACAGCATGGTTGAAAAAATAAAGAATTTCTCTCTCTTAACAGTTCACCAACATACTGCCCGTTGCTCTTCGGATTCGTTTTACCTCTCGGAATAGCTGGAAACAATCATCTTCAGGAATCAAACGACAATTTCCATGTGCTTTCTTTAGCCTATCTTTTATCTAATCACTCACGGGGTTTCCTCGTCCGCAAGTATCAAGTTAAGGTCCAGTTAAGTATAACACTCCGCTTTCCGCGGCTCGCAAGGTCCGCTTTTAGGTACAACAGATTCCCTGCTGGCTTCACTTGTATTCCAGCCATAATTCTATATTCACCTTTCAAAAAATTGGTTTAAAAATATAAAATTCTCAAATCTTCCCGATGAATTTTATTAATCTGTAACAGCTTTCCTCGGATCTTGATAATTTACTGCCTTCATCTTCATCCATGTGAGAATGTTCGCATGGGCCTCTGCCATAGTTTCTCTGAGCAGTTGGGGAATATTCAGCGGAACCTGTAGTGCTAGTCTTAATATTCCTTCTGTCACCATTTTGCCATAAACTCTTCAAAAATAGCTAACTCTCATAATACGGGTGGAGGGAATTATATTTCGACTCTACGACTCTTCGCTCACTCCTACTCCCGGGTTTCGGTATCAGTTAACTTTCTTCAGAGGAAAATAATAATGCAACAGATGTTAATATCATAATCTCGTATAAAGACAATTGATAATGTTGATCCCGTGAACCTAACTGATACATATATAAATGTATAGCGTATAGTCAGGGACTTATCACTGTCAAAGTTAATATCAAAATATCTATTTAAACTTGTATAAAAAAGAATTGAGTGACCAAAGAAATCAGTTATCATTTAAGAAGCCAGCCAGTCTGTTTGTTCAAACTTCTTCCTTTTTTTAATTTATTTGCCTCTACATCGCAAATAGATTAAAAAGGTCTTCCTTTGACCTCGGAGTTGTATTTCTTATATCTTTTTATTTTTTTATCATTAAAGAAATATATCATTATACCCGCGATATTTATTGCACCTCAAAATGCGGCGAGAAATTCCCGTTATTCCTGAGGTACTCCAACTACTCTATGATACATCAGCGGATATGTACGCTAACGCCCTCACGGGGATGAATATAAAAGATGCCCGATATGGAAAGATTTGGATGCGAGTTAAATCATTTCTTAAAATAAGGAGATCGCCTAATGATTAATGCTAAAGTAAAAGAAAACCTCAACAGCCCTGGCGATACGGAGACGTTGAAGGCATCCTTAGAATTCAGAGTAGAAACGTGCGTCTTGAATCAAATTCAAGAAGATAAAGAGACACTTTGGGCAACGATCAAAGTTAGGTTGAAAAAGAACTTTGGTCGAGCCAGGTGGACACTTGAGGAAGATATGTTCCAAATATTCATGGACGTCAGGTCTCCAATCCAAACAAGAGATCAATATGTTGGCTTTCCGCGTTCCGCTAGGCCGATACAGCCAGATAACTGAAAAGTAAAGGGAGATAACAAGCACCACGGAGGTCGAAGGAAGGATGGAGTTTCTGTCTCCCAGACTAAAATTTCAATTAGCTAAGGAGACGGGAAGACGAGAAGAGCTACCGACAGACCGGTAATTCTTGGAGTTTTTTCAACATTTGGTGGATGAGAAAAAGAGAATAAATTATTAGTGAAAGGAGGATGGAGTACAGCTGTGGATAGGTGATTCCGCAGGACACCGGTTGATTGGAGAAGAAAAGACACGGAATTCGGGACAAGGATGGTGGATAGAAGTCCAGTGATGGTGGATAGAAGACCAAACGAGTCCAGTGGACCGAATAAGGTAGAAAGAAAATAGCACAGTTGTGATAAAGCTGGTTACATAGTGGCACCATCTCACCGCATGAGATGTTTCGAGGGTGGGACATATTGTGAGACAATACCAATTAGTATTTTTATTATTTGGCACTACGACCCTTGTAGTCAAGTCTTGGTCGGCTCCAGCATCGACCACCAGTTTTCTCTATCAAGTGCTGCTACCCTCCAATTGTGGAGGCGGGTGATATATCCAATATGGTCCGGGCATCCGAAGCTACGCATTCCTCCCATCGAAGTCGTGGTCGGCCTGCTCTTCTCACGCCATAGATTCGCTCCCTGAGGACTTTGGCTGGGATTTCATCCTGGCCCATCCTAATCACATGTCCGGTCTACCTTACTCTTGCTAACTTTATATACTCTACTACATCCAGCTCCTTATAAAGTAGTCTGAGTTCGTTGTTGGACCGGCTCCTCCACTCTCCATCCACCAAAACTGGAGCGTATATTCTCCTAAGGACTCTCCTTTCGAATCTCAGAAGTGAGAGTTCGAGTGCTTGGGTCAGGGTCCAGTTTTCTGAGGCATATGTGTGAACTGGTCGGATGAGAGTTTTATACAGTCTGGTCTTGGAGGATTTAGACAGGAGACTAGCACGTAGATGCTTCTGCAGACCAAAATAGCGATTAGCGGCTATAGTCCGCTTCTCGACTTCTGTCCCAATGTCATTTTGTTGGTTCACCTGGGATCCAAGGTACAAACAATTTCTCAACTCTATCCAACCTCTGCCCGTCGACTTGGATATGGTTTTCAAGGTTTATTTGTTGAGGGTTTATGCACATTTACTTCGTTTTGCGGTTGTTGACGATAAGTCCCATCCTTGCTGCAGCATTTCTCAGTGCGATAAATGCTTCCTTGACTCCTGGTAACGAACTGCCGGCAATATCTATGTCGTCTGCAAATTCAAGGAGTTGCACGCAGAAGTTAATTAGTGTACCAGTTATTTGGATCTCAGAGCCTCTAACCGCCTTTTCCAGAGCAAGTTGAAGATCAGGCATGCCAATCCATCACCCTGTCAAATCCCTTTCCCAGTGGAAAAGCCTCTCGAGAGTTCACCACTAATCCGGACGAAGGATATGTTGCCCTCCATAGTCATTCTTGTTAGGCGCACTAGCTATGGTGGAAGATTCATCTCAAGCATTGCTCTATATACCTCTGCTCCGTTGACCGGGTCGTAGGCTTGTAGGAAGTCACCAAATATATGATGTGACGTCACGTTGTATTCTCTGGTCTTTTCCAACAGCATACGGAGTGTAAATATCTGATCACCCGTAGACCTACCTCATCGAAATCCACATTAGTATTTCCCAACCTCTCTCTCAGCATATGGAAGAAGCCGGTTAACAATATCTTGTAAGCACAAGGAAGTAAAGATATACCTGTAGTTACTAAAATACAATGTATCCTCTTTCTTGTGTATCGGACTAAATAACTGCCTTCTTTCATTCCACGGGTATTCTCTCCTCAGTCCAGACATCGTGGAGTAGGTCCCAAAGAAATTGCACCAGATCGTATCCGCCATGCTTCAGCAGCTCCGCTGGGATATTGCCAATACCAGGGGGTTTATTGTTATTAAGCTTTATCAGGGCTTCTTGAATTTCTTCTTCATATGGTGGGGTCCAACTAATCTTCCTCCAGTGCTTCATCCATAGCATGCCAACTGAATTCCTCTCCAACAATATTTTTATTGAGATCTTCAAAGTGATCTCCCCACCGGTCTAATATCCCTAGCTTGTCAGCGATAAGGGAGATCCGTCTTCCGCTTTGCAGGCAGAACCTCTGGGCTTAAAAAGTCTTCGGCCTTCATTGACTTGTTGGAAGAATTTCCGGCAGTTCTTTTCTTGATACGATATTTCGATGTTTTCTACATTCTTATTATCCCATTGCCTTTTCTTTATTCTTCGTAGATGGACTTCCTCATGCCGCAGAAATCGGTATTCCTCCGTGGATCTTATTGTTCGTCGATTCTGCACCATTCTTTTGTAGGCATCATTCTTCCTGTCGTTCATGATCTGGCATTCCTCGTCAAACCACGGGTTGCGTCTTAATGCTGCTTCAGTACCCAGCACTTCCAATGCAGTTGTTGACAGAGCCCGATGACAAATAGTCATTCGTCCAATTACTGTGACGAAGCGGCACCATTGGAGGTCAATACCCAGAGGTAGCGGAGAACTGTCGGGGGAGGGGACGGAGACGCCAGGAACTTCGAATGGAGAACGCGGAGCTGAGAGTTGAAGGCAAGGAGCCATCTGAGGTGAGTGTTCACAGAGAGGCGACCGCACCCAGGTTTGTAATATTCTTATAGCTGGGGTGCAGTGTCTTGTAGACATAGGGAGTTCCAACACGATTGTAACTAGGGAACCACTGTATAGGATGTATGGGACAGAGAGAGCAATCCAGGTTGCCACACGATACTGTCCAAACCAATGCCAAATTAAAAAAATATTGTTGTCTTAAATGATTTATTGAACAACTATCAGTGTTCCACATAGGTTCCGCAAACAAACGCCTATACACTATATATTTGTGTATGTAAATATATATACATATACACACACAAACATAAAAAAATTATATTACATAATATAATTAATATCGTATCTTTCTGTGGTAATTGTATAATATATTTTACGAAAAGAATACTACGATATGTAGAGAAGCTGAGTCTTTCAATAACAGCAAGAAAAACAGAAACCGTTATACCCCCTGGGTATCTGATGGATAAACGGACATGATGTCGATGTAAGGATTAATCTTGCAAAGTTATGTTTTAATAGTTAATAGTTGAAAAAGTTATGCGGGCGGTGATTGAACGTAGCCCCATTGAATCTTGAGTTCATTAAGCCACATTGTCACTTAAATTATTTTGGCTGTTCACAAATAAAGTAGTTAACAACTTGATCTAAGTAACAAAAATAATGAGGAAAAGAGATTAATCGAGCCTGATGTGGCTTTCTTTATTTATTGGCAAAGATATGTGGAATTTATGTTATCTTTAAGTTTGTCAACGCTTCGCTGTCGTCTACCTACAATTTCTGTATTATTTATCGATTAGAGCCTGAGATTGCATTGATTGTATAAGGTTTTAATGTTAAAATAGTTTATCGATATCCCAGCGAATACTTAACTAAGTAGGGGATTTTAATCAAAGATAATAATTGCTACCAAATTGATCTTTTATTTCACTTTAATACAGTCTTTAACTATGTCGGAATAATTTTATTAAACGACTATGTGATTCAAATATATTTCTTCAGTTATGCTCTTTGCTGAAACCGGTAACCGTCGATCTCAGTTACTTTGTCATTTGGAACAAGAACTTTTATTCTTGTTAGAAACTATGTTTTTTTCCAATTTATCTGAACATTAAATCGTAAATAACATTTTCATTAGTTTCATTGAGCTTTTCTTTCAACGATTCTAATGGATAATAATGAAGAGTTACTCACGAGACATCGCAAGGAAAAAAAGGAACTTCAGGGTATTTATTATAGATGACCGTTTTGATATTATCCATTTCTTTCACATTAAATAGTTACTTAAACAATATTTTATACTTGTGTGTTAGGTAAAATTCAAGCTTTGAAAAAAACTGCAACTAAAGGAGATAAAAAGAAAAAGAAAGAAGTTTCAGATTTAATCTCTAAGATGGAAATGGAATTAGACATGAAACATTCTCAAGAACTGAGCACTTTCAGTCCTGATGCACCTGATACTGTGAGTAGAACTCACCATTTTTTCTTATTATATTTTAAGTGTGTTTTTTAAAAGAAGTATCTCTGTAAGATAAGATTGATTATTTTGATAACGTGATGTATTCACCCATATAGATACTTCAGTCAATATTATTATGGATCTTTGTTTACTTATTTATGCTTTATGAAAACTGAATGGAAAGTTTCTAGTAACTAAGGTAAAGAATTAACTCTATTAAAGTGACAGCCTTTGGTTTTTTCACATCTTTAATTTTTCTGATTTATTCTTAAAAAGGCATTATTAGCTGAAAAAGTGTAAATAAGTGGAGTTTAGCATAGGATTGGACGTTATATTATTTTAATAGAATATAAATAAATTTCTTTTAAGGATATTATTAGTTGTTTGCTTCAATTTTAACTTATTTGTTAAAAGTAGATCAGATTAAATTAAATTGTATTAAATTTATTTTTTAATTGTTTAGTCTTTTTACTGATTTATTGGATTATTGATTCCCATGTATAAATAGAAATCACTTAAGAAAAACAGGGTTTATACATCATGATTAGAAATTGGTCTTTATATTCTAATTTTATTAACTAAATGCTAGTGCTCCTAACAGCCCAAACAATCAATTTCAAGTTTTTAAATTATGACATAGGGAAATAAACTTTATATTATGAAACTTAATATATGTTTAAAGTATTGAAGTTACTTTTTTAAATATTAATGTTTATATTTTATAATGAATTTATATTAACAGGTGTTAAAATATACCATGTTAAATTATATTTGAATAAGTGGTTAAGTTGATTTTTGTCCAAAATGAGTTTCCTGTACAAATGGAAGCGGAATCATGTTATTCTCGTTGTGCTTTAGTGGGTAAGTCAGGCATCAGATTGAAAAGGAGTTATTGTTAGTATTACAACTCCATTTCAAGGCAAAAACTACGAGAATGACGAGATTCTGCTTCTGTAAAACAATGAACTCTCTCTCTGGATAAAATTCGACTTAACCACTTATTCACTGCTGCTGTAGATGGTGTATCAAATAGCTACTGCTTGTATAATGCAAGTATAATAAGACAGTGATATTCTATCGATGGCTGCTGGCGATCACTGAATGGAATGTTGAAATAATGACGTGGAGCAAAGAAAATTTCGAGATCAGTCAGTTGGTCCAATTTATTATCAATGGCTATTGAAACACTTTGATCAATGTTGATGTTTCATTTGTAAAAAACCTTAAAAAGTAGCAGATAGAAGTTAGGTTATTTTAACTCGACCGATTGCCAATGATTCATTTCTTAAGATGATTGATTCTTTTGAGTGGCTTTGTTACTTTCCCTTCTCTTCTATGTAAAATGTCACTTAGGCTTTCTCAATGTGGTTTGCTCCTCCATCAACTTGATAGCATAATTAAGGATTTTTTACGCCCATAAAAAAATCCTAAGGCCATCTGCCGGGCTTTAAATCCATGATCATGGGCTAAGTAGGTTGTTAATTATTTTTAATTTCTTGGACTTAATAAAATAAAATATAAAATGTCACTACACCACATGTGACATTTATTATTATTTGCCAGGTGGTTAAATACGAGGGTGGTTAGAAAAGTTCTCGGAATCACCGCTAGATATTAATGCTAGAGCAACGAGGTTGCTGTGGAATAATCACACATCCTTTGTGAGTGAACACGTGGTGTGAGTGGTACTGGGGACTCTTTGTTGTTGTTTTTTGCATAGTGATTTGTGACAATGGAAAAAACTGAGAGTCGAGCAGTGATTAAGAACTTTGTAAAGGAAGGTATGAAAGCAAATTCATGCCGACATTCAGAACACACTGAGAGACTATGCTCCTTCATATTCAACTGTTGCCAAGTGGACCAGCGATTTTAATTTGGTCGGAAGAGCTTAGATGATGACCCACGTAGTGGACGGCCAAAAAGTGCTACGAACCCAGAATTTATCGCAAAAGTGCATAAAAAGGTCATGGAGATTCATCGACTGAAAGTCCGAGAGATTGCTGAAGCTGTAGAGATGTCATCTGAATGGGTATATCACATTTTAACCGAAGAATTGGGAATGAAAAAATCATCCGCAAGATGGGTGCCGCGGCTCTTGACATTGGACTATAAACGCACCAGATTGGAAATGTCCGAACAAAATCTGGACCGTTTTCAGCGCAACCAACTAAATTTTTTACGCCAGTTAGTGACTGGAGATGAAACTTGGGTCCACTACTATACCCCAGAGACAAAACAGCAGTCAAAGCTGTGGAAACATCCTGAGCCACCACCACCAAAGAAAGCAAAGGCAGTACGTTTGGCCGGAAAGTTCATGGTCTCAGTTTTCTGGGTTGCAAAAGGCATTCTAGTTTCAAACCACCCTCGTAATAGTGTCGTTTTAAAAAATAATATAAAAAACAAAAAATTGGAAAATGTTTATAATGAAGTTTCCTTTCTTCGTATCTAAGGCTCAATATTTTATTATTATCTTTCTTCACAATTCGATAACATACTATTATGCGTAATATAATATTATTTTGTTTTTGGTGTATATTAATTTGGGGGTCACTAATAAAATATATCTACAGCCCTAATGAATAAATTGTTTAGTCGAATTATGTTTTGAGGGAAGCAGAATTGTGGTCTGTGGCTTGAAGTGGAAGTATATAGCTAAAAGAGAAATGGAAACTTTAGGACTTCAAGACCTGGATTAAGGCTCAACAGGAGAAGAGAATATTGATAATGTTGATACTACATACCTTCTCTTGTAACTCTGATTGCCATCAATGTAGGATTGGTAAATTTGAAGTAATGAACACATAAGTAATATTATAAATGGTTAGGATGATGAATGAGATTATTAATATAGATAGAGAAAAGGATGGGGGGAAAGTGAGAAACCTTGGGGTTTACTACATCGAGTAGGAGAGGGGAAGTTGTTTTACTATGCTTATAACTGTTTGGGAAAGATGCAATAGGAAAGAGAAAATAGAACCACACAAGAGAGATTGTGGAGTTTTAAAGTTTGGAAAGGTTAATATCAAACTGGACCAAAAGCTTTTGACCCCCTTGCATCCTAGGGTGCCGACTTAATAGTTCAAATTATATCTATATCCTTTTTATAAATATATCATTAGCCTTCAATGGTTTCCATATTTCTTTTCTGGGCACCGAGTTGAATGCTGCCTGTAAGTCTAATAATACCATGAATATGTGGTTATTTCGGTTCATGCCTTTTTTGCTATGCTTCTTAGGACAAAAATGTGGTCTTTGTGTTGCCTTTCCAAGACGAAAACCCACCTGCCTGTTCAGTTTCTGTTTTATTTTCGACCTCTGTCCTCAGTTACCTTCCCAGTATGTAGGTGTCAAGTTTGTAAACTATAGAGAGCAAGCTTGTAGGCCAATAGTTTTCACATTTGGTGGAGCTGCCTTTTTTGTGGAAAAGAATGATTTACAATGTACTCTTCACTTTCTTGATTATTATTATGGTGAGGTGACTTTTTTTCTGTATTTTTGGCATGCCTTAAAAACTGCTCTTCATAGAAAATAATTTCCACCTTCATCTGAATTTAATCAAACAAAAGTTGAATTTGATTGGGCTACCTCTTCTAAATCTTAGCATTAATCATTTATTTATCTTGATGTTTTACTATTTTTGAAGTAATTAACTTAATTCTTGTTTTTTAATTTAATTTAATGGAAGTCTTTTTATTTCATAGACAAGTAAATTAAGTGAATCTGTCAATCATCTATCTCTGTCTGATAATGAAGACATTCTTGATGAAGTTCCTGGTTTAAAACAACACAGAATAAGCAAAGCCCAGAAAAGGCGTGAAAAGAAAGCTCTTCAGGTCAAAGAAAGAGACTTACGTATATTTGAACAAGAAGCAGAGAATGTTTATGGTGCTCGCACTATTGAATTGGAAACTATTAAAAATATATTAAAGGAAAGGGGCTTGATGATTTATGAAATACCATCTGATGGGAATTGGTATGTTCCATATGATTTATTTATGCTCCCTTGTTTTGTTTTATTTACTTTATAAACCAAATTAAAACTGTTGACAATGAATAGTTCCAAGACTGGTTATTATTATTATTATTCAGTATTTGGGATTCTAAATAAAAATGAGTGTTATTAGTTTAAACACTCCTTTATCATCTTATATATATACACACACTTCTATATATATTATATTATATATAATACATAAAAATAAATATTTATTTATCAGGGTTTTATGATTTAAATCATTATTTACTATTGAATTTATTGACTCAATAAGTAGATTCATAGCTTTTTTTTAATGGCTTCAGAGGATGATTTGTGGTTATGTTATAAACTGTAGAAAAATAAATAGGGACATTGCTAATTTTGTGGTATTTGCTTTCCCTAGCTTTTTCACTATAAACAGATTTATTATTAATTGAAATTATTTTATTTTTTTACTGCAGAAAAATTTAATTAAAGAATTTTGAATAATATCGTAACACATACACATCTATTTACCCATTACAAACATCTCTATATTAATTTATAAGGAGCTTGGCCAGATATGAGGCAAAGTATTCTCCAATAGCTATTAATTCTCTAAAGGAATTTCATACCACAATTTAATTTTTTTCTAAAATGATCTTTTAATTAACAATATACCAACTCTTTCAGACATGTTACTGCTTGAAATACTCCAAATCAATATATTACTTTGCTTTAGGTAGTATGTGTTAACAACCTTAAATACTTTCTTGTCAATCCAATTTAAGTTCTTATTATAATGTTAGTAGTCTTTATTTTAATTAATATCAAATGCAAGAAAAGTTTTAAAATTTCTTCCAACAGTAACAACATACAAATCATCTATGTACATATTCAGTAATTTTTCTAAGGAAGAGGAAAAAGGAAAGCTTTAGTTATATTTGTATATTTTTACCTACTTTTTTGATAAAAATATTACACATAGAAATATAAATGTAGAAAAACCAAACAAACCAGTAAAAGATTGAAAGATGAATTGTTAAAAGCATCCATGTTTTCATATGATTGTTCAATTTCTAATCAATTAAAAAAAAATCAATATTATCTGATCAGTAGTTTATTTTCTTCAAAATTCAAGTAAACTTTCCCTCTAAATGATGGTTTGAAAATTAATTTTATATGCGTGATTGTAATATTTGACACAGTTTACTTTTTTAAATGGGTTAAGGTTTATTATGATATTGTCGTAAAACTCTATTCTCTGTTCAATATGGGATTTACAACTTATCATTGAAGACCATTCTAAATACAGAAACATTCTGTATTAACATGAAACAACATAAGAGAAATATTTAAGTTTCAGTGTTATTTTATTACACAAACTTTTCTGATTTCCAACAAACAATGTTGAAATATTGCTTGCTAAAAAAAATAAATTTAGATTAAAAAACTTGTTATTTAATTTGTTAAGTTGGAACATTTTTTTAATTATTATTATTATAAGGTGCTCATGTATGTTGTATTTTAGTTTATATTGTGCCATCGACCATCAACTGAAAATATGCAATGGCAATGGCCTTGGTGTGACGGAACTCAGACTGAAGACAAGCACTGTCCTTCGAGAAAACAGCAATGAGTACTTACCGTTTTTATCACATCCAGACACTGGTGAAATGTTGACTCAAAGTCAGTTCTATGATTACTGTGATCAAGTTGCACATACAACAGTGTGGGGTGGACAGGTCGAGGTATTAGTAATTTCTTACATTAATATTATATGATTACTGTTTTTCCTGCAAACTTTTTTTCATAAAATTTGCTACGAATTAGAGCATTAAATTTATTGTCATTTTAGGGAACAGGCCGGTATTTCATTTTGATTCAATAATGAATCTAAGAAATGTCAATTGGAGCTTTTAACAATTTTTTTCTTTTTTAAGAGGATTTCCCCTGATTTTTATAATAAAGTATAATTATAAAAATATTTTAGAATGAAAAACCTACCCCTCCATTTTTGAAGTATGTTAAAAATAGTAATTTCGATATTTCACTTTAATTTTAGGGTCATTACCTAAAGATGCACAGATTTCACTTGCTGAAACCTCAATAGTAAAAAATCATTATTTCGAGCTCCAAAAATACTTACTAATAGTACCTTTCATTCATTAAAAATTATAAATAAATTATTTTCATACAAAGAAGAGTTATTCGCTCCCTCATTATAGGAAAAAAAGGGAGTAAAATTGTCAGTTTTTATTTATATTTTTATTATTGTAATTTGTTTAAACATGAAAAAGAAACGGCATGAAAACAGAAATCTTTACTATTTCCCATTGAAAAATGATAGTTACTTTAAAAAACAAATGTTTTATTGAAGGTAGGAAGTCAAACGGTAATGAACCCTAGCATAGGTTTCCCTCAAAACCTGCCTTTGGCAGAACCGAGCAAGCTACTAAGCTTCTTTCTGGGGGTCCACAACGATTCAAGCGGCTATGTCTATATGTTATTATAAGTATTATAATTTTCTAAAAAGTATATATCTCCTCTTCTTTAATAAGATTACCTGTAGTATTGATTTTATAATGTCATTGACTATATTGTATTAATATAATTCATTACCCAAAGAATTATGAATTGTTTCTGCTGTTATATTTTCGACCATAAGTTTGTTCTATTTGAATTTTAGTACAGATGTCTAATTGAAACTAGGTATATTTAATTTCTCTTTATTGATATTTTAGCTAAGAGCATTATCTGAAGCCTTGAAGTGTTGTGTTGAAGTTATTCAATCTGAAGGGCCATCTATGATAGTTGGAGAAGAGCATTTGAAAGATGGAGGTTCAAAACTTATTCTTACTTATCATAGGCGTATGTACAGCCTTGGTGAACATTACAATTCTGTGCAACCTTTCTGCCAAGATGAAGAGGAGAAAATAGAATAAAAATATTCCTTTAAATTATTTTCGTGTTTGAATTTTGCTTTGTAGTTAAAATAATTTAAATTATACAACTTATATTGTATAAATATAAATTAAATACCATGTTCTCACTTTTTTTCCTTTAAAAAGTTAAATATAAACAGAACAAACAAATAAATTCAATGAAATACTTAGGCAATACAAGAATGTAATCAGCAATAAATTAGGTATAAAAAATATTTTTATTGTAATCATGATGGGAGGTCTTCATTTGGTTTTCCTTTATTAACATCATCAGGCTTCATTGCTGGAAAAAACAGCACTTCCTAAAAATTAAAGTATATATGTAAATATATTATGATAATGAAATACAATTTATATTAACTACTATAAAGTAAAATGAAAGAAGGAATATAATTAGAGTAACATAGGTTTAATTTTTCCAATCCCGGCTAAATATAAACAAACAAAAGTTTCACCAGATAGAAGTGAAAGAGCTCAAAGGTGAAGTGGAAAGTCTTGATTATGTGTTATAATCTTACTACTAAAATAAATTTATTGCAAAAAGAATGAATAGAAAAAAATTAAAAATTGTCGATAAGTCAATTAAATTAAAGGTTATGGAAAATCGTAAGAAAAATATCCCTATTAAAGAATTAATTAATTCAATTTAAATAAATAAAGGCTTAACAAACCCGAAGCCTCGATGCCGATACCACCAATCTATGTTTACAAACCTCCGTCCACAGAGCACCACCCAAACCCAAACCTGCTCGATCACTCTTAACGCAATCCTCCCACCTACGCCTCAGTCTACCCCTCAGACGTTTTAACATTTTATACAGTGCCTATGTTAATTTTGGGAATTCGTTTGTTACTAAGCCCAGGAACTTTACAAGCCCATCTTAATCTTCGCGACGCTATCACCTGAATAATATTTACCGGATGCATGCTTCGCAATTCCGCGTTATGTAATCTCCTATATTGCCCAGTGGTCTCATCCTTTTTTGGACCGAATATACTAAGTAACACCTTATTTTTGAATTCCTGAAGACATTCATCCTAAATAAAATGCCAAAATTTCTCTCATTACATATTAAGTTTTATCTTTTTGACCCTGATGAAGACTTGTAATGTGGGTTAAAAAATGTTCATGTTATAAATAGTTACTATTTATTACAGTGAGGTTCTGGTCCAGGATCAACACATATCTCTGTCGGCTTTTCGCCTCTGGATCTTCCATTTTCTTCATACCAGAGTGCTTGTCCGTGGTTGGGATTGTTTTTTTATTCTTGCTACGCTAAGAAAGTGGTCAGAGTCGACGTTAGCCTTAATGAAGACACAGACATTTGTGTTGGAGCTGATATGCCTTCCACTAGCAAGAATGTGGTCAATCTGGTTAACATTCTTGCCATCTGGTGACGTCCATGTCCCTTTATGTATGTCTTTGTGAGTGAATATAGTGCATAATTGTGAATTATGCACAATTAAAAATGACCATATCTGATTGCCCGAGGATCAATGCTACCTGATAACAGCAATTTTTTTAAATAAAACCATCATACGGTCTTCAACAAATTTTTTTAGTAATCATTAAAAACAATGCAACTGGAGTTGAGACTCAAATAGAAGTATTATAACTGCTCCCTAATCCTCATTCTACTGCTCAGTAACTTAGCTAATTTACATACTGGAAATCAGTGTGTTTGCTATCAATGAAAATGCAAACAAGGATAAGATATGAGGATCCTCAGACTGATATTCAGTCCAGCGCGAGAATTTGAAAGATAGAGAATAAGGACTAACAAGGAAGTATATCAGCTATAAGAGGAAATCAAAGTGTCCCTGTTCATAAAAGTACAGGATGTGAAATGGCTAGGACATCTGCACAGAATGAATGATTCAAGAGCTGCTAAAAGATTATATAAGTATGACCCAGGCGGAGGTACATCCAAGAGGTAGACCGAGGACTAGATAGCGGGACAGTGTAGGAGGAGACCTCTGGAAGCTGGGACTCCATATCACCCAGACAGAAGATGAAGACAGACTCATTGAGCAGGCCAAGAACAACTACAGGTGTCGTATTATGTCAATAGAAGAAGAAATCAGTGTGAATAATTAATTAAAATGTACCTCATTATTATACTTAGCCTCACATAGGGTTACATTCAAAATGCATTTATATCTCATAATTAATAATAGAAAATTATTATGGAAGGTTTACCTTAATATTATTGGAATCTGTAAGAAACATTGTAAGACGGTCAATACCAATTCCCCAACCTCCAGTAGGAGGAAGTCCATATTCCAATGCAGTGCAAAAGTTCTCATCAATAAGTTGAGCTTCATCATCTCCAGCAGCTTTGTCCTATGGGCAATGATCAGATATTATAATAAATTTTTATATTTTACTAGTATCCTATAAATATATATATGTAGATAAACAAATAAAAGTTAGAGTCCAGCGTTGGTTAACAACAGATCAAGAAGCTAATTTTTCTTTAGTCTTTTATTGTGCTAGAGCGCAGACTAGTAAGTTATAACAGTGAATGTACAGTTTTATTTTGTCAGTTTAAATCCACTGTTAAGCAATTTATATATATACATATAAAATTTCTGTTTTAGAAAGAGAGAACTTTTTATGTCTATTTTTATGTTATAGCTATTTTGTAAATTTATTTCTGCTAATATCATGCAGACTGTTCTTCCTTCAGAGATTATTATTATAAATTACTTTAAGGTCAGTAAAACTAACTAGCTATTTCATGGGTGGAGATAAGATTTTTATATTAAATAGTAGCTGATATATTGTAGCTTTAAACTGTATTTTAAACAAATATTTCATTATTCCAACAATAAGAATTGCTATTTTGTAACTTTGTTTTGGAAAATATTTTCCAACATAGAAATCATTATAAATTACTTCAAGTCCTGTGGTTAATATAAGGCCAAGAACAAAAGAATATGAAGGTCATGATGTAGGATTTTATTGGAAAACGGAAATTACTTCCCTTCGATCCATAAAATAAACTTAAGATATAAATATACATACATAATCATTGTTTTTAAATATTAATACCTTAGCTTGGTCTTCGAATCTATCTCGTTGCACCATTGGATCGTTTAATTCAGTGTAAGCATTACAAATTTCCTTTTTCATCACAAATAATTCAAATCTTTCAGTTAAACCAGGAACTGAACGATGCCATTTAGCAAGAGGAGACATTATTTGAGGATGCTCCATTATAAAGGTGGGATTAATACACTTCTCCTCCAAATATTCTCCAACTAACTATAAAAAAAGAGAAAAAATAGTTTAAACCCGTGTTTTTATCAATTCTTCACTATATAACTGTTTAATTATAACACATTTTTAATGCTTCCTCATATATAATATTTTTGTCTTGTATAATCAATACATGATGTATCAATTTGTAAGTAAGAATTATCATTCCACTGTGAAAAAATCAAAAAAAGTAATTTGGACCACACTTGTAAGCCCCTACAACTTGGTAGCTCATAAAGTAGTCCAGAATGAAATTAAATTTTGTAAGAAACACGTTACGTATTATTAAATAAGCACTCATTACTTATAACTCAGTACAGAAAAAAATATGTAAAATTTCTGAAGAAAAACTCACATTTGGTGAATTTTGAGTAAATTTCTATAACACTCTTACCAGGTCTCACAAAACACCTCACTTGGTGGGTAAATTAATATAGTAACAGGAGGCTTTATCAGGAGATGGATGCAGGTGCCTCCCTTACTGTCTGAGGAATTACCAAGCCTTTTTACCCTTAGGTCACTGAGGTGAGCTCTGGTGGGCTGCACCTTAGTGTGACACAAAATAGAAACAAAGAAAGCCAAAGCCCTTCTGAGCACTGCAACCATGCTTGAAACAATGGAACCACTCCAAGAGCTGACTGAAGAGTTCTCAGGAGAGCCAGCTGTCCAGTCAGTTCTGCACAATAAGAAGGCTCCCGGGTCAAAGCCCACGTCATCCCTGTTGCCCATAGAACTGTGGCAAGGTTTCCAAGGAAACCGCCGGTTGGTGCTGTGGTTCATATGGGGGGGGTATGGATGTAAAGAAATAGTAGCAGTGTGACGAAACCGACCCATAGGTCTACCGCTGGTTCTGCCAGAACATAAGAGATCTTATGGAAGCGTATCAAAATTGGTGTTTTCCTTTCTGAGAAACTTGTGATCGAGGAATTACTTATCAAAAAGTTTGGGTTCCTTGAATAAAGCATAATAGTCCTAATTAAAAAATGTGCTAAAAATCAGTTCTTCAACTTACTTTATCCAGAAGACGAGCTGAAGTTTGAGGTGGAGAGCATTCAACTCCAAACTTCTCGCAAATATCTTTCAGCTTTGCTAGGGCTTCTGGAGTTTTAAGTTCAGTGGGAGATGGCAGTTTTTCTCCTAAAGCCTCCTCAAGTGCAGGAAACATATGGATTCGTTTAAACGGAGGTGTGAAATCTATTACTACTTCCTCTCCTTCATCACCATTTGGGTGGTATGTAACTTTATAGGAACCATGTATAGATTTTACCATTCCTTAAACAAAAAGATACATACATATTTCAGAACATCATTGTGAACTAAAATCAATATTTTACAAATAAAAAATAAGAACTAAAGCATGTAGAACTAAGAAAGTATTTAAAACAAATAAAGGTGGAACAATTTCATTATCAATAGAGTAAATAACAGACAGCTTAGTTCTAGTACTGATTAAATTAAACAGATTCTAAAAATTACTAGGGGGCTGTAGCCCCCCTTTTAAACCTTTTCTAAAGTACAGCGTAACCAAGCATTTTTCACTCCTTTAAAAAATGCTAGGGCCACCTGCCGAACTGCTTGCAGGTTGATAATAGTGTAACATTGACTGTTTCCTCCCCTTATGAGTAAAATTAAGATAATTCAACAACAACAGCATAATAAAGGAGGAAACACTGTATATTTTGACAGAAAGAACAATTTTTATGAATAGGTTTAAATTTTTTATTTCTTTTTAGTATTACAACTCACTGTTACTTCTTGATAAGCACCTTCATAATTTAATTAACACCAACTAAATTCAAGTTTTGTTTATAGCATGATAAATCATGGGCCTTATTAAAAGCTAACCGATAGCTGACATTTAAAACTGACATTATTCAATCAATAAAAAAAAATTCAATAAGCATTATCAATTAATAATGAATTAACTGAGTTGAACAACTAAATTTTCCAAAAGTTACTACAAGAAAATAAAATTAAGGCCAATACCTGAAATGAGGTCTTCAGTAATTTTCATAACATCATTATAATCAGCATATGCCATATAGAATTCACAGGTAGTAAATTCAGGATTATGTGTGAGATCAATACCTTCATTTCTAAACTGTCGACCAATTTCATAAACTCTATCAATCCCACCAACTATTAACATCTAAAATCCAAGAAACATTCAACTGACACCTAAATAAATTGTTTACCATTATAGTTTAATATTAATGTGTATATTTGGGTTTATAAGTGCATGTACCCATATGCATACATACATATCAACAATGCATCTGGAAAATCAAATGATCTGTGACTACTCTTAATTACCAATCTTCCAATAGCATTTTATCAGGAGTACAGAAAATTATTAATTGAAATAAAAATGTTTTTGTTTGTCCATTTATAGTCTTATGAAGCTCAGAATAAATTAGATAGTTGTATGAAAGTATATCAAAAAGGTATTGCATTCAATATGTATGGTTTTATACATAATATCGCCGCTCCGGAAGTATAATGACACAACTGCAAAATTTTGTGAAATTGACTTTTTTGTCTTGGCGGGCTCATAAATGCATTTACTAGATGTTTGTAAATCGACATAATTGTACTAACGAAATTCGGTACTGGAGGGAAGATCGGTCGTTATAACCTGCATGCTTATTTACCTTTCCCTCCGGCAGAATAACGACTCATTTGTTCAGTTGTGATTTCCAAGCTGTGCTACCTGTACCGATGGGGCTAACATCAGCATTTTTTTACAAGTCGCGACTAAACTGCTTTAACTTCACAGTAAGTTCTATCAAGCACCATTAATAATTATCAAATAAAGCAACTAACTGACTCGTGTTTTTTTTTCTCAGGTAACCTAAATTATAACATCAAAAACTTACTGCTATTTTTGGCATGAGGGATTAGGTAAACGAGGAACCAATGAAATTGCCACTGGAGTATACCTGTACATTGAAGAGCTCTCTAGGAGCAGACCAGGGAGTGACATAGTATTTTATTCCGATAATTGTGGGGGGCAACAAAAAAACAAGTGAGTAGAAAACAAAAGAGGAATTGGTTTTTGAGTAAGGAAGGCTAGGCTACCTACTAATTTGCTAATGTAATTGGGAGGTCCATGATGGCAATTTACTTGTTTGCTGTCGGACATATAGATGTCCATTCTATAACCCATAAATACCTCATTCGAGGTCACAATCAGAACGATGGTGGTGCAGTGCATAGTGTCAAGAAATGGGTTATAATGATTTCTTTGATTTTAAGTCACTTTCTGACAAGATGACCTTTAATTTTATGAAGGATGCAGAGGGAAACTTTTTTAAGGTTTCTGAAATAAAACAAATTAGGTTTGAAAAGGGGAGTGATATTTTTCAATATAAAAATAGTTTTAAGGAAGTAGATTGGAAAGAGGTCAAATTTAAAAAAAGGAAATCAAATGCTCAAGAAAACCTTTCTTTAATACCTCCTTACACCAGGAAGATTTCCGTTCCAGAAAACAAGTTAAAAGACTTAATTAGTCTGATGAACAATAATATTATTCCCTCTTTCTACAAACCCTTTTATGACAGTCTTAAATAATTTTGGAACAGGTTTTTCTGTAATTTTTGATAATTTTTTTGTTAAACCGATTTATACTTTTCATACTATTTTGATAATTATTGTTCAAATAAACTTTTCTTCATAATTTTACTTGTTTTCCTGTAAAATGACATATTTACATGGTACTAGTTACTGTGATTCTGGTATTAGTTATTTTTTAAATTGAAATAACTTAAAAGTTGCAATAATAACCCACAATGTTTATAAACTACTCTAATAGAAGAACTAAACCGTATCCATAGGCCATTCTATTAAGACAAATTGGAATTATTTTTCTTTTGCTTGTACTGTAAAATTTCAATTTTTGCAGTTGTGTCATTATACTTCCGGAGCAGCGATATAACGTGTTTTAATATGGAAACTTTATTTTAAACCTATAATATAGTTGAAATGAAATATAAAAGCTACCTTATGGTATAATTCAGGTGCAATTCTCATGAATAAGTCCATATTTAACTCATTATGGTGTGTAACAAACGGCTTTGCAGTGGCTCCTCCAGCAATCATATTCATCATAGGGGTTTCGACTTCCAAAAATCCCATTGAATCAAAAAACATTCTTATGTAAGAATTGATCTTGGCTCGTATAATAAATTTATTTCTCACCTTGTCATTCAAAATCAAATCAAGATACCTCTGTCTATATCGGGTTTCCTATAAAAATAATAGATAATGTTATGTTTATTATTAGTTGTGTTTAAGAGAGAAAGGGATGAATATAAATGACAAGTTAACTATGGCTGATTCCGAAACTGATTCATGATTATAACTTTGCTGTTTTAAAAGGAATCAGGGGGCCAAAAAATCATCTTTTTCTTTATAAACTGTTGTCATTTAATCACTAGCATATTTAGAGATATTTTCTTATTATTAAGTATTCCTACAGAGAGGCTAAAAAATTCACCTCTGAGCTCTCTTTAATTATAAGAAAAAATAGCACCAGTATTATTTCTCAAGATGATTTGAATTTTTTTTAATTTAGAGGCTAATGAGAATCAACCCTAGAACTAACTTAAAAAAGATTTTCCACAAACAAAACAGGAGATTACGATATTCATGGTTCAAATACCACAAATATAGCCTCAAAAGTTTCTTTGAAGAAAACGGTATATACACCCCTGTACGTAGACAACTCTTATAATCCTATTCTAGTATCCTGGACAGTATAAATAGGCCATACACGGACAGGGTTCCAAAAGTAATAGCAAGATGTATTATATGCTTTTATGAAGTTGGATGAAAAGAAAACTTTAAATTCAATACACTGAAACTATGTCATGGAAGGTTAGAAAACCCCATAACTCCTGATGATAATAACTGTATTCATTTACCTTAGAATCTTGATGTATGATAAAGATGCTAGAAGGACAAAAGCAACAAGATCACATTTTCAATTCCTCAAAATTCTATATGGTGATTTTTTCATCCTCAACAAACCACTCTCCCTTAAATAGATTGAGTCTTGATGGAGTTCAAACCAGTTTGATAAATATTTGAACATAGTTTTAAGCAAAGAAAAATGATTAATTAGAATCATACCAAATATTGGTAGATCCAGTCAAAATCAGAAGAGGCTTCTGAATAGTATCACCAGTACTTCTTTTTTTCTGAAAAAAGAGTAGAAAAAACTTAATATTGCAATCACATGCTCAAAATATGCAACATACGACCAAATGTTCCACATTGTTCAAACATTTTGAAAAACGGACACACTGTCTGGCCCCTCTCATTATAACATGGATGTTCTTTAAACTTAGGAAGGTTGAATAACACAAAATGTAGTGGAGTCCTGGACACTTCAGGGTCCATCTCACCTCTTTCAAGTAAAATGGTGAATAACCAATCCAAAGTGTAAACCCGTCGGTAAAGCAGTGGAATATGAATTCTTCTGTTGCCATATTTTTGTCTAAGAGAAAGAAGAGCTAGACAGAACTCTAAGCCAGAGGTATCCTGGAAAATGGTCGATATAATGTTGGCTAGGAAGAATTAAAGGGATCTTATATTGACAGGAAACTCAAAATGCAGGTGTAAGAAAGGAGAGGGCAGCGGGCAACTTAATCATGATTCCATTAAGAAAAGTAAGTGTATCACCACCCTGCCACTAGCAAAGCAATGCCTAACAGTAGTTTGTGGACAGTACTGGTGATAGGATAGCGGTTTATACTTAGAAGGAATTTCATGCTACCTTTTAAAAATAGGTGCTTTAATATTTTTTGCTAGTAAATGGGTGAAATCACTAAATATTTGTTGCCCTTATCAAATCGTTTGCCTAGGAACATGTTAGAACTAGAAGCTAACTACGTTATTAATTGATAAAACAATATTTAATAACAGCATACTAAAGTTACTTACAAAAATACAACAGAGTTTACCTTGTCCTTAAGACCAAAATGAAGATGAGGGAGCATATGAAGGCATGGAGATAACAGTGTAAGAGACTTAGGGATTAATGAAAGCTCTCCTTTTTTAGTTTTTCCAGGATAACCAAAACATCCAATTATATCACCTCTCTTAATTTTTTCAGTGTCAATAAAAAAGTCCTTTTCTGATTTATATAACTTGGCATTAGCCATTACTTGAAGTTTTAAACCTTCACCACGCAGATCATAAAAAATCAATTTCGAACCTGATTCTCGAATCGCATGAACTCTTCCTGCAAAAAAATTAATAAGAGAGTTAACAAATAGTTCATATACTAGGATTTTACTTTGAAACCAGTAATGTAACTGCATACCATAACCTTTAGTTTAATCAGTACTTTTTATGATTATTATTCTTTTAAGTTCTTAATTATTTATCACATTACAATAATTAAATGTGAACTACTACTACTGCTAATAAAATTTAAATATAATATTATTACTTAAAACCATATTGAATAATATTACTTGACCTTATTTATATATATGGGTAAGAAATGTTCACTTTCGACCTTTGACCCCATTATTAGCCCTGAATAACTGTAATGTGGGTTGAAATGTTGACTTTCAAATAAATAGTTAAACCCTACATAAGAAATTTTTTCTGACCTTCACTCGGACTATTATCTTTCCCCTTTTACTTTAAACACATATATAATGCAACTGCTAATAATGAAAAACCATAGTAACACTGAAAGTTAGATATTGATACAACCAACCATAGTTGCAAGAATATGTTTAGCACCACACTAGATTTACGGATCAAAAATCAATAATTCAAACTATTTCTGTTGATAAATAAAACACCAATCAAAAAAATTAAAATTTCAAAGGCACCTCTCATACACAGAGAATGCAACAATTTTTCGCATTCCTGAAAAGTAGAGATTTTTGATATGTTTGCAAATTTAGTATGAAAATATCTAAGAATAATCCAATATATATATATATATATATATATATATATATATATATATATATATATATATATATATATATATATATATATATATATATATAAACCCTACACTATAAATAAATATATATATATATATATATATATATATATATATATAAACCCTACACTATAAATAAATATATATATATATTGAATACAATTTATCCAAATAAAGTCCCAATTCAGTGAGAATTTCCTCATGTTATCAAAATCTATAAGAGCGTTACATTTTTTCACCATCCTCGGATAATTTTCCTGACAATCCATCTCCTTATAGGGTGCTTCACTATTTTTAATTTTTGAATAGCGTTCCGTATTCATATTGAGATTTAATACTATCCTGAGTTATTTGAACATCTAGATTTTGCTTTGTATCATCCCAAGGCATGGATTGATGTGTGTACAAGCACTTGTCTGTTGAGCTGCAGATTGCAAACTTCTCTTCATATCAAAGCTTCAAGACTTCTTTCCATTCCACATTTCAATTTATGTCAGTTTATCAAAAGAGGTTGGAGATCCAAAAAAGCTTTGATCACATTTTTATTTCTATTCCAGTCTTTTTCTATAACTATCCCTGATGAAAATATGTGATCATGTGTCTGTCTTTGAGATCTGAAGGCAGCTTACTCTTCTTCGAGGTCGTCTTCATTAGTTTCCCTTTTATTACTTTCCAAAAACACAACTTATCATGAGCTTTACTACTGAAAAGAGAATGTAATCGCGTGAAATGTGTATACTTCGGTAATTAAATCTAGAAATGAATATTTCAGCAAACATATATCATCTATACTTCAAAATATTAGTTGAAACTTTTATTTCTTGATGAAATGATTGCCGAAATCTACTCATTACCTTTAATTACATTCTCTTTTCCTTACTTAAAGTTAAAACTTGTAGTAAATTAACTCAAAACCTGGAGAACAGATACCACAGAAAGTATCTTGTGCATTTCTTTCAGATTACCACTTCTGGCCATCCATTATATTCATCTTCTTCTAGAAAAGTCTAATACCTTTATTGTAATCAGTCTGTAGATCCTTTCTAACTATTCTTTTATAGTCTATCTTATAAGAAGTTAAGCTTCAATACTTTTCCTAATGTTAAAGTTTCCAGTTTCTATCATTTTTACAGATGATATGTCTTCCATTCAATATTCTTTATTAGTATAGCAACTCTCACCCATTTTCTAGACTATTTTGATCTTTTTTATTTGGAGGAATAGCTCTTAATGCAATAACGGTTCTAGTTTAAAGATTCTCATCTCTACTATATACCCAGTCTCACACAGGAGTATGTTAATGTTAGAGTCCTGTAGTTTTCCTGTTCCTACATTTGTGAATTCTGGAACAATGCCATATCAATTTCTTCTTAGGTAAGGCTTAGAACCTAGATGTAGTTTCCATTGGCTGGCTTTAACCATCATGTGGTCTGAACTGATGTTTGTTTTCTTCTTGTGATTAAGCTATGTAAGCTTTGGTTTTAAATAAAGCTTCCGTTTTTATTTTACATTTATGACATTTTTACTTTACATGAAATAGTCAGTAATGCAATGAAAATTCTTGGAAGCACCGTCCTGTAAACTATTGAGTATTCACTTCAGAGGGCACTTAGTAATCTTTAATTGCATGGTTTAAGCCCTTATTAATAAGACCTAGTTTTAACTATTTTCTTGGTGATTTATCTAAGTCACATCTTTTTGATAAAAATCTATTATGACCGTTAAGTAAAGTACTACTACTTCCTGTTACTAAAAAAAGGAGATGCACAACTAGATGTTACAATTCCAAACACTACATTTCAACAATTTACTGAAATTAATTTTTCTTTGAGCAAAATGTCGAGTTATGCAAGATAAGAAAGTGCATACTAACATCACAACTTTTATTTCATTGATATTATTTATCTAAGAAAATCAAAAGTCAAACTTTCCTTTTGCTTTTACTTACCTGCAATACTTAATTCTTTGGTTTCAACAGTCTCGCCTTCTTTTAAATAACTATAGGTTGTAATGAAGTCATCTAATGATGAAGTAACATTGAACTTATGAGGGTATGGATTTTCATTGCTTTCTTTCAATTTTTGAACAGCCAAACTGCGAAGTTTGAAATACTCCTAATAAATAAGAAAAAAATATTAGAAAAGAAGTATTTAATGATAACTACCAAACAAATATTATACTATACTTTTTATAGTATTATAATATACATACATTTGGGCTGATATTATTTTCATCTACTTTAACCACTTTTTCTTTAACTTTTTCATTAGTTTTACTTTTCTCTTTTGCTTCTTTTTCTCTTTCTTTCTGTTCAGCCTTTAGCCTCCTTTTGAGTTCACTGAAATTAAAAATGACCTTTAGGGGGCTATATATAAATTTTAAAAACAAATATCAATATTTAACAACTTCATTCCAAAAACTAACCAAGTGAAAATACTTTTTCTGCAAATATGGTGGTGAAACACTGTATTTCCACATTTTACAGTGAATGGTTGTAAAAACTGCCATAAAGAAACAGAAACCATTGTGACAATCTAGAAACTGCAAGAAAATGTTTCTGTATTGTAATAACTAATAAAACAGAAGCTGTAAATGGCAATCTTCATAATTTTACCAAAATTATTGAAAAACAGTAGCAAGTTGGAGGTGAGTCGGAAAGGATCAAAAACATGCACTATCTCTAAGGCCTAAACCATTTCTACATCTATTATAAGAAGGAGGGTTTTGTGAGAAATTTTTATCTGGCATGATGTCAATTGAAGTGTATATTCCCTATTGAATTTAATTTTTACTAATTATAATATATCTTAATCACTTAAATTTCCCAACTTCTTCAAACTGATTGCACTTAAATCAATATCGCCAAAATCACTAATAATCGTATATTTTGACTGATTCAAATTTACTTTGAGCCCTATTTTTGTATTAGGTTGAATTAAAATTATTGTTCAATACAGCAAAGTTTATCCATATTATTCCACTGATTACTAAATTCATGCACTTTCTTTGCCGATTGCAAGGTAATATACTTCTTCTCTTACCCCCTTTACCATTGCCTCCTAATATTAGTTTACCAAAAGCTCACGCTTTTCTTATTGTCTTCGGCAGAAGAAGTATGTTTGCTTACACAAGTTAAACCAAACCAACTGAAATCCCATCAACAAAAAACTGAATGTCACTCAAAGGTAGAATAAATTTATTTCTAATCATAAACACAATATAAAAACAAAAATTACTGGTCCCTCTATACCAAATAGTGATCTTTCCTTCCATTTGTGAACCCTTTCTTGGCCAGAAACCCTCAACCTCAAGCAGTGCAATGAAACATCGGTTCCTCTACACCCGTTTGTGACTGATTTTAAATAACCTACTTTATATGAACTTCTAGCCTTCCAGGCCCCTCAATGTAAATATTTATTTTTCAACTTGATTTACCTGAAACAGTCACTACCTGAAGAACCAAATGACTCCAAGCCAGATAATGGCCACTTTACCTCAGAAGATCCAGGACTGTGATGTTTTGTAAACTAAAACATATTGCGTGTTTAAACCCACGTTATATCCCTCCAGAAAACCTGGAGTGCTACTATTATTGTTGCTCAGCAAGTCCATCAGACTTAGCTGGGAGGAATTTTAAAAGAAATTTGAAGGGGTCTGCTAATAATTTGTTCACCATTTAGCTCCTCTAACTTGAGATCAAGGGTAGAGAGAAATAACAAGGATAAGAGTTTGATAATTGAAGCTAATGATTATATTACTTTTTTCAAGAAAATCACTTAATTTTGATTCAAAATCTATACCGTATACAAAATATGTTAGGTGAAATTCTATGTACTCACAACAGGCACCCCTGAAGATGGCCTACATCTTAAGCCGAAAAGCTGGCACAATCTGATAAGTTTTGCTTATTAAATGTTATCATTGACTGCACCCCCAGACCAATTCAATTTATTATATACAAAATACTTCCTGTAAAATCTCATGCAATGAATTTTAAAGCTACCATCTTGGGACATTGAGAAAAGTTGCTTTATTTCATCAGCTTTCCAATGTTATATCTCAATTATTCTTATTTAGAGGAGATAATAGGAATAGGAGGTTCAAAAAATCATTAGATAACTAACATGCTTTTTCTTTTAAAATAAAATATGGAAATTAATAAGTCAAATTTAAAAATTTTATTAAGATAAATTAGAATGATAAATCTAATGGTTTACATAAAGCTGCTATTATCGTGATTTTACCATCTGTAAAAAAATACCATTGCTTATGGTTGAAAGTTTAGGAGTTAACTGATATCAGAAATAAAATTCGCTAAACATAGACTCAGAATCATAGAAAGTAAAACGGAATTTATTGTTATGGTAGTGTATAAAACACTAAGCCTTACTTTTTAGACAAATTTCCTTCAGTGTCAGCCATGCTGTAATATGTTTAACCACTCTTATAACCTTCACAATAGGTTAGGTAGCAACTGAAGAAAACAGACAGGTAAACATAAATTGTTGAAAAAGTACATTAATTGTTTTTAATTACATATTCTTATATTTTTTATACATTAAATTAATATTATATACAAAATACTTCGTCATATTCCACTGTATTTTTTTTTTTATTGCTTTAGCTAAAAATCCAATAACACGATCTCTAAGCAACCTGTAAACACATTCCTTGCACTTGAGCTGTCGTCCATCGCGTGAATTTTAAATGAATAGCCTGACTCCATCCGATATACAAAGTTTATCTCAACTGCTCAAAGGAGATAGAGATGAATCTTCATCTAGTGATGACGAACTACCACGAACAGGCTATAACACAATGGGTATTATAATTAAAAATATTAAGTATGCTTTTATCAAGTAATATTTGTCATTAGTTTTATCATAATATATTTTCAGGCCCAGGAGATATATTCCAAAAGGTAAAAATTACAGGAAATGAGGTGGTTCAAAACAATAAACAGAGTATTCCAGATGATCCAAAAAGTATCTGGCATTTATCTGAAGTGCAGGAAGTTCCAATTTCTGATGATGCTTTGTGGGATCCTAGAGAAAAACCCAAATATGACATTACTTATAAACAAGCAATAAAGCCTGAAGATGTATATTTGCAAGTAAGTAAATACTTAATCACTTTTTTTATCAGTTGAAACTAAATTATGAATTTGTGTTTACAAACATAAAATATGTATATAGCAGGGGAAAGTATTGCGATCGAGAAAAATTTCTTGTTTTAACAAAAATAAATTATTCAAGTTCCCGTGATTTCTAATAACTAAGTCTTTCAAAATGGTGACTGTGTGAGCTTGTTTTTATTATACTTCTGGTATATCGCGACATCCATACGTTTCTACAGGTGTTGTAAAATGAAAAAGAATGTTTTACCTATAAATTAGGTTTTTATTAGCAAAAAAAGCATCATGTAACTTTATAAACATTATACTGCAAATCAGTAAGGTTACTTGAGGGTCACCTCATATTCAAGGCCAGTGTAATCGATTTCCATATCGTACCGTTTAGGCGCTCTATTTGCCCGTCACCTTGCGGATTGTATCGTGTGGTTCGGCTTGTAGCAACTCCATTTGCATGGAGAAAAGATTGAACTTCTTTAGACATGAAAGAAGCTCCTCGGCCTAGCGGCTGAAACATCCCGACATGCATAAGCAAAGGGAAATCGAGAATATTTGTCGATAATTGTAAACAGGTAAAAGTTACGTGTCTTGGATAGAATCGGCCCTGTAAAGTCAATATCGATTCGCTCAAATGGAGAAGTAGCCTTAACGAGAATTCCCGAGGTTTTCAAAAATCTCGGCTTCACCTCAGCACAGACTTGACAGCTGATAGTCATTTTCCTGTTATCCTCAAGTGAATATGGTAGATTCTTACTCTTAAGTCAATGAAACATGCGAGTTATACAAGAGTGACACAAAGATTGATGGAGCTGAAACAATTCAGTAATGCTGGTAGCATTGCAAATTCTTGAGAGAGTGAATTTTGAATAATGGGTGCAAACTCCTAGAGCCCGTTTTAATGAGTGAAAGTCATGTGCGGGCGGCATATTTAATAATAGGGTCAGACGAGAAGGGTCTGGTTTGATTGAGTCATAGGAGATTAAGCGCCCAAGAAGATGTATCGATGTGTTAACGATCATTAAACTGGTTTAATTCCTTCTTTTTTCCCCTATATATACACTATATATCGTTATTACCAAATTTAAATAAATTAGTTTCATTACTTTTTTTTTCTTTAGTCATGTTTAATTCATTAGTTTGTAATTGGTTTTGATTATAATGAACGAGAGAAAATATTGGAGTAATTGTACATAAAGCTTTATTTTTGTAATTAGAAGTTAGTAGTTTATAGATAATGCGAAGTATCACATTAATTCATATGTCGACAAAAACGACCGCCGTTATCCTGAGGGTCCCACATTAAACCCGATTATTTATTTAATATATATCCGGTTAAAGATAAAATTATCATTGATAATATACTATATAATATAAAATAAATATATATCAAATCAAATCATTAGATATATACATATACATCTATATATACATATATCTCTATATATATATATATATATATATATATATATATATATATATATATATATATATATATATATATAACTTAAAGGCTTCACCACTCCAAAGCATAAAAAAAAGAAAGTTAAGGGACAAATAACACACTTGAAGGCTGGTTAAACACTGACTTTATTCCTCTTATAATTCTCTATATATAGTATTTACAATGTTTGTTTATAAGAATTTGGTATTAGTGGATATACAGCTCTTAGTCTCATCTTAACTCCCCCCTGCCAGTTTACGAACATCTTCGTAAACTCTAAAAAACAAAAAAAAAACAAAAAAAGAATACTGGTACACCAACATAGTATACGCTAAACTCAATCGGCACAAATAAACAAATTCTACAACTTACAAAACCAACTTAATACTATCTTACTCTATAGCATCGCTGGATATATACAATATAAGGCTTATACCTAAACTTTATTTACAATGACAAGGAAACTCTACCAAAAACAAAACATACAAAACATAAAAAAAAAATTATATACTTCTATATATCACTAAATTCCTAAAACTACATAGAAAAAGAGGAAAAAAAAATATCCAGTAATAAACTAAAATAAATACAATTTCATGATCGGCCCTCCCCTGCCGGAACCTTAAGTTGTTCAATATGAACGGTTCTCCGTTTCCTGGGCTCAACCAGACTCTGAATAGTGACAAGATTATGCTCCCTAATCGTAATCACTTTGAATGGACCCTCATACCTGAGGACCTCCTTCGCACGATTCGACAAGATCTTTCTATAAACAATAGTGCCTATTTTAATCGTACCCATGACATCTCTTACTCCCTCATTCTCACGCGCCACTCTCCTACTCTTCTCTGCGGCCATTCGTCCGTGTGCTTTGCCCCAATTTCTCTCGAGCTCTACTCTGTTTGCATTTAATTGCTCGGCCATGCCCTCGTCCACCACCGTCTCCTCCTCGTTTCTCCTTCGTGCGCGTAACCCGAAAAGAGCTTCGAAAGGGAAAAACCCGGTGCCCATATGGATAGAATGGTTATATGCCGCTATTGCTCGGGGCATCGCCTCGTTCGCTTCTAACCCTTTATCCGCATGAAATACTCGGAGATGTTCCCCCAACGTATTATGGAGACGTTCAACCCCTCCCCTACTTTTCGGATGTCCGGGCGTGTTCCAATGCCACTCGATTCCCATCTGGACGTACCCCCTCCCCCGAAATCACATGTCCCAGAAAATTAATCTCCGTTTGTCCCAGAGTCGATTTTTCTGGCGACAGCTTCAACCCGAACTGCCGGATTCGCGTAAACACCCGTCGCAAATCTTCCAGATGACCCTCCTCTGTCCTACTAAACACCAGTAGATCATCCATGTAGACCTGGCACATGTTCTCGTCCAGTCCCCGCAAGAATTCGTCCATCAGTCTTTGAAATGTGATGGGCGCATTTTTCAGTCCAAACGGCATACGGGTGAATTCATAATGCCCCCTTTCGAATGTAAACGCGGTTTTGGCCTGGTCCCTGGGGTGCATCCGGATCTGGTGATACCCTGATTTTAGATCGAGCGTACTAAAGATTGAGGCTCCCCCTAGCCGGTCTAAAATATCCTCTAACCTGGGAATGGGGTATTTCTCGTCGCGCGTATTTTCGTTAAGCTGCCGAAAATCGACTACTACCCTATAGCGCTCCCTAGATTCCCCAACAACCGGTTTCTTCTTAACGGCCCATAGTGGGCTATTAAACGGCGACTTGCTATCCACGATGATCCCCTGCCGCTTTAACTCCTCAATCTCCTCGCGGATATGTCCTCGTAACGCTTGTGGGTACCTCCGCTCCTTTACATAAGTGACCTTCTCCGACTTCAGATGGATCTCATGAAGCGTCTCCCCCGTCGCGCTCAGTGGGTCACCCTCGCGAAAAAATATATCCCCGAATTCCTCCCTTACGGCCTGTCTCCAGTCTGCACCCTTGGCAATTACTCCAACGCACCTAACACCCCCTTTCACATCCTGCACCGTTTTATATTTCTTGTTCCCGATCCGGACTAACCACTGACCCCCTGTACTACGAGCTCTCAACCCTAATTTGCCAAACGCATCGCATCCCAAAATCCCCCCATACTCCCGCGGCATGATTTCCACAACATGCAGCGTCAACACCTCTCCCTTCTTTCCCCACCTATCTAGGGCTAAATCGATTTCCCCTTCTATCGTACAGGGCCCACTCAAAGTGACCACTTTACATTGACATGGCCTAATGTCTGGCTGACTCTTACCCTTAAACAACAACTTTAACTTGTCCTTACCCACTAGTGTACAAGAACTCCCTGTGTCTACTAAACACCTCCACCCCCTGTAAAACTCAATAACAGGCAACCTGTCACCTTTCTTTACCGCACTATTCACAAAAAAAAGGTTGCCCCTCCGCTTACACCATCCTCATTCCCTTCTTACCTGCTCGGCACGCCTCCCTGTGCTCCGTTGTTTGCTCCTTCCTCCGGGAGTTCCTCTGCCACTAGGTTCGCTGCCTTCCGTCTCCGACCCTGAGGTCTCCGAGGATCTCGCAGATTCCGAGATTATCCTGCTCCTCCGTCCCAGTCTGTGAGCATTGATCTCCATCGGCTCACCTCTGTCGTGCTCTGCGCCGTATATATGGGCATTGTCTGGCCATATGTCCCTCACCTTGGCATTCGAAGCACCGCGTACGTGGACACTGAGCTACCAAGTGCCCTGTTTTGCCGCATTCGTGGCATCTCCTTTCCTCTCTTCTCCCATTCTTCCTCTCAACCACTTGCCTTCTTTCTCTTGGTGGCTTCTCTCTTCTCACAAACTCTCCCTCTCTTCTTCTTCCAGGCTCCTGTCTGAATCTGCTTCTGCCTGTTTCGTTCCTCCGGTACGACACCCTATTCCACCCTGGTTCTATCACTTCCTTCTCTTCCTCATCTCGAGCACTCGCGTCTACCATCTCTTGTGCACACTCCATAAATGTTCTATCTCTGGGTAGACCGTCCTTCTTTCCAGTGTCCCTAGCCAGTTGCACCTTCAGGACCGTGGTCATAAATAGCATCCACGCTTCGACAGCACCGGTGTCCATGACTTCTCTCAACTTCTCATTTATCTTATTAAGCTTAGCGAGAAGTCCTGCAGCATACTGTCCATTCGACTGGTTTGCTCGTTTCATCTCCCGAAACATCTGCAACATGTCCTCTTCTGGGGCCCATCGCCCCCCTCCGTAAGCCTTTTTTAATCTATCCTTGATTACCTGCCACGAGGTATCCTCGTCCGCTTGGATCAGATTTAACACACTCCTTCTGACCCTCCGTGCTAAAGCTACTCGTAGCCTTTTGGCGTCCGCTTCCTCCAAAAAGTCCGCTGCAACCTGAGACTGAATACTGCTCATGATGCCGTCGCCGCCCTTGAGAAAGTGATTTAATTCACCTATGTCTCCGTTGACCTATGTTTCTCAAGGTCCGATATCTCCCTTCTCAGATCTTGTGCATTTGCCTTCCTTAACTTCATTTTTTCCAATTCGTTAGTCTCCTGCGCTATTCTGTTTGCCTCCTGCGCCGCTAGGTCTGCCCTCGCCATTGCTAGAGTTGTTGACGGCAATGGCGGAAACTCGGGATTCACCTGTTCAGTCTGCGGAGGCTCCAACGTTAACGTTGCTGGCCTAAGGATTTCTCTTTGCTCATTCATTTTAGTAAAATTATCTTCAAACCAAAAGAACTAAATGAAAATAAATCTAGAGAAAGAGAAAAAAAAATCGTAGAAAACAAACCTCACTAAACTGCAAAAACGTTCCCGGGTTTCGGCACCACTTAAAGGCTTCACCACTCCAAAGCATAAAAAAAAGAAAGTTAAGGGACAAATAACACACTTGAAGGCTGGTTAAACACTGACTTTATTCCTCTTATAATTCTCTATATATAGTATTTACAATGTTTGTTTATAAGAATTTGGTATTAGTGGATATACAGCTCTTAGTCTCATCTTAACTTATATATATATATATATATATATATATATATATATATATATATATATATATATTACCAGCTTTTGCCCGCGGCTTCGCCGTCGAAATCTGATAAAAATTTGATAAAACTTGAAAAAAAATGCTGATAAATCGCAACCCACGTCTGCACATCACAATAGTATGCGATGAAAAGACTGCAAATGTATCAGCTGTCAAAAGTTGATGCACACGACGCCATACTGGAATCAGCATTTGATGCAAACAATGCTTATCTACTGGCAATGCCGGAACCAGCATTTGATAGAATGAGACGTTAATTACTGCATTTGATAGAATGAGGCCTAATTACCGAATAGATTTTTCTTGGGTATTCTTCATTTTTGGCCGGAGACCAGTCCTAATTGGTGCGAATCATCGAAATCCGTCCAGACGTTCTTGAGTTTTAAGCGTAGTAACTAACGCCACTCTCTTATATATATATATCATTGTCGAAAGTGCTATCCGACAGTATCTTCTGGTTTCACAGTCCATTGGGGAGTTTTTAGTTAAGGCTATTATGGCAGCTTGTGAATCAACCAGAAAAACTGAGTTTTTCCCCTGCCATGAGTACAGCTGCCATTACGTCGTCACGATTGCTGGCATTGTAGCCCACATGTACGAAGGCCTCAAAGGGGGAGCTAAAGTAGCCAGTTTAGCTCCCGTGCAGCTCATTGTGTGTATAAGAAGCCAGCTGTCTCAATTGTATATTTCGGTAATTTTTTCTAGTGATATGTCTTGAATGCAGCTGCTGATCCAAGTGGCAGAGCATATTTGAATCTCATTTCCTCCGAATAGACGATTGGTGATTTTTATGTTATGAGGGGAGAAGAAGTCTCTTTATACAGGCCCTAGAAGCTTGCATCGATTCTCCTGATTCTTTTCAGAATTTCAGCGTAATTTTCTCTCTTCGTATATTCAGAGGTTCAATGTCAGTTTGAAGCTGCATCGCGGAGTCTGTAGTAGATTCAGTAGCATCACTTATTATTAGCAGAGGTTTTTGAAGTTTCTTCAAGTTTTGCTGCTTGAACGGTATGTTTCAAGAAATACACCTAATGGTTCAGGGTGACACCCAAATACTTTGCGTTATAATTTCTGCCTAATCTCTTACCCTCGAAAAGTAGCTCGAACTCATTTTTTTTTAGTGAAGAGTGCAAAACAGTTCATACATTGTTTTCTCTCCGTTTAGAGTTATTTTGTTGCTGATGCACCAGGCAACAATATTTTTTAGCACTTGGTTCATAATGCTAACTTAACTGTCTACGTTGCTGCTGATAGCCCGCCCACAAGACATCATCTGCGTATAAGAGGCAGAAGACTCCTTGCACTTTCTGAAGGCAGTTAATTATTATATTGAATAGGAGGTAACTAAGAACAGCCCCTTGCGATAAACCTTGGCCGATTTGTCTCTAGCTTAAAGTTTAGTTTAATCCATTTTAGCATTTGTCCAATAGCATCTGCTTCTACTAGTTTATTATGGAAAAGACCACTCCAAACTTTCTCGTAAGCGGTCATAAAATCTAGAAATAGAATTACTTACTTTCGATACAGCTAAAGTAGATTGATTTATGATTTATCTACTCGAGGAACTAACGTTTTGCAAATAAGTCGTCCTCCTCAATTGATTTTGATTTATGTATATTGATTGAAAATACTGAATTACCATAATGCATGTTTTATTATTTAATTTAAATAAATTAACGATTTCATTTAAGCACATACAAGTTTTATTGTTTGTTCAAACATCCCAACTTCATGTTTTCAAACTTTACTTCACAAAAAAAACACTCTTTAATTACAACTACAAAAATTGTACAGACTAGGTCTTAAGTATAACCCTTCTTCTTCTTCCTCGATCCTTCTTTAAATAACTATATCAGTCAACAGAGACAAAAACTTGGTTGCTCTCTTGAGTTCCTCCAAGCCTCCGCAAGCTTTCTCTCCAATGTCACTGGCTCTGGCCAAATTTGTTTGCTGACATTTTCATAAAGTCGGCAGGACTGGAGGATATGGACACCTGATTGCTCCTCTTCTCCGCAATCGCATAGAGGGTTCGTTCCTATTTTGAACTTCCTGTACATATGCGATTTGAGCCGGTTGTGCCCAGTCTTAAGTCTAATTATCAGCACTTGTTCTCTTCTGCTTAATTTGTAGTAGTCATCGTGGAGGCCCTGCGTGGGATGTGTTTCTAACCATCGCCCCACGATGGTGCCCTTATCAAGTGCCTTGACCTCGTCAAATTGGAGTACTGGGGCAAACTGAGGCATCAGGGATCCTGCTTTCGTCAGCGTGTCCGCTCTTTCATTGCCGGCGATTCCACAGTGTCCTGGGATCCACTAGAGGAGTGTTATAGCAAAGTTTGTCATCGAATTTATCGCGGAGACAAGATTTTTTAGACTTGTCAGTGAATCAGTGAAAATGACCACCTTTTGGAGATCATAGGAAGAAGAGGAAATTATCATGCAGGCCTTAATTATGGCTTCCTGCTCAGCTCGGTAGTTACTGGAGTTTAGCCCTGTAGCTATAGACTTTTCTACAGTTGGACCACACTGAAATTCTATGTAGATTCCACCCCCACTGCCCCTTTTTCCTTCTGTAACCGAACCGTCCGCGAAGGCTCTTGTCCATTTTAGTGGTGAGTACTCCTCATTGATAAACATTAGCGTCTCATATAGGAGTTCGATTGGCAGGAGTTATTTTATGCTAATTATGCCTGGTATGCTGTCTGATGTTCTTGCCTTTGTAGCAACCTCCCAGTGTGGGGGAAGAGTTTCACAGTAAGCGGCACTAGCTGTATATCTTGCATACTGAACTCTTTTTGTAGTAATTTGATGTGGCGCACAAAACTCTTTCTCTCGATTCGGGCTGAGTATCCTTTTTTTTGCCAGGCTCAAGAACTTGAGGTCCCTTCTGTCTGTGAGCGACTGTAGTTTGATTGAGAGGTGTTGACCTCATTGCCCCTGTAATCAATCTTAGGCCATGGTTTTGGACCATAGTAACCTTTTGGAAGTTGGTGTTTGCCAAAGTATAACCCTGAATGCATCAAAAGAAAAATCAGCCAACTTTTGGTGGAATATTTCTTTTACAAGTAATAGTATCTGATGACTTCTAGTTAAATATTTGATTAACTTCCCTTCATTCATTATTTATATTGAGTATTAATTTCTTTCTTTTTCCTGGCAATTATATTTATAATGGAATTTATCACCTAACATGGTGGATTCAAGAATAAAGTGGTGGTTTTTAAATTTATAAAAATTTGTTAATTATTAAAATATTCAAATTTTTAAAAGAAAGAAATGCCATGAGATCCTAACACAAGGAGTCCAAGATGAATTTTACTATAACTGTATTGTTCTTTACAGATGTCAAATAAGAACCCTACATCAGCAGGTTGCGAAAATTTAGTGATTACAGTAACTATGAATGGAGAATGCAAAAATGCTATTGACTGTAATGTGACAAAAACAAGTCTTGATATAAGAAGCCCCATGTATAGGTTAAATTTGCCTTTGCCTCACCCTATTGATTCTGATTCAGCAACAGCAGAATGGCATAGCTCTTCAAGTCAACTTATTATAAGCCTACAGATGAAAAGGGAATATGATTTTATGAACTTTTAAACAATAAATGATTCAAGTTTGAACTGACTATATTTATATAACAATGTCTACATATATAAGTACATTTTACATTGTATTTTCAATATATATATATATGTATATATATATATATTTTTAAACTTTTTTATGCATATATTTATATATATAAAAAAAGTAAAAATATGTTTAAAAAGTTCCAGACAAGTAACAGAAAAGGAGTAGAACTACATGATTTAAAAGTAATTTTTATTAAAAAAGAGGCTTCATTTTTTAACAACACAAAAACAATGAGTATGACTCTAGCTTGTGCAAAAAAAGTGACAATTATGTATGATGTAATTGTATTAACAAATTTACTTTTACTATACATAAAATGTCCCAATTTAGAACATAACACATTAAAAATACAGTTTTCGATTGTACTTTATATTTATAAGATAGGCACACTTTATAACTTACAAAATAAATAAAAACAAAACAATGCCTCTTTGAAAATCAATAATAAATATTAATTAGATGTTAATCTAATCATCATTTGGTTTGGAGAATAAACTATTTAAGCAGGAAATGTAATGACCTAAGCTACATAAAATTAATTATATAATACTTATGTAATACCTCTATTCAGACTAAAAGTTATGCTTCAGTTAAGTATCTATAATTATGATACCGAAGCATAAAACTTAGTCTCAACTGTGGTGGTTGTGTAAAACAAGAGTTGCAATATGAATGATAATATATCAACCAGAGAAAATATGGAACAGTTTTAACTTATATAATACAATTTACAACAGGGATGCCACCACTATTGTGATGTATAAAATTTCCATGTCAATATGCATCACACACTTCCTTCTTGATAATTAAATGCACGAACAATGCCGATGATGATAATTGATAAATACATCCCAGTCTTAGTTGCTCGGCATTTACTCTAAAAGACTAAAATTTGTATTTACAATGTTCTAATCTACTACGAGCAGAGACTTAAATATCTGTCCCCTTCACCTTGTTCTAAATCACTTTACAAGTCAGACATTCACATATACACATAATTTTAGGCTAAGAAGCTTTTAATTTATATTTACAAGCTGCTTGTTTTTTACTTTTTTAATATTTTTTTTTACACACCGTATTTATACATTGGGATTAAAACTAAATTGAAATATAAGAGGGAGCTGCCTTTGTTCAAATTAAAGTTGAAATACTAAAAATACTGTGACAGCACACAACTTAATTCCAATAAACCTACTCACTTATTCATTATCAGGCTTATAACACATGGGAATAATATCCAGATCACAAATAACTAAAATACAAAAAAAAGTTAAAAAGGAATCAAAGATACCCGACAAAGGTTCTTATTAAAAAAAAAAGGTACAAAAAATACAAATAGCAAAATCAACAAATGTTACCAGGTCGATTCAAAAGTGAATGCTATCACAGTTAAGACTCTTACAAATACAAACAATTGGTTGCAAAACACAAATTAGTGCATTAATTGCTCATGTTCAAGCTAACACAACACAACAGCTTAAAACACTTAAAAACACACAAATGCTAACTAACAGATTAAACATAAAATAAAAAGCATAGTAACAAAAATTGACTATAAATATAACATTAAATTTGTAAGGACAAAAATAATTTAGTTTACATAAACTTTGGAAAATAGACAATACAGCAATAAAATTATACACACAAAATAAAATAAAAATAGATATATGTTGATAATAAATAATTTTTGTGCTGTATAATCTATTTTCTTTTATTTGTAAGTCTTTTGCTGTTGGTCATGAAATAAGCGTAATGGAAAAACATTGAGCTATACCCATATAGTTCAATGTTCTAAAGAACCATAAATTCAATCTAATGCACCAGTGTTTTCTTAGCACACTGTATCTACTTTCACTTCAATAATTTCCATGTAAATCAAGGATCATATAAACAGACTTTAATTTATCTTTAAAAATATATACAAAATCTTATTATATTATGAATTACTTATTTCTTCAGACAAGGCAAAATGTGTTAATTTGACCATGGAAAGGAGATAAAAATATATGTGTATACATAAACACACGGATTTCTCTTTAAGAAGAAGTAAAAGTAGAATATAATGAGGCTATTAGGCCTCTGTTAAGGGTGGCTGTTCTTGCTGCTGCTCAAGAGAAGCTGCTCTTTGCCGAGCAGCTGCTGCTGCAGCAGCCCTTCCAGCACTGCTTCTAAGATTTTTCCTTTCTACTACATCACTGATTGGACTTTTTTTCGCCCTGACTTTTTTTTTTTTACTATTAACATTATTATTACTCCCTTCTTCTTCTTTAATAGAATCAGTGGTGCTGTCTTCATTCGCAACAACTATATCTTCTTTCTCACCTACATCTTCAAGTATAGGATCTAAATGAGGAGGAGGATCTGGAGGCTGTTCTTGAATGGATGTAGGAGTTGGAGCTTTCTGGGTTACTTCTTCATTTATCGATTCTTCAGCATCACTCTTTATTTTCTTATTAATCGAATGATCTTCAGGTACTGGTGTGGATTCTCTAGTCCTCTTTGCTCCTTTGTCTTCTTTAGAATATTCTTGGGACTGTGATATCCTCATAAACAACTCAGTAGGATTCTTACTTAATGATTCTAAAGTTTCTTTCATTTCTTGTTCCCTAATTTTATTTGCATAACCTGGAACTCCTGCCATTAAATTACGAAGGCTATCAACATCTTTAGATTTAATAAATGACGGCTGTTTATCTCTACCCTTGGTTGCAGATGCTGCTGCTCTTGATAAACTTTCTAAAAGATGAGTATCTTGGGGTAGCATGAACTGTTGTGATAGTGGTGTTCTTGCTCCTGTTCTTTGGTTATTTGTAGTTGATGTCTGAGTAGAACAAAGTGAACTAGTAATGGTAGATGAAGTTCTACTAGCTGACGATGTACAACTGGCATTGGTTGTCTTGATTCCTCCTCTGTTTGCTGTTGATGAGGGAACAGAAGTATTGCAGCCTAGAGTTCCATTTAGAAGTGCAAGACTGTCATAAGTATTTGTACTTCCAGGTGCAAATGGATTGAGCCCTCCTAAGCCTAACGGTGAGTACAATAAGTTAGGATTGGGGAAAAAGAATGGGAGTGAACTTGGCAAATTAGAGGAAGCAGACGATACAGGCGTTTTTGAAGGAGTATCAGGTTTTCTTAACTTAGCTGGTTGCTTAGAAGTACTAGCTCCAACATTTGTAACAGAAGTTGTGCTATCAGTCATTGCTTGTGAATTAGGATCCATACCAGATAAACCAGGTAAACCTAGTCCTGCGAGGTTTGCGAAAAGTGAACTAGTTAAATTAACATTACCAAGTCCACCCATACTACTCAGTACACTCATATTAGGCATACCACCAAATGGTAGTAAAAGTGGGTTTTTTGGATCGAATCCTCCAAGTGACAGACCGCTGAGCAAGGATGAGGGATTTATTCCACTCAGTGATGGGAAAGGTAAATTGGAAGCTGAACTGACTGGAGGTGTGGTTCCTGGAGGACTTGAAAGTAATGGTGGTCTACCAGGTCCTTTCTTTCTATCACCAGGAGGTAGTCGTTTCTGAAGATCGTGGGGTAAATTTCCTCTTTCCTTTACAAGTTCTGCCCATTTAGGGTCCACATCAAACATGGGATTTTCCAGTAACCATTGTGCAAGGCGTTTGAGCTGTGGGGCCTTAGAACCAGTCAACTGAAATTAAATGTTTTTGTTTAAAAGAATACAACTGAGTAATATAACTTAGGAAGTTAAAAATCAAGTATATGTTTTACCTTTTTTCCTGTTATTCTATTAATGACAGATACATTTTCTTCACCAGTTAATTTCTTCCAGTCTAACAAGGTAGGATCTACCCTAGGTCTCCTTCTTCTAGGAGTCAAGAAATCAGCTGACAGTGGTTGTTCAGGCATAACTCCACTTTGTTCTGCGAGCCATTTGTTAACCTAAAATGAATGATATTTAATTATTGTCATCATTACCTTTTCGAAAATAAAACTAAAATTAACTACTTACTATAAGACTAGTAGTCTCACTAATCTTAACTAGTTATTAGTTTTACCATTTATTTTAACTAGTCTTATAAGTACAAAATGTTTTCAAAGGATAAATTAGAACCAATTTTTGCATGAAGTGAAAAATATGATGATGTGATATTTTACAACATTAATTAGACTTTTTTTAATTGCAGATTACAAATTGAGAAATTTATAATAAATATTTTTATATGGTAAATGGCTCTTCACAGTATCTAAAACGGTAAATGACTTTTAACAGGTCTATTTAATATAATATTATGCTGGAACAAGTAGTTACAAATAAAAAATAAAATTTGATTTATTGTAGAAGGAAAAGTCCTTCACCCCAATAAGGAAAACCAAATGAAGTAAACTTTATTATCGATTATTAGAACAAATTCTCAGAAATATTTATAATTATTTCCTTAACTGTAGACAAGAAAGGAAAAAATGATCAGATTCATTAGTATAGGTCAAAGTGTTTAAAAGGCAAAGTCAAGAAACGTTTATTTAAAAATTTAATTTGTTTTAAAGTTATCACGACTTACAAATAAAGAGGTATATCCCTACCGGTTTGTAAATATAAACCTGAATAATCAGGACAATTATTTAATAATTCTTCTCATCATCCTTATAACAACAAAATCAATACACCCTTAGAAGTTATTTATTATTGTTTGATTTAATATTTATAAAACATAACAAATATAGTAAAGTACCTTAGCCTCATGGGAGTACGAGTTAATTTTGGCTGAGAAATCAGCCACTTTAGAAATATCTGCAATCATAGCTTCGTATGTTTTGCGTTGCACTTGTGCAGCAGCTGCTGTTGTTGGCTGAGACATTTTTAATGCTTGCTGTTGCTGAAGAATTTGTTGTTGAAGTTGCTGTTGCTGTTTTAAAAGCAAACTATGCTGCTCTGCCAAATAAGATGTATCAGGAGGTTTGTTTGATGGTGAAGGGCTACTATTAGATGACGGAGGACCGCGTGAAGGAGGTTTGTTGGACAATGTTAGAGTTACACTAGGAGAAACAGGTTTTTTTTCTGACAATTGTTCTTTAGCAGCTGATAATCCAAGCACAATTTCATCTAGCTTCCTTCTTTTCTTTTCTTTGCCAACCAATGGTTCTTCAACAGGCTGTAATATACATATATTGGAAATTATTCGGCATTAAGAAAAGGAAAGTTACGAATGTACATGGAATAAAAGTTAAAAACAATAGCACCTATTTCTTTTACAAAATGATAATCCTCATTGGCAAATAAGGTTATCCATTGTCACGACCACAGAAACTAACCAATGTACAAATGACTATTTTTCAAGATAATAAAAAAAAAAAAAGGAAAGAAAAGAGATTAAACTTTTACTGTTAACTTCATCTTTGAAAATATATTTTATTATCTTAAGCATAATCAACTTTTCCGACAGCTAGTATGTGGTAATAAGGTTTTATATTGTCAATGAGCTTCTGGAGAATTATATAACTAAGGAATTGGAAAAGTCTCATTTATAAGTTTGCAATCTAATGATTTTTAAATATAAATTACAAGTAATAATACAACAGAGTGGTTGGACTACCACAATTATTCATTATTTAATTTCACAACCCTTGTTATCACTCATCATACAAAACATGAGTCACGTTATTTTTTTAATTCGATAAAAAAAAAATTATAATAAAAGTTTTTCTTAATGATTTTATTGATTGTGTTTAATTATAAAAAATAGCAAAATGATTATATTTCTAGTTTGAACAGTTTGTGAAATTTTGTAGAAGCTTAAATGATTTTAATTTATTATTAAAAGACCAGATTTTTTTAACCCATTAACCACATGAAAGCTTTGAATAAAACTCTAATTAAATATTACAGCTTTATCTATTTATTATATCATTGATGTTCTGAATAGGTTAATGATTATTAATAACAAAGGTTGACTTTTTTAAGGGCCAATATTTGGATTATAATTAACTGTCAATCTATTATACTTAGATTGTATAATTGTTTCTTACAAAAAATAATTGCAATAGCATAAACCACAAACTACAGTAAAGATAAAAAAAAACCAAATAAAAACTTACACAATTCTTCTTTTGCATCAATTTATTCAGCATATCATCTAATTTTCCTTTACTTGCTTGCTGATGTGTATTTTGATGTTGCTGTTTTTTATTAGGCATAGAAAAGTCTTGAACTTCTTCCATATAATTATTTGCAGCTGCACTTTGTCCACTGTTGTCTAAGTTTCCACTAGTTCCTTTTAGAGATCTATAAAAAGGTCAAAACTAGTAATTAAACAATGAATTTCTTGAGATTAATGAAATGGAAGATAATAATTGTTTTATAATAGGTTGAGATGAAAATAATAAATAAAAATAAGTTAGGTGTTAACCTAACAGATGGCTCTAAAGTCACATATCTCTAGTAATAGTTATTCAATGAAGCCAAACTGTAGAAGATTGCAATTGAAAGAGAACACTCCATAGGACATTCTAAATATAAAGATAATGTCATTAGTTCACACAAATAAGTGTTATTGTGCATTGAAAATGGAGATTCAAGAAGGTTATTTTCATGATAGTTTGCTTTTGTACTTCTGAAAAGAGAAAAAATAGCACAAGCCCATCCAATATTGGGTCTTTTTGTTTGTTTCTATCCCACCACGATGCATGTGAACTTTGAGCTTCCACCTACCTAACTTCCCCCTCCAAAAAAAACAACCTTGTAGATAGAACAAAAACATTAGAGCTATTTTTACAATTTTTCATGTTGGCATCAATACATATTTTGTTCGGGTTACCAATAGTGGACCCTCTTTAACTCATCTTCCTGGATTGAAGCATGAAGCTGTTGGGTCGTAACGGATGAAATGTCAGTTTTGTTTATTTACAGTTTTCTTTTCATTATGTATTAGATTATTTGTAATCAAACAATTTTGTTATGTATACCGTTTGAAAGATCATTTAATCCTTTTTCATAATCAGTCGTAATTTTCCTTTTGAAAGTGAAGCAACGATTTAAAAATAATTAAAAAAACAATTCTGTCTTCTGCAGAAATTCGTATTATTTTTCTCAACAAATTTAAACTTGGCCATAGCGTCACGGAGGCGTTCCGAAACATTAATATTGTTTACGGTGAAGATGCAGTAAGCGAAAGAAGAATCTTCCGTTGGTTTGAAAAATTTTGGTCTCGGGATTATGACCTGGTCAAAGCGGGCCCCCTTCCCAAATCACTCGTGAATTAGGTTTACAACTTGGAGCAAGTGCCATAACTGTTTCCAGGCACCTCAAGGAGCATGAGCTGGAAATATGGGTACCACTTAAATTAACCAAGGCCCAGCAGCTCACCCGATTTTTTTTTTTTCCAGAGCTGAGGTCCTTCCTCACCCACCATATTCTACCGACCATTCTCCAACTGACTTTTTCCGTTGTTTGGATAATTTTTTAAAAAATACTCTGAAATCGGCCTTCCATTCCAAGACTTCGCTTCTTCCTTGACACCTAATTTCTACAGAGCGGGGATAGACATGCTTGTTTCATGTTGGGAGAAGTGTATTGAAAGAGAAGGATCCTATTTTAATTAATAAAAGTATTGTTAAATAATTTTTTTGCTAATAATTTAAATTTACACCTTCACTGACATTTCACATGTTACAACCCAATAAAATTGTAAAATCTGTTACAATGTTTTTTGCTGTTTTTTACAGATGAATTCTCTATGCAATCACAGATTTTACCAATAAAAAATTCAGGAGTATGGTGCAGAACTAGTTAAGACCCCATGACTAAAAAAACACACACTGGAAGTAATAAATGCCCTAATTGGACTTTTCCACCCGAGTGTCATCTAGAGACCATCACAACTTGACAACATTGCAGAGTTGGAGGGTTTGGCATGGTTATTTTATACTGATATTTTACATTACTTCTGAAAGCTCTACTATTTCACCGACTAGTCAACAGGACTCCAAATAGATCATCAAAGAGCTGGAGTTGCAAAAACCCAATTTGATGGTTTATATTAAAATTTACTCTTGTTTTCCTAAAAATTATGATTACTTTGAATTTTCCTAGGATTAAAAAGACTAAAAACTGTAGACTGCGCTCAGAACCCCCATACAAGTCCTCATGTTACGGGACCGAGGGCAAGTCCTGGTGGGTTAATGAGTTAAAGATGGCTTTAAAAGAGGGGCTTGTGAAAATAACTTGTTTCAATTTTTGGCCCAGAAATCTCAGAAGTTCTTATTAGTATTTGAAATATGAATGAACAAATTGGCTTGGAAATACAGGATAAAACTTATGGGCTCGCGTCACCAACACGAATGACATGCTTGTGACTGGTGACGCGCAGTTGATAAATATATGTTCCAGAAACTTGAAGTTATATCACAACCTACACTAAGCAGCCATAAATGGACAGATGAACGGAAGAAGGCTCAAAGTGAAAAAATTAAAAGGTTTTGGGAAGACAAAAAGAAGAAAAAAGTCATCACCAAAAGCTAGATTTTTGTGTTTTCAGCGCTTTTCTTAGAGGGGAATATACGCAAATAATAATAATAATATATGTATATATATTTTTTTTTTTACATTGTTTAAACAATTAGTTTTAACCAACTTAGGTTTAAGGTTAGAATTCAATTGACATAAAAAAAAAAAAAATTCAACTAGAAGGTTGTTTAATAATTGTGCAATTCATACTAATAATAACTTAAAAGATCAATAACTAGTTAAACTTCTCGTTTTCCCTGAAACCTTTTATTAGTCATATATGTCTTAGTAAGATAAACGATGATATTAAGTGGGGACTTCAATATCAACTTTGCCACTAATTTAATTTCTAAATAAATCATTAGGTTTGACTATGTCCAATGATCGAAAATTTAGTACTACAAAATATAAAATTACGATTGATCAATTTTTAATACGATACACAAATTTCAGTTAAACATATTTGTTTTTGATTTAAGTTACATTAGCCTATTGCATCCTTTTTTTAATATAATGAAGTGATTGAAAGTACAAATGACCTAAGTATTGTTGAATTTATACTAATGTTAAAAATGAAAACCAAGTTCATTAACATCTATATAAATATAAATAATATAAGTGTAAACTAATTATCCACTTGGTGTACTTTGAGAATTATTAGTACTATATATCTATCCACTTCACTTATGATCTACCAATTGCATCTATTAAAGTTAAAAAGAACTCTTGGTAATGTGAGATCATTTAAAAAAAATAATATGTGTATATATATATATATTGAAAGCTAATCCTTCAAATAGTAACAATTCTTTAAACGATTCACTTGTTGCCTACAAATATCTTATGTTCATTCTTCCACCCCTAACTCTGTTGACAACCCAGCTCCATTTGTATATCATTTTTATACTATGGGGTTGCATCAATTAGCTCTTTTGTTTAGTGACTATTAAGTGAAAACACTTATGTCCATCCAACCTAATTAAACCAAAAACTACAATTTGCTATTTAACTGATGTAATTTAAATAGTTACCCTGAGGAAAGATCAATTGGAGCCATTGTCCCAGGTGATGAAGGTACAGATGGGGTAGATTTTTCAGAAGTTTGATGGTATTTCATGTCATAAGGTTGTATTGAAAGCATCCTTGGAGTGGGCATAGAACCTTGATGAGCAGGAGGAGGCTGAAGCCCAGTAAGGGGTGTAGATCGCCTAAAAAATAATAGCATGGAATTAATTATTTTAAGTAGTAATACAGAATTATTTATAAATATATTTTATGAAGAAATTGGTTGAGGCAAAGTCAATGAAGAATTTAAACACTAATAGGTAGATTTTATTTTATACAAATAAAATACAGATCTCATAATTGCAATGGGAGTGTTAGCTGGTGGAAGACATGGAGATGATCAGTGGAAATACTAACTAGGTAAGTCCGATGGACTCGCTGACCAACAATGACTGAGTATCCCAAACTTACTTGAGTGTAATTAGATTTTAAAGCCCTGGTTACAAACTAAATATCATGGCTCTCTCTGATTATGAAGAGGTAGATCAGTTCCCTCTTCGGGTATCTTCTTTAAGGGTTAAAATCTATTGCAAATGAGGTTGAAAGAAATGATTTGGATATCATGGCACAGCAAGATATTCCCTTCCTGTCTGGGAAGAGTCTGTTAAGAAAAAGGAAAGTAATATTTGGAATGGAGAGAGACGTAATTATTATATAGGTGCACGGTTTCTATTTAGGATCAAGTTATTGAGGAAAACTGAAAAATATATATATATTTTTTTTTGAGATAGTAAACAAATATACAAGATCATAGATTTTGCATGAACATAGATTTTGTACTATAGGGACAATACAGACAACATATATGCTAATTTTCTAAAAGAAAAAAATAATACCTCTATTGGGTTAACAGTCATAATGTGAGAATTCAGAGATTACCAATTTCGAGAAATATTTATCGTATACAACTTTTATGTAATGAATTTTTCTTTTAGAAAACTAATTTCCAAGCTATATATTCCATATATAGTAATTATTTTCCAGTTCCTGACAAGACCATAATTTTTAATCTTACACGACTTAACAAAATAACTTTATTTGGCATGTTGTTCTACAAAATCTTTTTCGATAAAATGCACTGTCTATGAAAAACCAAAAAAAATTAAAACCTAATGCCTTAGTGCCTTTGACTTTGAAATTCTAACAGAAATGAACTCAAGTTTAGACAGCAAAACTTACTAACCAATCCTATTTTATGTGGTAAGAACTATTGATTAAGACAATAGGTAACTGTCATTCAATCCCATACTATTGAATTCAGTCAGGAAGAACAACCTAATAATAAATATCCCTATATCATACACTCATCCAATGTAATGCCAGCAATACAAAAAACTTAAGGCATCCAAGCATTACATTATACATACAACTATCTCCCAGACAACAGAAATAGGATAAGTCATTTGGAGGAGGAAGGAGAGATAACTTTTTATATTAGTGCACATTAAAAAAAAGAATATAAGGCAGTGATACAAACCTAGATTCTTCTGAAAGAGATTCATCTGTGTGATCCCAAGGGGTACTAGGCGAGTGCTTCATTGGATGCTGTAGCTGAAGATTGGTATTGTTCAAAAGTGCATGCAATTTTGCTGTAAATATTAAAATATTTTTTATTATCAACTTTATGAAAACACATTTTTTAAAATAAACAATGTGAAAGAATGCTTAAATAATTTAATTATCATCATCACTAAATTTGATTATCAACTAGCTCCCAGACTTCGCAAATAGTCACTTCATTCTAACAATCTAGTACAGTGGGGATAATAGCTAGCTCCAAAATTGGTAGCCATTTCATAAAAGTAGCTGGCTTGGCAGATAATTCTATTACAGGACTTAACTTATTTGCTTAAGTCAAGCCCCCTGCCCTGATACTTGGGTTTTAGTTTGTACCCAATAAGGATCGTATATATTTATGTAAATAGTTAAAGTTTTAAGAATTTACTTTCATTTTTTTTTTAAATAGTAACTTCATATATTTAATACTTATAGAATTCATAAACTTTCTTTCTTATACTTTAATAGCAACTTCTAATCTAATTTTTCTATAAATAAAAATGGAGAAAAGCATAAGCCTAGATATAAAAAGAAAGGAATATGTTAGTTAAACTCAGAATCTTGTAAAAAAAAAATCTTTAGCCTTTAATATAAAATGTGGAAAAATTATGTTTCTATGACTCTTTAAATAAACATTGATTCACTGAAACTGTATTAAAAGTCATTTTTGACAATGGAAAAAACTATAATGCTAATGTAAGTGAATTGAGGAAAACTAATTAATGGGAATCAGTAGTTATGAAAAGAAAATTTCGATAAAGTTAATAAAAAATAGAATTAATTATTTAAATTATATATAACACACCTCTTTCAGTTTCTACATCAATTGCAATATGCCTCTTTCGCTTTGAGCTTGGCAAGGCATGACTTTTTGATCCCCCGTGGTCAGTTGTAATAGTTATTACTTCAGAAGGCTCACTATAACCCCGAAGAATATCATCAACATGCTGATTCTGATCTTCAGAATATGCAGTAAAATTTTTAGAAACTGGCCACTCTTTATGTTCAACACAATGCACAATATGTTCTAAGCGAACTTGTATAGCATGCTCCTAAAAAAAAGAAAAAGTAATATTATAATTTTTAAGTGTTTATAATTGTTCAGAAACATATATACATACATAGATGGCACTACAAGTATACACAAGGCTTCCCGGAATATAAAGAAAGTACACATTTAAAAATAACTGGGGTGAAATCATGTTATAAAACAACCATAAGAAACAAAATTTTTATGAACAACTTTACTCAATATTCAATATTTCCCTAATATTATTTTAATCATTCAGCCGACTAATTGATTATATGCATTGAGGATTTGAATAATAATTGTAAATTATGTGTTAAGAATAAAGAATAATAACAAAGACTATAATTGAATTTTTAAAGATCTGGCTCCATTATTATTTTCGGTTTATAATATTACAAGCTTTATTTAACATTTGGATAATCTTTCAATACTTAATAACTTTTTTTTATCTATATCCGAAGAATTATCAACAGATTATCAATTATAGTACTTAAATCAAAATTGGCTGGTCCGTCTTTACGTTATCCATGTAAAAGATAATTTGGTGCCTTTAAATATTAGTGAGTAAATGATATTTTTATCCCTTCTCAAAGAGGGAATCCCCCCCCCAACACTTTTTTCATTTTGTCATCTTATAGATATGAACCATGAGTAAATTTTGCATTTGGCTATATTTTGTATGATTAATTAATTAGCACAGTAGTTTTACTGTCACTGCATGAGTAATTATATACAACCCAGTGTCTTGATTATCAAAAGCTTTCAGTTCCTTTTCCATTGAAAAGTATCAAAATTAAAAATAATTCAGAACTGTACATCTATAGACACAAATACATATTAAACACATCACTAGCAAGTAGTTTCCTATGTTCTTTTCAATTTACCCAGAATATATACTTTAAAAAATACTATAAAATTGTTATAAATGTTAACACTACAAAAATTACAGGTTTAAGACTTTTTTTTTTTTTACAACGGTGCTACAACCCGGTTACAGGCCTTGGTCTCCTCCAAACGTCACGGATGTATAAGATATAGTAACAAATGGCACAATCTATTGGGTTGTCACACATGAAATTACCATTTTTAGAACCAGGAAGAAGATAAAAATTTGAGATCAAATCTAACACATTTTTTTATTCAAAGTACTTACCATCATTTTCCATACACTTCCGCCAACGGCTTACCAAGTTTTCTATCCCAGATTTGAAAAACATTGAGTCACGTGATGAAAGGAATTCAGAAAATGCATTTTTAATGTCTAAATCATTGGTACACAATTTTCATCGCAAAAAGTTGTCCAAACTCCGAAAAAAGTGGTAGTCTGCAGGGGATAGATAGATTAGGGGAATATGGGGGTGTGGTACGACTTCATAGCCCAACTCCTTAAATTTATTCACTGTCTGTATTGAAAGATGAGGTCGGGCGTTATCATGAAGGAGGTCGTGTGGGACCCAGGAATCAAGCTTTTTGCCTTTCCGATCAATTTTAAATGCCTGGAAACTGTCGTACGACTTGTGCCTAGCTCTCACGAATATTCTTTGACTACTTTATGCGGGACTTCTTCCACAGCATTCTTCGTCCTCTATTGATGTTTGAGGCCATCCACGGGGCAGATTTTCTAATGTTGTATCTCCTAAGGAAAATTTTGTAAACCAACGACGGATGGTTTTTTCATTAGCACTTCCTTCACCAAACGCATGAGTAATATTTCTTGCTGCCTAGGCAGCGGAATGACCGAGTTTGAATTCATGAAAAAAATTGTTTGGAAATCGCGTTTCCATGGCCACGGTTAAAATTATACTAAATTTTGTACGCATACTTGGGAAAAAACAAACACAGTTTGCAAATAGAGGATTAACAAGTGCTTATTATAGATAGTAAATATTTTGCTAGGAATCAACAGGCAATGCTTTAGTCCTCTATAAAGATTAAGATTTAAAAAATCGGACATTTCATGTGTGACAACCCAATAAAAACATAGCACTATATAAATAACTAGAAAACAAATAACAACAAGAAAAAGTAAATTAAAGAAACTATATCCATGCAAATACTAAGAAAAACTAACCTTAGGCCATTTGATAGGGTTCTGATAACTATGTGCAATTAATTGAGCAACAGTAGAATCAAGGGAGGTTCGGGGAACTGGTAAAGCTGCTTTATCAGTGACAACAGTTGTGTCAATTTCTGGCAATTTTTGCATAACCTCAAGCTCAGGAAACATAGCTTTGAATCTCTCTATACCTTCTACTTCTTCACCTTTAAATGCTGTATTTTCAGACTTAGAAGTAACTTCCTTAACATCTTCATTTTCTTCAGTTGTTTTGATATCAGTGTTTTCTTTTTCGTTTTCTTTTTTTTCAGTGTCTGTTTTACACAAGTTCTCACTTTCATTAGGCCTCAAAGAACAATCATCTTTCTTTGCTTCAGAGGAATCTTGGTTATCATTGGTACTTAAAGCTTCATTATCCTTCACCAATGCAACAGCTTTGTCTTCCTCCTCAGATTTTGTTATTTCTTCTGTTTTATAATCAACTATATCATCCTGATTCTCCGTTTTACATGGTTCAGATGGGTTATCTATTTCCATTGCAGAAGACACTTCTTTGTCAACTTTTTTTATGCTCGAATCACAAATCATTTCAGTTTTATCACAATCACCAGTTTCTTCAGTGGTTGTATTTTCTTTGGTATTTAATTCTTCACCAGGAGTTTCTCCAATGGTATTCTCATTTTTCTTTTGCAGACTTAAATCAGTACTGACTTCTGATAATTTTTGACTAGTTTCTTCTAAATTTTCTGCATCTTTGGACTCAACATTTTCTTCTTGTTTAATACCAATCTTTTCAATTTTTAAAGTTCCCTCCCCTTTTTCCAATTTAACTACTATTTCAGTTTTGTCTGTTGATAGAATATCTTCAGGCCTTTCAAGTTTAACTTCATTTTTCAAATTCATAATATTCCTTTTAGTTATTTCATGAAATGAAAGTTCAGGATCATTTAAAATGAAAAAATCAGTGCGCCCAAGACCATGCCTGTAAACAAAAAAGCACAATATAAGAGAAATGATAACAAATCAATAAATCAAATAAATTATTTAATCATTAAAAGGTATTCATAAATGTTTCAGGCCAAAAAAAAAAAAAAAAATTAGCAACATACTTACACTGTACCCACTGATTAATTTTCTATATGCCAAAACAATTATGAAATGGATCACTCAATAGTATTAAATAACCAGTTTGATATTATTAAGAATAACTTACTTAGCTACACCAAGCAGGAGATCCTTGTCGTGCTTTCCAGGAATCCACCATTCGGGAATGTCAGCAGATGGTTGACAAAAATTTAGCCTTTCATCAAGTTGAGGGTGACATAATGTTTCCTCCCTGATTTTACTTAACAATGAAATTCTTTCTAATATCCTTTTGGCTCTATCTTCCGGAAGGGGGTCTAATACCAAGTCGCTTGTTTCTTAAATAAAACAAAATAAATGAAAGTAGGATATAGGTTTATGGGGTTAAAATAACTTAAAGGGAAAATAAGAGGAAGATTTACAAGCTTAAAAGGAAAAAATAAATAAGGGATGTACCCAGATAGAAAAGCTCTGACTAGTTTTTCTACCTAAGCTAAAATAAAATTGTGATAATTGATTAAAGGCACTATCAACAGAATTCTTAGAATTATTATGTGTTATACAGTTGACTATTACTAAATTTAATTGTTTGATAACTTGTGTATTATTAATTAAATTAAAGCTTTACAATATGGCCACTAGAAAAGCATCACCTAAGTATTTCCACATCAGGAGATTCCCCAATATCCAGTCACAACTTGTAGTTGACAAGTTGGATCCCACTATTCCTAAAGGCCATGTTTTTTTTTTTTTGTTTTATTCATGTTGTTACGTAATTTAGAAATAGTTATTAATGTGATATTCTAGTAAGTGCCAAACTTGAGAACAGAACCTGCACTATATTTGAGGCACTAAAGAGGAGTATCAAGGCTTGTGTGCAGATAGAAAAAACAGTGGGGTAAGCCCATCACAACAATGAATGTAGGACAAAGCAGCATCTTAAAGAAAATAGACTGGGGAAACACAGGATAATAATTAAGATGATGCAGATTTTTTGATACAATAAATTGAAATCGCAAACGATTTTTTTAATTGTTTCATATCATTAAAATTGAACCTGGTTAGGGCAAGTAAGAGTAAAAGTAAAATATAAAAACTAGGAATCTTTAGGGGCCAATTGCATAAGGTTAGGATAACATAAGGTTGAATGCTTATAAGAAAAGCATTAATCTAAACAGAAAAAATTGTTTAATATCAAAATATTATCAATTACAGATGATTAATTGCATAAATAAATGGATGTTATTGGGAAAAAATAATCAATTTTTTTTTTCAAATAACTATTACCTTCTTCAGGTGTTGGTTTTATGCCACATACTCTTTTACACATGCCTGAAAAAGCTAAATAATATTCTGTTAACGTGTCATCAAATTTCTTATCAAGTCTTGACAAAGCTCGAAATTTGGTCCAATCAAATTTCTTCTTCAACCTAAAAAAATGCAATAGAAGCATAAAAATACATAAAAAAATACCAATGTAGATAATAAATTTCATAAAATAAATATAAAAATAAAAAAAGGTTCAATAAAATGATAAATATTCAGCCAGTATAGAAACATGATTCAAAATCATCAAATAATTCATACGGATGACAATTCATAACTTATTGCTTAGCACATGTATATATTTTTTAAGGAATTGTATCCTATGAAGAATAAATTGTAACCTTCCAAGAGGGCAAAAATAAGGGTGTTTAAAATAAAGTGATTCCTGATCTATGCTAGGAAAACCTGAAAAGTGACTTAGGTAGTGAAATCATCACACCACATCTTCAAACTTTTGTTTGTGAAGAATCTTTTAAAGAGGTGTAAACAATTTTCATAAGCATTTTTTAACCAGAAAGAAACCTGGGCCAGACCAGCAAAACATTATAAATTACAAAAAGGATTGCAAAATGGAAACATTCATGTTGTTTAATGCACTACTAGGTGTAAACACATTAAGGGTGGGCATAGCCCACAATGGACTCGGTCATATTGGTGGCGCTTCCTTGGGTCTTAAATTCCGTGCTACAATAACCATTTATAAAAAAGTGGAAATAGGTATCCTGAGAAAGTACTTCCCCACTGTCAGATTACATTTAGAAGTTACATGAGTCCTTCTTGACTACTGGGTCTCGCAAATTCTCACAGGATATGGAGGTTTTAAAGCAAAACTTTTCAAACATGGAAAAGACATTGATCCCCTGTGCCCTAGTTGTGGTATACCAGAGACCAATGAGCATATTGTCGTCACCTGGAACAATGGACTCTATCTTCTGACTCTAGTTGTGGAATACCAGAGATCAATGAGCATATTGTCGTGACCTGGAACAATGGAATCTATCTTCTGACTAAGAACGATCTCCCGCAGCTAATGACTCGATAAAATTACCCACACTTTTCCTTAGGTAAGAGAGGAGCTGAAACAGGGAGGCCGCCGAAGAGGAGGGAAAGAAGTTGATGAAGGAGCAAAGAGCAGGCTGTGTGCACAGCTATATTGATACTGATGTACTAAGGCCTACTTGCAGCATTGTGCTATTACGCACAAATATCCGTATTTGCCTTATAGGTACTGAATGGCGACAAATAAAATATAAATATAACTAGGTGAAAACAGAGATAAATGAAGTAAAATGAACGAGGATAAATTAAATAGTTAGCTTGCATTTCAACAGAAATACTATTTCAGAGGGTGTAAACTTAATTAATGAATACTAATAAATTTAAATAACAAATGTTTAAATATTAATAATATAACTATGGAAATATAAACTCTATACCTATCATATTCTACTCCATAAGTGGAAATGGTTCTCAGAAAATCTTGTTCTTCCCGTTTTGACCATTTACGTTGATTCATTTCTAATCTCTGTCTCTCCCTTTCTTTAACAATTTGTTCAAATTTTTCTCTTCGTTCGATTTTCTAAGTAAATTAAAAAAAAAATACACCAAATCTTATTAAAGAATAACAATAACACATTTTTAAAACTAATAATTCACAATTACACACAAATAAAAACATTTAAAATAATCCACGAAATTTTATGAATTTCGCAATGCAGTTTAATGAATTACCATCAAATGTAATTTTATTAAACTTAATTAGTATATAATTGACAGAGGACATCAATAATCACATTAAAATTTATTTTTGAATACTTTATATTTTTTATACAAAGCATCTCTAAAATAAGAAAAAATAGAAGAGAAACATAAGTCACATTCTAAATAGTACCACAAAGAAGAACAACATTAATATAAACGATTACAATATACTGATAATTTCTCAACAAATGAAAACTATACAGTAAAATTACTAACCCATAAATACATTGCTAATTGATGCCAATCTCCTCTAGCAGCCATAAGGTTAGAAATATCCACAGCATTTTGACTCTCCCCAATACTTAGAGCTTGCTATAAACATACATCAAATGTAAAACATATATGCAAACTTCATAAACATATAAACTAGACTTTCAAAAGTATATGATATATTTGACATAAACAGCTAGACTAATTTTATAACATAAACATATTAGCAATTTGCAAAAAATATAAATAAAAGAATTACTAATGAACTGGATTCATAAATAAAGATAACTAAGCAGAAATCTAAAAGGAAGCTGAATAATTTACCTAAACCAAATTATAAGTAGATCTTTCTTAGAATTCTTCCATATATCATTTAAAATTAATGAGCTATAATAGTTGAGAAATTGAATTAAAAATCCTCTGAGAATTTAGTGATGAATACAGCTAAAATCAGTTTAAAATATTCCTTTCCTAGATAACACCATTTCAAGGATCCATATTGAAAAAAAATATTTGATGATAATCTAAGTATTTAAAAGAATCACAAAATTATTCAGTATTAAAATGTAGTTATTGCCTAAATTTTAGATGTTAATAAAACAAATCTAACTAACAAGTAATAATAATATGGCAAATTGTTTTAAGCTGTGCAATACTGTTTAAACAAACTTTTAGCCAAGTTTATAATAGAAACATATATATTTAACACTCCCAATGGATTAAAATAACAAAACAGACAAACAATTAAATCCAAAAAAGGTTTAAACTTTTTTATTCTGATTCTATGAAAACCAAGCATTTTATAACTATGCAACATTAAAGAGTCAATTCTTAACATTTTTATACTCAATAACTTTTTCTAATGTTAAAAAATAAACATTGACAATGTCTTTCTAGACTAGAAAAATTACTGAAAATAGAGAGAAGGATCCTGAGGAGAATCTATAGGCCCAATAAAATGCAGGAAGGCTGCAGGTTAAAACCCAACCAGAAAATCTACAGAATAAAATCTAGGGAGATGAAATACCTAGACACCAAAATAAAAATCGGAAGTCGATTTTATGGGCACATGGTAAAAATGGACCAAGGGAAACTAAACAAGAAAGTCTTAGACAAAATCTGTGAATACAAGAGCTTAGAAGGGTATATAAAACAGGCGAGAGAGGAAACCGAAAAATTAAAAATAACAAGACAAAAACTGTCTAGATAGAGAAAAATACGGAAAAAAATTAAAAGAAAAGGAAAAGTAACGATATTCCTATGGCCTAAAAAGAATGTTTCGTGAAAAAAACACAAACAAACATTGAAAACTTACCTTAGCTTTTTGGGCTTGTTTAAGCTCTTCCTTCTTGAAATTTCTTTGATAGGAATTAATTACTCTTCTCAGTCTTTGATTAAGGTCACCCATAGATGGCCATTGAGGTTTAGAAGGATCTTCATCACCAGTCTCTGCTCTAGCACTTCCTGGAAGTTCTTCTGATGGATCCCCTTGAGAAATGTCATCACTAATACCAAGACCAGTAGTTTCCGATTCATCATCTTCATCGCTCAATTTGCACTCCACTCTTTCTTCACTGTAAAAAATTTAATAAATTCATCATAAGGAATTAAATCTAATGAAGATCTTCAAATACCTGCACTCAAATCTATCTTTACTTTAAAAGATTCAACAAATTTATGAATAAATTAATATAATGACTTTATAATATTAGTAACAGCACCTTATATTTCAAATTTACAGAAAACCCCTATTTAATAAATATATATATATTTATATAATTCAACTTTAAAAAAAAAAAAAATTATTTTATTGAATTGTACAACTGTAATATATACATCTAGTACAAGGGCTATATGAATAAATAAATACATGACAGGACATGTAGAGGCACTACCCACTGGCAGCACTCTAATAACATTTCTTTTATAGAAGGTACAGAGGCCATCTTCTCTTCAGACGCCTAGGAGGATTGTCCAGGATGGAATTGGATGCAAGCATGGAAACTAGTGGGTTTGAATGGGCCTGGAGTTTATTGTGGAATGATAGGTATCTGGAATGGGCTAAATCAGTAACATATGGAACGTTAAGGTCATTATGGATGGTTTTATTTGTGACAAAATAAGGAGCGTTTAGGATTTTGGATGGCAAGGATTGAATACGAGAGGAATTCGATGGTTTCCATTGAAAGTCCATGCAGGTCTTTTAACAGTCACATAAATAAGTCTTTTGTAATTGATCTGAAGCTTGAGCGTTTGTCTAGTATGTGTTGAAGTGGTCGAAAGTGTCTAGCTGTTTCTTGTCTTTCCAGTCTTATGTTAAGGTTCCAAGTAAGATGTTTGTCTAAGTTGAGTCCTAGGTACCGAATCTGTTCAACAGGGATAAGTGGATTACTATTGAAGGATACAGTAGGGCAGGAAGTCATGGGTTTTCGGCAAAGGGTAAAGGTAATTTGATGGAACTTGTTGGAATTGATTAGAATTCTCCAATTCCGACACCATTCTTCGAGGCTTGATAAATGTGATTGAAGGGATTGGGATGCAATATATGGGTCGTTATTAACTGATAACACACATGTGTCATCAGCATACGTGGAGATGAAAGTGTTGGGATGTCAGATGAATATACTGTGTAGAGGATAGGACCGAGGATGCTACCTTGAGGAACACCAGCAGACTGGGAATAGAGGGATGAGTAGGAACCTTTATGACTTACTTTAAATATTCTGCCAGTTAGAAAGGAGCGAATGATTAAAAAGTATGTAGGAGGAAGGAATTGTCGGATTTTGTAAGGGAGACCTGGGTGCCAGACTCGATCAAAAGCCTATTCTACATCGAGAAAGGCTCCCGTGCAGTACAATATACGCTCCAATGCAGAGGAGACAACATCCACCACACGATGACATTGCTGGATAGTGGAGTGGGATGTTCGGAAACCAAACTGGTGGTCTGGGATTATGTGGTTACTATCTAAGATGGGATACAGACGTTTTAGAATGAGTTTTTCGAGGATCTTGCCCATTATGGGTAAGAGGGAGATAGGACGGTAGGAGGATGGGAGTTCTGGAGGCTTTTTGGATCATTTTTACTATAGATAGTTTCCACGTATCAGGAAAATAGGTAGTACGGATTACAGAATTATATATGTATGTGAGGAATAGGATAGCTTTTCGAGGAAGGGATTTTAGGATGTGAGCTGTAATTAGGTCATGTCCAGAAGCTTTACGGGAAGGTAAACTATGAATAATATTGGATATTTCTGACGGATGAAAAGCCTTAGGTGGGAGAGACAATTGGAGTGGGATATCCAGTTCTGCTTCAATACGCTCAATGTGAATAGGGCTGAGGATATCAGGGTGTGGATTAAAGGTTTTGAAGAGGTGTTGGGCGTATATGTGAGATTTTTCTTCATCAGATCTGGACCAAGTTTGATTTTCATTCAGTAAGGAGAGGATGATTAAAATCTTTGAATTTAAGGATCTTTTTGGTGGTCATCCATAGTGATTTATTAATAGTCGTAAGATTTTCAGTCACACTAAGTTAGTTTTGGATTTTGTAGTTTCTAATCTCTGTTTTCAGTTTGTTATAATCAAACTTAAAACTAAAATTAAACATTGATAAGGAGTGAAAAATTTGATCTTTAGAAAACTATTCAGATATCTATTCCCTAACCCTTACTTACTAGGGAAAAAAATAACTTATTTTTCACTTTAAGGAAGTATTGAACAAAACCTAAGCCTTAATTAAGTTTGAGCTAATCATCCAAGATCAAATACTAAGCTATCCTACAGCATTACAACCCATGAAAGTCTTAGGTTCAGAAGTTGATACAGAAATAATCCACCATTTCAAGGCCAACATTGACTAATTATGCAAGGAAGCAGTTTGGTCAGCATCCAAACTTAGCCTTCCGTTTTCCCCGAAGACAATGAATGATTAGAGAACCAATTAATAGAAGCTAATTATGCATGCTAAAATTAACAGATTTCAGAGGTAAAGCTATCAATAATTAGAATGATACCTCTTATTTTACCAATACTAAAACAGATTTGTAATACTGAAATAGCAATTCTTTCAATTTAAAGTAAAACATCATTAGGCCAGCAGCCAGGTATTTGAAGGTCGCAATAAATTGAAGAGAGCTGCATTTTTGATATGTTGTAAGGGCATGTCTGACTAGTGGAAATCCAAGTTTGCTAACTGATGGGACTTTTGGTGGCCGAAAAACCTCAAAATTTTCGGAGTTATTTCAGTTTTTGGCCTATATCTCCTAATCGGTGGGTTTTTGATAAAAAAACTTTGGTAAACATTTTTTATCAAAAACGCATGCTTATAATAATGTTATATCCAGGAGGAAAATGTTCACGCTTTTGTCAGTTATGAGTTTTTATGTTAATTGATGAGTTTAGAAATTTAAAACTTACTATGTTAGGTGCATCTTCATCCACTTTTTATTAAACATTTAACTAAGATATCAAGAAAAACACACAATAGAGAAATCCAAAATGCTTATCAGATGGGAAATTGTTTTTTTATCACAGCACTAGCGACTCACTCCAGCTTTGCTCGGGTAACAAGGCATATTATGCCTACATAATTTGTCTGTGTACTGTATTATATTTTTATCACGTACCGGCCACTAAGGACCATGCGAATATCATTGGTTAAGGCTTCTTTGGGAGTCTCGATTTTCTTACTTCCCATCTCAGCTAATGTACTTTATAATATAAAAATTATAAAAATAAAAACAAAACCAAATATTTCTTTATATACGAATTTATTATCTTGCATGTTAGATAATTGCACGGGATTAGGCAGCGTCTTCGGTGAAACCCATCAATATTCCAACCCATTTACACAAAACTTCGACAAATTATATACCTAAACCTTCCTGGTAAATCACTCTATCTACTGGTGAAAACCTCATGAAAATCCGTGCAGTAGTTATTGAGTTAACCGCGAACAAACCCGGGCGAAGACTTTGCTTTATAATATGTAAAAATGAAGTGTATCAAGTCACTCAATTCCCAACTAAAATTCTGCATAATTAAAAAAAGATTTCTCACACACTGCTAGTGTAAGTAAATTATATTTCCAGTAAATTATATCTTTAATTCACATTAAATTTGGATTAACTTCTAATATACTAAATAACTTTTAAAGCAATAAACTTCAATATGTTTTAATCTAATTTGTTACAGATAGTTTCGAAGAATGGGGTCAAAATAACGATTAATTTTAATGTCCCCTTTTTAATTAAAAAATAAAAATTTTAACACTAGCAATTCATAATTGCTCCATTCCCAAAAGGTGTGATGCATTAATTGTAACTTTGGATTTAAGATATTATTTACTAGTCTAAAGACACTGTTCGAAGATGTAAGAGAGAAATAAGACTAGAACGATCGAGTAAAAAGTTTAGTTTGGCCAAAATACAGTGATGCTTTGAGTTTTGGTCCCCGTGAAAGAGTAATCAAAACTTAATCTCACTCATAAAAACAAAAACACACTCACTCTCATACTCACATAAACTGATTCACAGCATGCTCATATAAACTCACGTTCATGAAAATTCACTCACTCTAACACTCATAAAAACTCAATCACTATCACATTCATAAAAACTCATAACCATCTAGCTCACATAAACTCATTCACTCCCTCGTTCATACAAACACTCTTTACACAAACATACTCTTAAAGTAAGTTACACAAAGTACACACTTTCATATGCATACAATGAGAAAAATATTTAAATTATTTTTTTGAAATGAATTAGGTTAAATCCTTAAACTAATTTTTTTCATATGAAAACCTTTATTTTAATTAACTTTTTTAAAACAATAAAAAAATTATAATGTGCGAATAAATGTATTTGGCATATATAAAAATCTCAGGAAATATAAAAAATCCAGATAACTTAATTTTACGAATGGTATGACTTTAGAGAATAAATATTGAAAGATTCTCCTTAAGCATGGCTAACACTAGGGCATAAAGTGGTCACTATTTATATATATTGTAACATTTAAAGTGGTTTTTAATTCTTAAAAAAGGCACATTCCTGTTTTAAAAAGCCATGCTAGTTAATTCTAAATGAACATATTTTACCATTATGAATATAATTGAACTCAATTAAAAAAAAAAAAAAAATAGAAGAAAAATTAGCACGAACCATAAAAGCTGTTGTAGTTTCCCTGGCTGCTGAGCCCAACGCCCACTAGATTAGAACGAACAAATTTACCTGTATTGAATGATGTAGCAATCACTAACGTTTATGATGATCTTACAAGGATAAAGCAAACAAAATAAGTAAGAAGCGTTTGTTAGCCATTGTCCAGCCAGGGAGTTTAAAAACATTGCAATCTAAATGCTTCAATGGTTAAGAATAATGCAATAAATAAAGAACACAAATGAGATGATAAAATGGTATTACAGATATCTCAATTTAAATTAAAGATTTAGTTTAAGTAAAAAATATAAATGCTATATATAGAAGTATTTCTTTCTCTCACTATTTTAAGTCATGGATCTGAAATAAAAGTGAAAATAAATAAAAGAAAGAATATAAAGTGACAACAAACATTATAAATCTTTATTAAACTGAAAATTAATAATTAGATTATTAATTTAACACAATTAATTGAAGTACTTGTCATCAATTATTAGATAAAGTATGTAATTCGTGTATGCGAGGAGATAGTTGACTGGAAGATCTGAATAAGGAAGGAAATAGTTGGGGGTGCAGTCATATTAAACACTAAATAAGTCGGTACTTATTTAGTGTTTAATATGACTGGACCCACAACTATTTCCTTCCTTATTCAGATAAAGTATGTAGTGTAGGGTAATGGTTTTCATAAAAGAAATTAGTGGAATACTGCTCTAGAAAATTTGTATTCTTTGTTCTCGACTGTTCCAAGGAAATAAACATGGATGGAGGAGAAAATGTAACCAGAACATTGTTAAACATTTAAAATAACAAAAGCAAACTTTTTTATTTATTATAACATACATGTTAAAGCTTGATCAATTTATTTAAAATTTGAATACACTCTTCTTATTTAATAAGCGCGAAACTAAGGGGATGCATGCATGGCTATGGTTAGGTATTTTGTTAAATAAAGACTGAGATAATGTTGTGCACACACTACAAAACTTTTACTTACCACATTTCTTACTTAAATTTTGTATTTATTTTTCATTAAATAATTTAAAAATAAAATAATTAACAACAAAAATGACAAATTTATATTTATTCAACAACTTTCTATTACCTTGAATGACTGACAGATAATTGCTTTTAAATTTTTAGCTACCCTATGATTTATTATACACCTGTAATACTGCTGTTGGCGGTCAAATGGCTGTCAATAGCTCTCAGCGGGATATGGTATGTCGATATCCATAGCCCAGGAAAACCTGAGAAATGGCCTTAGTCCACAAGTGGAGGTGACAGCAAGTCCTACTCCCACTTCCTCGTAGTGACCGCTGGACAATGCACACCAAGGTGGACATTGGCTGACGGGAGAGAGCAAAGGCGAGTTTGCAGCACCTTAAAACTTGATCCTTCAACTAGGGGAGGAAACCCCGGCAGAAAACTCTGATCCTCCAGGTTGGGGGTTGGACGCGGGGCCAACAACCCTGTTCCGTAAAAACTGTAAGTGTTTTCAAGAAACCACAAAAAGCCTCAGAAAGAAATGGATCAAATGGGAAACGAGTTAGGCATGGACATGGACTAATAAATATGGCAACCTGGAACGTGAGGAGTTTGTTCCAACCTGGAGCTGGGAGAGATCTTGAAAGGGAGTTGGAAAAATACAAAATAGATATATCAGCCCTACAAGAAATCCGCTGGAGAGACACAGTACTAACCAAGATGAAGCACTACACAATCATTAACAGTGGCAATGAACGGAATATATTAGGAACAGGTTTTGCGATAAGGAATTCCCTCTTGCACTCCATTATTAAATATGTGGCAGTAAATGGGAGAATGTGCTTACTACGGCTACGAGGAAGGTTTTTCAATATCTCTCTTATCAGCATACATGCACCTATAGAAGGCAAGGACAATGAAGAGGAAAAGGAAACCTTTTATGGAAGGCTAGAAAATCTATACGATTCCCTACCCAAGCATGATGTGAAAATAATTTTGGGAGATTTCAATGGTAGGATAAGAAGAGAAACGATGTTTTCCCCATAATAGGCAAGCACAGCAACCATGAGGAAACAGGCGAGAATGGACTCAGAATGGTCGATTTTGCGATTTTGCCAAGGAGATCCCCTCTCACCTGTATTATTTAACATAGCACTCGAACAAGCTGCGAGATCAATCAGGACCAACCCAGGAGGAACGATATGTAATAGGATGACCCAACACCTAGCGTATGCTGATGACGTAGTGATATCAGCAAGGTCCAAAGCGGCGCTTTCAGTAGCTTGAGCTTAAGATAAATAAGGAAAAAACCCAACATATGATTTCCACAAAAAATGATGTGCAGGAAGAGCTGAGTCATGTGCAACTGCTCCACCACACATTTAATAAAGTGGACAGCTTCAAGTATCTGGGGGCTTTAGTGACACGAAAGAATAACATCACTGCAAAAATTAAAGCAAGAATTTCAGCAGGGAACAGATGTCTCTCTGCATTGCGAAAAGCATTAAGATTTCGGAACTTGTCACGGAAGGCAAAATTATTGATTTATAAAACAATCCTAAGACCTATTGTTACGTACGCTGGTGAAACGTGGGTCCTGACCCAGGAATGCGAAAAGATGCTGCAGATCTGGGAGAGGAAGGTGCTTCGGCAGATATTTGGGCCAGTATGAAATGAAGGCCAATGGAGGTCAAGAAATAGTAGAGAGCTTCAGGACCTATACAAAGAACCAGACCTAGTCACCTATATCAAATCAACCCATATAAGATGGCTTGGGCACGTAGAAAGGATGGGAGAAGATAGGTACCCAAAGAAACTATTATATGGCAAGCGAGGAGGCAAAAGAAGAAGAGGAAGGCCCAGGCTGCGATAGCTGGATGATGTGGAGAACGATCTGCAGAGGATGGGGATCGGACAGTGGAGAGGTCGAGCTGCTGACAGGGAGGACTGGAGAGGCGTTGTTGCGGAGGTCAAGGCCCTGCAAGGGCTTTAGAGCCATGGGGAAAAAAAATAAATACTACTGTTAGTTATAGAAAAGTTCTAGGCGAAAAAGGGGATTAAATCACCCGTGAAGGTATTTTTCTCCAACTGTTAACAAGTATGTTAATGATTTTTTTCTTAATGTAAGAAAATCTTATATTTTAATTCAGAATTTTTGAAATGCTGGAACAAGTATAAAAACTTACTTTAAACACTAAAACATGAGGGAGACAAGATCATTCATTGGTTTCTCAATTCAGATTATAATCAGAGGGATATATATTTATATTAAGTTAAAAGAATAATAATCTTTATTTTCTTTTAATCAAAATGCATAGCAACATAACTAAGGTAACTAAATAAATAAGTGCAGAAGCCATTTTTTAGAAAGGAACCATTTAAAACATAATATTAACAAGCCACACATTCACAGCTCTAAAATGTTCTGAACCATATGGTCGCACAAACAATTATCAAAATTTTAAATTAAGCACTGTATGATCTCTGAGATCTTATAAAAAACAAGATAAATTAAAATAAAAAGTTAATATATGCTAAGAACACATAATCATGGGTGTCAGTATCTGTTGTGATTTTTCATATGTCAAATAGCCACCTGGTTATTTGATCCAGGAATAGTGTGCTTCAGGGAAATTAATAATAGTTTTAGCTGATTACAAAAACTCAAGCATGATTGGAGGACCTACCAGCGCTAGGAGGGCTCTAACCTTTCATGTCAATGTCACCTTTATAAGCCCGACGCAGCATTCTGAGCATTGTCTGCCCCATCTGTATGCACAAGTTTAAGTTAAGTATAAGTTTCTCATGGCCATCTACAGAGTAATGCTCAATAAGTGGCACAATAGGGTATCACCTTTCTTATTTTCCAGACTAAAATCCATTAATTACAAACAGTCATTCAGTATATTGCCCTGAAGTTTGACCCATAACAAGTGATTTTCCTTCTTATGAACAGAGCTGTAGAACAACTTTTTCCATCCTGAGGATATCATTTCTTCCCCCATATGGATGAAAAGAGATTTTGTGAGATGCTTCCACCAGTTCACTACCTCCACATTAGAAGAGCTCCCCAAGGAGTCCAACAAGAACTAGAACCCTGTGATTCTTAAGCTTATGCACTGCATCCAGAATCTCCTTCTCGCTAGCCAGTTTAAACTAGGGGCTTATATATCTCCTTCACAGTTGACATATTCACACACTTGTATGTGTATGTGTATAAATACACACACACACACATAGTATTCATAAGAACCATGTTCTTAACTCTGCTAAATTCCCTGCCTACTCTATTCCATTTAACTAATCGATTATTCAACTGTTGCAATTGCTTTTTAATGTCAATACAAATCTTTAATGTGTTATGACTGGAAACTGGATTTTCCTACTATTGCACGAATAGCATGTGCAACAGTGGGAAAATCCACTTGGTTAACACTTCACACCCAACTAATTCTACGATTCATGATTTATTGAATAATTCTATCGGGATTTTAAATTACAAGAAATCTCAAGTTTTTTAAAGTTAAATTAGATGATTTAGAGTTTAACAGCATAATTGTTAGTTAAAAAATAATACTATATTTAACATGAAAATGATAATATTTATATAAAAAATAATTTCCCAGTGAAAGTTATTATCCTGATAGAACTAAAAGCATCAAAATTCTGATTTTTTTTTTTAATGTACAGCAGTTTATTGAAAATTTCTTGGTGGTAAGTACACACATTCAAAATACTAAGCCTAAGATGCCGCTCCTTCTTGGAGAATATACCTCTGAATTTTGAAAATTTATCAATTAGTAAGATTTTACATTTTGAGGTAAATTTACATAAGAGATCTTGGATTAATATTGCAGCTGTGTAATTGTATATTTTGCAAATTAAACAAAAATATGCTATTGGCATGTTTTAGGTGTATTAAAAAAAAAATGTTAACCTTTTTTAATACAAGTTTTTCATTTTTGAACATTTTGAAGGTTTTTCCTACACATATATCCACCTCTTAAGTCATGATACTAAACATTTACCTGTTTAGGTTATGAATTATAAGTAAATAGCCTCTCCATAACCAGCTAGGTTTCAGTCTTTATTTGATTAAGTAAAATGACACAACACTTATCCCTCAAGCACAAGGACATTCTTCTTTTATCTATCTTTAAATATAGAAAAAACCATATTGGTTTAGTATAAATAGTAAAAGAGAGAATAGAACATTGAACAATCATACATCTGATCACTCCTGTTTGTGGCTATTTGCCACCATCAATCAAAGCTTCTATGTTCATTAAATAGCTTTGAGCAGTGACAGTTATATATTTTACTGGCTCAAATATCAAAACAATTTCATCAACAAGAAGAATGTTTCAGTAACATCTATTGCTGTTTTTTGATTTTTATTTAAAGTGTGGGTCTACAAATCTACAAACTCCAAAAGATAAATTGTAAAGTTTTTAAGATAATTGTATTAAGTAATAACCTTTAATGGGTAAGTAATTAAAGGGTTGATGTACATGTACATGTTAAGTACATTTTGTCACATAGCAAAGTTTTATTAAGTATAAGCCAAATTTACATATTCAAAAAGGTTTTATTATTAAGAACATAGGATTGGATTTTCATGAACTTAAGAAGAAAGAGATCCATGTTCATTCAAACTGGAAATTCATTATGAATGAAAATGAAAATTTAAATAACAGGAGATTAAATAGGGCCTCCTATCTTCTAACAAACAAAGTAAAGATAGGCCACAATGGTAAAACTGATCAAGATGCTAAAATGCATTTGGCTGGTCAGTAGCAAGATATGACTAATGTAATGAATTTTCTGTGACATAAAATAAATCACCTATTTAATGATTATATAAATAAAAATTAAATACAGTTATTACTTAATATAACATTAGGATAAACTATCAATAAAACAATTCTTAAATAAATCAAAATAAAACTCGGAATAATCTGCAATGCTCTAACCTATTCAACACTAAAAAGGCACGCACACAAATACACACATGTGTGTTTGAGCACACAAAGACATTTGAAACACCCAAAACATACACAACTTAAAAATAATTTTTATACTAATGGTTAATCAAATCAGGCTTTAAAATACATAGTTAATCCAAAAATACCATTATCTACAAGATAAAAAAAAATAAAGACACAAAATAAAAGAAAACATATCTAATAAAAAAATGTGTTAATTAAAAGTAATAACAATAGAGAGAGAAGGAAATATATATCAAGAGATATCTGTATTGAGGAGGAGTGCGTGAGTGATGTAATGCTTACAGTGAGGCTGGAGGTGGAGGTCCAACGAGGGCTAGGAAGGCAAGGGCAGGATCTCTTCTCATCTCTGAGTATGACTCGTACCCGTGCTTGTATGTGCCGATGACGAGGGACTTGTCAGCATCCCTGTCCCACCATGGGGCCGGGGAAGTGCTCTGGTCACAGTGAGGCGCGCACATCGGCAATGAGCTAACCCCACAATATTGTACCCAGTCAGCACCCACAGGTCAACATGCATTACGGTCCCACATCAATAAGGAATTTTACATCAATGATATACTTTACAAACCATTTACCATCATCATTTAATAGAATTCCCATAAATAAAACTTTAATAATATGGAATAAGAACTTATAAGTTCAGTTTTTAACAAATTATTGAAACAATTAAAAAGAATATTTCATAGGAATTAAATATTATAACGATTTGTCATACTTAAGAAAACCTTTCAATTTCCAAAAACTAACATTTATACAGTTTAAAAAAAGGCCTATTTCATATTAGCCAAAAATTACTATCTGTTGCTACTGCGAAAAAATGCAGCAGTTAAGAACTTCTAGTGAAAAAATTATTAATTATAAGCTTAATATCCTCTAAAGAAACGATATAAACTAAACAACACTGACGAAATGTTAGATGAAAACCTCTAATTTTATCATATAAAAATATGTAAAGTTTTTATAAATCACTTAATGAAGGCTGACAACAAATATTAAGTAAAAATTATAAATATATATATATATATATATATATATATATATATATATATATATATATATATATATTTATATAAATATTTATACATAAAATACTTATATATATTCTTGTAAGTATAAAAATAAAGATGGCAGTAACAAACCCGATATGGATATTAAGCTTATAATTTTTATATATTAAATCACCTAAACTTTGATTGGAATAAATCATTTGGAAGAATATGAAGAATGCAGCATTATGAGTGACATATCTATGTAACATGATCCACTTTCAATTAGAAAAAATGAAATAGCCAATAAATATTTTGTGATTTTTCTTTCTTTCTATTTTTATCAAAAACAAGTTTACAACTCAACACTTCCTTAGTTTTTCTGACCAAATGTTGATTTGATTGCCAAATATTATTGAATTTTAAAAATATTTGAATTTTTTTTTCACAAAAGCTATTGAGTGTCAGGATAAACAATTTTATCATACCTATTTAATTAAAGGAGAGATGGTATTTAGTAATATACTAAATACAATAAGTTAACCAATAGAAATAGTTAATAAAGAAATAAGAAGTGTCACTGTAACATAAATACTAAGCATAAGTGACGTCTTTGCACAATTGATATTTGCAAATCCAGTTGTAGGTGAGGATTCAAAAAAGATTTCAACTACTTCATCATAACTAATCTTTAATATCATATGGTCAGGTATTTAAATATAGGAAGTCGTATGCAGTGACAAAGTCAAGGTATAATAAAGTATAACATAACTTCAGACAGTAAAATAAATAATTTTGAATTGTATTAGTAATATTTTGATTCGTTCAATTGTTTTTCAATCATGAACACTAATCCTATAGTTAGTTTATGTTATGTAGTTATTTTAAAAAAATATTTTTTTAATTTTTACGCAATAATACATTCAGACAGCAGATATCATAATTTAGTAAACTTAGAGGTCAGCTTTCTTTAAAAATTTTCAATAAAAAGCTATACTAAGCGAGCAGGTAAAGTAGTAGGAGCAGAGTAGGTAAAGCTTCTAATACTCAAAGACAACAATGCAATTTTTTTTTTTGTTGAGATGAATGGAATTCCTGGGGGATTTTCTTGGAGCACATCCAACTTCAATGAGCAGGTTAGAAAATCTGGCATTAGAGTGTAAACAAAGCCAGACCAACTAATGGTACAACTAAACAATTATAAAACACCGAACTCAAGACTATTCATGGGTTTTAACTTAACAACTCGGTTCCTTAGTGTCACAGTTCTTTTGTTTAATAACTTATATACTTATTAACAATAAAAATATTTAAATAATGCCGGAGAATATTTTTACGAATATAAATGAATGTTCAAATAGTATTATTGCCAAAATTGCTACATAAATTTTCTAATAAATCTATTTAGAGATTAAAAGCATCCACAAATTCAAGGTCTTAAGGAAGAAGTCCTTTAAGTGATTTGATAGAAGACAATAGATATTTGTGAATAAAAATCATATGAAGCATGCCGGAGCAGTGCAGGCTGATGTTTTAAAATATGTTAACATGCACTAAATATAAAAAAATAGTAAAATGAGAAATAATATAAAATGTTCAAAATTGAAAATATAAAACTATATTAAACGATCATTCATATCAGTGCCTTATTGTTTATAGTGTGGCAACCTGCGGCTTGAAGGCCTAGAGCAGGAGTGATAAACTTGATTTAAGTTATTTTAAGAAAAAAGAAAGAAAGACATTTTAGTCCTTGCTAAAAGAAATAAATTAAGTTTGTCGATAGGGCCAAAATAGAAATTAAGACCAACCTATAAAAATTACATTGAATAATTATTGGTTGACCATATACATTTATTTATTTATTTTCAAATAATAAAAAGCTATTTAAGAAATTATTTTGACCTCCATCAGGATTATTTATCTCCTTCATATAAAAATTACATCATCTCTAGTTGGATTTTCAATTTTTTCACCAAGATCCAAATTCAATGAATACTTAACACTAAATCTTAAGATAAAAATCTAAGAATGGCATGCCCTCATTATCACTACAACCGGAGGCATTTGCACAAGTTTGAACACCTCTTTACATAAATGACAAATAAATATATTAGTTTTATGATAATTAAGATTATTTAATAGCAAAATAGTTATTTGATACTCTTCATTTCTTGAAACTGATTTAAACAAAAAAATATTAATTTATTTTTAGTACTTTTTAATAATTTCAAAATATAATTTTTAAATGATTTCAATTTATTTTATATATGATCAATCGATACCTTTTTATACAATTACTTATGTACCAATCGATACTTTTCTTTGTCTTGAATAAGAAAAATGGTTTGGTTTAGATGAAGGAAAAAATACAAAAAGCAAAGAAAACTTACAGTAAAATATAGTCCAGTCACTTAAGCTAAAAAAAAGGGGTCAACCTCGGAATGAAACAGAAAAAGCTTTAAGTTTGTATAAACTTTTATTTTGGAGTTCTAAATGTCTCATACGGTCACGTGTGAGCGTTCTTAGATATAAAAGATCAAAGGTAGAGATAATCAGTTGTTTTTTTTTTAAATATCTTAACTACCTCCTTTGCCTAAAATCGTAATTAAATTTATAATAAAAGCTGTAGAGTTTTGAGATATCTTTATTAATGTATCTGTCTGTTTGGGCCCCGTTCCAGCTGAATTTGAACTCATTGCAAAATCTTAATTTGTCATCTTTAGTAAAGAATGAATTATTTTCTAGAAACAAAATGTAAACAGAGGCAAACAAACATTTGTGTTTGTTTGAAAGAGGATTAATAAGTGTTCACATTTATAAAAGTCATAAGTCCAACAAACATTAACAGTTTATTTTAAGACCGTGGAAAAATTCCAACGAAAAGCCCTTATGTCTCCAAAACTAAAAACAGAAATTGAAAATATCTGTCCCGGACAGATATTTTCCACGGTCTTAACATTTATGTAAGGTCTTTTTTTACCTTTCCCTTTTCAATATTATTAACAGTTTATTATTTGGAGGGGTATTTTAAAGAAAACATAAGATCCTACATTATTTTCCAGCAACCCAATAATATTACACTCAATCTCAAAAACGGTTAAGTGCATAAAAAAATGGTCAAGACAAACTTTGTAGATAATTTTATACTCTACAACTTTTATAATAAATGAAAATATGATTTGATGCAAGGAAGCGAAATATTAAAAAAAAGAACTGTTTTTCGCGACCTTTGACCTTGAATATTTAAGGATAATCGCAAATGACCTAACGAAACTTTAAGAATGCCAAAATAAAGGCTTATACAAATTTCAGCTTATTCCGCTTCATGCTGAGTTGAAACCCTTAAGGTGACCCCACTAATATGCCAAAAATGAAAAATTTAAGAAAACTAATCACAATTCATTTTAAGAGTATTTTAGAACCTTCACATGATTTTCATAAAAATCAAAAATTTTAATTTTTTGACTATAGTGGAGGGATGTTCCCTCTTTGACAATGACAACCGTTAAGTATTCATTACCTATAAGTTTCAACTGAATCAGGGAGTCATGTTGCAATTATCATAATTGTACAAATACGCTATAAACCACATCCTAGCATACACAATGACTACTTTCAAGATTTTTTTCTGTCTTGAATTTTACAGTGAGTAGTAGTACAGGTGAAAGAAAATCTTTTAAATAAAAAAAAAAAATTATCACAAAATTAGAATACTAACATCAAACCAATATTGCAAAATAATTCAAACCCAGGTAACATGTTATGGATTAGTATTTTTTTTTTTTTTTAATAATCAAATTATAAATAGAACTTAAAATGTGTCTTTACTACAAAAAAAGAAAAATGTAAAAAGGTTACAACATTTTATTAAATTTTATACACAGAAGATAATGCAAGATTAAGAAATAGACCTTTTCACTATAATAAAGACTATATCGGTGGTTTGTAAAGTTCTTGATGTAAAATTTATTGATGCTGGCCATTATAAGCAGAAGTAACAAATATAGAGATAAAACATTAGCACATAATAAATATATAAAGCATTTAAATGACAAAATAAATCAATGAAATTCATTGAAAATGGACAATAAATTATTAAAAGTGAAAGATGTTTTGAGTCCCGAGTTAAATACTAAGGAGTTGAAGTATATTCATTTTTCTATTGAATTTCATACACACATATATACGTACCTACATATAAAAAACATTTATATAGGTGTATATGTATGTGAGTATAAAACATGATTTAATTAAAATTATTATCATATAAAATGTTATATATATAATACATGTAAAATGACTTCAACACAAGTACTATATATTCCCGCAAAAATAGAAGTATTAAATACTAAACACACTTAGAGAAAGAGCCAGTTCCCTCCATGATACAATGTATAATGACAGTAGCATGGAGGGAGGAAAGAGAAGCGGAGGTTTATGTATTTAAAAAACAAAAACCTTTATACATACAATTTTTTTTTCTATTTGTTATTGTTGAAGTTTAAATAATTGAAATCATGTCAAACAAACAAAAAAAATATATATGTATAAATCCATATATATATAAATTAAATGAATTAATTTTTCTAAATTTAAAAAGAATATTTATTGAACTTGGCAATGAATATAACAATTGGTTTTAATGAAGTTAGTATTTTAATAAAAATTATTCTTTTTTAGTTTAAATATATTCAATATGTAATTTTAAAATAGTTCTTTTCTTAAGACTAAGGAAAACTAAGTGCAATCAAAGGTGAATTAACAGGTATTTAGTAAATGACGCAAGGCATGCAATTAAGCGACATTACTTGCCTTCTATTGGTAGGCAGCAGCGCCCCTCAAGTAGGTTACAGATGAGCTGAATAAATTATAACTAATTCTTAACTACATAAAAAGACCTTAGTAAAATAAATCTTATTTTACAAAATAGGGCTAGACGTAATAAAATTATTACATTTACAAATAGTAAAACAGCAGTAAGTAAAGGACTCCAAACTAAATTTAGTTTTTAAGATATTATATTGGGACTAATTCACGTGGTAATTGGTAATATAAAGTATCTCATAAGATCAAGAATATTTTGGTAACACGAGTCAAAATTTTGAATTCCTAAGTTCGCCTCACATTGTAATCAGATCGCTTATGAATGACAGATTGATGCTTTTTATTTTAAATTTTCGCCTAGTATAATCAGTATAAGAGAAAAATTTGCTCCCATGATTCAGAATTTCTTAATTTTGTGCTCTTTTGAATGTAAATATGCAATCGTATCAGATGATAGAAGTTCATTTTTTTTCTCACCCCTTGAACTAAATGAGTCAAATGGGTGCCAATTTTTGGGATCTGACACAGGAACTATTGATTAAATTGAAAATCATAATCATAATTCATCTATATCCAAATTTTGGATATGGATAGTTATTAAATTACTGGGGAAAATATTTTAACAATGGAGTAGTTCATCAACCACCAAATGATGTATAGCGTATTGATTGAACAGGATATATAGCGTTGGGGAAGAATGAGGTTCACAAGGGTTAATAACAAGATAATTCACTTTCACCAGTACTATTTAATTTAACACTTGTGTAAGTAATTGGAAAGGTGAACAACACTTTAAAAGGTTTAAATTTGATTTGGGATAATAAAATATACCTGGCTTGGGTTTGCAGACGATTTAATTCTGTTAAGGAAGGAATGCAGAAACTATAAAATAAATACAAAAGCATTGATAAATGTAGGTAGTGAAATAGGACTCAAAGTGAATTTGGATGAGACTAATATTATTGAAATGAAACACTATGATTGAGGAGGGAATAATAATAAGAAAAAAAGAAATTTGAAAGAAAATATATGTAGGAATTTTTATTGTTATTTTCCGGTCTTAACGATACTATACTAAGTTCCCACCTTTTATCCCAAAATTTATATAACTATAAAGATTGTACCTCTCACTGTTCTTCAGGGATGAGAAACATGGCCATTAATGTTGAAGGATGAATAATGTCTTAAGATATTCGAAAATAAGCTCTTGCATAAAAGATTCAGTCTGAAAAAGGCTGAGATCTCTGGAGAGTATAGGAGTTACTATAACATGAGATTGTAGAGCATATGCTTGGTTAATGTAATTGAAGTGATAGCGCCACTAAGATTAAAATGGGTTTTAAAATTTTTGAGCATGGTAATGAAAGAAATTCATAAGAACTTCAGAAGTAAGCTAACAGATTTGGGTTAAGAAGGGGAGGTTTCATTAATGGAAATACATTATTTGGTAAGGAAGGAGCAGTAGTTATATCATAATTTTTTTTAATTTTTAATACTTTTATTTGAAAAGAAAAGATTTAAAAATCAATAACTAATAAAATAAAATAAATCATTATTTTTTTTGTTTTAAACCTGTACTACAACCCATGACGGGTATGGGGATCAGTACACAGTAGAGATTGTACTGTTTCTTGGACAACGGTTGTACAGGGAGGTAATTTGTCTTTGATTACACTCAACCACCAAATATTTACCTTTATATTAAGTACCCAATTTATAGAGGCTGGGTGAGCCCCAGAAGGGTCCTAGATATCATAGGATCCATCTCTGGTCACTAACAGATTAAATAAAAGTCTTTCCAGCAGCGGAATTTGAACCCAGAACCTTCAGCATAGCAATTCAGCGCTCTACCACAGAGCCACTCAGCTCCCTAGGCATATTATTGTAGTGATAGCAAGAAAAAGATTGAGATGTGATCATAATCTTATGGACTTAGTAATAAACAAATTCTTTAAAAGTTTATAAGAGCTGAGCTTAATGGTAATGTCCAAGGTGTAGGTGGATGGATTGTGTAAATGGTGACCTTATTGATTTCAATTAGAATAGTAATACGTGGATAGATATTTGTAAATATAGATGGTAGTACCAGCATCAAAACCATCAAATTAGCTAATCCTTTTATAATTATTGTAAATTTTTTAAAGACTGAATTAAAAAAAGCCAAGTAAAAAGTTGAAAAGAAGATGAATAAAACACGGTAATAATTAATGGAAATCCAATAATCTGCTGTTTTACTAAACTGCTTCAACATTTATTTGGATGCTGACATGCAATTTATGCAGAAGTCAAATATAAAATTAGTCACGCTATGTAGTACCTTTAATTAGCCAAATTAAAAATAAAATTATAATGACTCATAAAAAATAAATAAATAGACAGACCTGACATGAGTACCATCAGATATATGTTGTACTAAATCGCCAATGATTTCATGTTTAATATAATACAACATCCTCACTCGTAGTAGCAATCTTAAAGAAAAACAAAAATATATAATTAAATTACAGTAAAAAAGGTGATTAAAATTAATTAAAAAAACAAAACAATTAAACTGACTTGTTTGCATGTCGACTCAGATGCTTTCTGTAATTACTTTCAAGAAAAATATCACCATCAAATTTTTCATGCCTACTCCAATGATCACTGAAATCCATACCATCACATTTAAGTTTACGGGTAGCTTTTCTTCCTCGAGGAATTGTTTGAGATTGGCCTAAAAATGATAACCAAAATAAAGTTCTGAAAAATAATTAAAAAACCTACGTCAAAGAGAATGTCTCTTTAACAGAGTATTGATAATATATCATTAAAGTTTTTTAAATGCAATAAACATAAGTTTCATAGCTATTATAAGACTTGCTGATATTTCACAGTATTACTATAATTAATATTACATAGTATTACAGTAATTAATTATGATATACTTTTAATCCAGATAAAAATTTTGTTTCACATACAAAATAAAAAAATAATATCAACAGCTACTTTTGCGCAATCCTATTAAACATTACAACATCATATATTTAAAAACACTAATTATTTGGTGGTTCATATAATTTGAGGTACTTGCTATAACCAAGTTTATTAACATTGAAAAAGAAGTTGTGTTAAAGTGTAAAATTATTATTATGAATTTCTCAAACATCTAACAAACAAGAAAACACTCAATACACAAACATAGAGAGAGATCTTGGTTTTATGTGATATTAGAAGTAAAATAAGATGAGTTAAATTAGTTTTGTTAAGGCTGGCAGATTATCAGCATTGGCCAAATATAGCTTGAATAGTTCTAGTTCTAAGGTATTTATTCGTTAATAATAGAGAATTATAGTAAAAAATGTGATTACCAGAGTGATTTCTTGAGTCGAATTCTGGAGGTGTAATTAAATCCCAAATAAAAGTTCTTATTTTATCATCACCTCTATAAAATCTTAAACAATATAATACCTACAAAATAAACGCTCTGTTAATAAATAAATTAAAAATTGATATTATAACAAAATAAATATATGATATAAATAATTTAAAACAATAAAAAATAGGGTCCTCTGCATTAAATTTATTTATCTAGACATCAAATAAATAACAGTAGGTAAAAAACAATTAAGGAAACAACGAACAAAACCGTTTCAAATAAAATATAAAACTGGAAATATAAGCAATCAAGCTTAAGCCACCAAGATAAAAGGAGAAGTTATATATGAGAACATTTTAAAGTTAAATTTCAACATTTTCATTAATTTTGGTGCTGTACAATACCCCTCCTTCCACTTAACATCTGTTTTTCTGAAATATAAATCAGTACATTTATTTTTTTTTATCAAAAGTTATGGATCAATTTTCTGAATGACTGAATGCTTAGTTTCTATAAAAACCTATTGATTGTTTTTTATTTTAAAAAAAAATCTAATATAGCTACTAGTGATTAGGAAAAGAAAAATGGAAACTACTTCATGGGTTTCAAAAATAATATAGGACCTCAGCGATCACAACAGATAAATAAGAACATGATTCTTTCTCAAAAAAATTTAAAAAGTGCTCAAGTTATTTAACAAACCAGCTTTATAAATTGTTGGCACTAGAAACCATACCACATTTTTACTTGACCAACCATATTCAAAAGAGAATCAAAAGGAAAAAAAAAATTTAGTTAGTCCCGAGAGTGATAAAACAATTATAAAGATCCTAAATTAAATTTATAATTTTACATTTAATAGGAGTCTCCAAAGGTATAGAAGCCTCATACTACAATCTCTTGTGATTCAACTCTACTATCACCTACCTGTAGTGAACACTGTTAAACTGAACAAGCGTGACTGAGGTTGTGCTAAACAATTCTTTCGGAGGTTAGGGTCAGGCAACTAATGAGAGAAAGAGGTCCTGGTCGTTTGAGCCAGGATGGGGTAAATCATCAGTCTAGATATAGTTATAATTTATAATGGGTGGGAGGGCACCCAAAATCAAAGTCGCTGGTCCTCCTGATAAGGGAGTAGAAAACTATTAACAGCTGTTGCATTACCTTGGAAATAAGGTATCCATTTTTTGTGCCTTAATGGGATAATATTGATTCTGACTTATAAAGGAACACCACTGTTATGGCGGATTGTATGGTTTAATAAACTTCCTAACCAAATTTGGTTTCATTTCGTTCTGGATAAAAAAAAAAAAATTAAAAAAAGGGTAAAAAATGCATTTGATAAAATTTGACAATATAAAATGTTATTTATTTTTAAATTTGCTGGAATATTTAAATATACTGAGCTTTCTCGGAGGGCTAATATCAGGCTTATAGACTGGGGTAAAAAAAAAAATTTACTCTATAGATTAAAACTGTTTTCGTTAATAGGAATTCCTTATTTCCAATTAATTTTGTTAATCTTTCATATCACTACAAAATTCAATTATTTTATAACAAAGTAATGGCAATGCCTGTGTACCGAATTAAGTACCCTGTGCATTTTAGCTGGTATGGGATGACTGAAACACTAATTTTTACATGAACATGAAGTGTCAAAACGGCACAATTACATTTCGGGAAACTTTCTTAGTCCTTTGGATGCCTACTCAAAAATAACACAATATAATTATCCTCCAAATTAGCAACTTGAATGTTCATATAGAAATTCATAGTTTTAGGATCATTAGAAGAACTATTTCAACAAGAATGGGTTTCATTGGAAACTACTGCTGCACCTCTATCTGACTATAAAGATACTGTTACGGTCAGAGCAGGAAGTCGGACCGGCTGGGAGGATAAGACAAACAATGGGATTAAGCGGAAGGGATTATAGAATGGCGTAGATCCTTGTGGGTCGGTCTAGGCGGTTCTGGGCCTTCTTCCGAGAAATCCCCACCCCGACCGGCCTTGCCTATATAAAAAGGACAGCTGTTCTGGCCGGCGGTCAGTAGTAATAAGACGAGTCTGTAATAAGCCAGTGAGTAGCAGTCGTTAACTAGTGGCAGTGTGTGTGAGTTAGTTAGTATTAGTATCAGTCTGTAATAAGTGCTTAGTGAGCAACAGTGACAATTAGTGACCGTGTAATAAGTGTAATAAACTGTGTGGCAGTTTGTCATATTTGGAGAGTCTTACGGTCGGTGGACTTTAGTTAGCGAACTGTAAGTGTTAATTTGTAATTGTAAACTATAGTGTAATATTATTGTATTTGTACAAATTGATATATAAATAGTTTAGTTATTTATTATTACCAATATCTTATATTATTTGTATATTGTTTTAGAAATAGATAACATTTAATAGAATATTGTTATTGTAAATTGATATTAGTTTAATAATTTAATTGTATTAAATAATCTCAGTGTATTCTTTTTAATTTGTTAATAAATATTAGGTTCTTGAAGTAAGTAATAGTTTAGTCCATTTTACACCCGGTAGCCCGTAACAATACTATGGTATAACAGGAATGGTAACATTCCACATATTGGAAAGATGATTGTGTTGCAAATGTCGCTATAAACATGTGATAACACTGCATACTTACTATATTTCCATATATATTAATGTGTAAGTATATAAATACATATTAGACATTAAACTAGTTAAAAAATCAAAATTAAAAAGTACATACTATCACACGTGCACAATCTTCAATATCTGCTTCTTTCCAACCTTCTCGAAATTGATTATGATTCAATATGTCTTTCCATCTTCCCCAACTATGTTAAAAATGAATAAAATAAATAAGAAATAATTCAATATTGAAACCAATTAACAGAAGAAATTTAATTTTTCCAAGATACAAACCCAAAAGTCAGAAGTCCTCTCTCAACTTTGAAGCATTCTGATCTAGCCCATGTACCATAAGTTATATCACCATCTCTTGTAGAGTACTCTTCAAATCGATACCTGTGTTTCTTATGAAGTTTGTTCTTTACTCGACGCCCTAAAATATTCACAAATAACCGTAAGTATAATGAGGTTTTATAAGCCTGGTAAAACTATAAAAATATCACAAGAGCATTTCCTGCTTAATCGATTGAATCACGTGGAACTAAACAGCTTAAATACAAAGTATGCTTATTTTCCGCACACAAAAGTGAAAGTTATTCTGATTAATGACATTTTTTTGACTAAATTGAGAGACAATAAGTTACCTTTAACTTTTTTCAGTTTTTGTATCTACATTGACAAACGATTAATAATATAAGTTAAAGATTTAGTAAACCTGAAGGTTCAATACTGATACCACATTTAAGATAAATACAAAACTATTTCTACTATCATTTAAAACCAACCCTTCACGACCAGCTCCTGATGTATCAACCAAGGTATATAATGATATATTGGATATTTACTGTTCCACTCAGATCTTGACATTTTAGAGATTCGTTTGTCACAAAACCCAACAACTTAATAAGCCTATTTCAAATGTCGCTAAACTATCACCTCCCTCAATGATACTGACAAAGTACTGCATGCACTCTAGTTCTGCATTCTGCATGCTGATAATCAAAAGAAAAATAAACAAAATAATCTCCTATATTTAACACACTGTCAAAAGTTTTTAACTTGCCTAATGTTTCTGCAGACTGTATAAAGTACTACTGTTATTTTTATGACTCATTCCAGATGTCATAGGTTCAAAAGGTTCATGCGATTTGTTTATATTTCATTCCATCTGTTTGATGTTTTTTTTTATTCTGTTAGTTTTATTTCTACTGTCTTACTTTTAAGATGTTCCAGATTTTTAAGCATAAAGAATTTAAATGTTTTATCCTTTAATACTTGGAAGCTCACAATTTTATTTTTGCTGAAATTATATAGTGCACTCTTAAATTAAAAGCATACGTTTTTTCAGATATCTTAAATCGACTAACTATATCGAATCATTAATATTTTTTTCTCTTATACTTTCCTTCTGCCAAAGAGATTGTAATGAAAATAAACCTTTTACAAAACTAGGCTTTATTATTCACAATAAATGTTAAACTCATTACAATGATCATATGGATACTATATAAAGGTTACAATAGGTTATAACGCTAGAATGATAATAAATCATCACATTCTTCCGTCCTATTAAAATTTTAGTTCATAGTCCTTCAAGCGGGAAGGCGCACGGTGCTCTCTAGTAGAGCATCGCAGAGAATTTTCATGAGGCTGAGATTCTGTGTTTATTCTGGGTCCTGTATCCTGAGTATCTTGACTTTTATCTTGATGTTGAAGGGTTCTTGCAGGTTTCGGCTCCTGTTGCCCAGTTGGCTCAAGCTCCGGCTTGGTAAGTGTTTCAACAACACTGTCGTCTCTCGCCAGTCTCCGAGGCGTACCCTGGCATACTGTGGGGTTGATGTCTAGAATATCAACTTTCTCTACCAATGGATCGAATCTACTTTTTCGTACCTGTTTTTTCATCAAAGCTTTCTGTGAAGGTGAAAGCCAAGTTGGGAGTGAAATACTATTAGAAGATCGTCTGTTGTGTCGAAACATTCTCTCATGGGGATTCTCGTTGGTTGCTGTGCACAACAGGGATCGAATTGAGTGAAGCGCATCAGGGAGCACCAATTCCCAATTCGATGGATCCAACTTCCTGTGTTCAAGAGCAAGAGATACAGTGCGCCAAATTGTGCCATTTTCTCATTCAATTTGACCATTTCCTGTAGGGTTATAAGGCGATGACATGGAAGTGGCTACTCCCCTACTGTGAAGAAATTCTTATAGCTCCCTGGATGAGGTTCCTCGGTCAGTGTGCGCATACGAAGGTAGACCAAATGTAGTGAATAAGTCAACATGGGAGTCAATTACTGTTCATACTGGGACACGGGTAGGCGAATGGAAACCTAGAGTATTCACCGACAATCGTTAAGAGGTATTTGTTCCTTGATTTTGACGGAAGAGGGCCCTTGAAGTCCATGCTGATTCTCTCGAACGGATGCGTCGCCTTAACGAGAGTAGACCTCGAGTTTTTGTAAAATTGAGGTTTTAAGACATTGCAGGAGGGGCATGATGCCGTCATCCTTTTGACATCCTCTACTGAATAGGGTAAATTATGAGTTCTTAACCAGTGGATCATTCTAGTCACTCCAGGGTGGCATAAGTCGCAGTGTAGTAAATATAATTTGTCAATTTGGGTTGCGTTACATAGCCTGGAGAATGTATCTGCTACTTGATTATATTTTCCCGGCCTGTAAATTATTTCATAATTGTAACATGACATCTCCAACCGCCACCTCTGTATCTTCTCATTTTTTATTTTATTCTGATGTTTCATATCAAACATGAACGATACAGAGTGCTGGTCCGTAATAATTTTGAAAAACCTTCAGAGTAAGAAATGCCTCCATTTTTTAAGGGCACTGACAACAGCATAACCCTAAGCCTCCTTCTCAATGGCTGAATGTTTACGCTCGCTGTTGCTCAGTTTTTGAGAAAAGAATGCAACTGGCCGTCCACACTGCGATAGAACAGCTGAAATCGAGAAATCAGACGCATTCTTTTCAACTAAGAATGGCTCCAAGTCATCAATCGTACTCACTACTGCCTTAAAGATCTCAGTTTTGAGTTGGTCGAAGTCAGATATAACTTCAGGAGTCAAGGGGAAGGTTTTTGAGTTAAGAAGCCGTTTGACTTTGTCCGAATAGTTAGGGACCCATCTAGAATAGTGCTCGAGCATTCCGATTGTCCGCTCAAGGGCCTTCCGACTATCTGGAGGTGGAAGATTGAGCAGCGGCTTTAGACGTTCAGGGTCAGGAGATATGGTCCCACTTCCGATTTTATAACCAAGCAAATTTATTGAAGTTAGCGAGTACTTGCTTTTTTCTTGATTGATTGTGAAACCATATTTTTTGACTGCATCAATGAAGCGCTTGAGATTTTTATCGTGTTCCTCCTGATTCCGGCCACACACCGTTATATCATCCAAAAACGGATGAGAAATCAGACGCATCCGTTTTAACTAAGAATGGCTCCAAGTCATCAATCGTACTCACTACTGCCTTAAAGATCTCAGTTTTGAGTTGGTCGAAGTCAGATATAACTTCAGGAGTCAAGGGGAAGGTTTTTGAGTTAAGAAGCCGTCTGACTTTGTCCGAATAGTTAGGGACCCATCTAGAATAGTGCTCGAGCATTCCGATTGTCCGCTCAAGGGCCTTCCGACTATCTGGAGGTGGAAGATTGAGCAGCGGCTTTAGACGTTCAGGGTCGGGAGATATGGTCCCACTTCCGATTTTATAACCAAGCAAATTTATTGAAGTTAGCGAGTACTTGCTTTTTTCTTGATTGATTGTGAAACCATATTTTTTGACTGCATCAATGAAGCGCTTGAGATTTTTATCGTGTTCCTCCTGATTCCGGCCACACACCGTTATATCATCCAGGTAAGCATACGTTTTCTCAAGTTTTTCGTGAGTAATAACGTCATCCATCACCCGCTGGACGGTGGGTACTCCATCTGTCAATCCAAAAGCTAGGCGTCGAAATTGATACAAACGGCCACATGCCTCAAACGCGGTGAAAGGCCGGTCTTTTTCTCGTAAAGGTACTTGGTGATAAGCGCTTTTGAAGTAGATTGTGCTAAACATAGAATTTTTTGAAACCTTAGAAACAATATCCACGAGACTTGGGAGGGGACATGCATCAAGGTGTGTGAACCGATTAATGGTTTGCGAATAATCAACGACCATTTGGTTTTTATGACTCTCGTTTTTTACAACAAACGCTTGTGCCCTCCAGGGAGACCTACTTTCTTCAAATCCCATCAGTAAGAAGTTTTTAAATTTCTTTCTTCATGAAATCGGCATCTTCTAAAGAGTGCTTCCGAGATTTGGTGATTATGGGTTCGATGTCGTTAGTTAGAAATTCAAAAAGGAGAGGAGGCTCTATCTTTGCTGGAGCCAGGTAACTGATAGTCAATGGAGGTTTGATTCCCACAAAGGAAACCTTGAGTTCAGAGTGTTGTTTTAGAAGATCGTGTCCAACAATAACATTTGCACACAAATCGGGTAATATACTAAATTTTGTTTTAGGATAATGGTGACCCAACAACTCCAAATGAGGTACACAGTATTTTGAAATATGCTTGCTGAGAGCACCAATTGTAGAGCACATTTTTAGGTTACAGCTTTTCGCAAAACACTGTGATATAAATGTCTCAGAGCTCCCTGTATCAATCAAAGCAAATGTAGGGGTGGACTTTACCTGAACTTGCACTACAGCTTTGTCGAGGATAGTAGAGGCTGCAACGAGTGCGGCTGATGAGGGAGCTTTTTAAGCTGATCTGCAGACAGATTTCCAATGACCCGTCTTCTGGGATCTTTCACATGTATCATTTAGAGCGGGGCACTGCTGACGAGTATTATGTCGCTGCCGACCACAAAAATAGCATTTTTTATTTTTGAAATTCGAGTTACTGGGCCTAGCTGCTGCCAAATTTGCTATATCTTCCGACGAATTATGACTTTCCAGAGGGATAGATGAAGAAGCGTTAAGCGTTAGCTCAGAGGCGTATGATAAATAATTAATCACAGAAATAAATAATTTAATATTATCCCTAATCCATGAAATTGCAGAAAACTCAACGGTTAAGAAGTGAGGAATAGTCTGATTGGAGCTTCACACAATAGCGAAAGGGCTAAGAAATGGGTAGGAAAATGAAAGTTTTAAGATGAGTGCACTATTATTTTTTTTCCTTCACGATCAAGAGAATCTATTTAAGAGAATCGTTGGTGAACATTGTTTATCAGCAGTAGTTGATAATAACTAAAAATTACCATCATTTAGTTTTCTAGATCACCCAAAGAAACTTCATGGTAATAGTTTCGCTAAGTGAATTCTCATAGGATAATGTTAAAAATATGATTTCACCTTTAATCAATGAACAAATTAAGTTTAATTCATGTATCATACCATTAATTAAACTTTGCCAAAAGCAATAGACCCAAAACAACCCCTTCCTTGAATTCCTTTAGACAATTTTTGAGTTGGTTTTATTTTAATTTTCGGTTATTTTTAAAGATTTAATTATATGGAGAAATTAAGGAATACAAAACCATATTATTTACCTCTCCCTCTTCCAACACCTAAAGATGTATCGTTATCATTATCTGATTCTGCGCCAGATGAACTTTCTAAATCAGACATATCCATCACAGCTTCATCATGGCCATACCTCTTGATCTGTGTTCTTCTACGTGGTTCATGCATCAGCAGGTCATTCTGGAACAGTTATATTTACCATTAAGATAAAATGACAACAAGAAAGAAAGACAAAAACCTTAAATAAATTACGCAACAATAATATACAGGTTGAAATTTTTTGTTTTCCCTGTGTTTAACATTCGTATAATCAAGACTATAATTTTTTTTTAACGGTATTTCTAAAGAGAGATAAATATGTCCTAATTGTCAATTAGTTAAAAAAGCACTTACCCCTTCATCTCTCTCAGATGTATCAATATCAGCCTTTTTTGCCCATTTTTTCCAAAAGTCTGGATCATCAATATCTATATCAGCTCGAATACCTGATGAGGCAAAACTTGCTTTAGAAAATGTTGAACCCTTTTCACTTTCTAGGGTTATAACAGTTGTTCTTCTTTCAAGAATTTGATCAATATCTTCTTCACAAAATTTGTCTGCAGCACTATCTTCCTCCATGATTGCACCATAAGCACCTAAAATTGCAATTTTTTAAATATAAATGCATTAACTTTTGAAAACATTAAAAAGTTTAAAACTAATACTTAAAAAAAGAAAGAGAGGACTTCTTCATTAAATTTTACAGAAATATTCCTTGAAAATATAATCAATGAACTATGATTTAATTTCTTTAAACAAGCAGTATTTGAAGCTCAACCAGATTAAAGAAAATAATAAAATCTTAAGTTTTGTAATTAAGAAATATGCATGTTCAGATGAATCTGCCAGGCTGAGGATGAAACAGCCTACTGTAAACTCAATAGTGATATGTTCAAACTCGGGATGGTAAGATCACCACTATGTTGAATCTGCTATGATGGGATGAAACAGCTCACAGCTCACTCAATTGATCTGCTTGTACAATAGTTTTTCTGGCCTAAGGTTCTCAGTATTTGAATTGGGCCAAATAAGGGACCCTAAGCAGACTGATCTTGTCAATCCTACCAACATTTTCCGATTTGCAGTTTCTTCTAATGTTATGCTCAAAGAAATAATTATGTTAGGGCACACAAAAGATCAAGAGACTATGTGCATATTGAGGCTCTGGTAAAAAATAAAAATAAAAAAACTACAGCCTACTATAAATTTAAAAGAGAAGACAACTAAAAATCTAATCATTCATGTTTTTTGGAAAATATAATAAAATTCGAAGAGCTCTATTAGAAAATTAATACAGAGCAACAATGTTACCTATTGGTCTTCAAAATTAAAACTTTAGACTTTAAAAGGACTAGAAACTTTAGTTCATTAAAAGAATCTATAAGTGAGGGTTGGCTGAGCAGGCTAACATGCTTGAAAGACTGCACCAGGTTATAAACCGAAAGGTTGTGACATTGAAACCCATGTTTGTGATTCCTTAAGCCAACCATTCCACCATGGAAACGTGAGGCTGCATGTGCTCCAGCAAGCAATGTCTGCAGCGTGACCACATTGCACAGCTGCAAACAATTTAGTGGTTTTCTGATTCCAGTGTCCATTTCAGGTAGTGGGGGCAATATTAAAACTTGATTTTTTTATGATTATGCAAACACCAATATCAAATGAAAAAATTGAAAGTATTTTAATTTTTGAAACTATTATAGAATTTTTGGGATTGAGGACTGGACTAACCTTTAGGATTGGAAAACAGGATTAACATCACCTGTCTGGCTAGTAATGCAAGCCAAAACTATTACAACCAATTTTAAATGTCATTAATTAATTAATATTTGCTTTTAAAAATTATTAAATTACTAGTGAACTAAAGCCAAATCTTTACCTTTCTTTAACAAGTCTTCAATTTCCTTTTTAGTAAGCTGCTTGTTTGTTCCACCGACCTCTTTTCCACCTTGAGCTGTATTCATACTTTGCAATACTGCTTTATCTAAACCAAGTTTAAGAGATGCTTTATCAAACATTTCTCTTTCATAAGTATTTCTACAGAGCAGTCTATAAACCTTGACCATCTTTTGTTGGCCAATTCTGTGACATCTTGCCTGGGCCTGAAAAAAATTACAATTTAAACATGAATAAAATTTCAGTAGACAACAAAATCTTTTGGAGGAATTAATTATGGTATTTTACTAGTATACAATGTATAAGAAGATTAATTTTAATAACATGAAGCTCTAGTAAACAGAGAGAAATTGGTATAAAAAAATCAACACTACTATGAAAGTGGGGGAATCGCTGAAGAAAACATACTGTTGTAATACCAAGCAAACTGCTCTTTCATAGTTTTTTCAATTTTCTAGAATCATCTTTCCAGTTTTGCAACTGCTACAGAACTATCAAAAATTGCCAATAATTAAAAAAATTAGTTACTAAACCTACCTGTAAATCATTTTGTGGATTCCAATCAGAGTCATAAATAATTACTGTGTCAGCAGCAGTAAGATTTATACCTAGCCCACCAGCTTTAGTGCATAACAAAAATACAAATCGATCTGAATCTGGTTTGCAATAACGATCAATTGCAGCCTGCCTCAAATTTCCACGAATTCTTCCATCAATTCTTTCAAATGGATATCTAAAAAATAATAAAAATTATATCAATAATCTCTTCATAACTAAAACTATTTTAATATGAACATGCTTTTCTCCTTGGCATGTTTTTCTACTGGAACTAGCACTTAGTAATAGATAAGAAAAACTTAAACCATGCTCTTAATATATTTTTAAGAACATTCATAGTATCGAGAAACACTTTCCGCATCTATTCCTAAAGATCAAATGGGATTCTACTTGTTTTATGTTCACAGACATCACCAAAATCAATCAAGCTATTTTTTCAATTTTACAGCTGGTACAATACCTTTACATTGTGTATATTTTTATTTATATATATATATATATATATATATATATATATATATATATATATACATACATATATACACACACACACATATATATGGGTATTGTACATGCCATTATAAATATTATTGTAATTGTCAAAAAAATTAAAGTGTCTTGTAAATCATAACAAGTATATTCCCTTAAACCCACAAATTAAACATGTGTATTAATACTTACTTTCTATACATTAAGTAGTCTTCAAGTATGTCTAGACATCGAACCATCTGAGAAAATATTAAAACTCTGTGCCCACTGCTTTTCAACTTAGGCAGTAGTTTGTCTATCAGAACCATTTTACCTGATGAGCTTATAAGAGCTTTATAATAAGAATCAGGGTCATCTCCATGCTGTTGCTTAAAATCATGCTGAATTTGATCCTCCGCCCCTAAAAAGAAATTTTAAAATCCATCAAAAATAATCATAATAAAAACCAAAGGATAAAAAATTGCCAGTTGGAAAATGTTTCTTGTTTTTCCACCTATAATTCCTAATAGTTTCGAAATAGTAATGGTTAATCAATTAAAAGATGTGTTGCATCAGTTGACTGAACTCGACAGTTGATCGACTCAGCACCCACAATTTGGTTGCCCTGAAGATAGACTACACCTTAGACCAAAACGTTGGCACAATAAAATAAGATGTGCTTATTTAGTGTTATCAATGACTGTACCCTCTGATTAATTCAATCCATCATTAGAATTATCTTGTCAACTATTTTCCACGCAAATAGTATATATTATTTGAATTCATTTTTGAACGTCACTCAGATCAAATCATCTTAACTTCAAAGTAATATAATGTCAATCAATAATTATTGAAAAAATTGTTTTCATACAATGTGAGGAACTTTATAGTATACTCATTACAATAAAAATTAAGCTCAAATCTGTAATTTTTATTTTTAATACTTATGATTTACAAAATAACTTTTTGCTTGGCACTAAACCAATAATCTTACAATTTTGGAGACTAAAGCTTAATAACCAAGGGGCGTTGATGACCTAGATGTTCTACACCCCCTAAACCCCAGGAAACAAACAAACAATTTTTGAGATATTTAGAGAAAGCTATAAACAATATTTTCACACTCCCTTCACTTCTGTCAGAACATTTAGTGTATTGTTTAGAACATATTAGAGCTGTCGTTTCTAACCTGGGGGCATGAAGGCAAGCCAGGGGGGCGCAATATTATTTAAAAGTAAAAAAATCACTTAATTATTTTTCTCTTACCAAAACTTCTTGGCCTTAAATTGAAACTTATAATTCTATAATAATAATTGTTGTTTTTTCATATGACCATACAATTTATTGTGCAAGGTTTCAATTGCAAGGAGGCTTTCATTTGAACAAGGGGTGCGTGGAAGGCTTTTATTTGAACAGGGGGGCGTGGTACAAAAAAGGTTGGGAAGAAAATTAGAGGTATTAGAACAAGGAAAATGATTAGTTCAGAGTTGAAAAAAAGCACATTTTAACTATCAGGTAACAAATATATTATTATAAAAGTATATATCTACCATTAAGAAGGTATGGGTGAATACAACATTTTCTTAATTCCATCATAGTGTTCATGAGGTTTGGTACATTTGCAGATGTTGTTCCTTTAGACAAAAAAGAAAAATTTCTTTCCAATATACCTCTGTAATATTTTTTTTGAATATTTGTCAGTTCCACCTAAAAAATAAAAATAAATAATGAGATAATTATAGTTATTATCACTATAAATCTGCGTCTTCTGTTCATTTTCAGATCTATTTATTTCTCTGTAACATTATTTTGACAAAGTACAAACAACGGCCAAGGTGATAACGGCTCAGTAAATTAATTTACATAACTTTTTTTACTATATATATTTTTTATTATTAAATTTAAATAGAATAATTTTCTATTTGATTATAATTTCAATTAGTTTAAAAATTTAGTTTTGGTTAACTGAGTGAGAGAAAGTGTACAAATAATTGTACATAAAACTCTACTTATAATAGGTTCCCCTCTTGATCATGCACTTCGCCTTTGAATTCCGAAGAGGAACGTAATTACTAATCATCAGAAAGAAGTTGATGTATCAATCATCGATCGATGCACCACATTAATTTATATATTGACAATACACGATTGCTAATTGTTTTTAGTGCCGGCGGCCAGTTGCATCTTGACAGTGTTGAACTGTTCACTCTTTACAAGTTCCTCGGTTTCTAGTCATCCATCATATTGCTTCTACTCCCTACGAGTAACCTCTCAGAATGAATTGCTCATCATTAGCTGGTACCTTCAATTAATACTAATTATCAAAACTCCTTGATCATGAGGAGAAAATGTCGGAGATAATCACATCATTTATCAATAATAATCACTAAAATAATTGAATCATTATAATAATTCAAAATTTATATTTTAATTGTAATTTAATAGTCCTTTTATTTCTTTATTTCAATCATCCATGTTAAATTTAATTTTTATAAATGACAGGCCTGCATAATAATAGTTAATTATAAGTTGCATATTCATTAATTAGTTGTAGTTCATTAACCATATTGTTTTTTGTTTTTTTCACATGTAATTCTCTCGTTTACTAAATTTATTTTTTCTTTCATTTCAATATTTATCGTTTTGATCTTTGTTTTGTTTTTTCATAATACATTTTAATTTTTTTTTCTCATTCATAATTTTATTTTTCATCTCATATGCTAAAAATTACGGCATTAATTGACACGGGATCAGAGATTTACACCTGCGGATTATTTTTCCTTAATGGTGTCCTCGCCAACAACTAGTGTTATCGCCATTGCACTAACTAGTTCCTTGAGTTTATTATTTTAAAATAATTAAACTGACACATGTATTCACAGGTCATACCAAGACAACTTGTGATTTTTGTTTTTGCTAGACAACAGTAGGACTATACGTGACTCTCCACTGTAAAATACATTCTACAAATGTTGTTCACAATATACAGATCGCTTTATACTCTTAAAAGTTCAAAAATAAATAATTTAGAAACTTAAATTGAGATGGAGAGATGGCTAACAAAACTTAAAAATATTTATTAAATTACTTTCTTGTATCAGGAGTTTTTGAGAAAGTAATGAAAGAAAATATTCCTTTACCATTAAATAAAAAATTAAAACGCAAATAAAAATGTAATTTAAAAAATAATAACTGGAATTTATAACTTTTTAAGTTGAATTCATATCATTAAAATGCCTTCTTGAAGAAATAATTACATCTTTATAATATAACTAGTTGTTACTAAAGAATAACAATATAATTTATTAAGAAATGAGAGTTAAAAGAATTTGAAATACCTCAACAACTGTTTCTTCTTTAGGCGCTAATGTTTTTTCAACGTCTTCCTTTAAACGTCTCAACATCATGGGTTTTAATAATATCTGCAGTTTTTGTACTTCTGTTTCATCTTTCAAGGTTCCAAACTCATTTAGAAAAGCTTCACTAGACGCAAACTGCTGAGGTTCAAGGAAGTTAAGAAGAGAAAATAATTCATTGACATTATTTTGCAAAGGAGTTCCAGACAACAAAACACGATGCTCCTATAATTAATAATAAAAAATAATAAGGGAATAATTAGGAAAAATCTAACAAAGAAATACAATTTTTATAGGAAAATTCCTAAATATATGGTCATACAACAAATTATTATTGTTTTGACTGCTAAACTGAATATTTTTATTTTTATTTTTACCTGTATTAGGTATTTTATACAGCACTGGTAAATCATTTCTCAATGTCTTAGTTAAAAATTGTGATAGCTGTTTTAAGTGCTTGATTAGGAATCAGAAAAGACCTTTGTTAGGGATTTTAAACAACTTCAAATTTTTAACTAAAAAACCTTATAGTAAATGTAATTAAAATTAATTTACAATATTTACCAAATTAAGTGACCGAAGGCCCTCCAATAATTTACAGTTTCTATTTTTTAGCCTATGGGCTTCATCAATTACACAAATCCTCCAACTGAAATCTTTAAGGTCCTGAAAATCTGTAATAATGATTTCAAACGTAGTAATCAAAACATTGAACTTAGGTAGATCTTTCATAATGTTGCCTTTTTCATTACGAAAATACATTTCATACTCTTGCAACATATTCCGACTAGCAGCCCTAAAAGACCAAAAAAATAAATCAGAAATAATCAATATATAAAACATTAAAAAAATGTGACAAAACATATTAATAATAAACTAAGCCTCAATTCTTGATGAAAATTTGACAATACTTTTCTTTACCTTAACAAGATATTAATTAAATGAATATGATATGATATCTTAATTAATAGATGTTTTTAAATTGTTATTAATGAATCAGCTTTGGTATTTTGTCAACACTCTTTCTGTTCTTTGAATTTTATTTAGTTGACAATATATTGATTATTTAAAACACAAACCAGAAATTAGGGCCAACCTCTTAAACCATAACAATCCATAATTTTATTTCTATTGAATATTCTTTTTTATTCTATCAGTATAATCAATAATGATTTCTAATTACTGCTGATTATTTATTAGGTTTCTGCCTTAACTTAAAGAGATTAACTACCTCATATCTTCCCAATTTGTTTTTAAGCTATGTTTCTGTAAACTATTATTACTATTATAAATTAATTACATTAGTCTAGGCAGTATTTTTTTATAAAACAAAAATGTTACTATGAAAATGTGTTATAATCTTAAATTTACACAATACCTTTTGTGAACTTCTCATCACCATCTTTTTTTATGCACATTTATTCACAACAGAACTCATTGACAAAATAATTTTACAACTATTTCTAGGTAAAGCAAACTTTTTCACTATTTTTACTCGAATAAAGGAAGATGCTTTATGATAGATAGAAGTAAAGAATTCCAAAAGGAGTAGTAATCAATCAGAAAGGATTTGTTAAGGGAAGCAGATCTACAAACAACATATTTTCAATATGTATTTGTCAAATCTTCCCATAAAATAAATAGGTTTTCTAATTGTATTCGCATAAGAAATACGATAATCCCAAATACATTTTTATTTCCGAATGCAATCAATATTCAGATATTCATGTACAGGTAGAGAGTATATTATAACAAGATTTATTAAATAAAAATGAAGTTTATTTGTCCGTTTTTTCATTTTTTTAAATTTGATAAGCCCATTATATTTTTTTCTCCTTATTGTTTCCTATTCCACCTGTACTGACCCGAACCACATAGTATTAATTAAAACAACAATACTCTAAAATTAAAGACGTAATATCAAAACTTGTTTGCATTCATAAATCATTGCCCGCAAATTATGGTTACGGCCAAAAAGTTTGTTGGTAGCATCACACACATGATATGTGAGCAACCAATTAAGTGTTAATAAAATAAGTTTTATCCTTCAGTTGTTGAGATTCAGCCAATACTTGTTTAACTATCTAAAAAGATAGGAAAAAAACAACAAACATACATGTATGTTTTTTTTCTTGTGGATGAGTGTTTGTTTAGAAAAGAATCTACATGAGAACTAAGAAATATTACAGAGTCCATATCCAATTAATAGTAAATAAATGCAGCATTAAAAAATCATCAAACGGAATTGAGAAAAAAATAATATCAATTTCAGTTATTACGAATTATTAGACTACTACTTACGAGCCATGGTAAACAATAACATTGAGATCTGTCCATGCTTCAAATTCTCGTTGCCAATTGGGAATTGTAGATAGAGGTGCTATAACTAGAAAAGGCCCACGAATTCCATATTCATAGACAGCATGAATGAAAGTCAATGACTGTATAGTTTTTCCTAATCCCATTTCATCTGCCAAAATGCAGTTGCGGCTGAAAAATTGTAAAAAAAATATATATATGTACACTTTAAAAAGTACTTCTTTTTTACTATTTATTTATTAAATAACACTATGAATATCACTTGTCATAACATTAATATTAATATTTTGTAAATAATTACTATACTTTATTAATGTTTGATGTTTTCAATATAAACTTTGACATGCATTACTGTTATTTATCAGCCAATTCAATTGGAATCACACAATGTTAACCAACATTTTAATTTTTGACGAGTTCAAAACCACCAGTAAAATTTTTTCAAGTTCATACATTTATAAATTTATTTCACTGAGGAAAATAAGTTTTAGGAATACTTCAAAAGGGACAGAGTGAAAAATTATGAACTATCTCTATATCTTATATCTCCAAATTAGCAATAGACATGATACAAATTATGTGGCAAAGACTCAACTGGTACCAGAGTTATAAAATTTCTATCCAGCTGAAAACAATTTGGGGAAAAATGTGTCTTATTGCTGATAATTTTGCAGATTTTAAAACAAAATAAAGGGACAATTTGTATTAAATATGTGTTTAATATATTTTGCATTCACAAGGCATCATGTGTTTTCTCTTGACTTAGTTTAGTGCTGGTCACCAAATTTCATGTTAAATACCCTCCATACAACTTCTTATAAAATTAGAAGTTATTTTCCTAATTTTCCCTTCTATACCTTATGTAAATTAATAAACTTTAAACTGAAATTTCAGATTAAACTTAAGATGCATTAATATGATCGGCAGCCAGTAGATACATTTTTCTAATACAAGTACAGTAGACTCTCTATAATCCGGGACTGCACCAGTCCGGCACTCCAGTAATCCGGCGTATTTTTAAGGGCGTGGTGGGGGTTTCAAGTTGAGACATGTTACTGAAACTATTGTTAACAAACAACTAGCGATCACTCAGTTGCCTCGCCGTCTCGTGGTTTACCCGCCGGCATATATATTTACCAGTTTTATTCGTGGTATCGAGTGCGGTGACATTTTATAGTGTAGATTAATTTATATTTCAAGATATGTATGTATTGATGAGTGAAAATGTCTCAGTGTAAACGGAAGCACAAAACTTTAACACTGATTCAAAAAACGAGATATTAAATAGACTTGATAAGTATGACAAGCTTACCAACCTAGCAAATTAATATGGAGTCGGCCGTGCTACAATACATAACATACGTAAGAACCAGAACAAAATTAAGACTTTCTGTCAAAGCAGTAACAATGTTAAAAGTGTCCAGAAAATGTTGAAGGAGAGCGAGTTCTCTCCTAGCCTATATGCTTGGTCCATTAAAGAAAGGAATAGGCACACACCGATATCGGGGGGAAATTCTTAAAGAAAAAGCTAAAATATTTTACGAAAAAATAATAGGGAAAGACGATTTAAGGCTAGTGAAGGATGGCTTGAAAAATTCAAAAAACGGTTTGGAATTAGTTTGCTAAGTATTACAGGTGAAAAACTTTCTTGTGATGTTGCTGCAGTCTACCCATACAAAGAAAAGTTCAAAGAAATCATTAATGAACTAGCCCTAACTCCTGACCAAGTCTACAATGCCGATGAAAGTGGTTTGTTTTACCGGCTTTTAAACATTATTTTAAAACAATAGTTTGGAATTGTACAAGTCCAATAAAACACCTATTTTATGGATTTAAATGTTTTTATTAATGAGCTTCCAGTAATCCGGCGTTATCACTAATCCGGCAGTACCCTGGTCCGATATCTGCCGGATTAGTGAGAGTCTACTTACTGTATTACCAAGCGTTCTCACGATTCAGTGAAAAATGAAAAACAGCTAGTCCCACTATTATAATTGATATTATAGTGATATTTCTATACTTTTTTTTTATCCATGTTAAAATTTAAAATGAGTACCATCTGGGTCTCCTGACCTTAGAGCCAATCCAAAGGGGAGAGAACGAAAAACAAATTTTTTTACTTGGATTGATTTGAGTCCATGACTTACTTGCTCTAAACCAGCACTAAACTGCCATAATAATATCATGGATTAATTATACAATATTCATAAATCTGATACTTATGTTATTAACCACTATGATGTTAATTAACCACAGGAGTGATTAATCAAAAAAACTTGTGTTTATAACTGACTCAAATAATATTAACATAAATAAATAATAGAATATTACTAATAATATTAACACAAGTTTATATACAACTATAAAATAAAACTAATTAATATTAACATAAGTATCAATCTAAGATAAAGAAGTACTGGTAAGAGAAAAATAACTGAAATTAAAAGTTAATTTTTTAAACTTTCAACTGATCTCCCACCCAGTAGGTTGGGAACTACAGCTATAAAAGTAATGAACTATACCATGCTGATTTAATTTTGAATTAAAGAAAAATGAGATTTACTTACCCATTATACCAAGAAAAAAGTAGCCAATTAAGGCCTTCCAACTGATAAGCTCTCAATGTATTATCATTTTTATAAACAGGAGACTCTTCTAACTTCACCCACTCTTTAGGACTTGGTTTCTTTTTAGGCTAAAAAACGATAACATTTATTAATAATTAAGATTAATTAGTTCTATAAACCACAATAAAACAATACTAACCTTCCATTGTTCCTTTGGAGGAAGTTTACTGAACATTTCATATTGCCTAATTTTAGCAGGATCAACATCATCTTGAAGTTCCCAAGTGCTATCTTCATACTGCAGGGATCTCCATTTGACAAGGTAATGCTTAATTGTTGTTTCAGTATTCGGATCAGTATGCTCGGTAGCATCTAAGACCCTATCAACTTCAACATAATCTGGATTGAAAGGATCTTCTTCTAACTGAAATAAAACAGAAGATAAAATATACATTGAAAAAAAAATTAAGAAAATATTTGTCTGAGATCAGATCAACCTTGTTCTTTTAATATGTCAACTTCAGAATAATTAATCTAAGTTAAGACTGTGGTCCAAACAAGTTTTTTGGATACATGTCAAACATAACTAAACTGGGAAAAATTAATAGGGATATTGTTGATATTGTGGTATTTACTGTAGCTAGTATTTTTTATTATAAACTGTATTGATATGTACAAGCAATTTTATACTGCAGAAAAATTTAATTAAGGGTCTTAAAATTACAAAATAAAAGGTTTTAGATGCATAATTTGTTTTTAACTTTTCTTCTCTTCTGTATTTTTATCCATTTATAATTTCATTACCCATGGTGAACTTAACTTGTGATATAAACAATAAAGGCAAGTTTATATCATACAGGCAGTTGAGTGTCATCTGCTGGGCTTCAGCCTGATTCTGAGAGGCTGGGAGTCCCCATAGAAAGGCATAGAGCGGATTGGCATATTATGAAGTAATGAGAGGATAGAAATATTGCCATTACTTCCTGAAAGAACCTATTCCATATTGCCTGCCATAGTCTCAATAAAATTCAAGGTATTTTAGCTAGGCCTTTATCCATATTCGTGATTGTTTGTGGGCAGATGGCCTTACATCCAATAGCCCTTTGAGACGACCTATAGCCCACCATCAGAAGCGCAGAAGTATGTGGTTCAGCGAGAACCTAGAAGAGAATACCAAATGGCTTGCTGTCATGTTTACTGACGAGTTGCATTTCTATCTGTGTAAGTCATAGTGGAAGCTGAAGAGTTTACAGAGACCATGAGATGCGTACAATATCCCAGTACAGGCTACATTCAGAGAAGCAGGCTAAAACCTTTAATCTTTCCAAAATCTCATAATTGTTTTCCAGCAGTAAAAAACACATAATTTCCCCAGGGCGACCTGTGGTCTAGTGGTTAGCGTAACAAACTACTAAGCCCAAGATCGCGGGTTCGTAGCCCGGCAGGTGGCCCTAGGATTTTTAAAAGGGAGTAAAAAATCCTTAGCTTTTAAAAGGATCTTAAACGGGGGTCCCGAGCATGTACGATGTCAGGTACTCGATAAAAATCCCTATCCTAATTAAACCTGGGTAGGCAAAATTTAGAGCTCACACTGTAGCATCGTCCGATTAGCCATAGCAGCATAATGTGACGTTAAATGAACAAAAAATAACACATAATTTCTAATAAATATTAATGCAGTTTATAATTAAAATGCTAGGCAAATTAAATATCACAAAATTAGCAATATCCCGATTCATTTTTGTTCAGTTCAGATTGTTCCAGTTGTCTAGTAGCATTTTTTAATATATTCTTTGTTTAAACAATAACAACAAATAATGGGCGCCTGGTAGTACGATCCCTTTAAGCAGAGCTTCATCATCCAGTCTTATAAATTTGGTATTTAAGATGTTCATGCTAATCAGAATATCATATTAATTGTTTTGCTACAAGCAATCAATTGGTATCAATCAGGCAAATCAAATGGTACTATTCTTAAAGTATCAAAATATTTGTCACAAAATACAATTAAAATAAATAAATTCCTTTTAAATTTAGTATATATCTGTCTATCATTTTAAATAAAATTTCAGACATTGTTAAAAACTGGAATTCGCACTTTACTTAAAACATTACATAGCTTTTTATGTCTATGTAATCCCACACGGTAAGGAGGAAATAAGAATAACTCTACAGCTGTATAGATCCCTACTACATAGTAGTAAAGAAAATAGGAACAATCTTACAGATCACCAATTGAAAATCTGTCTTATTAATCACACCTATTATTCTTTATGTATATACTTAGTTTTATTTGGTATTTACAAGTAATAAGTGTTAATTTTCAGTAAAAATCAAAAGTGAAATGACATTTCTATTAAAAATGGAAAAGTGAAATGATCATTGAAGCCATTATACTTTAAATGGTCCATTGTTCCTTAAGGTGTGACCATTAGTGTTCACATAAAAGACACTACTCTTTCAATAAAAGGATATTCATTTCAGAAATGAAGATTTTCATGAGATTAAAATATAAAAGTTTGTAGACATAAAACCTTATCATCAACACTTATGGTTTGATATACAGATTTTTAATATAGTTGGTATATTATAACTTGAAGAATATAATATAAATAAATGATTAAGTCAAGTTAAGTATTTCATAAACCAGTATTGAATTTGTTCACTGTATTTTCTGATGTCCGAAACTTAATTTACTATAAGTTGTCCTAGACCATTCAAGTTTTAAATTTAGCCTACCATCAATTTTTTAAGACCCTGTAAGATTTAAACTCAATTAATTATAATCATATTAAAAATTAAACTTTTCACCTTCAACCTGTTACCTAGAGGCAATAAATTTGTTGGAAATTCCCAAATCATACAAAAGCTCTGTTCTCCATTTGGGTAACATTCCAACTCAGAAAAGTTTGGCAAGAAGAAATGATAAACCAACAACTAAGATGAAGCAATACAATAAAGGAGTAATAATCAGCAAATGAATTTACAAATAAAATTTACCACAAATATTGATTTGAAAAACAATATTAAAAAATAAATAAACATAAAAGGCCTTAAAGACTGAAATATGGGTTTTTACTGAACATAAATGGTTTAAAAAAACAAACAATACTTAAACTTATTTGAAAAAATAAAAAACCATGAATAATTAACAAAAAGAAATTAATAAAGAAAAGTCAATTTTCCTAATTATTAAACTATATATTGGTCTTTAACAGCCCCTTCAGGATTAAACTATTAAAAATGAATACATGCATATGAACTTAAAATATAAGTTTATACAATTTATATTACTACAAATAATATAAATTATTAAAATATAATTTATATTACTACAAATAATATGTTAATATTATGAATAAGAGGCCTACATTTTCAAAAATATTAGTCTGCTGGGATTGTTTTTGTTTAAACCTTTTCAGCTTTGCAGCAATCCTTTTATCTCCTTTAAAAAGTTCTTCTTCAGTCTTCCATTCACAGTGTAAATATGAGAAATTTCTATATTTGACATGATATTCTTCTACTTCCACCAACTTTGTTTCATTTTTAGATTTTTCAGAATCAATGAGTGGCTCTTTATTTTCATTGATAGTTTCAGCCGATGCTTCAACTTGATCATTGACCTCTAAAGATTCAACTTTTACTTCTTTTTGTATTTTCCGAGAAGCCAAAATATATTGAACTACCATAGAATCTTCATCAGTAGTATTCTAAAAAAAAAAAAAAAAATTAAATTATACTAAAAATAAAAAACAACAAAAAAACGAAACACGTGAACGTTGACAATAAGCAACAGAGTTGTGATACTAAAGCATTGTGGCATATTTCTTTTTTTTGACACTAAGGACAAAAAACCAGACATATACATAGCAAATAATAAGTTGCACAAATATACACCAAATTTATCATAAGCGTGTAAATAAGTTACATAAGACACAAAATAAGATAATTTTATGTTTTGTTCTACTCATAAATATAAATACATAATTGGCAAGAAAGTGATTTCGGTTTGTACCAGTAGATAGTGTTACATTTATTTTGTTTTTCTTTTGTCTGAGTCATATTATTTTGAGATTTGGTAGTCTAGGGCTTTAGGCTGCTTACAAACAACATAATTATCACCACATATGATTATTGCTGACAACAAAATGAAGGAAGCAATCATATAAAAAAAAGACCTAAATTGGCAAAGAATCGTGTTTCACCATGACAATGTGAGGCCTCTAACATCTATAGAAATACGTACAAAATAACTGGAGTTTGACATGATGGAATGGAAGATATTTGACTGACTAAAATTCATTTTTAGTATAAAAAAAAAAAGAAAGAAAGTTTTTTTTTCAAATAATAACAAAATTACTTTCTTGCCAGCTAACATAATTACAAGTTCTTACTGGTTTCCTCTAGAAATAGAAAATACATGACATCGCACAAGCAAAAAAATAAATAAATGGCATATTTTGAGGAAAATTAAATCAACTATTTCTATGACTCATGTGAGCATGAAAACTTTTGCATGCTTAATATATATATAGTTAATAAATATATATATATATATATATATAGTTAATAAATATATAATATATATATATATATATATATATATATATATATATATATATTCACTATATTACCATTTACATTTATATATACAGTAGAATCCCGATAATTCGTATGGTCAAGGGACTGAAGATTTGGTACGAATTATCGGGAATACCAATTATCGAGAGTACAAAATAAAAAAAATTAAAAAGCATATTAATACAATTTTTTTAATCTATCGAACCGTCCATCACTTGCACGAAAGTCTTCAATTCCCATTTTTCTGTGAAAACTCGGGCTTTTTCCCTTCAAATATTACCTCAAACTGGTTTGAATTCCTTGCTTGTACGAACAACTTTTTTAAGTTCTCTACAAGTCTAGGAAGTGATTTTGTCCTTGTTCTTCACAATTGATGTGATCGTGAAACCAGGGACGATGAAATGCTTGGATACGTCAATTAGCTTACAGCCACTGGTCATGGCGTTTATGATTTGTTGTTTCTCTTCAATAGAGAGGCTAACGTATTTTGGAGGCATGATAACGTGTCACAACGGTAACAAAAACGAGACTGAATTGTAAATAAAAGTGTGATTGTAAGAAAAGCTTAATAAAATTCCTAGAACTCCCCTCATTTTCTTTGAGTGAAAACAGTACGAATTACTTATGAGATTTCTAAGAAAACATGTCTCTCTCACTCGCTCTCCCGTAAAAAACGATAGGATCTACTGTGCCTCTAAACAGTACAAACATACTTGTGTATAAAACCAATAGAAATTGAGTGATTTCCTAGAAAGGATTTATTCTCATTCTGCTCCTGGGCATATCCGTTTCACTGTTCTCTCCCTCCCTTTCGAAAACAGTACTAAGTAACGAAATTTTAAAGCTGGAAATACGAATTATATGACGTTATAAGTGACCTCGAGTATAAAAATAATACGAATTACCAAGGGGTCTGAAATGCATTGATTTTATACCATTTATCGGGATTTTCTCTGAGGACCGGCAAATTTGTACGAATTAGCCGGAAATACGAATAATCGGGATACGAAATATCGGGATTCCACTGTATTAATGACTTCTATCAAGCTAAGGGAACCAACTGATTTTTATAAGCATGAGTCAACATTAGTATGAACCAATCGAATCAGGGTTATTTAGATTAGTTAAAATTAACAAATATTTAGCACTAGTTTCTGATCTTAAATATATACGTACAATTTTTAAAAATCCAACTAAATGAAGCTAACATTATTCATGTAATTCATCAAGAATAAAGGGTAAATGCGCATGGAACATGAATGAAGTGGAAAGAAGGACACTAGTGTCTCTATACAAATTATGAGAAGATAGAAATCGCATCTTCCTGGAGCTAATCAAAAAAACAAACGCACAAGCTAAATTAAGGGAAAATTAGGAAAAGTAGAATTTCACTGGAATTTCTCAACCTAAAAGCTAACAGTACCCGCTAATTGATTCTTCTAGATTTTTTTAAACTACTTACAGTAGCAGTATACGTTTGTAAACTCCTAACTAACATTTTGGAAATCAATGCTTAAAAAAAAAAGCTTGTTAAAATCAGTGTTATGTGTGAATTTAATAGTTTTCATTTGTACCACAAGATTAGAAATAAATAGTGACAAAATTGTTATCTAGTTTAATCAATCTATTTTTCTAGGATCAGTAAGGTTTGGCTGTATCTGCATACAATATTAGCCATATTTTTCTGATTAACTGCATATTTATGTCACATTTCTACATATACTAACTTAATGGATTGAAAATAGAAGAATTGCAGCTATACTAAAACTTAAAATTTATAACTTTATAATTATTAGTATGCTGATTGAAGTAATGTTATGAATAGATGTTATTAGGTGTTTAACAAGTCATAACTATTATAAATTAAAAAATATATCTAGAATTTTGAGATAATATTCCTTTCATTATCTTAATGTGCAATGCTGCATTCATTGGAATCTATAGTTATCCGTTCACTAGTTACTTCAAGTGGAAATATTTTGAATTTTGTTTTATTTTTTTCCAGATAGGTACAATACACATTTCATGTACATTGAAGAACAAGGTGCAGTTTATCACAAAAATAGTTATTTGTTTTGCACGATATACCCCTTTCATGCTCTTTAATGTGTATATAAGTTTGATTGTATCATCTTTAGAATTTCTTTTTTACTTTCCTCTTGATTTCACTGAAATATCATGAATTGTTGAGCTATCTATCCCAGGGGTAGGCAACGTTATGACCGAAGGCACAAGTGTGCTCTCGACGATGTTTTGATATGCCCTTACACAAGCACAGATAGGTGATGCTGCCAGTGGCTGCAGGGGAGCGAGCACTGATAACTCATGGCATGAAGATTTTGGGATTTTCACAAATGTAACAATAAAACTGAATCTGGAATCACAAGGAAAAAATCATCATGTTGCGAAAATGGTTGGATTGGTAAATAAATTCTAAGTCAAACTGACTCTATGTATAGAAATCCCAATCAGTGAGAAATTTTACTTCACACTTCCCAAATTTAAAGACAATTTTTAATTACATGAATCAATGTGAAAAAAATATTGATATAACCTCGTTTGCCCCACATTTAGATGGACTTTTGAACGAATTTGATGGTCATTTCAAACATTTTAAGAATCTTAAGCTCATAATTAGCCAATTCGCAGGTGTTTCAGAAAATATCAAAAACTATTTTAGCATAAAAAATGATGATAGCTCATTTTTCCCCAATTATCTGAATGATTTCATCATGATTTGCTTAGTTAGCTTTCCTAATCTTGCTAGTTACTTCATGCTACACAGTTCCGTTGATATCATAGAGCCAAAATATTCATATGTGTTCATATATTCAAGAAATTCTCTGTTGCAGGCCATACTTAGATTTGTTTTATCTTATTTAATTAAAATAATGAAAAGTAAAAGAAGAAAAGAACAAATCAGCAAGAATCTGCTTACGTTGGTGATCACTCGATATTGGACCAAAAATCTAGATTAAGGATTGGTTCAGTGACAAAATGCAGTAAGTTAAAAGCAACAGAACGGCATGCTGACAAAATGTTAATAACAATTTGCCTTTTAGAAGAGATTAATTAGCAACACAATATTAAACTATCTGACTATACATTCATTTTACAGATTAAATTTTACTGGATATGATAAAACTTTAATTATCTAATGTAGAAAGTTCCTATTAATCATAAATTTAATCAAACAGATTTAACAGCAACTATTAAGCATCTAAAATATAATTTTAAAATATAATAAATGAAAAGCAATAAACAGATACTGAACTTGTAAAAGGGACTTGCAAGGTGGCTTCTAATTACTAATTCTACAATAATTAGTTACACATAAAAATCATGCAATTAAAATTAAATTAATATGTGAAATACACTTTAGTTAAAACTTAGCGCGGTTCGTTAATTAAATACATAAGACATACAATATAAACAAAATTAGGTTTCACCGCTGGGTCAGTTGATGCGCTGTCAGGAGAATTCTTAACAGTATCTAATTTAGGAGAGCCAGATTTCCCACTTTCTTCATCGGATATTGAGAGCATTATGTCATCCACATATTTCTTTCGTTGGGTGTTTCGAGCAGAGCGACGTTTCTTAAAAATAAACAATTAATGAAGTTAATACAATATAAATAAATTTGAAAAAACAGTAGTATAATTATAATTAAAAAAAATAAAATTATAAAACATTATGTAGAACAGTGGTTCATAAACTTTTTTGTACCAAGCCCCCCTTGTTCAAATTCGGAAAGCCTTCCGTGCCCCCCTCCCACTGTTCAAATGAGAGCTTCCCACACCCTCCCTTGCACAAATATATGAAAAAACAAAACAAGTAATACATTCAAAACACAACATTTAGTTTCACTACCACATGATACAACATACAATAAGTACTGGTAAGAGAAAAATATCCAATACTAAGTGAGTTTTCCTTTTAAATTTACAAGTGGACTCACCTATTTAAATTAAATAGGTCAAATCAATATTAAAAAGAACATTACAGTCCAGGAACCATGGTCCATTTTTTCACTTGATTAGTGTCAAGCTGAATCTTCGTGAATAGCTTCGTTTCGATGAGACGCCCAACAATTTCCTGTGCAAAAATTCTCGATTGTGGTAGCTAACAGAGGTAGCAAGGATAAAATATGTCGATTTGATGCTTCTCAAAAATGTATTACTAATTGGGTTTTTTTTTTGTTAAATCTGAAGATAATTATCATAAAAGAAGAAGTAAAAAAAAAAAAAACAGCTGGTTAGTAATCATTTTTGATGACCTCGTTATATATACACGCTGAAAGGAGGGGACTCGACTCTTTGATCAAACCATACATTTTGTAGGACAAATATTTTTTCAAATAATTTAGATAATTATCTTGAGATTTTACAAAAAAACCCCAGTTAGTAATACATTTTTGAAAATCATCAAATCAACATATTTTATTCTTGCTACCTCTGTTAGCTACCACAATCGAGAATTTTTGCACAGGAAATCGTTGGACGTCTCATCGAAACGAAGCTATTCACGAAGATTCAGCTTGATAGTAATCGAGTGCAAGAATGGACCATGGATCCTGGACTCTATGGCAAATTAAAAAATTAAGTTGTTTGAGCTAAATGAAAAATCAAGATAAAATGCTTTAGAAAAGGACACATAATTAAATTCTATTATACGACTAACAAACGGAAGTTAGGTGTTCAAGAGGAAATTGTATGAAAAATCTTAGGTATGCAGTAATAATTAATAAACAATTGCATTAGTACACATATAGTTGTTTTTTTTTATAGCACATTGAAATTTCGGTATCCAGTCCAAAATCCCTTAAAACTGTTTGTTATGTTTCTCGTTATATAATTTGTAAATAGCATTTATGTTTTAATAATATACACAATTTTTGTTCGTCATGTGATATTTGGGAAGATCATTGTAGTTACAGCTAAGCAACTACAGTCAGACAATTTAGTAAACGACCTGCGCGGAATGCCAGCTGTAAATAGGGAAGCCATGTCCTTACCCCCACTACCTAGCTTGCATAACTCGCCCTTTTTGTCCTCATCGTGGCTAGTCAGCTTTTACCATAATGCCTTTGCTTTATTTTGGAGTTATTAATGTTATGTTGGGTTCGATCAGGTTACCCTTGGACTTATAGATTCGGCTTTCTTAGGACTATATTTCCAATAGGAGTGTGGTGGGGGAACTGCCTTCGACTCGCCTCAGGTTGTATAATAGACAGGTGTATATTTTTTATATTCGGTTGTTTCATACGAAATGCCAGTTTTTATTTCTTTAAAATTCAAAGAAAATTTTTTGGAATTTATAATTACAAATAAAAACTTACATTGCTGTCATCAACACCAGCAGTAGCGGCACTTCCTGTTGCCGCATCAGGGGATATTTCAGCACTCCCCTCTTCTCCCTCTAATTGATGCTGACCAGGTTTAGATTTCTTACCTCTTTTAACATTTCTAAAATAATAAAAAGGAGTTGTCAATTTTATTAGAACAAAATGAAACCACTGTACTAGAAAAAAAAGGAAGTTAACTTATCACAATATACAAAGGAGGGTAAAATAAAACATTTTGGCTGATTACTGCGTTTGAATTGAATCGAATTGAAAAAAAAAACTTAAGTTATTCTATTTATTACTTACAAACTGTTCTCAACACAATAATAATAACCCATGTGGAGTTGCTAGTCTCCAAAAAGGTAGAGGAATAGTCGTAGTCTCTAGGTGACGAATAGCTTACCAGATCTAATGGGATGGACCAAACCCATGTATTGCTAATTTAAAAGTTGGGAACTTCCGTCAGGGTTGCTTCTCAGATTAGAGACAAATGAAGACAGACAAAGTGAGAGGTATAAAATAGAACAGCCATAACCCATATGGTTTCTTATAATATAGTTATTTCCTCGGATGAGGCTGATACTAATGTTGACCATAAGGTATTACCCACATATAATCAGTGGGAACTTGCAAATAGAAGCCAACATTATAAAAAAAAGAAGCCATTTCGGACGATGCATCATTTCAACACAAGAAATTAGAAGGGTATTACCTATCCTGCCTGTGTATCTTACAAAATACAATGTAGGAAAATAGTCAACAACACTAACTAACTAATGAACACACTGAATTATTAAATTGTTTGACTGGATACCCCCAAAAACTATAGAATCTCATTTAGTTTAGGGATAAAAGAAATGGGTTGAAGATGTGCCGAATTAAGGAGTTTCAAAGGATATCAGCTGAGAAAAGATTGGAGAGGGAAGAAGTGAAGATTGTAAAAATTTTCAACCAAGTAACAAAATTATACAATCTAGCCGCTTTGGAGACTACGGCTTTTATACCAATTAAAAGGCTTGTACATCAATTAAAGACAGATGAAGACAGACTTATTACCAGACATAGTCTTTATATTGCTGATTTAATATAATATGGAATTAAATAAACAAGTAACAATTGTGCAGCAAGATAGAACTTGTCACTTAGTTGTTCAATCTACATGTCTTAAGGCCTCAAAATGTATATTGTATTTATGCTATTACAAGGAAAGTAAACGACAAAAGTTCAGTAAGACACATCAGTGTCCAAAAGTATTTCACATAGACTTGGGTATAAAAAGTTATTAAGGAAATCAGGAAAGAGGTTTTTAAACAAAATAACAAGCAACTATAAGAAAAGGGTTCAGATGTTGAGTAGTAATCTACCTACTACAAGTAAAATTAGAATCAATGCCATTAATTCTTTGGTGAATCCATTGGTAGCTAATGAACCAGGTCAAACATCTAACTTCAAGAAATGGGATTGTTTGGCAGATCCGACCATCTGGTATTATAAAATGAGGATCATAAACAATATCTATGGAAAGAAAGGGAACTACATGGTAATTTTCGGTGGCATGAGTCTGAGATCAATAAAGAATTCTCATTTGATTGGTCAAAGACCAATGGTAATACCAAGTCATAGCAACAAAATCTTATTGTTGACATATTCAGATGGAGAATCTTGTTAATGATAAATACTTACACTTTAACTTTTATGAATATATTCAACAAGTCAGCTATAGTTTTGAAATTGATAGAAACTCCAGCTAAGTTATAATACCTGATCAGGAACCACAATAAGGTAAAACATTTCTAATATGCAAAAAACTGGGGGGGGTTTCTTAATTTTACCCATGAAATATTTTGATTGTTAAAGGATATTGTTTTATACATTTTGAATTATTTTGATCCATATTAACCAGATTAAAATGAATAAAGTTTTAACTTAATTTAATTACACTAAGATAATAAAAACATTAGTTTATAATTTTTGTTTTCAATTAACAAAATAAAATTAACCTACTTGGAACTTGGTCTTGATCTAGCTTTGGGTGCCTTTTTTTCTTTTTTCCCTTTTTTAGGTACTGTTTTGTTCACTAGATCTTCCTGTTCTACATCCAAAGGAACCGACTCTTCAATAGGTGAGGGCTTGTTCTCAGAATCTTCAGGTAATCCCATCTCACCAGTTTCGACAGTAACCGTTTCATCATTGTTACTGGAATTATCAAGCATAACATTCTCTGGAGGAAGATTCTCTTCAACTTCACTGGTGAACTTTTTACGTCCCCTTAAAAGAAAAAAAATCTTTAAAATTATATGGAGGAGCCAACCGAAACATCTGGGAAAGAGAAATACAAATACTAAACTAGTTCATCAAGTAACCAATTACTAATTATTTTTTATTTACTTAAGTGAAGAATTTTATTGAGGCGACTATAAAAATAAATAATAATTTCGTTTTCGTTTACAGTTTTGACCTTCCACCCCATCCCACCCATTACTACAATACTATGTATTGATTATGTACTGTGCACATTACAGTAATATCATTAACAATATATAGTTCTGTTTATGGACTAAATGCCTTGATTATGTACTTCTAATCACTATTAGAAGTACATAGAAGTACTTCTAATCACTACTATTTTGAATATTAGCTGTATCAATACTGTTTATGGACATGAAAAGAGTTTTCATATTTGCCCACTAAAATATAATTTTTATTTATCACCCTTATCTATTCTGTAGGTTAAAATGTTAGGACACCTAAAATGTAGACAGTTAATTATGGGTTTTTCTTTTTTATTACAATCATTACAATCCACAATTATATCCTAAATTAATTTTGTAACTAATTTGTTGAAATAATAATATTCAGTAAATTCCATAAATATATGTCTCACACACTTGAAATCTGTAGTTTGAATTTGAATAAGCAATATTTTTTTATTGAAAATCTGAGATAATATTAATTGCAAAATAAGTGTAAATTCAGGGGGAAAATCCTAAATAGGTAAGGTTGACTTTCCAGAATTTTTTCAAAAACCTTTCTACCACATTTCATGAACTACCTGCTTCAAACTGTAAAGACCATTTTTATTTTTGACCACCCAATCAAGAATTTTTTAATGTTGAAGATTAGTGAAAAAACACAACATTTTTTATAATTTATTTATTTTATTTTATAGTTAGATGTTAGAAAAAATCCCAAAATGTTAGAAAAAAAACCCGGGTTTTCCACGTAACCGTCGTGGGGCCTACCCACCTCAGCCATCCTGGTTCGCTTCTCGGTTTTCCCGGTCCTGGCCATATCTTTTCTTTTCAAATAAAATATTTAAAAAAATTATAACATCTTTATATGCTCAATCCCGCCCCAAATATTATTTTTTGATGGAAAAAAAATTAGTTATTAAAGCTAGATAAAAAAATATGTGAACTTCTTCTTTCAGAATAAAAGAAGAGAATGGCAAGATCTTATTTTTACTAGACATTGTTGCATTTTTTGACATTTTAATTACACACTTATTAATGATTTTTTTCATCACACAATCAGAGTACTACAAAAAGCATCATCAGTGAGATATTGTTTAATAGGTTTCAATAATAATACTACTAAAATATATACATCCCTCCTCTTTTGAATCTGATAAATCTTTAGACCAATAAGTATCATCAAGGTATATTTTAATTACTTACTTCTTTCCTTTCACTCCAGTATCCTCAGGAGATTCACCAGAACTTTGAGATTCATTTTTCTTTTTCTTCTCTTTGGGTGTTTTGGGAGTTCTAGGAGACTTCGGTGTTTTAGGAGTTTTAGGCGGTTTAGGCTCCTTTGGTACTTTGGCTTCTTTTGGCTTTTTGGGAACACGTGGTTTCCTTGCAAAAAAAAAAAATAATAATAAATATGATAAGCAGTTAAAATATAATACTAATTTAATAATTGTTAAAATAATTGCTACAAAAATTTTTAATATTCTTAATCTTTTTTCTTCAAATTGAATAACAAAATTAAATGCTAATACCAATAAATGAATAAGCCATTATAGTGGCATTTTTTATTAGTTTATCTTTATATTTTTTATATAAATATATACATTTTTTTTATTAGTTTATATAAAACTTAGCTTATATTTTTTATTAGTTGACAGTTTTTAACCCATTGCCAGAGCAAGGTTCATCTTTGATGTTGAAATTTCCAGAACATCAATAACCAAACCAAATTTCAATCATATTAGTTGTTGAAATATTAACAACTAATGAGATAATTATTAAATGTTAAACAAGGGTTAGGCCAGGTTTGAGCAGCTCATTATAAACAATTCCTTTTCAAACCAAACACTCAGCATTACCTTCCTTGGCCTCAGTACGGGCTTCACAACCATTTGTTCTATTGGCTTCTACCACTACCTTTTTCGCACATTATTGTCATATGTGATCTAATTTTCATCACCAGTAATTATTCATAACCAAAAATAGTTCAGTTTCATTTAGTTCATGTTCATTCACAAATGGACATCGAGTCCATTAAATTATTTACAGGTAATTCAAGTGGAACTGAAGCATTGTGCTTATTTTGATTTCCCGTCTGATTTAAATGGTTCAAAACTTTTTACGATCAATCTTCAGTTACATAGCGATGTTGTAAAATGAAATATGTCAGTCTATCTCGATTTTTTGAAGAATTTCATCAATTTTTTTAAGCCCAGGGCGACATTTATACACAACACAATTTTCGATGACCAGGCAATGCATTTTTTTCTTTTCAGAAGTTTAAAAAATATAAAACATAAAAGGCCTGATTGAATCTTAATTTTCAAAGCAAATTAGCTTTTTACTGAGTAAACTAACGAACAATGCTACCTTTATATCTAGAATGTACTAGGAAGTGTTACTAAACGTCCTATGGTATGGCCCTATTGAGTTAGTATTACTAAAGATATGCGACTGTAAAGCAATCTATTGGAAAACCAAAAAAAAAAAAAATTAAATTAAAAAAATAGCAGCTAACACATAAATTAGTTGAAGTAAGAAAAGAATACAAAAACTAAAGAGATTCTTATCTAATCGATAATTTATATTGTTTAATGGGAACTACATGTTAAAATTAAATGTCATAAAAGTAAAATTAAACTTTTAAAATTGATTTCAAGTAACAAGGTAAGTAAGTGAAAGGCACCAGATTTTTTTAAGTTACCAATTACTAAATCAAGAGTTTGATTCACAATGTTTCATTAAACTACAACATTTTAAAACAAACATTGCACAGAAGATTTAAAGTTCAGCAATTCTAAATTTAAAAGTTGGGATGTAAACAAGTAATGGCAGTATTTGAAAAAAAAAAACCAGTTATTGGTACCTCTGTTTTTTTATACTAGTGAAATGACCACTTTTTTCTGTTGGTAAAAACCAGGTTTTTTAATTTTTTATATAAACACTTTTTTTTTTTTTATAGACACTATTTCTGTTTTTATTTTAGAAGAAAAATATTCAATGATGCAACTAAAATTCTATTTTTTTTTTGCAAAAAAAATTTTTAAATACAGAGTATTATTAAAATATTCTAACAGTGGAATCGTTATCTTTAGTAAGTAAAACTAGTAACACAGGGGCGACCTATGGTCTAGTGGTTAGCGTAACAAACTACTAACCCCAAGATCGCGGGTTCGTAGCCCGGCAGGTGGCCCTATTTTTTAAAGGGAGTAAAAAATGCTTAGTTATGCTGTCTTTCGGAAGGGATGTTAAACGGGGGTCCCGAGCCTGTACGATGTCAGGTACTTGTTAAAAATCCCTATCCTAATTAAACCTGGATAGGCAAAATTTAGAGCTCACACTGTAGCATCGTCCGATTAGCCATAGCAGCATAAAGTGACATTAAATGAACAAACAAACAACAACTAGTAACACAAATTAGAAGAGAAACTAAGGTGTCCAATTTTATTTATTCAAGTCTACCCAATAAGAGCTTTAATATATATTTTGATATAAAAGTGGGCAGGCATATAAAACGTTAGAACCCACTCTTGGATGAATAAAAACCTACACCTACCTAATGAATATTTAAAACTTTAACATAAAATTAAAAACAACAAAATCTACAATAAATTAAAAATTGAAGACAAATGGGATATATACCTCACTTTCTTTTTATCAGTCTCAGTTCCATGTAATGGAGGAGGTGGCTCTTCATCTTCTGTAAAATTAAAAATACTATTATCCTCAACCTGAGACAACTGCTCTGGAGGAGGTGGAGGAGGTGGCGGAGGAGGAGGAGGCTGATCCTCAATATCTTCTGGCTCTTGGTCTGGAGAAGGTTCAGAAGGAACATGAGGTGGTGCTTCAGCAATCAGCATAGGAGGCTGTTCTGGTGGTTCCAATAAAGAAGGTGGAACTGATTCTTCTAAAGGCAATTTAGGAGGTTCTACAGTAGGATCGAATTCTGTTGATTCATTGTCAGCTTTCTTTCGGGGTTTTCTAGCTTTAGGTGTGTTACCACCTCCTCTTCCACGCCCCTTACCACGGTTAGGAGTGGTGCTTCCCAACTGTCAACAAATTAAAAAAAACATTAACACAATAACAAAGAAGATTATCAAAATCAATAATCAATATTTTTTTAATTAAAATTGGCTCGTTATATATGAAATTTCCGTTTTAATTATTTCTAAAAATCAAAGTGGAATAAAAGAACTTCTATTATTTACTATGTTTATGTTTACAGATTGTAATGAGCTGTTATTAATTCCCTCTTTTTTGATAAGATATACTCTCGATACAATTGAACAAACATTGTTTAGAATGCTGTTTAAATATGACCATGGAAATACTTAATTTTCGTATAGTTATTTTTAAGAGTTTAAACTCAGCAGGCCAAGCTGTAAGAAACATTATCACCATATTCGGGAAGGGTGTTATAACTAACAGTCCATTTGCCATTGCTTTGAAATATTTTCAGCTGGTGACAGATTGGTTTCTGTATGGTGGTCGATGGCGGGAATAACTCATTTCTCCTTTCAACCCAAAGGTGAAACCATCACATCCACATTGTACTGCAGACATAATGCAACAAAATATACAGCCACACGCAACATCAAATATACAGCCACACGCAACATCAAATATACAGCCACACGCAACATCAAATATACAGCCTGCATTCGTTAATCGGAAGGGACCTATACTCTTACACCACAATGCCAGACCTCACGGACAGTGAAGAAACTGAGCTAAACGAAGTCCTCCCACACCCACCTCATTTGCCAGACTTATCTACAACAGATTTCTAACTATTTAGAAATTTGAACAACTTCTATAAGGGTAAAATTTTTAAAAATGATTCTCAAGTCAAAAAAGTATTTTCAAATTTCATTTCACTACAAAACCTTGAAGGAGTTCTGGGATTGAAAATTTGATAGCACGTTTGGAAAATGTATAGAAAATGAGGGTAATATTTTGAGTAAAAATGCTTTGATTTCATAAGTGAAGATGTGTTACTAAATAACCTTTCCTTTGAAAATAGACATTTCAAAGGAAATGATCCAATAAGCTTTCGAAGAACATACCTTAATTTTTTTATTTAGAAATCTATATCTAAAAGTAATGCCATTTCTATAACTTTAATTTTTTAAAGTAGAAATCTGTTTCTAAAAAAAGAGTGGTTAAAAAGTGTAATAACACCACAGAAAGAAAGATTTTAGAAGTAATCAAAATAGTAAAGCATCCCAAAAATTTCAACAGGAATGACCACCCGGTCAAAACCCAGCTAATCAGATATATCACTAGAAGAATAGACTCTGCCTCTGGATTCAGAAAGCTATAAATACTAAAGTAATAAGTACAGTTTCAGTCTCACATTAAGCTCTGAGGAAGCTAGAAGTATGACCAGCGAAGCATCGGCAAACAACTTGATGACACGGTCGAAACCAGAAGAAATACGTGATGGATTAAAAAGTCTAAATGAACTTGCTGACCAACAACGAAATAGATCCATCAGCTCTCAGACTAACCGGAGGGTGTGATGTAGGCTTAAATGTCTTACTCACACATTTTTAATAAATTATGATGAATTTGAATGAAAATTTTAATTAAAACTTAAAAGTTTAAAATTCAAAGTGGATTTACAATAAATTAACAAAGAGCTATATTACAATAATATAAGGACATGCAAATGTGGAAAGGAAAGAAGTACATCTGACTACCAGTAAAGAAATTATGCACAAATGAATTCATGTAAGTTCTTTTATCCAAATTGAGATTAAACAAGTTTTGAAATCTAGGTCTGGTTCATCTAATCCTGCTATATATGCTATGCAACCAACCCTTAAAATGCAATCTTATGTTAATTATTCAGTAATCCTTGGGAAAAAAAGAGATAACATTCCAGATAACATATCAATTGTTTTTTTGAGTGATTCTTCATGTTTAACAATTCAGAATATTTTCCCATCCAGTGATTTATGATGGCTATATCAGTCATATGTAATAAATGTTTCGTATATGAGGATAAACATGGATGGAAGTGCAAAGTATCAAACCCACCTTAATTACCTAGTTTATCCTATAACTATTATATCCTATCATGATGAAATTATGAAATAACCAACAATTATTTAATTTTTGAGTGGAGAATAGTTGATTGGATAATTTTAATGATGGATTGAATTGGATGAGGGGGTGCAGTCAAAGATATCACAAAATAAGCAAACTTATTAGTAATTGAATAATATTATTGTCTTATAAGTTTAATTCCTAAATAAAAACTCATCCATTTTTTTTAAGAGATAGAGGGAAGAGGTAAATGAAAGGAAATAATTGTTATGAGCTTGTTTTTCTTTTTTTTTTTCATATTCATTTATTTTTTTGCCAAATGTAAAGTTTGTTTCTGTTTATTTTTGATAATGCCACTGAGAAAGATCAAAAAGTTCATCAAGGAAAAATAAAAAATCATTAAAGCCATTGGCAGTGATGACAAAGAAATTGGTTGGCTGTACATTTCATATATAAGAGATAGCACAACAAGAAATTGAATTCAGGTTAAAAAAAAGTGGAAAGTCATCAACAGTTAATAAACTTTCCTCTAACTTAAAAATACTTTTTTTGTATGAAATGTCTTTCTCAAAGTGAAGACAATCTCATTATATTCTAATGATTTATCCATTTTTGCGATGGTTTGACCAGCTATAATGGAGATCCAAACGGCTGAGAACATTTTGACTTCCCCAGAGGCTGATGGTGGAGAAGATAATAAAGTAGAAAATAACAACCATGGCAAAATAATACATGAAAATATAATTTCTTAGCAAAATTTGTTTGATAACATTGATATACTTTCTGCTCTGAATATGTTGGACACATGACAGCACTCATCTTCAAGAATTACACCAAAAGAAAATAACAAAATTTTTGAAACTGGAATGTTTTATTGTGCTAATTATACCATATACATAAAGAAATGTTATTATTTTTGATTTAGTATTTTTTTCCTTAAAATAATTTTTAAATCTTAATAATTTATATTAACCCTCAGACCCCTATAAATACGAATTATGAGGATTTTATGGTAATATAATTTAAATTATTATTTTTGTAATATAATTTTAAAAAATACCTGAACCATTGAATCAATGTTTGGAGGGTTGTGCCAAACAGGACTTTGAAGTAAGCAATGACTTCCACCAACACATTTATCATTGGCATCGTGGTGTTGCAACATTTTAATTTTCTCTTGCAGATGTCCTATCTGAAAATATTAAAAAAAAAAACCATTATCCAAGGGTAACCAATAATACAATAAATTCAGTGATAAGCATTGCTTTTAAATTTAGAATCATAAAATAAATATGAATCCCAAAACTATATATGAATAATTACTCAATAAATATGAGAATGTGACATAATTTGAGTATGAACACAGCTCTACACCATATCCATAATTAAAGGACATATTTTAAGACTTTTATTGTGAATTGTTCTTTTATTAATAATAAATTATGACTGGGTTTATCATTATCTACTTACACTTAAGTATTTTAAGAAACATAAAATTATAGAAATATATATATTGATGTTTATTTTTAATTTAAAATTATTTTTTACTCATTGCTTTGTGTGAATAATAAAATTATCAAAAGTAATAATCTAAACTGTTCTAATAGGGGTTTCACCTCGGAATGAGCTATAAACTTGTATAAACCTTTATTTTGACACCATAAAACTTGTCTCAAAACCTACTTAACGTAGGGTGTCCGTGACTACACAGGTATTCCAAGGTCAAAGGTCAAAAAATTTATTTTTTACACATTTATTGCAAATATCTCATTTCCTATGGGTTTTATGCTATTTTTATTTATTATGAATATGTAGAGGATTAAATTCTCTACAACTTTTGTTTATACATTTTTTTTATATCTTGAACCATTTTCGAGATATAGGGCAGAGCACGGGCAGTGTTTAACTATTTAGAGTATCATTCGAGGTCAACCTGTAGTCCCGATTAAAAACACGCCGTATAAAGTTTATAAACTATTAATAATTATATAATTCTAAATACGGTGAGCCCCATCACCGGAAAAATCTAAAGTTGATAAATAGAAATGAATAAATTAGAACCTTCTCATCATCCTCTTAAAATGTACATCGTATAGTACAAGAGATACCTCTCCATCCTATCTTCAAGTCTACTTAGAAATCTTCATACCCAAAGGGGCTAAGAAAAAAAAAAAAAAAATTCTAAATAATTTGCATTTTTTATTAACTATTATGTTATAATTAATACTTTTTTTCAATAATTCAGTATATATTCATTTAATAACACTTACCTACTCGTGTAATCATAAAGTTATTAAGGGAAATACTTGAATTATTTTTTAATTCTAATCTTAATTATACTAATTTCTTCCTAACTAAATAAAAAGAAAATAATTAAATTTTTAATTAATGCTTTTATTGAAAAATACCATTTCATACATTTATGAACGTTGAAATTAAAAAAATTAAATAATAATAAGAACTATAAGTTCTAATTTCAATTTTCTTCTTCTTCTTCATCATCATCGTCTTCCAGTCGCTGTAAAATTTCAAATTTCTCTGTGTTCTCGTCTTTAGACATTTGTCTCCAGTTCTTCCAGGATTTCGGGCTCAAAAGTACCGTCCTCATTGATATCACTCTAATATGGTGAAGCATTAAGACAAAACTTGCCCATTAGACTGGCCGCAAGCTAAAGAGCACTGCAACCCTGCTTTCCTGCATCCACATCGCGAACTACAACCATTCTTACAGTTGCGGAATATTGTGTTAAGCAATTCCTCTGGAGCTTGTGGATTCATTGTCATAACAGGTTCCAGGAATTCATCACGCATTATCCAACCCCAATCATGCCCTAACCAAGTCTGAACTTGATAATAAACACGGTTGAAATGTTGGTGAGCTGCTGCACTCGTTGGTGGAAGATTTGATATCTGCACAGGTTTATTCATTTTTACAAAAGTTTTTTTTCCTCTTCTAAATAGCGCAGAAGTCGTGTCAATGCGATAAAATACGAGGCTGTGGATGATAAACTGCTGAAATTTCATACTGTACAGTATTACTATAACAAGCTGCAAATCGAAAGCTAGATAAAATATACAATAGTCTTCTAGATCCATATCTTCTGTGAAGAACTGGAGACAAATGTCTGAAGACGAGAACACAGAGGAATTTGAAATTTTACAGTGACTGGAAGACGATGATGATGAAGAAGAAGAAAATTGAAATTAGAACTTGTAGTTCTTATTATTATTCAATATTTTAAATTTCAACGTTCATAAATGTATGAAATGGTATTTTTTCAATAAAAACATTAATTAAAAATTTAATTAGTTTCTTTTTATTTAGTTAGGAAGAAATTAGTATAATTAAGATTAGAATTAAAAAATAATTCAAGTATTTCCCTTAATAACTTTATGATTACACGAGTAGGTAAGTGTTATTAAATGAATAGATACTGAATTATTGAAAAAAAGTATTAATTATAACATAATAGTTAATAAAAAATGCAAATTATTTAGAATTATATAATTATTAATAGTTTATAAACTTTATACAGCGTGTTTTTAATCGGGACTACAGGTTGACCTCGAATGATACTCTAAATAGTTAAACACTGCCCGTGCTCTGCCCTATATCTCGAAAATGGTTCAAGATATAAAAAAAATGTATAAACAAAAGTTGTAGAGAATTTAATCCTCTACATATTCATAATAAATAAAAATAGCATAAAACCCATAGGAAATGAGATCTTTGCAATAAATGTGTAAAATCAATTTTTTGACCTTTAACCTTGGAATACCTGTATTCACGGACACCCTACCATAAGTAGTTTTTGAGACAAGTTTTATAGTGTCAAAATAAAGGTTTATACAACTTTATAGCTGACTATCACTCATTCCGAGGTGAAACCCCTATTAGAACAGTTTAAATTATTACTGTTGATAATCGCCCCCTTAACTAAACTAAACATGGTAGAGGAAGATATTAAGAAGGATAATAACAAATAAGATAGTGAGTACCCCTATAGTTTTTAATGATTCTCGGTCTGACAAAATTTGATTTAACTAATTTATATAAAGAAGCTCCATAGAGAAACTTAAGAAGATGATTAAGATAAAAATAACATTTGAAAAATTTAAAGTAACTATTAAATTGGCTTGGACTTTTAAATTTCTATTAAATTTATCTGTGAAATGTTTTATCATTGACGCATGATGAAAGTTTTCAACAAAAGTTATATATTTCATTGTTTAAAATAAAATTATTATTAAAAGAAATTACCCTGACTTGATTCTCTGGAGCTGGAGGCATGCAAAATATTTCTTGCAACTGCTGCTGTAATGCAGCCATTTCTTGCTGATGACTGATTGGAGGCTGATAAGATGTTCTTGAAACTGGATCATTATTAAAAGGAGGTTGTTGGGAGAGAGCATTATTGGAGGTTGGTCCTGAAATAGGATGACAGTTAAGATTTGGAGATAGAGGATCATCTTCGGTATTTGGTACACTAGATATTTGCTGTAATTGGGGTTGTGATGGGTTGGGATTCAGTGGAGCTGTCAAAGGAATTCTTTGAGAGGGCTGAATAGATGAATGTGGAACCAGAGGAGGAGGAGGAGGAGGAGGAGAAGCAGCAGAAGTCGATGTAGCTAGCACAGTCTGCTGAGATTGCCCAGCTAAATCAAGTTGTGAAAATGAAGAAGCTTGCTGTGGAGATAAATGAGGATCTGGCGACGACTTTAGAGCTTGCAAATTTTCAGAACTACCTGGATCATGATTGGTAGGGGCAGAGTTGCTATGAATAATCATATCATCAATTTTGGTTCCATTCTGAAAACCTTCAACATATCCCATGTTAGTTTGCCCACTAGATTGGTCAGGACTTTTCGGGATTTGAGGTGGTATATTTGGAATGTCTAGTGATTCCGTATTAATTACAGAAGACAAAGTAGAATTACTAAATTTATCTCTGTCAAGATGAGCCTGAAACTCAATATTTCCATTGGTATTAGGTATTTCATTGTTAGATGCTGATATGTTATCTGACTGTATTTTATTTGCAGTGTTCATAGGTTTTAATTCTGGTTGTCTATCCTCCGGAGTATTCTGCATATTTGGAAATGAGGTTACTTGATCTCCGATTCCGATTCCTCCATTTAAAGGGGGTTGTCTTGAACTTTGTGGCCATTGCTGAGGTTGCTGACTTCTATAATTAGAAAACTCGGAACTGGCAGCAGTACTTGCAGTTGTAACTTGTGGCATAACCATCTGCTCAAGTTGCTGCAATGTGCTTTGTTGAGAATAAGCAACTGGTGATGTATTTGTTTTAGGTGTCAGAGCTGTAGGTGGTCTAGGTGAAACAGTTGAGGTTTGCTGTGGATGGGGATGTGGAGATATGTTACTATTAGGTTTAGCTGGTGACATTACTGGTCTTGGAGACATCTGTGGTCTGGGAGACATTTGTTGACGAGGAGACATCTGAGGCGACAATTGTGGAAAAGGAGCTCTATACTGTGGGCTGCTGCCTTGGGAATGGTTTTTCGAATACTGACCCTGTGCAGCGTTAGCTACTTCAACACCAATTGGCCTTGGGATACCTTGTTGAAAACCTTGATGAGCACCAATTGTCCCTGGATGAGATTGCATATTGTAGCTGGTCTGAGATGGGGTATTAAGATCAGTTATCATTTGTTGGCTTTGAGAAGAATATTGCATGTGATGAGGTAGCCTAGGTTGAGACTGCTGATGAATGGTGCCACTACTATAACCTCCATAATTTCCTGTTGAACTTGGATACACCATACTTTGAGAATAATGTTGCTGATTTCTTTGAAAAGTATTCCCCATGCTTTGATGCATCATTGGATTTATTAAGCCTTGTTGACCAGCAGGATAACTCTGATTTAATTTCTGGTTACCTAGTTCCTGTTGGTGGGGATAGTTCATCGATTGCCGATACTGGTTAGGTTGTACATTGTAATGTCTGACTGAAGGAGGAAAATGCCCACCAGCCCAATCTTGCAATCCTTGGTTTTGGTCCATTGAGTACATGTTATCAGGAACATTATATGTACCATATTGAGAATTAGGAGGTCTCCTTATATCATGTTGAGGCATCATATTTCTGTTATAATTAGATGATGAACTGTTAGGGTGAATTGCCCGGGGATGCTCTCCATGGTAACCTGTATGATTTCCATGAAATATTTGTCCCCCAGGATCCATATGATTTGATGTAAACTCTCCACCGAACGATGCTAACTTTTGTAAAGGAGATTCTTGGTGGATTTCACCCATTTGGTGGGCATAAGAGAATTGTGTTGGATTAGGCTGAGGATCTCTGGTTTGAGGAGAAGGTTCGAAATTCTCAGATCCAAGATCTGGTAAACCATCGAGCATTCCTCCACCAACATCCTCACCAAATAGATCGTAGGAGTCCATCTTGAAGGTTACACAATCAATCTTTGTCCCCTACTGAGCTGAGATTTCCTCAACCCAGTTTCCTGCATTGCACTTATTCTTTATTTAATCCGTCCCATCTGAAATAAAAAATATACATAAATTTTTATCCAATTAAAGTAAAAATGGTAAAACATGTATAAAAATAGAAGAAAAAAAAACAGCTACTGAATATGAATAAAATAAGAATAAAGAATTCAATTATCACCAGCACCAGTTAAACTGAAATAAGTTAATTCAAGATCTACAAAGAATCTTTGAACTGAAATTCATTACTTTGCACCATTTTATACTAAGAGATTTATTTAAGAAGGGACTCATATTTAAAAGATACTATTAGTATAATTATATTGAAAAATTTAACCAAAGCTTCTTTCAGAAGCATGATAGAGGTATTAAAAATAAAAATAAAATATTTTAATACTTAGTATTAAAATATTGTATATTTAATATTTGAATTAAATATAATTTAATTCATATTCATTTAACAAATAACTAAAATTTAATGGCAATTCACTTACTATGTTTGATTGAAAACATATCCCCACACATACTTAAGGAAGAGAAAAAAGATTTCCTATCAACAAAAGTGGTAGATTCTCAATCTTATTTGCAATGTAGCTCCTCAGCATTTCGTTTCATTTCTACAGAATCAATTTTTTAATTGATCTAATTAAATCATACTTTAAGTTTGAAAGTATGGTTTAACTTAAATCTATGAATTCTTTATTCCTATTGTATATACATGTAAAGAAAACTACATCACTAATATACCAGCGCTTTAAATTTGTATTTGCTGTGACACTGACAAAGCCTACTCGATATCATAGGTGTTACAATTAAAGACATATCAGAGGGTACGGTTATTATACGTTTAAATAAATTTTTGTTCAGTAAACCAAAATTAATTCCTGAAAAATATAAAGAAACATGAAGTAAGAGATTTAAATGCTGTTTCTTTTGTTATTTCAGACGAGTGTATGTTTTTATTAACAAATAATGTAATAACTTAAGAGTTGTAAAAATGTATTGTAAATAAATCTTTTGTTTATTCAGAGAAACACAATTTAGTCTTTATTTCCTTTTCCAAGGGCATAGAACTAATATAAAACAGATTTTTTTGCAAATATTTCATGAACGATGGAAAAATTGAGATTTGATTTTGTTTTGAAACTGATGGCAGAGGGTAAATCAAACCTTGTATGCATAACATCCATTGTTAAACCCCATGGACAGATTTTTGGAATACTACCGGAATCCCAGCCTGTAAATTTACACCATGAAATTACGAAAGCTCTAAACTATGCCAAGGTAAGAAAATCATTAAATAAAAGGCACCAAACTAGGAAAATAAGGATAACCTTAACGGAGGATATTTCAAAAATACATTTAGATCAAGAAGAAAACTTACACTTTGATATTTACCTGAAGGAAATTAAGGAAACAACAAACACTGTTGAATCTAAACTAACCTTTAGTGAATAAGACAAGGTGCAAAATAAATGAAAGTAATAAGAAAACTGCATTAACTACTATTGCACAGAAACAAGTAGAAAAATATAACGAAACACACAGTCAGGAAGTTTGTTCTAATATACCTTTAGGAAGGTGAACACGCGAATATTCTACCACTTGAATGGAAATCAAGATGTACAAGGGAAGACCTAAAATGAATAGGAAACTAGCTCTTGAAAACACAATAAAATTACGTAATTATAATAAAAAATTATTCGACCTGCATAGGAAAGAATATAAATTGGAAGTGGGAGACAGAATCTACATGTTAAATGAAAATTGACTAAATAGGAAGAAATTAGAGGAATTGAGGATTAGACCATAAGAAATTCTAAAGATCTCCAAATCAATCTATGAAGTTGATACCAAGCACAGGATAGCAGAATCAAACCTATACCACATTATAAAACTGTGTCCAGTGTTTGTTAATAAATGAACAATTATGTACATTGTAATTCAAAATGTTCCTCCCTTAGGGGGGAGATGTAAAGAAAACTGAGTCGCTAATATACAAGCATTTTTCTTAACTTAGTATTTGCTGTGATATCGATAAAGCCTACTTTGTCGTGTAGCAGTTTAATTATAACTGCTTTGCTGATATCACAGCAGTTATAATTATAGAGATAAGAGAGGGTACGGTTATAATTTGTTTAATTAATTTTGTTTGTTCAGCTAACTGAAATTAACTCCTAAAAGATATAATGAAACAAAGTAACAGCATATATGAAAAATTAATTTTGGTGTTTCCCGATGAATGGCTTTAAAGTGACATATCTCTGGCAATACTTATTCAATTGAGCCATACCATAACTTTTGAAAAGTGCAGTGCAGGGCCATCGAAAATTGTGAAGTGTGGCCAAGAGTTCTTAAGTGAAGGCCAGTGTCGAAATTGGTTTGCTCGTTTTTGTTCCTAAAATTTCAGTACTAAAAAGAAACCTTACCCTGATCAATTGCCAAAAAAAAAAATAGAGTTAGAACGACATATTTTATTTCACATCTCAGCTAAACTAAACACTGAATATAAAACGGTTTTGGTCTCCTGCACATAATTACTAGAAGCTTTCCAGCAGGCACCTTTTAATAAACTAAATAATTCTGTAGTGGCACAAGTCTCCCTCCACCAAATATATGGCAAATTCCCAAGAAAAGGAGAATATCTTCCTTTTCTTGGGAATTACAAACTGGGCAACTGTCGGAACTTTCTTGTGCCCACAGTATCGAGCTTTAATATAGTAATTCAGTCCTGGAGTGGAAAATTGATCTAATTTACATAAGGTCTAGAATATCATTTAGATAAGTTGTATGTAGTATCCAGCGCACAGAGCCCTGCATAAATGTGAAATTTAGATTGCATACACTTTTCGAAATTCTTTTGCTTCTCCGATTCCTCCACTCAGTGCCTAAGGGCAGTCAACTTCCAGCAAAGGTAAGTAATCTTTGATGCATCAAGATTCATTCCATAAATTTCCTCTAATTGTACCAACTTTCTGTACCAATAAACTTTATTTTTTTATTAATTTCTTTCGCTAAGATGTGGGGCAAGCGGGAATCTCGCATTTCCAAGAAGAAAACGTAGTCAAAATGAATGTTAAGTGTACATGTTTAAATCAATGCGATATCTGATTCATGTGCCAAAATAAAATTAGGTGCATAATTTAGGAGAAATAGTAGTTTTTTACAAAAATCTCTAAGGCTTGAAACTGACTTATACACTTCTAGTTTTGTTGTATATGAGGCATTTTTGTTAGCTATAAAATTTCGACATGTAGAATTCCAAACCAAATTTTGTGGGACTGGCTCTTTCTGAAATGTGGCACCCCAGAGCTAATTTTGGGGTAACTATAAAACCCAAATACTTTTATCCATTCACCACTTTAACTGGGTTACCACCTAATCTCCATCTCTCAAACTTGTTTGAACCCAAAAAAATTCAATAAGGCCCTCTTTATAGTGTACTATTGCTCTAGCTATAGTCTCTGTATATAAGCTTCTTGGAATCCCCAGTAATTTTTGGGACAGATCAAGATTAGCCAGCTTGGAAAACATTTATTTATATCCACTTTAGAGATAAGAAAAATAAATAAAATATTTTAACACAGATGACGCAGTACTCATTGTCTAGTGTTTTTTATAAAATTTAATGATTTTTATTATTATTTTTTTAAAAACACGTTCATTCATTCATAGAACAGTTTTGAACCATTTACATTAGTCTGGATACTAGTAGAGGCCGAATACATTTTACAGAGAAGACAGCCTGGAGGAGGTCAACCAACCTCATGTTGCTACCTTACAGCTCATTGAATATAAAATGGAATTAATGACCTTAAAACTTGATAATCCATCATATCCAATTTATTAAGTTGCAGAGCCACCTAGGCAAAATCCCTCAAATGTAGGAAAAACTTATGACCATTATTTGAAATAAAATGGTGAACTATCAAAATGGCCATAGCTATAGCCAACACATGTTTCCAAAATAATATCTCAAATTTTCAAACTGAGGAAAATGTCTTAAAAATAATATTTCAAGCAATAAATAAGACACATAAAGGGATATATAACTCTATGTCCTGACATAGGGCAAAAATGAAAAAAAAATTATGGTTAAAAATATATTAAAAAAAGATTGATGATTCATGAAAAATCAAATCAAATCAAGAAAAGCTCGATAATCAGACTACACTGTTAGACCAATGCATTAATAATGTGACTACTATTTTAAATGTGTGGAGTCATAAAAATGTTATTAAGAAAACATTGGAATGTTTTCTTTTGATCGTAATCATTCAAAATACATCATACAATTTATATGAGCTGTTAGTTATTAAAGTGGTATAAGCCCACATTTAAAAAAAGATGAATTAACAGTATTTTAATAAGACTTAGACACCTTCTGTCCATATTTATAATTATAAAATCAATGGAATACAGTTTTTTTCATAAAGAAAACAAACGAAGAATTTTGGCAACAAAATGCTAACCCAAAAATTTTTCCTTTTTTTTAAGTGGAATAAATTCATTCCTAATAATTATAATTTTAAAACATTGATCATTACAACTTGAGCGTACACTGCGCTTAAGCAAATATCACTTAACCAATGCTAGTGGAACGAAAACAACTTTTTAAAAAGGTAAATGTAATATTAAAATGGTGAGAAGTAACTTCCCAGATTTTATTAGTTCTCATCTCTGTTTGCTTTATGTTTATTATACTAACAGATTAACGAGTGAGTATTATTTAAATATAATTGTTATTAAACCAGAAAATTAAAGCATTTGGTAAATAATATTTCATACAGTCGTTACATTGAGTGCACATATTTATAAAAAAGATGTCAATTTAAAGTGATAGTGATGTTAGTAAGTAAGAGGAACAAATTTTTTCCTGATGATATTAAAATTTTTTGTAATAGAAATAAGACCCATGAGGATTAGAGAAAAAAAACAAATTTATGAACTAGGGGAGAGTGAGGAAAGCAGATTAATTCAAGATTTCTACAAACTAAGGAAGGAAATTAGAATTTTGGAATTCACTGATACAACAACTGACAAAGACGATATTACTAATTTCCGATCACTGAAGAAATAATGATCAGAAGATTTGGAAAAGTAAAAGAAATAAAGGCAAAAAATATTATTAAAAAACTGGAAATATTATTCCTACAAGGAACAAGAACATGAGGATTGCAAATGTAAGAATGTGTTAAAAATCATAATACAAAGAGTAATGGAATGCCCCTTTTTAATTTTTTCGGGAGAAATGGGGGTTTTCAAAATACAAAATGCTTTTTTTGTGTGTATCCGCTCAGCGTAAGCCGATAAAAATAAGACAAGGTAGAAACTTTAAAGAATCACCAAGAGATTGTAATGATAAATAAATTTCAAAATGTATAAGTTCTTCATAGAAGCATTAGTTGAAACTATTAGCAGACGGCATAAGGCTCTCAAAGCAAAGGTAATAGGAAATCATAAGCAAGTAAAAATGAAAGAATCCTGCAGAGTCATATAAAAAACTTTCCAACTATGGAAGCAATTAAAAGCATTCTAAAAATATAAACAAAAACTACCTGAGTTCTGATTTGATCTTAGGAAAAATATAAACCTTGTATGTCAAAAACTGGGAAGAGAACAATACATTTCACAGCAAGCAAATATTGGAAAATTATTAAGAATAATTTTAATTTAGTTTTTATCATCAACATAAAAATATGATAACTGAAATTCATTCTTAGTAAAATTGGTTACTCGTATACTTAAATCTATTCACTTTAATACAATTTTTTACATTAAAAAACCATTTACATAAACCTAACCTGTAAAAATATAGACATAAATTTACTCTTGAGTTTAGTTCTTATAATATGTTATTTTTTAAAATGGTAAAAGTTCATTTGTACCTTTAAAAAAAAGTTTATTCTTTTAAATAATATTAATGATTATCATTTTATAACAAAATTTAAAGGGCATGTAGTGTCAAAATGTCACTCTAATGGATCAATGTTTGTCCATATTAACTCAATGCGAACATATTAACTCAAATGTGAACCAATAAATAACTCAATACATGTAAAAATGAACTTATACCTATTTCAAAAATTAGAGCTCATATAAAATAAGCCTCAAAAAATTTAATTTAATTTACAGGAATTTTGTCATTATTAAAAAGTGGCATCACTTGCAGGAAGTTTCATTGCCAGAACTTGCTTACAACCACATAACCCTATTGGGCTATAATTTTGATATACATGTACCATTTTGAAGAGATTAAAATAAAAAGTGTTTTAGTGTCTTCAGGACTGGTAATTATACGAACATTTTATGCTTTCAATACTATTATTGATATAAAACTGTACTGAAGTTACTGTTTTGTTCAGTGCAGCCATTAAGTGTTCCAACCTTTATTATAAGGTATCTGATCCTTTAATGAGTTGCAGTGAAAAAAACTAACATTTCAATTACATTCTAGTCTAGATAGATCATCATATAGCATAATGGCAATTTAAGGAACAGTTCTTTCTTGACAAGTAATAGGACTTCTTAGATTATAACTCTTACATGTTTATGAGCAGCACCCATCTCGGAAATTAGTTTGCCAACCTTGACCATTTTCTATTCAAAATTCAAAAAACTTCTATCTTTTATAAATATAGATATACATTTCTTTTTATTTATATAGATTTATAAAATAGAGGCTATTCGTGAACTACTACAACCAAGTAGTTATTACATATTATTATACATATAAATTTGTGTGTGTGTATAGGAGAATGTAGAATGATAAAGTAAAATTTAAAAAACCTACTGAGCTTGATTTATGTGTACTTTCAATAGCTTTGAAATAAAAATTAATCTTAATACAATAACTGGCTTAACTGATTCCCAAATAACAACAGGTAACTGTGGTAAAAAAAACAAAAACAATAACATAAACCATAACCTACTTTCAATGTTAATATTTTAAATCAATAAATTGGGAATGAAACAAATATTTATCATTTAATTCAAAATGTATTTCCTAGATTCAGATATATTTCTACGAAAGCTGATTAATGAAAAATTAAATTAAAACTATGTGAGATATAAAAATTATTAGAACAACTATAGGAAGAAATTAAATCATTAGTACAATTGTAGGTTAAACTCCAGAAGTTCTTGAAGAATATCTTGAAGTAAAAAGACAGGTTCAAAGGGGAAAAGCTATACGCTTATGATTTTTAACACATAACCAGTACAGCCTTTCCCTTCTCAACCTACCTATGTATTTCTATCCAGTATATGTAGTTCTATCCAGCAAAATATGGTTTTCAAATAATAACAAGCATTCACTTCCATAAAAATTACAACTAATATAACAAATTAAATGCTCATTAAGAAAAGGTTTAAAAACTTAGGATGAATTTCTGAAAATACATCTAAAACTAACAAAATTAAACATAACATAATAAATTAAGTCCAAAACTATAGTAGACATTACAGTAGAATTATAAGTGTTTAATAAACACAATATATATATATATATATATATATATATATATATATATATATATATATATATATATATATTGTATTTGATATATATATATATCAGAAGTCCAATATCTTATTACCAATAATAACAATAAAATACAAAATAAAACTAAGTAACTTACATTGAACACTAACACAAAGTTTAAATATAATAAGTTTTCACAATTTTTGATTTACAGCAAAAAGATTCTGATTTAATCATGAAATAACAACTTATGGAAACTCTTAACAAAACAAAAATACTCTGTAAATTATAAGAAAATTATCAAAATAAGAAAGTTAATCAAAACATGAAATAAAATTAAAAACCGAGTTAAAATATTCCACCGAAGCCTGGTAGAAATTTAGAAATAGAAGCAAATATAATGAAATCAAAATGTAAACATAAAACTGGACTATCAAACAAATGATGCATCGGCTAGTACCCAAATACAAATGTCATGTAAACATAATAGTGCACTACAACAATACTATTTAAATCAACCATATACTTATCGGCATAGTTGAAAAAGAAACAGTAACTAGTATATACTTATCAACAAAATGAGAGGACCAAAGAAAAAACAACAGTACCAGCAAGACACAGAAAATGAACACAAAAAAAATAAACAAACTTCCTTGAAGTAAAATCGAACTATTGTATAGTTATATGTTAATGATTTGCAATGTGTAAAAATATATTTGCATTTAATCCTAAACAGAAAGTAAAAGAACATGGACAAAAATAGATGTAATAAGGTCAAAATATTTATAAAATACATAAAAAGGACTGAATACTTTACCAAGTTTTAAAGGTCATGGTGCATCATAACTAATAGGCTCTGGAAGCCTATTAGAAACAGCTTTATTGACCACAGTTAATTACTATTTGAATGTTCTCATTCCAAATATAAATGTAGTGAACTGCCAACACTTTTATAACACTTCACTTAAATAACTTGATGTTTACTATATAGATTAATAACCACACGTTCAACATAAATCAATATAAAAAGTAGTCATTAACAATAATTACTCAGTGGCCTAGAGAACAATGAACTCTGCGAACGCCATTCGAAATGTCCTCTTTCGGCTTGGGTGAACAGATCCGCTCAATACTTCCGCGATAAAACGTAGGTCTACGCCAGTAGTTTGCTCATACCATCCGCAAAACTGAAAGCGTTTGACAGGCGACATGCAATATCTTTAAAATTACTCACTCATTTAAAACAGAAAGAAGAGACTAGCAATTGCAAAATTATCAAAATCTTCCTTCCCACATCTTACGTACAATATCGTGTAAAACACTGGAATTACTTTAAGAGCTGCAATCTAATTGGTTAGGATAATACCTTCTACCAATGTTGCTCCTGCTTGGTGTAACTCTCGACCAATCAGATTCCTTCTTACTACAAAGGATTAAAAAACAAGATGTAGACCTGACCAATGAAATTGCTTAGCAGCTTGTAGCACCTATGGGCGGGTAAAAGGAACCAATTCAAATTTACTTTCAGCCTGAAACCGTACGATTTAAAAGAGGTTTTAAGAAACCCATCTTTTAAACAATAAGCAAACATTGTATTCTATTAAAAATACAAAATAATATTCCTATTATTGTAAAAACCTTAAATAAATTTACATTAAACTCCTAATGAATGTAATGTAAAAAGAACACCATTAGCATTAATAAGTAATGGAACCTTATTTTTATAAGGTTAATAAATGAATTTGTTTAAGTTAACTAATAATTAACAATTGATATATCACAAAAAAAAACCACTCCAAATATTTTTCATAAATATTTATTTATTATTAAGTTATTGATCAATTATTTCTTTTAACTGAAGTTCCTGGAATCAATCCTGCAATGTTCCCGAAATTCCTGAAAATCCTGAAGTTGAGGGAAAACTAAATTTTAAAAGTGATTTTTTTCATGATCAATCAAGGTTTGACTCCAATGTGGAATATAAAAAAAAATTAAGAACATTTACCAATTACTTCTGTATACTGTTATTTATAACACATCACCTAATCACACTCACTGTAATGATTATTTTTCTAATCTGCTTTGAATAATAATTTATCAATCACATGGAATGTATGAGAGGGTTTATTCATGAAGGAATGAATGAATATTTCTAGTTGAGTCCTTTCAGGCTTTAGTTTTGTAATATTTCAAAAATAACTTATGTGTTGTAGTGTCGAATAATTGAAGACAATCTATCAATATAGACAATTTTAAAAATGTCGTAATCTTTCATAATAACATTTTAATCAATAAAATGAGTGAGAGTGGTGCTAATTCATATAAGGTGCAACAGGCTCAAAATTTCAGAAAGATATTTGTATTTATAGTTTCTCTTTTCCAGTAAATTGTAAGAAAAAATTAACCTGTTTTGTAGACATTTCTTCTAATTCTTTTGAAGTATTTTAGGTCAGTTCATGAAATTTAATGTTATATCTGTACATCTTTGATTTGTATATATACTTAAAATGTTAATGAGAACCTGTTTTTTTTTAAAGGCCATAAAGTCTTTATAATGACAATAACACAATCTACTTATCCTACAGACAAGTGTTTTTTGCAGGAGCACATGATTCTAGGAGGAGGTCACCAAACCTTATGTTCCTAAGAACCATGGGTAATCAACAGATTATCCACAGAGCCATAATCATTAACAGACTAATTCCCATTGACATTCACTCTGGTTCGAGTACAGTGACATATATGTTTAGAATGAAGTAATACAGCTGCTCAGGGTAAGCAGACACATGAGAACATGTCGTTTTCCCCCCCTTAACTAGAAGCTTTCAATAAGTTTTTATAAGATTTAAAAAAAAAATTGGATGTTTTCGAAACACAAAATTACTTTTGTCGGTGAGGATCCTTTTTTTCATTTACGTTCTCACTCACTTGTTCAATTTCCATACTTCATATTTTCTGCTATGAAAAAAACTTTATAATACTATTGTGTAAATAAATTATCAGTGATATTACTAAATATTATCAATAATGAATATTTGTTCCAATTAGGATTATGGAATTAAAATCATTTTCCCTTAAGTTTTTATTCAATTTTCATTGGGTAGATGGATTTAGTTCTACTTACCATTTAGTACTTTATCCATCAATACTTAAAGTAAGAAAAGAGGTAAAAATAATTTATTTGTTTATTGATGGGAGCAAACTTAGGCCTTTGTAATTCAACTGAGATATTTTATGAGAAAACTCTTGACAACATTAAAATATAATTAGGTTTGGAATTCTTGTTTTGTTTTTTTATAAAATAAACACTTTTTATAGGTTAAAATCACTCTAATTAAATATATGAATATTTTTTTTTTAATAAATACAAAAATATACAAATGTAAGGGGATATATATATATAATATAATAAAGAGATTTGTTAAAGTAAAAAGAAGATAATTAATGTATATTATAAAAGTAATTAATCGAGTGGGTAATTTTTAATATATATTTTAAACTACTATGATATAAACCTGAGTTATACTCTCTGTTTAACGAAATCCTTATAGTAAAATTTATAAGAATAAACCAATTGCGATGGGCTGAAAGTGAGATGGCATAAAGAATCCAACCTGCAGTGTCTTTTGGATGTTCTCAGTCAGAGGATAGGGTACAAGGTGGAGAATGGTTGAAGAATGCTTGGAGGATCCCAAGGCCCGAAATGGACTATTAAATTTATTTCACATTTTCTGGAAGATCTTTTTTTTTATTTCACTTTCTTTTTTGCTTACAAAATCCATTAGTTGTCATAAAATATTAATTAAAAAAAAGTATAAGGTTTATATATTTAATTTTCTTTTGTCTTGATTTTGTGGTTCTAAACCTTAAAATGGTTGCTAATTATTGTGACAAATAATTTTTAATATAGTAGACAGGTGATGGGTAAATAAAAGAACAAACTTTTATAATCTAAATCTTTTAAACGTTTTTTTTTATATCATACAGAGAAAAAACAAAACAATTTTCCTCTTGTGTATTGTTGCATCATCTGTTTTTAAGATCAACATTAGTCACCCAAAACAGATGAGTTCCAGTACACCTGGGGTCTAGCTTGTTTTCCTGATGCCCTAATGTAACCTCCTTCTTGTATACTCATTTCGCCTTCATTTTCTGGGGGAAAAATCCAAATGGGAGTGGGAAAAATAATTTTGAGGGCGTAACCTTGTATTTCATGGGTTCATAGTATTCAAATCTGCATACTTTTGTCTCGAAAGATTAAAAAGATAAGAAAACAAAACTGCACATGTTTAACACAAATAGTTAAGGGCTGTCATGGATGGATTGGATACTTGAAAATTGGATTGTGGTCAGTTCCCAAACTAGCTCCGAGAAGTATTTAATGAAAGGAGCTGAAGGACAGGTTCTCATGACTTGAAGGCCTAATAAGAGAGAGAGAGGAACAGCAATATGTAGGGGAAGAAATATGCTTCTAGAAGAATCAGGAGAAGATGATTAGGACTTCAAGATAGTAATAGTTTTAAAGAAGTAGAGGAACACATTCATCACTCCACAGCAATGGAGTGAAACAATAGTGTATGAGGGAGGTGGAAAGAATCTAATCTTCTCAGATCTTAAAATAGGGAATTGAAGTGGAAGTGATGGGAACCAATAGAGGATGTGCAGTCCTGGTTGAGACGTGAGAAAACTGAAAAACTCTTAGAGTGGAAGGTTCAAAAAGATGGAGGACTGTGAGGCAGATGAAGAGTACAAGACTTAGATTGGAGATCCAAAAGTCGACAAGGACAGAATGGGATTGAAAGGAGGTCAGTCATGGGAGATCAGGGTTTCAAGAGATGTGTTGTTAAGAATAAGAGACTGGATCATATAAGAGCTCAATTCTAAAAGAGGAAACCTTAATAATTGGACCCACCTGTTGGCCAGGAACAGAATCAAGGCACTGAATTGAATTTCCAATGAATGGTGGACATCGGCAGTGGGAGGCTATTTGGAACCTTCCTTAGGCCTGTGATGCCGAAGATATGGCCACGCCAAGGTGTTATTTTTTACTATCAGCCAAGGTCACTCTCGGAATCAGGCTAAAGCCGGGGGGACCCCATCCACATCTGCAAAATCAAATTGCAACTGAGTGGCATTGGTTGCTTATTCTCATGATAATATTGCATACTTCAGGTTCAAGATGATGTCTTTCCATGATAAATAAAAATAAGACTGGATTAAAATAGAGTAAATAGAAAAAAAAAAAAATATATATATATATATATATATATATAACATTAGAATAGATGGCGGCTAATCTAATGTTATTCTAACTGCTTTCTCTGTTAAGCTTTAATATTAGCCCAGTACCTCAGGATATTATTGTTCTCACCTCCTTTCTTCAGTTCACTTCTTGCCTGTTTTATAAAACCTTTTGCTTTGTTATTTTTCAAAATTTCCCTTAGTGAAATTTTCTTGACATGAAAAACATAATAAATTCTAATAAATATTAATGCAGTTACTAATAAAAATGCTAAGCAAAGTTAAAACCACACAATAAGCAACATAATTTTTTAGGAAGAAATGATACTATCTGTTTGTGACAATTGGAGAATTAGAAATAAACATAACAAGAAATGTTATGAAATAGAATACTTAAGTAAACTCTTGATAATAGAGGATAAATTGTCAAAGGATATTTATTATTGATTCAAAACCAATGAGAATACTGTTGATTTTAGAATAAAACATTTGTTCTGATGTTCATGGTTGATCATCAATTTCTCTCATATAAAATTATTTAAACTATGGGAGTACCCCCTGTCCGTCTAGCAGTAGACAAATCTCCATTTTACAAGTTTTATGTAAATTTTAGCTAAACTCAAAATTGTATGACCTATTACAAAAAATAAAATATTACATGTTGTTACTAAAAGCTTGTTTTTATATTAGAGAGAAATTTTAAATTATATATTACCATTATTTATATTATATTATGTACAAAACACATTCCATTGTAGAAAGAGCTGACTGATGCATAGGAGCGAGCAGTGCTCTACCTGTTTTTCCAAGGGATAGTTTAGTTATATGCTCATTGGGTGCAGCAAAATTGTTACTGCGCAACATAAAACCGATTTGGATTCATTGTTTTTAATAACTTTATTTTATTTTAACTATATTTGAATTCCTCTAGTAGTTTTCAGGTCAGAATAATGTACGATGCAATATTTCAGAATTTTTTTGTGGAATAGTCTGGGGTTTGGATAAAAACATTTTTGAATAAAGCTGGGTGAAATAATTCTGGGAATAAGAAGTGTAGTGTCACCATTATGGTCCATTTTAATTTACTACTCTATAATCAAATATTACATGGTCACTAAAAATTTGTTTATTTAGTAGAGAGATTTCTATTTATTTTGCAACAGTTAATGTATTTGAATAAAATACAAAAAAAATAAATAAATACATTTTTTCACTTAATTGTTAATTATTATTTTTTTTTTTTGGTATAGTGCTACATAAATAAAGTTTTCTTGATTAATTCAGCTTTAATACAAAACTAACTAACTTACTAAAAGATATAGCTAATATCATTTTAACACAATTCTTCAGAATAATCAATTGTCAACGGGAAAATAAACTTATTAAATTTTTTATCACTTTTTCCATAGATCACAGTTGTTGATTTCCCTTTTTTGAGAGATATACAAAAGAACAATGGCTCTCTTTGAGTTGAGGTTGGACCCTTGCCATAATTTAAATTATAATGGTCACTTTCCCAGACCCTAAATCTACAGCACTAACAATATCTCATTAATTAAGTAATATTCCAAAGAATTTTACATTAGAAAACAAAGCATATAGTAGTATATGCTATAAAGCACCAATACCACTGATAAGTGTGTATATGTGGTTGGCATTGTAAATTTTATACATATAATATAATGGTAATTTAAACCAAGCTAGTTACTGGAAAATCTCACTTCTATTATTCTATTGCTTTTAGGGGGATCATTCCCCCCTATTGCTAATTTTTTCATAAATATAAATTAATCTTCCTTATTAATAACCTTAAAAAATAAATTGATTTAATAAACTTAAGAAAAAACTCAAAAAGATACATAAATAATTAATACCCTACAATCAGAAAAATCCAATAAACAAAGTCTCTAAAATATTGGGAAAAAAACTAACCAGTCAATATTTGGCCAAAAAGAATGTTGAGTGAAGTTGCTGTCTCTGATTGGTGGGCCTCATTAGACTTTTGATGTGAGATGTGCTGCATTTGGCTTTCATTAATGTCAATTATATTTTGTGTATGCCCTGATGATGCCTGAATTAGCAAAACATTGACTGCTTAGTTGTTTTTTTAGTATTATAGAAACTTAAGGCTACATTTTTTTTTTTAATTTTTGCAATTGAATTCTATTATAAAATGAATCAAACAAAAGTGTTCATTAACATTTCCCTTTTAATGAATGGGTAGTAAAAATAAAAAAAAAGTAACAAGCATTTACTAATATATAAAATTTTTAAAGAAAATTATAAATTGACACTTGTAACAAAAATGTGTAAATTATTATTAAAAAAAAACATGGTAGTAGCCGGTCGACTGTAAAATTATATATTTGCTAGCCGATTTTGTAGTTTTGCTGGCTTTCAAACCCATTGTGATTTAATGTTATATTTTTTCCTCAGTGCACTTATGCCTGATTCCGTAGCCTATGTTTTGCATTCTCAAGAATGTATTCCCCCTTCCACAATCCTTAAGTTATTATGTTAATATTTACCTCTCCCTCGATGAACCATATAAAAACAAAAGTGGATTTTGCGAGCTACTAGCTTGGTTTTATTTATTACAACTATACAGCAAATACACTGAATAAAATAAATAGTGTTTTAACATAGGTGCTAATACAAATGTAATTTTAGAAATAATATTGTATACCATTTATAAAATAACTAATTAAGATTATTTTATGTGGCTTAGTAATGAATAATTAAAATAGTACATCGGAAATATAACAAATATTTATAATAAAATAATAATTCCAACAAAATAAAATAGTAACTAGTAAAATAAAATTAAGGAATCCTTAAACTTGAATGAAAATTGTTAACAATAAATGGTACATCAGAGAATAAAATTGTAAATGATGAGAAAAAAAATTAGAAAACTGATATTTAATAGGTTGAAAGAAAAAGCCAAGTTATAATAGCAACCAGAAGTGACTTACTACAGAGAATTCTTTATTAACATAATTTTCAATATCAATTTAAAAAATATCAAAATTAATATAATTTTATACCAGATACATATAATTTGTATTTCAAAAGCTTACAAAAATAGTTAAATAATTGAAGCACATTAAACATGAATTATATAATTAATAGAAAGATTCTATAACACATGTTAACAGTTACAAACGGATCTGAAGTTAGCTTCCCAGCAGACCTGTTGGTTTGCCTCTAATTTATAAGTTCACATATCCATAAAATTAACATATATACCAACAAGCAAACAAAAATATATCTTTTTATTTTATTTTTAAAGTTGTGGTAACAGTTGGTGATAAACTAAACTGATGAGTGAATTCATAGATAATCTTAGAAAATAAAAACTAACAATGAAAAATACCTTGATTTTTATACATTACACTATAATTTTAAATATTAAACAATTTTAGAGAATGATCATCACTGAGATGCTAAGAGAATTTATTTATAAATTATATATATATATATATATATATATATATATATATATATATATATATATATATATATATATATATATATATATATATATGTATTAAATTCTATTTAATACACATTTTACAGATGAAAAAAACATTTTGTCAGTTAAGTGATTGTTAACAATATTAAAATTAACAAAAATAGACTGTTTAAGTTTATTAAAAGTTTTATTAAGGCAGAATCATAATATTTATAATTTAAAGAGCCTTCTGTTAAATCAACTATTTATTAATGAAGATTGGAAACTTTCATTTTTTTTTAATTGGGTATAATTCAGATGATTAATGATCAAAACGAATTTATAATATGTATAACATACATACTCACTCATGTGGGTGGGAATATATTTTTCAGATGATGGCTAAGAAAAAATAATGCAGGGAAAAACACACCAGAAAAGTTTGACTATCTAGAAATAGAACAGCTAAAAACAGTCGACCATCAATAAATAATATTTGCATGTAAAAAAATAAATAGATAATCACGACCTTTCACGATCACTGAACTTAAGCATCCATTTTCTTATAAAATAAATATATGTATATATATTGTTAACATCAAAATCTCCCATTATTTTTCAGTTATTAATTTTCCTAATATGCATTAATTTCTGGATGATTTTTTTTTTTTTTTGTAAAAAATGACTGCTTTTTTGTGAGAAATAGATTACAATTTTAAATGCAGTAATAAAAGAACACAAAAGAGCAATTGACAACCTTATCCTGGTTGTAAGAATTATTCATAACTTGGTATATTATGTTGGTAATATTAGTAATTATTTCAGCTTTTGAAAAGAAAAAAATCAGTTAATTGATGAAACTATTAGCCAAGGACCTATTTCTAAATTATTATATAAAAAGGTAATAATTAAAATCCTTGATTATACCTTTATATTGAATACCCTTAACATCAAATGAAACAAACATTTTAAAACTTCAAAAATATACATTGTAATACATAGACATGCAGGCACACACACACTCCCACAAATTATGGGTTCAATATAATTTAAAAGAATTCTTATTTTTAATTGCACAGAATCATTCTTGAATCCCTACATACATAAGTAATAAAATGTGAAAATTAAAAAATATAAGAGAAATTTTACTCAATCAAATACCAAGTAAATTTCTTTTGGGGTATGGTTCTTAATCTTAAACTTATTATAGTTTATGGTAAGGATGATTCAGTATGAGTTAAGAAATAAAATAGAAGGATTTTAGAACAAAAATAAGAACTTTTATTAGAAATTAGAATATTATTAGATATTAACTATTGAAAGACATTGATTAACCATCTCTCATCTTTTTATCTTGACAGATATGGCTCTAAAATAATTTCAAACAAATGTGGAAATTTCATGTTTGATAAGAATGAGAATTTTTACACATGTAAAGATTGTAAAAATAAATCAATAAATGAAATTAATTAATTTAAAAAAGGATTAAATACTATTGGTTTAAATTTACGGTTTTGAAAAGAATAGTATGGATTAAAAAAAGTAATAAAAATTAATGATTTATCTTTACCTTAAAATGTTTCAATTAATAGGATTCAAAGAGGAGAGATTGACAAAATCTTATATTTAAAATATCAATAAATATGGGAGTGAATCACACAGAAAGTAAATAAAATGTAAAGGTACGATTTAGAGAGACAAAATATTCAAAAGAATAACTAACTTTTTTAAAATTAAAAATCACAGCACATCTCAAAAGGTTATTCAATAATACTTTTATGACTAAACTTAAAAGAAAACTCAGATGATTTTAATAACTTTTAGAATAAAACTATTTCATATATGTTTATGAATGAAAGAGGGATCAATAATCATAGATCTGCAGTAAGAAGTTATACCACAATTAATGGACACAACAGAATAAATATAAGTGGTGAATTTTTTAGTTCGACGATGAAATTAGAAAATTAAAAAGTAAAACAATCAAAATGAATTAAATCTTAGAACTGAGTATTAGTTTTTACTTTGATGTCTAAAATTAAAAAAAAAATCTATATTAGTAAATAAAATTATGATGCAATCACCTTTATGCAAAAATAGTAAAAAAAATAAATTCAATTTTAATAAAAAATTATTCATAATCATAGCAGTTGGTAATTAAAAAGTTCAGGAGATTGCTATAACATTTTTTTTTGTTTTTATTATAATTTATAATTGTAACAATAACAATATATTCTAAAAAAAGAGCTAGTATTGTACCAATTATATTAATATATTGGTGATAAAAAAACATAATATTGGTAATGCACATCCTTATTAATGGTAATAAGTAGTAAAATTTAGAATTATTTTTGAATATTCAAAAATTGAGAATTATATTTGTAAGTATCTGCTGATATAACAAAATGTAAAAAAATTAAACCTCAAAAATAACCTCTTAACAATAAATTATAAATATGTTTACCAATTTGATGTATGACTTCAGTTATTCATAAATTTTTACTTTTATTTGTTTAAAAAAAATAACAAATTCACATGTTAATTACAATAAATATTTCTTATAATTAATATTTTCCAATAAAATACTAGTGATATTACCCTAATTATATTGAGTTATTTTGAAAAATATAAACATATTTTACTTATTTACAAATGGTCTATATAATTAAAAACCTATACATATCAATATTGCTAAGAATAAGGCCTTCAAATTCATTTAATAGTTATTGTTTCTACCACCCAAGAAATGACACCTTCAGTACGAGGACAAATTCACAGAAAAGGGTTGTTAGAATGATGGTTAACACTTTGGCCCCTACTGCTCACCTTTAATAATAATAATAAAAAAAAAAAGAATTATTTACATGTAATGTTATTTTTCATCATTAAATATTCTTAGTTTAAATTTATGAAAAAAAAAGTAAAATATAATAACAACAAAGAAGCAAACAATTCAACATACTTGTAAGTAGATGGCAATTTGCATTAAAGAAACAACTTTTATTTCACATAACATTCAAACAGATGGCCTTAAAAAATTTGGAAATTTTTTTAATAAGTTTGTTTTTTATTATAAACCTATGTTAATGCTCAATAATTTAGTTTCATTACTTTTTTTTTCTATATTCATTTTTAATTCATAATTAGTTTTGGTTAATAATGAACGAGAGAAAGTATTAAAGTAATTGTACACACAACTTTATTTTAGAATTAGAATTTAGTATATTATAGTTTATGGATAAATCGACGCAATGTATCATTTCATATGTTGACAATACACGATCACCAATTGTTTTTTGCCAGCGGCGAGTTGCTTGACAGTGTTGAATTGGACTTCAATCGGTGTACAGCACTCATTGCGAGTACTTTTTGGCAGTTGAACTGAACATCCCTCTTTACGAGTTCTTATTTGTGGCCAATTACATTGACGATCGCCGATCATATTGAGTTTATGCCGCCGGCCACTCCGACATAGTGCTCCATAATATCAGGTATCTCCAATTAGTACTAATAATAAAGGCCTTGATCTTGAGGAGAAGACGGAGAGAATTGTTGTTTTGTTTTTTTGTATTAAATTTAAATTAATAGTTAATTCATTTCATCATTTTCAATTATCAATGTTAAATCTATTCTGTTAATCCTATCGTAGTAAATATTAGGTCTGCATAGTAATATTTTATTATTAAGTTGTACATTTCATTGTTTTATATATTCCATTAACCATATGTTGTTGTTTTTTTGTTTTATTGTTCAAGTGTAATTCTCTCGTTCGTTAAATTTAATTTTGTTTCATTTCAATACTTCTTGTTTTAATTTTTTTTTTAATACCATTTATCAATTATTCTTTTCTCATCCATAATTTTATTTACATCGTAAGTGTTCAAAATAGCCAGCATTTATTGACAAGAGGTCATAGATTTACACCTGCTGGTGTAACCTCTCCAACAACTTATAATTATTTTGCAATATAAAAACATTGTAATTTGTTCAAATGAAATTATTAAATACTTTAGAACATTCCGTAACAAAGGAAAAACCATTATCCAGTCATAAATTTTTTTTTGTTTATTTAATTATGATACATAAGTGGAAAAATTCCAACTAAAACCTTAAGTCTCTAAACTAAAACAGGAAATTAAAAATACCTTTCCAATATTTCGCCTATTCAGGCATCCTCAGGGCAGAAAGAGAATAATAGCAAACCAAAAGATGAATAATGCACCCAAAAAACACACATCCCACCACCTCCAAGGCTCAACTATGCAACTATGAATCTATATTATTCATCTTTTGGTTTGCTATTATTCTCTTTCTGCCCTGAGGATGCCTGAATAGGCGAAATATTGGAAAGGTATTTTTAATTTCCTGTTTTAGTTTAGAGACTTAAGGTTTTAGTTGGAATTTTTCCACTTATGTATTAACATTTATTTGATGTCTCTGTTGAGCGTTCCCTTTTTCAATAATTATGTAGATATTTTATTCTTATTATTTTGTATTTTGTACTTTACAGAATTTATGACTTATAACTTTTTAAAGTTATATATGAAGATTATTGATGCAAGATATTTATCAAAATAATTGAAAATGACATCTAATGTCGAAACGTTTTAATAATAATTCAATAAACAAAAAAAATTGTATGACTGGATAATGGTTTTTCCTTTGTTACGAAATATTCTGAAGTTTCTAGTCCAGTTTTACATCATTTTTTAAAATAAATAATTTAGTTAATTTTCATCTAATAGAAACATTACATTCTGTTCCTGGTATTATTTTAGCCTTGGTATTTTACTGAAGACTCCTGCCTGAACCTAGTGATAGTTTTTTTATACTTAGATGAAAAGCAATGATCCCATTCAAAACTACCAGGATAGCTTTCCCATCATTGAACATTTTCCAGAGCTTAGTGTATAAGAGTTTAGTTAGTCCTGACTATACTAGTATTGGTTCTGATTATAAGACTCAATATCTTTAAAACTGCAAATTAAGTTCTGGACCATTTCTTTTTTTCAGTAACAGTATCTCATAGTACTCAAAAAATCATATAGTACTCTCATATGAACATAAAGGCTCTGTAGGTCATATACACAGCATATATTCAGATTTAATATCTTCAATTTCTCCTCACTAATATAATGAAAATTTGCATAGCTTACTTAAGAAATTTTAAATTAACAACTATACAATTTCTGTCATCAAACTTTGACCAACAAAATCGGTAATAGTGTTCTTAAAAGGTAACTAGCAACTCTTCCTCTTTCTAAAACTCCTTCTGGAAATTGAGGGTTTTTTTATGGATTAGAGAAGCTTGAAGTATTAACAAATAACAGTTCAAAACAATATTTCAATATAGGTAATCATTTGTAATAAGTTTTAAGCTATATATTGTTATAGATTATAATGGTTTTTAGTATAAGAAGTTCCTTAATTAATTAAATTATTACCATACCAAAGAAACTAAATTCAAAATGAAAAATATGATATATTTTAACAACTAATAAAAATAGAATAAAAAATAAATAATTAAATGAACAAAAATAAGGTAAAAAAAGACTTTTGTGTAAAGAAATGGTAGGATAGGGTACATGTAGTAGTGGGAAAGCTGAACAGGTGTAGGCAGCTAGCCTTATAGCTTCAGGCCTCTCTACAGCTTCTGATCTTCTATATTCTGTGCTCCAAACAGTAAGTTTTTAGGCAGAACAGGATTAACTGACCTGTTAGATCATTTGCTAAAGAAGGGTCAATACACTAAACTACTTCGAAAACCAGTGAAACAGAAAGATACTAAACAAATTACTAATTGGAATCGAAAGATAAGCCAAAATTTTAAATGTTTAAATTAAAATCATCAAATTGATGGTAGGTAGGGAGGGAATAAGTTTAAGACAGTAAAAAACAAAAAAATAAAATGTAACACCAACTATAAGGTACCCTTAATAACTCAAAAGACAGAAGAAAACATGCAGCAAGACTGTTCTTGTGTCCTACTAACCTTTGAAGCAAAAAGCAGTTCTCCATAATGGACTGAAATATTATTAGCCCTTGGAATCGAGCCAAACAGCATAAAAAACACCTGCATACAAAAATTAACCTATTAACAAAGGCTAGGGAAGGAATATTCATAAATGATAAAAAAGATAGATCAGATCAACGGAGTATAAATTTAACTTCTAAAGACTGAAGAAACATTCATAGGAAAATAAAGTAAATAGCAGTTGTGTTGTATCTTTTTAATCAGAGATATAACTTGAAAGTTTGGATCATGATTGCATTTTTGCAAAAAAACAATAATCTAAACAGCATTTGTTAATAATCAATAATGTTATTGATGAAGAAAACAGTCATTAACAAAGTAAATAGAAGTAGCAATATAGTTGGGGGGATATCCTCTGATGATTTGACTTTTGTCAATAGTGAATTAAAGAAAATCTTAAGGGAGTCCTACAAGGATAAATATTTTACTTTACTTCTTTTGTTTTATTTTCCTCATATATCTTTGTAATTGTATTCTTGAGAAAAACCTTTAAAGGATAAAGCTACTACATTACTTCCTTTAGTTTCATTCCTTAACATTGGTTTTTGTGCTATAATCTATTAAATTTTGCTGAATGTTTGATAAATATATGTGTGTCCATGCATTGTGTGTAAGCTGGCACTACAGAAAATTAGCCTATCTGATGAAGATACCATTGAATTGGATGACTAAAGGAAAACCCGGTAAAGGGAAAGGAGCCAACAGTAAATTCCATTTAAGAACTGAATTCATAGTTAACAGAACTTTCTAGAGTCAGTGACAGAATTCATGAGCATAAACTCTAGAATGTCACTCTTTACTTATAAGGCCATTAACAAAAAGTACACTCTGGTTAATGCTCAAGCAACTATCAAGCAAAATAACATGGAAAACAAAGAAAAATTGGAGGAGTTCTGGGAGATGGTGAGAAAGTGTAGACCAGAAGTTGGTGTATACCCGGTCCATAAGAGAACAAATAAACCTGGGGGGGCAACTACGGCAAAAAGAATAATTTTTACACATTTTAAGACAAAAACGAGCAAGAAAAAGACACGTGTATCACCAAATTCTTGGCTTGGAGAGTATCAACTGGACCATGTGGCAATCTAGAGACATCATTATAGGGACATCGAGAACGTTAAATTCCAAAAATCAATTAATGTAACATCAGATCACTACCTCTCCAAGATAAAAATCAGATTTATACCTGAAAGGAAAAAAACAAGAAGATTAAGACCAAAACACTCAAAATAGAAAGAGAAAATCTGAAGAGAGGAGAGAAGGAATATGAGAAGAGATATAAGAAAGATCCAAAAGACTGGAAAGAGACGACAGAAGAGCTAGTGAGGGCAGTAAATGAAATTGCACCTATGGAATCCAGGAAGAAACACGAGTGGTGGAATCAGGAATGCAAAGCGGCATTAGGTAGAGACTATTACAGAGAGAAAATTGTAAAGTAAAATCAACCTGTTTTACCAGGAGGAAACAGTGAAGTGAACACCAGCGGGTCTGAATGAGCAGTATTAAAACATAAAAACTTATGAGTCATGTTTTTGACTCGTTTCTGATAAAACTCTTACATCAACCTTTCTGTCTATTGAACCATTCTTTGTTGAGATAACTGCTGCCAGATCATCCCATGACAATTTAATGCAAGCTCTAAAGATGATCTTTAGGGATGTATAAAACACAAGCTATTAAAAATTAATTTCATCCTGAGACAGTTGCTTTCCAGAATATCCTCGCACGTAATCTCTTGGTTGGTCTTCTTTTCTTTTAAGTAGATAAAAATCCGGTTCGTCAATCTTATGGGTTCCATTCTTAGCAAGTGGCTATAAAATGTAACTCTTGTTTCTCATAACATCCAACCTTTTTTGAAAATGAGTGTACAGCTCACTGTCATGGTTTTGTCTGTATTTACCTTGGGCTTTAATTGGACCAAGAATTTTCCTTAAGATCTTTCTTCCATTGATCTCCATTTTTTTAACCAGTCCTTTCTTATCATAATCAGGCATTCTGCAGCATATAGGACCTCCAGTCGTACAACAGTAACTACAATAATGCCTGTATTTAATACTGCCGTCAGGGAGTACAATAATGCCTGAGTTTTGAATACAAAGACCTATTGTTTTATATGTCCTTGGCGAGTTGGTACATCGTATCCATTTTATTCTACTGCGAATTAAAGGTTTCTTTATCACCAACATTGGGTTCAATCCGCTCACCAAGATAGTTAAACTTCCCTGCCCTTTTGAGTTTACAATACCCTTGATTCTTAATAATATAATCCCATAGAGTTAGATACCGATAACCATTTATAATATGGTTATAAATTTATTACACCTCGGAAACCTTTTTTTTATATAATAAAGAGAAAATACATTATATATTCTTTTTAGAATCAATTGACCCATACCTTAGGAAAAGTTTGATCCCTGATTACGACAGAAATGCCTATTACCACTTAAATTGGAACTAGTTAAATTCACTACAAAGCAGTATATAGTGATAATCTTTGCAGGAAGAAAAATATTTTCATTAAATGTGGCAAAATAAAGGATAATAACATGCAATGCAGGATATAAATCCTTCATTCAAACTTATTATTAAAAAAAAAAATATAACACAAATTTTAAATGATTCGATTTATTTTATTTTAAGACTACTAGTTGAAAAAAACATGGTTTGATGTAGATGGGTCATTTGGAATCATCTATATAATAATTTTGTAGTTGTAAATTTGTGTTATTAAAAATCAATTACATACATCCAAGAATTAAAATCTAAAATAGAACTTACAGTGAATGGATTAGGAACGATGCCTGAATTCAAAGGTTTAGCAGTATTAAAATGCAATGATTGTTTCGACGGCGAACCCGTTGATCCAATTTGGCCATTAGCAGAGGCCCATGGAAAATCTAAACATAAAAACATAAATAATATGAATAATTGATGTTTATTGATCGACTGATTAAAAATGCATAAGGTCTTAGAGAAAAAGGTTTTGAGTAGAACCTTTGGTCTGAGATGAAGAATTTCATGAAGCATGAACCCTGTTAATATAAATTAAAATGAAAGCATAAGTTTAAAAAAGTATGTTAAGTTTTTGGGACAAATTCCTTAAAGATTAAAAAACACTATGCCCACGGGTTAACACCAAATAGTGATTACATACCTCACATACCTAATGAGTGTGACCGCTAGATATATTAATTAGATTGTAAACCAGCTAAATTTTTAGTAATGATCAGAGATACAAGAGTGATAAAAGATATATTCCATACAATAGCATATGATAGTCTTTTGTCTAGAACAAAGCCAAGATACCAGACTAAACACCTATCTCCTACCCCACACACATCTGTTCTAGTTTCGACTTCTTAAAAATAATTTAGATAAGTCATCTATTATTTATATTTTATTGCTATATTCTAACTTAAAATATTAACTTAATTATTAGGTCTTGTGTTATTTACACAAATTACTCTAATATCTTTCATAAGCTTTTAGGGTTCAGGCATTTCACTTTTTTTCTGCTAAAGTGCAAAAAATATTTTTGTGATTTTAAATTAATTTTAGATTTAGTGTCAGGCTGTCATGTGATTGTAGCCAGGTAAAAAAACGGTGAAACAGGCAGTGGAAACACCAATCATTCAAGAACTTCAACGAGGTTCAAATGGTGGCAAATCTACAACCAGGATTGATGTATTCAATGAATAGTGGCACACTTTATTGATATAAATTTAATAAGTGAAGGGAAGAAGTGTCATCAATTCAACTGTGTTTGATATGGCTGGATTTCAGTCAATATAATTGACACAATGCGCACGGATAACGAGATATCTCGTTTTGGACTCGTTCAACATCTTATGAAATTAAAAATAGATTTTCTTGCTACTTTATCGGAGTAACGTAGTCTTGAGGATTGTTCGCATTTTTAAAGTAAACAGCATTTTAAAAATAATTTATAATTTCATTTTGGAATTGTTAAAATACAAAGATGATTATTTTATGAAAATTAAATGGCCCTAATTTTAAAAAGAGTGTCATACGCAATAAATTGATGTATGAAAAATGTATAATAATCTTTAGCAATATCTTATGTGAATAAAATACCAAATACAAATTAAAAATGCATTTATATGTATTGTATAAAGTGTCTTAGCCATGTCTAAAAATGTGCGGGCATTGGAAGCGTGTTGAGTGAGCTGAGTTCCCAACACAATAAGTTAACAAACAGAAAGAGGACTGGGACAGTAAATATTATAAAAGTACATCATTTAATTTTTATTATACATAAATGAAAGATCAGCATAAGTGATTATATTTTTATAATCATTTATTCTTTCCATCTAAATTCATTAGAACCTGTCCCTGAAAATATGGACTTCCAGATTTAATTAAACATTAAATTAAGTTTAAATAAAGTGAAAAATATTAACAGGGAAAAACTAAAAAATTATAATTCACCTAAAACATAACAATGTTTAATTTATACATTTCAATTTTTTTTTTTCTCTGAAAATATTTATCCACACCTGTCAAATGAAAACAATGACAATTAGCAGACTGGCTGACAGTAAAATAATATACAATGGCATGGAGGCATGAAGAAGAACAGTACCTCTCCCTTGGCTTGATACAATTTTCTATAGTAATAGATCCCTCATCCCTCGTCCAGGGAATTTCTTAGTTCTAAGTATTGAGTTGTAGATTGTAGTAAGAAACACTAGAGTTTTCCTAGGCATTTGCTGGAGCACCTCAGCATTTATTAAGTCATAGCCCGGGGCTTTTCTTTTTGGTAAGTGTCTAATTATTTCTGCTACTTCTGTGGGAGTGAATGAAGACGGTGGGTGGCAGTGTTAGTTGTAATGGAATGTCAAGTGTGTTATTTACAAAGATTTCGTGTTCTCTGTTTATGAAGTCAGTATGTGGGGTAAATACGGAAGAAAGATGGTCGGCAAAGAGCTCGGATTTTTGCTCATCTGACACAACCCAAGAGCCGTCTACTTGTCTGAGAGGTGCCGACATCTCTCGGTGTTTTATGAGTCTTTTGGCATGCTTCCATAAACTTCCATCGTCTGTCGAGAGGGATTTAATATAATTGTCATAGTTTGATCCATTAAACTTGGTAATTTCCAAGTTTCTTTTCTTTTCTTTCTTCCACACAATTACCTGCCCCATTCTTGTCCTCTCATGATTTAATCCAAATTTCATACAATATCCAAACTCCAGTAATCCTATCGAAAACATTATCGTTCCGCAACCTAGATGGACTCACCACTGAATCTATATCTCCTTCCCTCGAAATCCTGAACTGGAACCAAATCTACTCATGTATCACCGCCGATTCAATGGTCGACATACTCACGGCCAATCTCAAAAGCATCCTGGATACCCATGCCCCACTCAAAACTTTAACCTTCCGTCACCATCCTGCTCCTTGGATGTGTCAAAAAATTAAAGACCTGCAAAGGAAACGTGATGCTGCCCGTAGACGCTTTAGACGCACTAGGCTCACTGATGACTACCAAGCGTTCAGGGCTCTTCACAATTTGACACAGTCTACAATCAGACAAGCAAAATCCAAATATTTCCACGAAGCCCTTTCCTCGGCTCCCGATCCTAAATCCAAATGGCAACTTCTCCGAAAACTCTCCCTCTGCAATTCAACATATTCCAGAGCCTTTCCTGCTTCTCCAGATGAAATGAATTCGTATTTTTTGTCTACCTCAACTAACACATCAAAATCATCACCCTCCGTCTTCTCACTGACTCCATCTTTCAACCCCGACAATTTTTTTTTCTTTGACATTTCACCTACCGACATTATTTCCTCCGTTCTCAAATCCTCCTCCAGTTCTACTGGCTTTGATGCGATACCCGTCAAACTACTCAAACTATGCCTCATCGATATCCTACCTGTCCTTCTTTTCATTTATAATTTCTCACCACAAAACGCAATATTCCCAACTTCTTGGAAAAAAGCCCTAGGCCATCCTATAAATAAAACCTCTACCCATTTTACTCCCAAAGACTACCAGCCAATCTCCATACTTTCCAACCTTTCCAAACCTCTCGAAAGAATAGTCCAGTCGCAAATATCAAATTTTCTCAAACAGTCCAAACTCCTGGATCCGCTGCAATCTGGTTTTCGTCCTGGTTTTTCCACTCAATCTGCCCTTACCAAAATCACTACGGACATACATAAAGCCATGGACAACAAACAACTAACCGTGCTAATCCTACTAGACTTTTCCAAAGCTTTCGATTCCTTGGACCATTCTATCCTTTTTTCCAAACTAAAGTCATTGTCCTTTTCCAACAGCTCTATACTATGGTTCCAGTCCTTCCTCTCTGGCAGGTCCCAAGCGGTTTTTATGCCCAACCAACCCCTTTCCTCTTTCCTAGCCCTATCCTCAGGCACAGGGCTCAAGCATCTCTCCTATCCTTTTTAACTGTTACATCAACGATCTTCCTAAATCCGTTCACCACTGTTCCTACCATATATATGCTGACGACTTCCAAATCTATTTATCCTTTCCTCCTTCTGAGCTATCATTCGCGTTCGTCAGTATTCAGCAAGACCTCGATAGGATCAGTGCCTGGGCAAAGCTGAACAAATTGGAATTGAACGCAATGAAAACCCAGGCCATTGTTCTAGGTTCCAACTCCCTTCTTGCAACTATCCCCACACTCCCAACACTGATCCTAAACGACAACCCTATCAGTTTCAACTCCTCCGTTAAAAACCTAGTCATTACCATGGACAAAAACCTCTCTTGGAAACCACATGTCGCCCAAATATCCCGACGATCAATTAGTTCCCTGAAATTATTCCATCAATCCCGGCATCTCCTTACACAATCTACCTGGAAGCTTCTTGTATCTTCCCTTATCTTCCCCCACTTTGACTACTGTTGTGTGGTATACGGGGGCCTCTCGAAATTGCTAGAGGGTCGCTTAAAAAGAATAATGAACTGCGCTTTAAGATTTGTCCTTGGTACTCCGAGGCGTTCCCGGGTGTCTCATCATTATGATGAGTTAAAGTGGCTCTTCCCACCCATTCGTAGACATTATTTCCTTAGTGTTTTTCTATACCAATCCATTAACTCGCAACACCCTTCATATATCTATAGTCTCCTTCAATTCAAATCCTCTGTCCAACACCATCAAACAAGATCCCGCCTTTCCGATCTCTACATTCCATCCCACAGAACTAAGGCATTCAACCGTTCCTTCCTCGCCCGTTCCACCACTGTGTGGAACTCAATCCCTCCTTTCATCCGCCATTCATCTTCACTGGCCTCATTTAAATCCCTGCTTTTCCATCATCTCTTGGCATCCCATAAAAATGCTCTCCAGGCAGGCCAATCTTCCGCTTGAATTAATGTGTACCGAATACTCGATCTCGTTACCTACGTGTTTGTTTATTTTTCCAACAACAAAGAAGATATAGACTTTGTAAATACTTTATCGCATGCTATGCAATTCATTTGCTTTATTTAGCAATTCCGTTATTAACTATTATATTAATGTTATTTATTATTATTTTGTTAATATCAAACCTTTATATATATGTTTTATTTTTATTTATTTATTTTTCTAGAAAATTAGTTAAAATCCTGTAAAGTCTCTTACTTTTTAATCATTTATTATTTTTTTTTTTTCTCTCTCTATTTCTATTATGTTTTGTCACTCATGATTACTTCATGATTTGTATCATTATGTGCCTCCTGGCCAGATGAATATTATGTTTATTTTACTTGTTCTTTATTGTTATTCTAAAGGGACTTGGTCCCAGAATAAATTTTGTTTTCTATTCTATTCTAATTTGACGTTTTAGTTCATTATTCAGTTTGTTAAATGTCCATCTATCTGAAAATTGTCTATTGATTTGCCAAATTTTACGAGCTCTTCTCTTGGCTCTGATCAGATCTCTAATATACTGTGGGTAGCTTGATAAGTTGTCTGTTTTCCTGCACCAGGGTTTTGATGCACTGATCACACTGCTTCTTGTATACTTCTTGTGAACATCTCCACAGCCTCGCCTACTTCTGTCTCATTTTTTATTGAAACAGGGATTGTGAGGTTAGAGTTAAGGTTAGCTCTATATACATCACAATCAGTTATACCCTGTGTGAGCTCAGGCCTTTTTTGTGCCTCAGAAGGTTCTTCCCATAGGATCATCTGCACTAGAGAATGATCGGAGCAGAGGTCAGAGCTAGTATTTACAGTCTTGTATACTGTTCTAAGTTCTTTTGTGATAAAAAAGTCCAGTAAGTCCGGGGTTTTACATCTAGAAGTAGGCCAGTAAGTGGGAGAATTAGGAGTTGAAGTATCTAATGAAAGTTCATGAAGAGCATACCACAAGTTCTTACCTGTTGGGGTACACAATCTTGAACCCCAGCATTGGTGTTTCGGGTTATAATCACCTCCTGCGATAAAACATCTACCTAACCGTTTAAAAACTCAGAAAACATTGAGGATATAAGCCTGTTCCTAGGGGGGCAATATACTGCAGCGAACGTTATGTTTTTCTGTTTTGTATGTAATGTGACGCCAGTTGACTGTATGTGTGGTGATGGGTAAGTGAATAGGATTGTGCTTCATTGACGATTTGATGATAATGGCGGTGCCTCCGTATGCCGTTTTGTCTGGGTGGTCAGTCCTGTAAATAGTATAGTCTGGAATGTAGATTTTTGATCGTGATGTAAGATGTGTTATACCTGTATAAGTGCTATATCTGTCCTTTTTTCGTGTAATTTCAATTTATTTAAAATTGTACTTTTTATCAAAGATTTTTGTAGTGAATTCTATTTTACTAGAAGTTTTTATGACCACTCACAATGTATATTTAATAAGAGTTATTTCTTACAAAATAAAATCAAGAAACTGTAAAAGAAATGAAATTGACACCCTTACCCTACTAATACCTCAGTTCTAATTTCAACTCTCTTATAATAACTTTGGTTAATCATCTATTCAAAACCCAGCTCTTAATTTCTTCCCTCAAATGCCCCTACTTAAATTATGGTTGCCTTGTATACAGAGGACTGTCTGGTTTACATGAGATGAGACTGAAAAGAGCAATGACTTTTTTAATAGATCAATCTTCCTGATTACCGGGTGTTCCCAGTTCTACTCGTTCAATAACTAATCAAAAATGTTCAAATTGGTATACGCATATATACTTGTGATTTCATGAATTAAGAAATATAGATAACGGATAGGCAGATAGATGTTTGAAGGGTATCAGTCTAAGAAGACCTCCTATTCCTATCAGATGGAAGGGTGGAATATAGTGGAGAGTACTGTTGGTATGAGACTGTCAGGAGGAGAATGTGATGGATTGACTAAGATAGAATGAGAGCTTTCAAACAGAATTTTGGTTGAGCAGAGCTTCACGTAGAAGAAATAATTTGATAAATGAAGAATAAATAAACTTGTGAGGTATATTTGAATGACTGTCTGTAGGGGCTGTGTTCGAATTAGCCCAGCCCTCTCACACATTCACATACATAAATAATGTGACAAAACAGAACTTAGGTTAGATTTACTTAATTTGACCCATCTCCAAAAACATACCCTTACTAATAATATGAAGTGACATAAAATCAAATAAAATAAAAAATCATTTGTTTATATTGATAGAGATTTCACATTTATCTGAAACTTTGACTCACCCGTATGAAAAGGATTTCCAACAGAATCAATGTTTGAAATAACTTCAGGATTCCCTTTAAAGAAATAAAAAAATAAATATGAATATCTTTTAAAGTATTTAAAAAGTTAATTACAGCATAAAATATCTCTTTATTATATGAAAAAGTTTTTAGTGATTGTGAACACTGTGTAATTTTATTTCCAATTAATTCAATTTTGTATGCCTCATTTTATTATTTCACCTTATAATTAAAAGTACAAAAATATTTTGTACTTTAAATAGACAGAAAATAATACAATTGGGCCAAAGAGGTTAGTACACAGCTAGTCAGACAGGGGGTACGGGTACAACCTAGTTACATTAAATTTTATTAGTTTCAAAGTTCACAAAAATTGCAAGGGAAAAATGAGTACCTTGGAAATTTTTTTAAAGTAATAGTAGGTTGGAAATAGTTTCCAAACCTCTGGTCATGACTAGCACCTAAATAGATTCTGCAGGACTACAGGGTTTCACAATTCCTCACCGAGCTCATGGGGGCTTTCAAACCTAAACTGTTTCACTGTAGGAAGGATATTGAGCCTTTATGTCCTCGCTGGGACATCGCAAAGTTTGCTGATCCTCATAAACTACACCACTATTAAGACTCAGAGCTAAATTTCAGAAGAGAATGAACAAGACTTCATGTTCTTTCCGAGAATGATTTCCCTTCATGTGAGAATAACAGTATAACTAAACTACCTGTATGACAAAGAGTTGATATATGAATGGGAACAACCTATTGGAATCTCAGAAGAGGAGACATTCTATAGCAATATGTTAATGTTGTCAAAAACCCGTGTTGCCATAAGGCAAGGAAAGGTGCTCTAATAATAAAAAATAAAGTGAAAATTAGCTTTTTAACATCCCTCAGTTTCAGATCAGATCATAAGGCCCCCAATTTCCTTTTTGTGAATCATTCCCATGAATATCAATCGTACTGAAAATACTTGTCACTTCTCTTGTCTCGAATCATCATTGAGTATTCCAATCATTCCAACCGTTTGCTTTAAAATTTTTTTGGCTGCCCAAAAAAGGTTTGTTGTCTCCAACACTAAAATCACCTTGAAAAGTTGAAATCATTCTAGACCTGATTTATCAGTAGGAGGATTGTCACCATAAACTTTGATAAGAGTTCAATGTTATTCAGCTTCATTTTTCTTCCAATTAGAACAGGAAATAATGACATTTTTTGTAACAATTTGATTGGGCTAATAAGTAAACAACAAAAATAAATACTTTTTGAATTTAACCAAATAAAACATAAAGGTAAAGTAGTACAAAACTCAAATGAAAGCCTGTTTAGTGGAAAAAAAGAAGAAGCATAACTTAAGACGGATTATGTATCGTTTAGTACCAATTAAGTTAAAAATTAATTATCTCTATAAAAATAACATTTTAAAAGATATATATATGCATAAATATTTACCACAAAGATTTTCTTACCAACAGTAAATGGATTAAAATCTTTATGATTAGTGGCTGGAGAAGCATCAAATGCAGAAGATTGAGAAAAACCTGGTGCTTGAGGCCAAATATTATTAGATTCTGGAAATTGAAAATATCATTAATATTCAATTAATAATAGCAAATATTTAAAGTACAAGTAATGTTAGCCAAATTAACAATAAGAAGCATTGAAGTATTTTATAAATTTAAGTGCATTCTAATACAGTAGAATCCCGATAATTCGTATGGTCAAGGGACTGATGATTTGGTACGAATTATCGGGAATACCAATTATCGGGAGTACAAAATAAAAAAACGTATTAATGCAATTTTTTTTAATCTATCGAACCATCCATCGCTTGCACGAAAGTCTTTAATTCCCATTTTCTGTGAAAACTCGGGCTTTTCCCTTCAAATATTACCTCCAACTGGTACATTTGAATTCCTTGCTTGTACGAACCACTTTTTTAAGTTCTCTACAAGTCTGGGAAGTGATTTTGTCCTTGTTCTTCAAAATTGATGTGATCGTGGAACCAGGGACGATGAAATGCTTGGATACGTCAATTAGCTTACAGCCACTGGTCACGGCGTTTATGATTTGTTGTTTCTCTTCAATAGAGAGGCTAACGTATTTTGGAGGCATGATTTCGTGTCATGACGGTAACAAAAACGAGACTGAATAGTAAATAAAAGTGAGATTGTAAGAAAAGCTTAATAAAATTCTTAGAACTTCCCTCTCTACTCCTTTAATTTCCTTTGAGTAAAAACAGTACGAATTACTTATGAGATTTCTTATAAAACATGTCTCCCTCGCTCTCCCGTAAAAAACAATTGGATCTACTGTGCCTCTAAACAATACAAACATACTTGTGTACAAAAACAATACAAATTGAGTGATTTCCTAGAAAGCATTTATTCTCATTCTGCTCCCTGGCATATCTGCTTCACTGTTATCTCCCTGCCTTTCGAAAACAGTACTAAGTAACGAGATTTTAAAGCTGGAAATACGAATTATATGATGTCATAAGTCACCTCGAGCATAAAAATAATACGAATTACCGAGGGGTCTGAAATGCATTGATATTATACAATTTATCGAGATTTTCTCTGGGGACCGGCAAATTTGTACGAATTAGCCGGAAATACGAATAATCGGGATACGAAATATCGGGATTCCACGTAATAAAAAAAATAAAATAAAATGTGGTGATGAAAAAGCAGGAAGTCCGACATTAGAAAACAGATTCTGGAGAAATAATACATCACTTATACAATGAGTAATCATTAAAAATACAAAATACAAAATTGTTTCTGTTCAAAATCATTCCAAAAAATTACTTTTTTTTTTACTGATATCCACAAAAAAACCCGCAGGTATGATTGATTTTTTTATTTACCAACAGGCAATTGGCAGAATCCCAACATTTAGTTTCTCGTAGGTATGGATAGAAACAATTAAAATGGTAAACTTTTAATTCCATAAGGTGTTGAAACAGTTATTAATTTACTGTTATTAATTAGAGTAGAACAGCAGGAATTGCTTTGTTAACAACTTTTTTTTAATTTTATGTAAGTTAAATGTAATGGAAGCTAGCAAGTTATAAGAAAGATTTAGTTTTTACAGGTACAAAATAATTACTAAAATGTGATACAAATACAATGCAGTAACAGAGCCAAAAAATTGCCCATATTAAAAAGTACTTAATAAAGTGATATATATTAAAAAGTACTTAATAATACTTAGAAGTTAAACAATATAATGAGTTAATCTCAAAAAAATTACCCCATTCAACAACAGAAGTATTGGAAGATTCTGCTGGTTGGTGTGTTTGAGATTTCATCAAATAATCAAGATCTTTCAAAGCAGCATATTTATCTTCACTGGGTGGTAGACTGTTATTAGCAACACGATCTTGGGAAACTGAAAGACATATATTATATAAATAACACACAACTAGTGTTCAGAAAAAAAAAAATCAGAACAACTAATAGTTTTCACATCTCACGCTTGTTCACTGATTTATAATATTACTGGCCATTCAAAGTATACAAAGTACAATCAGCCAGGGAAGAGTTTTTTTGTTTAGTAATCAGGATGTTACGAATGGTAGTTGAGGAGTCTACTGGAATAAGACGGTTATATGTACCAATACTGTGCTTTAAGGGTTTGTAATGATGAGGTCATTTTGAATTTAAAATCTGAGATACACAATAAATATTTTTCTAAACCAAAACATCTTTTTTTTCTTTTACTAAATAAGCAATGGAAATATTAAAAACCTCTCCACATAAATTTTCTCAATAGTCAGATTTCAAAAGATCACATCTTATCACTAAATTCGAAAAGCTTTATGAGGAATAATTTCCAATAAAATAAATCCTGAAATAGTAAAAAAAAGTCCATAATTATTCATCTACAAATATTTCCACTTATGTCCTTGATATTTTAAGTTTAGGTTATAATTTTTCCACACCCATATATTCAATAAAAAAATTTGTCCCAGAATTGTTTAACAGAATTATAATATATTCATAATGATTATTTTGTCAACCTGCCTAATGATAACAAGGGGTGCCACAGATTTATGTTACTAATATTATTTATAATTAACTCCAACATCATCCTTGTACTTAATCTAATCTTTCTCCCCAATTTATCAAAGACCTCTCCCTCACCACTTTCTAAAATCTTATGATGACAAAACAGCTCATAAAACAATGGCAAATGACAATACTCCAATTGAACCAATTACTCTCTCTCTCTCTAGAAAAAAAGAGGCCAGGGCTTGTCACCCAGTCATAACGCCATAAAATAATAATCACTCTTAGAACTATTAAATCAAGCAGGTTGTATCGAGAATTCAAAATATATATCTTTAAAAGCACTAAAAAAATTAAATGTGAAATGATATTTAAAAGTTAAGCATTTGAATACTAAATTTAATAACTTTATTTTGGAGGAATATACTTAACCTACTATTAAGAATTTCAGAAATTATTTATTTTTAATAGAAATTGAAAAATTTCTTACCAGTGACAAAATTTGATGAAACGGAATCAAATATTGGATTATTATCAAAATTTGCAAAATTATCAATCGGTTGGTTCGAAGAAATATTTATATTAGCTGCACTAAATGGGTCTTGATCAGGAACTTTAACCACTTCTTTTGGCTTATTAATCGTTTCTTGAGAAGCAAACGTATTATTATTGTAGTTTCTGTTCACATTATTGTTCAGAGTTGGAGCCTATAAAAGAAAATTATAATTGGTTATTACAATTAGGTCCTATAAAAGTACATATATACTAAAATACCACTCACACGTGTGCATCTACTCAAGCATGAATAGACGTATCCACCTCCACACCCAAACATATTAATAGTACATTTGTACTAATATGCATCTATAAAATTATATTATTTTTACATAAAACCTTTAGATGAAAAAAAAATATTTCTTTTTATTCAGTTAATAATGTACTCTTTTGATGATTTATAAATATTATTTTTTAAGTTTTGAGATGCCTTAAACAATAATTAACAACTTCTAACCATAAAATAACTTCTTAGTAACAACACAAAATCTTAGTCCTTATGTTAAATATCTAAACCGCAAGGTAGAAGAGATGTATGAATAAGAAAGAAAGAAAAGAAAGATAATTTAATAAAACAGATACAAAATTATTTATTTTTATTGAAAGCCTACATGGAAAATACCAACAATTAATTTCATAACTAAAATTAATATAAATACGAAGAATATACTTAAATCATTCAAATCAATTCTTAAATCCCTTTTATCAATTCATTCAAAGAGGGGGGAATACCTTCTGCCAATGTTAAGATAATGCAATTTGCACATTAATGGGAATACTAAGTTTCATCAGCCTTTTTAAAACAAAAAAATAAATCTTTTGGCACATCAAATATAAGTTGCTTTAACAGATAAAAATAATTGTGAACAATTTCAAAACAAAAATTGATGTCAATAAACCAATGATGCTTATGTAGATAAAATTAGCACAATTATAAGTGAAAACTTGTAGTTTATATAACACTTTCAATAAGAATATAACAGTTTAAATTATGACAACATACTGTAAATGATATTGATGGTGTAGGCAACCTAGATATATTTTGTGAATGAAAACCAAATGATTTATTAGTTAAATCCCTTCCTTTCTCCGTGTTTGATGGCTTCATGTAGTACCTATAAAAGAAACACTTATAAATAAGATTGAAATAAATTAGCCAATCAGTAATTATGAATACATATATTTTCAAAGGTATTAATTAATATTCTATAAATAAGGTTGATAGGTTGTTTTTAAGTTGAGGGGTAATACTAAATAAGGTAAATAAAAAAGTAAATAAGGTTTAATCTGTTAAAACATTTTCTTTGTCTAAATATTAATAAAATAAGTGAATAATAACACTTAGATCGGAACATTCGTCTAGAGAAAAAGTAATTATGTCTAAATTACGTCAAAAGTCATTAAAACATCAAGAAGATCCAGCTAATGATGAAGATGGACCGAATAAACAATTTCAAGAAGACAGATAACAGCCTTCAGAGAACAGTAGGTTTTGGCAGCAACGAGGACTAGCCTTCAGGGACTTCAACATCAACGAATGCTCTCCTGATGAAGATGAGTGGGAGTATTGGCTGCAGAGGTTTTCACTCGCCGCTATCTCAGATCCTCACATCAATGATAACATACTAAAGAGATATCTACTAGCCAAGGTAGGAAATGAACCATTCAAATTTTGATGTGATTACTTCAAATTTGCCGACATAAAATAAAATAGTTCTGACTTGTCTCAAAATTTTACCAAAAAAAAATTATATTATGGAAAGCTATCATTAAAGATACTCAAAGAACTAATATAGAGTTAAAGGTACTTATTGTAGTAGCAGTGACTCGGAATACAACTTGTCTTCATACAGGAGCAGTAAACAGCAGGTCTGAAGTGTTCGACCAGGCTCTGAAACAATCCTACAAATCTCTATCAACGGTCAACAGTTAGATATGTTGTATAATGGAAAATATTTGGACAGCCTCCTCTTTTTTATCATATCACCAACTCGGACTAAGATTTGTATGACTTCAAAAGCTGAATGTTTAAATCATAAAATTTTGGCTGATTAGTAAAGCTTCCTTTACAGTTTAATAAATATTTTGTTGAAGAAATTTTAAAATAAACCCTAAGAGAAAACTCAGCGAGATATTTTTCCTTACAAAGATAATTTTAGAGGGGGGAAGAGAAATATTTCTCTCATAAGAACATGTTATGGTTACACCACTCCCCACCCTTTTTTTTATCCGAGGGAGTCAGACTGAATATTCCTTTTCTTAAACTAGTTTCATAACTTCTTAGGTGATGTGTTATGTGGATTAAAAACTGCAGAAATCCCCCTTATCACAATTTCAGTAAATTTTTTTTTATAACAACAAACCTACTATTTGTAGTTACGTGAAATCCCAAAATTTGTTTGAAGATATTCTATATGACTATTATAACCATATCAATATATTTCTATGTAAGCATAGGCATAAGTTTATCTACATAAACATATAGATAATATGTTTATATAATTATAACATAGTGGTACGAGCGACCAATTAATTCTTATTACTATCAGTAGCCTCCTATATATAATAATGGAAACGTTATTATGGAATAGACATAATAACTTACCTCTTTCTCTCATACTTTGCAATCATAAATTCCTTGACTTGTTGTTCATCCTTAGTAACACCATCACCATCATATAAACTCAACCAAACTTTTCTGCAATACTAAAGCGACACAATATAAAATTAGAAAATAAGAAATAGGTATATACACCAAATTGATGTAAATGAATACCTCATTTCCTCTAGATCTTAATAACTCTATCTCTTCAGATGTAAAAGTAGCCATAGAAATCGATTTCACCCGGTGAGGAGGGGTTAAGCCTCGCCTAAAAAATAAATGAAATGGGCATAGAACGTCATTTACAATGATAAACGTAGTTTTTCAAATAAAATGTATTGACTGAAGAATAAAAATAAAATTACATAACATATAAAATTATAGAAGCTTCATAGATATATTGTGGCAAATGATACCAGTTGTTTAATAATTCTGAGGGTTTTAAGTGAAGGGATAAAATATATTTTATTATTTTAGAATGATTTTAAGTTAATTTTAGTTACTTATAATGAATTTTAATGTATCATTTAATAATTAGTCACTAGTTAAGGAAATGAGTCACTAAAGGTGTTAACACTCTTTGTTGTAACTATTTCAGTCACTGACACCCTTTATTTCAAAGATAGAACTGACTAGAGAAGGTAAATACAATGCAATTGCCTAAAAAAACGAGCTGACATCTTTACCTTAAAACCACAGATTAAAAAATTAAAATAATGACACAACTACTTACAGCAACCCAGAACATGTTGTACATACATATGAACCAATTGTCACATTAACATAAGTAGGCCCTCTCTGATGGCAATCAAAACAATGTTTATTCTCAGGCAAAGAGACAAGTTCTCGTAAAATTTTCAGGTTTTTTTCATCCAATTTCTTCCTAGCAGAAGCCATATTTACTGTCATTTTTACCAATTTTCCTTCAATAAACATAAAAGGAAAATATTACAGAATATAATATGAAAGAAAGCTTTTTGATTACTCGGACTTAATTAAAATTTAAAAAAATACCACTATAATTACCATAGTAAAAAATTGAAGATAATATCCTAGGCTGAATTCTTAAAGGAAATGAAACTGTTTTAATACAGAGAAACAATTCCAAAGAACAACACTACAGTGACGTTACCTATTTCAAAATAAAGATAAATTTACGTTTTCTTTAATCCTGAAGGCTATTGAAAACAATAAAACCATGATTTAAACTTAAATGCTCATCCATGGTTAACCAACCTTAACAAGACGGTTATTATTATTATCATTTTTAACGTATTATCTATTTCTTATTAACGTATTAACAGAACAATCAGAGTAAAACAATTGTAAGACAAATGGTGCAGGCCTTACTAAAAAACCTACAAAAATATATGAATATTCTTACAATAAATTAATTAGTTTATTTCCTCTATTTATCTATACACATAATAAAACAAAGTCCTCGGCCGCGTCTGTTCGCGGTAAACTCAATAACTACTGCACGGATTTTCATGGGGTTTTCACCAATAGATAGAGTGATTCACCAGGAAGGTTTAGGTTTGTCGAGGTTTGGTGTAAATGGTTGGAATATAACGATAATTGTCGGAAATGTTGGAAAAAGTATAGCCGCGTGGAGGTCTCACCGAAAACGCTGCCTTAGATATCTTATCTATCTATCTATGCAGATTATAAAACATAGTTAATAATAAATAAGCAGTCCCCTTCTCGCTCCATGTTAATCCTCGGTTTCCTCTTTTCGCCAACTATAACTGGCGTAGAATTTTCTTTTCATAAACAATGACCCTTTTCTTAGCTGACTTCGAGATGGTGGAAGTCTCCAATCCGATTACTGCTTTAACTGATAAAATTTATAATTATTGTTGCCTAATACATCCCATAAAATCATTTACATTACCTGGTTCATTTGTTCAATTGTTCAGTTTGCTACAGTTATCTTTTTAGCATAAATCTTACCTAGTAAACATGAAGTAAATTTACTTGTTGCATTATCGAATATAGCTCCTTGTTAAACCGTTAATTTACCGAGATTACGGTGCTCGTTTGCGGTCCAAATTCTGGATGAGAGTAAATTCCTATGGAAGACCATTGATGGCAACATATAGCAGAAATCCATTGAAATCATGTGGTTTCTCAGGATAACACAGCATATTGCGCTAATCTAGGATCTTTGTCTTAAAATATCGTTCATCGCACCTCTCTGTGGCGCTGGCCTATTTTATTGGCATATCATCTTATTTTTATCAGATTCTTCTTATTTATCAGATTTATTACGCTAAATTTCTAAGATTTATTAGTAGGGTCTTATAAGGTCGTTTATTAGTGCTTGAAACGACCTTATATGACCCTATAATCAAAAGTGTGTTCGCGTTTTATATTTCTCTGCATCTTCGATCAGGATATTTGTCTTTTTCTGAAATACAAGAGGTAGAAATGATTCTAGTAAAATTGAATCAGAGAGCTACTGTGCGTCATATTCTGACCATGAAGCTTCATCATGATTCCGCAAAAGCATCAGGACGTCATCTCTTCCTCGATGAAACCTCTGTCGTTTTACCAGTTAGCCAAACCTTTTCAATTGAATTATGGTTTGGCTGACCCTGGAATGCATTACCAAAACAGTGAGATTACTGCAAAAATCTACCACTATTCCACAGAGTACGATTTTGATCTTTAATCATGATAACTTTTCTCTACACAAATGGCGAATGAGCCGAATATCATCATCTGCTTCTAGTTTTTTATTTCGTTGATTGTGGTTGAGGTCTGTATATTTTCTGGGACCATTGCCTGCTGCTCCCTTAACATTTTATGTGTATAGCGGTATTACGGCGGGGGAAATGTTCGAGTGGGCCGCAAAGACACTCATTCTTTTATGTTGACAATTCTTTTGTTTATTAGTACCCTGTAATTCTCTAACTAAAATATGTCAAATGTGTCAATTCACCTTCAGGATCTTCTATTCATTGACAAAATCATCTGGCCATTAGTTTGAAAAAATCGTTTTCGTCATTAATTATCATCGCAAGCTGCAGGAATTTCTCGTTTTTTGATTTCCTCATTTCCACCTTTTTTTATCACTGCGGCATTATTTCCATCCCGAAGAGTTGTAAATTAATAAGAACCAATTCTCAGCGAGTTTTTCTTATGTTAGTCCGAGAATTCTATAACTAATTCTCCATCCTTTCTATTATGGTGTTATTTCTTACTCTTTATAGAATGTTATTTCGAAACTGAAATTAAATATTTTAGAATTTATGGTTTAAGATACTTAGAAACAGCAAACTGGATTTTCATAACATATAGCAGATAATAAATGAAAAATAAACAAACGAATAAATTCAAATAACGGAATTATTTGTTCAGAGCTAAAAACTTTATTTCGAATTACGGATGTATAGTTATCCACCATCACTCATTCCAATAAAAATTATGGAATAATGTCAAACTATGGTGGAAAATAATTAAGGTAAGGAATTGCAACGGTCTAGTCTCACCTGATAGCAGCTCATTCTCCCTGAATACTACTATCACTTCCTTGGTATTGTGTTATCAGATTTTCCTTTCTTAAATATCGATGTTCGAAAAGGTTTGAAAATCTACTTTGGCGGCACTCAGTGATGTGAACGACGTTTGTTTCTAAAAAGTTTGAAGAAACTAGTCTTCTAGAGTTAATTATTAAGATATATTTAAATTTAATTAAAAAAAAGTTATGTCTGGAAGTGATTTTTATGGAGCTGATACTTTGCATAAAGAGGTGTATATCAGAAAAGGACATGAAGACTGGAATGAATTAAATTTGAACCCTGGTTTGTAATTTTAATCTGTTTTATTATCCTCAATTTAAACTTGGGAGTTAACAAATATGTTAAAATCAGTAGATGATGTGCATTATTATTTAATTTTATGATTAAATATTTTGGTAAATGAGCTGGTGTTAATGTGTTAATCTGTCCAGGTATCCATTGGTAAAGATTTGTATTTCCATTAAGCAAATTACCTAAGTTAAATTATATCCTATTATTAATGCTCCACTAATTTTAAAAAAGAAGGTAAAGTTGCTCCAGTTTTCCTAGCCCAGTTATGGGGATGAAGATATATAGATATGAAGTAACTATTAGTAGTTAATCTATTAATTAGTCTGCAGGTTGTCGCTTTGAGTTGAGTTACAAGTTTTAACTGTTTATTCATTTTTTTTCCAATATTTTCCAAAAATACAAGTTATTGTGAGGGTTAGTATGGAAAGGAGAACGTCAGTATGGGTAATTCGTAGATTTTGGTAATCATTTCATCAAGTAATAAAAGTATAAAAAAAAAACAAAAAAACATTTCGAAGTATTGATATGCTTGTTAAAAAATTCATTTCTAGATGTAATGATTACCGAAGTATACACATTTCTCATAATTACATTCTTTTTTCTATGCTAACGCTCATGATAACTTCTATTTTGGGAACATATTAAAAAGGGAAACGAATAAACAGTTAAAACTTGTTGTGACTCAACTTGAAGCGACTACATGTGGATATATCTGTATTATTCCACAATAATCTTGTGCTAATAAATCTTGCCTACTCAATATGTGAAATGGATACAATTGTTGTTCACGTAAAGTTCGCCATACGCTGGTAGAGGAAATATCGAAATGACGTGACAATCTTCTGGTACTAGTAGTAGGAGATAACTGAACAGTATTTCTTCTTCAATGTTTGCAGTTCGTCGAAATCTTTGTTGACCGGCATTTACTCGTATAGGCGTTTATTAGATAATGATTAAGAACCATATTCTATGGTAAATTAAATCCCACAATTTGATTTACAAAGTAGATTCAAAAAAATAATATACCAGTTTTAATTTGTATGTTATAGTAATAAATAGCATGAGGTAGTGAATATATTCGTGAATACTGAATAGCTAATGCTTCTAATGTTAATTCAACCAAGGCCTTGAATACAGCTCTCATATCTATTTGGTCTAGCAGGTAGCAGGTGCGGGAGTAGAGATTGTAGTGGATACTAAGTAGTGAATACAACTAGTCAGTATCCACTACTCGAGAGAGGTGAGGTGACCTTGGTAGGACCTCCCGCCCCTAGTATTCAACTGAGTATCTGTACCCAGTACATTTCGACCGTATCCGATCCTTGTATCCACTACTTTTCAGTATCGGCTACAAACTATCCGATAGATAAAACCTTACCCATCCCTAACAACTAGTCAGTATCCACTACTAGAGAGAGGTGGGGTGACCTTGGTAGGACCTCCCACCCCAAGTATTCAACTGAGTATCTGTACCCGGTACATTTCGACCGTATTCGATCCTTGTATCCACTACTTTTCAGTTCGGGTACAAATTATCCGATAGATACAACCTTACCCATCCCTAATTAAAATTAAAAAAGTTCGTTTAAGGGACTCAACTAGGAATAAAGGAAATTTTAATAATATTAACAAAAACAAAACAATATTTACATTTAATCCATTCATCACATGTGTCTTCTGGTTTCAACAGTGTCGTCGAATTCTCAATAACCGTGTCGAAACCAGAAGACACATGATGAATGAATTGAAATTTTGTCCATGGCAATTTAAGAGAGTATCTAGTATTTATATTATTTATTCTTGTGAATAATGAGTTTTATATATTATTCTTGCAGGAGGAATCGCAAGCACTCTTCAGGATATTAAAACCCAACAAAGAGCAGGAGCTTATGCATACAAAAAGATTCCTAATAGATTTATATATTGGTAAGAGCTATTTTTCCACTTTACAGTTGTATGGATGATACATATTACATATTTTTGAATGTTCACAGAAAATAACAATCAACACCTATTTTTTCTATAGTATTTTTAAAAGTGCAAGGCTTATTTTATATTTTTACCTTAAGTTTGTCATCCTTAAATGTTAACGCCCAAATTTTACATAAATTTTTTTTAAATTTTAGGACAAAAAGCACATGCTTAGTAATTTAGTCAAGACTTAAAATAGCGAGAATTTGTCGCCTTAAATAGCGCATTTATTTCCTCTTGAATTTGGTTTTTCTAGTTATTTTTTACCTCACATATTCCATGATTTGTTCAAACCTGTTTCCTCATATAACAATATCATCTAAATTACCACCATCTGAGTTACTAACCAAATACTTTGTCTTATTCTAATTCACTTTGAGTTCTATTTATTACATGGATTCATCATTATTGTATTTAAGAAAGAACATGGTCCAAGTGGAGATCCATATTATTCAAGATTGTTGTATTTAGTTTAATATTTTCTGTGTCCTCATTCAACCGAATCAAATCGTCTACAAGCACGGTTAATTTACTATCAAGATTCAAATTAAAATTTTTGTCTGGCTGTACCTTTCTAATGACATACTCGGTTTTTGATTAGTACAGATGAAAGTAATTACCTTGTTTTAAACCAACCCGGGTGAACCTCCCTGCTGATTTATATAATTTTATATTCTGATGGATATTTTGACTTTCCTACATTACTTGGTCCTACTATAAACTGTACATGCACCTTACATTGTTTTCGATTCTTTTGGTTTCTATTTCTATTATTATATTTTTATGATATTCTCTTTTTTTATTTTGAGAAATTTCGATGTTTCATTTATCAAATAAAATATATTAGTTAACTTACCGTTTTTTATGAATATGGATAGGATTATCAATCAAATTCGTTGACATCATGAAATAATTAATTGTTAACAGTTAGGACTAAACACAAAAAGGTGAAATCCAAAAAAGGCAAACTATAAATTGTGTTTTTGAATGAAAATGATTTGCTGAAATAAGATGAGCTCCTCACCAAGTACAATTTTCTTTCACAGAAATTAGGGAAAAAAAAAAAGGCATGATTCTAGCAACTAAAACACATTATAGGCCAAAAAATAACTGAAATAATTAATTTTTATGTTGAAAATTTCTCTGAGGATAAAAAGAAAAACAGCAGGAAAAATATTTCGTGACATTGAAGAATGCAAAAACAATAAAGGTTACCTTATTAAACCTTACTTTAATGTGCTATTTGAAAGTTTTTTGAGAGACTACCAATATAAAATTTGCTATCCATCTTTTTGCTATCTTAAGCCCTTCTGGGTTATGAAACTTGATGTCTCAAAAAGAGAAACTTGTCAGTGCCTGAAGTGTGAAAACATTTTACAGCTGGCTGCATTTAAGGTTAAACATACTTTATAAAAAAAGGATACAAATATATTCTCAACTGTAATAGTAATAGTTAACCGCTGAAACAGAATTGATGAAATATTTAATAATCTTTTCATTCACTTCATTTCCTATTATTTCTGTAACATTTGGCATTATGGAGCTCTAAAATAGAACTGAAGTTAGTATAGTATGCATTTGACTATAGATCAATGATTCATGCAAATTTCAACATTTCTAAAGCTATGTCCCTCAACCATTTCCACATCAACATGCCAATTTTCATTTATTTATTATTTTTTCTTTTTATAGATATAAAAGTTTTTATAGTAGTATTAAATCATTCATATTATAAATCTGCCAAAATATATAATCATCAGGTAGCACAGCCTATCTTGGCAGGCCGGGATTTGGTCAATCTTGATATAGACCATTTAGATTCCCTTTCAAAATTTGATGCATACTGATATAGTAAATGGTATAGGATTATTTTATGTGGCTATTTTTGAAATTTTAATGTTTGCTGACATAGAATCAAATTGTTTTTTCTGTTTTTAGGAGGACTGAAGGAAATGTACTTGAAATGGTTGAAGAATCCCTCGATGTCACATTGCATGGGAATCAGATCAGGTACAAGTTTACTGATAGTAGGGTGTTGGATGGATTAACTATAGTAGAAACTATGAAAAGACTGATTATTCTTGTACCTACATTATCTAGTCTTCATGTTTTCACATATCCGCATCCTGAGAAACTCCTGAAAAAGGTATTTGATTGAATAATGTTTTATTGATTTGTTGAAGTGTAAGTTATTTATTTATACTTTAATTTTCATTTGCACCTGCGCAAATTTGATCCAAGTGTTATTCTCTTTACTTTTCTACAGGAACATCAAGTTTTGGAATGGAAATATCAATAGCTGAGTAGGTCTCTTGGCCAATGTCTTTTTAATCTTTTCCTATCAAGTTCAAGTAACAGGGAGTAAGAAATCGGAAGAACGAGTGGATTTGGGTGATTTTGTGTTGTAGAGTGGAATTTTATGTACTTGTTATGAATATATGATTTTATAGTGGGAATGTTCATGTCATTGTGTATGGTGTGATTCGAAATATACCATGGAGCATTAACAATTGTTCTTAAAATTTTGGACTGTGTTGTTTGTATCTTGTGTATGTGGACTTGTTTTGCTGAACCACAGAGTTCTGCTCTATATATGTCCAAATAGGCTTTAGTATACTGTTATAGATAAGTCGTTTGTTTCATAAGTCGAGTGAAGATCTGTAGTCCAGAAGATGTGATAGTTGTTTGTAGCGTCTTGTCAGTTCTTGTCTTTTTAATTTTGTATGTTCCATGCAAGTCTTTTGTCCAAGTATAGTCCGAGATAACGTACATAGTTTTTGGAAGATACTTCATCGTTGTCAATTTTGACTACTGGACACAAAGCTTTGCGCAGAGAGAAGCTAAAATGGCTTGATTTTGAGGGGCTTATCCTGATTTGCCATTTGTAGAACCACTTTTCTAAATCAAATAAATGATTTTGAAGAGCTATAGATGCTAGGTTTGGTCTCTGTGAGAAGAAATAATGGCTGTATTGTCAGCGAAGGTTTAGTTGGTGGTACATGGGTGCTCCAGATTATCAGAGGTGTAAAGGGAATAGAGAATAGGGCTTAAAACACTGCCTTGGGGTAGACTCTTGTATTGAGGAAAGAAGGAGGAAATTGAAGAATCAATGGAAGTACAGAAGAATCTTTCTTGGAAATAAGATTGTATAATTGAAAAGTAAGTAGGAGGCAAGTGAGGTTTTATTTTCCAGAGAAGACCCTTGTGCCAAACACTATCAAATGCTTTTTCAATGTCAAGAAAAATCGCAGAGCAATATTCTTTTTTCTCAAAAGCGATAGATATTCCATCCACGATACCATGACACTGCTGAACAGTGGAGTGATAATGAAAGCCAAATTGGTAGTTCGGTATCACTCCGCTATTTTAGAGGATAGGCTTTATGCGATTCAGAAAAAGGTTTTCAAATAACTTAGCCATTATAGGGTGGAGTGAAATTGAAGGATTAGTGACAGGTTTAGAATGTTTAGGTATTATTTTAATCATGGAAAGTTTCCAAAGGAGAGGAAAATAAGTTGTGCGCAGGATTGAATTATAGATGAGAGAAAGAAAGAGAACAGCTTTCGTAAGTGGCGAAAGATGAAGGGAGTTATGAGATCATAGCCAGGAGCTTTTTTGTTGTGTAAGTTAGATAGTATATATCTTCAATTCCAGTATTAAAATGGATCTTAACATTAGTTTAATCATTTGGAACATGACAAATAAGCCCTAATGAACAACTGAATCTGTAAATTTATTATGAAACTTTAGACGTAACTTTGTAGTAAGAATCAAAACCTGCTCAGTATTGGTTAGATGGTTTGGAAGGTTGCGTATTAGCACAGTTACTTGCACAAAATGGAGTAAGATATAATTTATTATTTCTTTTATAGATTAGATATATCCAATGGTTTAGGAGTTATTACTATTTGAGCTATGTAAAATAGAAAAATCGATCTTAGTGACTGAACTAGGGGTGTCTCTCATGGCAAAGAAATATTTTAAGAGGGGGTAACAGACCTATTAAGTAACAAAAAAGAAAACCCATGATGCGTTAAGTAAGAAATATGTATTTCATATTTGTTTAAGTGAGTCATATATTGTTGATTAGGAAGCAATCACTCAAAACTTTTTTTTGTGCAGTCCCCTTGTCCACACTCACAAACTAGACTAAATATACTGCATCTATAGTTAGCAAGGTTATTTTGTTTGTTTGTTTATTTAACATCACTTTTATGTTGCTTTGGCTAATCGGACAATGCTACAGAGGGAGCTCTAAATTTTGCCTATCCAGGTTTAGGATAGGGATTTTTAACTAGTACCTGAGGGCAGGGTGTACCTGCCTCTACGATGGTGCGATGAGGCTTGGGAACCCTGTTTAATGTCCCTCCGAAGGACAGGATAACCAAGGATTTTTTACTCCCTTTAAAGCATCCTAGGACCCCCACATTTTTTTTTTTCAATGTACTCTTTTCTGGTTAATGTTTCTCCCAGTATTAGTTGGGCTGCAAATGCATACTTATAGTCTGATGACCAGCTGCGGAATCGGATGGTGGGGCTAAGGTGGTGTGGGGAGAAGGAAGTTCCCCCCACCCTAAAGTCTCAAAAATAGTTATTAAACAAAATATATATATATATATATATATATATATATATATATATATATATATATATATATATATATATATATATAATAGATAAAGACGAAAATTTGCATTTGGCTGATTGAAAATTGCAATAGGTTATAATAGGTTAGTGATGTATAAAGGTTATAATGTAACTTGTAAATATTATTTTATACTATTATAAAATTAATAAGTAATAGATGTGAATATAAATTAAACATTCTTTTTACATCACATTTGATGTATAATTGTTTAACGGTGTTAATATGTAAAAGTCAAAATGGCAAAAGATCGATTGTAAAGTCGACGAAATATGGAGAAGGGATAAAAAAGTGGTGGGGGAGCAAGTGGAGCGAGAGAGGTCTTATGAAGCTGGGGACTGAAGTGGAAGGAAGCAGGAGAGAAGCGAGCTGAAGGATATAGAAAAGAATAAGCCTAAGCCTACCTGGAGAACAAAGGAATAAGAGAAGCGGACATTTTGTTGACATATACATCAAAGTGACAAAGGCACTGTAATTCTTATATGTTCTTAAGTGAAGTGCTATAAAGTGGGGATTAGGATAGTTAAGGGATATAATTTAAGATTTGAAAGTGTTTATGTCAAATGAGTGGGTAAAACCCGATTTATGTTATTTTTATAGAAATGCAAATATTCGTCTATTCTAATACAAGTTGATTTGTCATATGATATAAATTATTATTAAATTAAGTATTCATTTATTGGTGCCCGAAATTAATGTTTAACTTATAATTAATTGAATTAGAGCATTTTAGAGTTAGGTTTTTCATGACAAATAATAATTAATGGTCAAGAAACTGAAGGTAACCTAACAAATGTTGAAAATTGAGCCTGAAGAAACCTTAGCCTAAAACAAAATAACTAGCAGTCTAAAGGAAGTCCAAGGGTAACTGAGTAAAACACAGAACAGCAATAACTAAATGCATTCATACATAAATAGATGGCTCTACATCCCACGTGGGGACTGAGATTCCCACAGCATCAACCGCCAGTCATCTCTGTTCATTGCTGGTGCTTTCCAGTTACGGATGTGTAGGATACTCCGAGTGTCTTCAGCCACAGTCCTCCTCTGAGAATGTTGCTAAATCTTTTTCAATTGATATTTTTTTAAGATATGTGTTTAGATATTTGACTCCTATAGTAAATTTTTATAATTGTATTTTTATTGCAGGGGTTCGGTGAAGTCTCCAGCTTGTCTGTATTTCATGGCATCAGTGAAAGTGATGCTACTGATCCACAGACCTACTACCAACTAAATTGTTTTTCAAGTAATTATTATTGCTTATATACTTTGATTATAATCATATTAATAATAATTTATTGTCTATAAATTAGTTGTTCTTTCATGTAAGTCTTCTTATTTTTCTTAAAGTATTTCTTGTACTTATATAAGCTCATTTGTAGTTGTACCTACAGATAATGTTAGGGTAAATTAGTTACTATAAGTTATTATTAAAACTTAATTGGTAATAAGTGAAAGAAAACGGTCTGGTTGGAGGTCAATAAATTTCTCAAAATTAGGGAGAAATGTTTATTTAAGAGCCAACGTTTTGACTCACTTTGCAGGTCTTCTTCGGGGCTAAATATGTAAAATACAGACAAATGAAAAAACTAAATGATTAAAAATTACTGGATTATGATAAATATTAAAGTTGAAATATATAAGGATCAAGAGTATTAATAACAAAATGACAGGAATGTACAAAAAATAATAAAGAATAAAATGAGTAATACGAAATAATACTCCCCCATTTTTATTTTCCTTGATACCGGATACCTTGATACTTATGTATTTTAATTTTAATATTTACCATCATAATTTTAATTGTTATCTTTATTACCTTATTCTGTTATTTTTAATGCCTTCTCTTTTATTACTTTGTTGTTTTAAACATAAAAATCATAAGTGTGTTCAAGTTATTAAAAATTTCATGTTTTTAAGTGATTTTATATTGGTTTAAAAAAATAGTGAAGAAAGCAACATGCTAGCTGGTCCTTGATTTTATAAAAAAAATTTGGGATGTTTCTACATTGAAAAAAGTCTAAATATTTTCAACCATTTTACCTTATAGGCCATAGGAGCTGAGAAAAAACCAAACAAACTGCTTTATTCTACATTGGAGTTTTAAAAATCAATATTTTTTTTTCAAACTTAGTTCTTTAAATTTAATAGGTCAAATCAATATTAATTAGATCATTAGTTTAACTAGCCTTGTAGTTTTAGTTGTTTTTTTTTAATATAAAAAATAAAAATGGTAGCAGATTTTGGTTATCCGTATCTTAAGCAGTTGGTCAATAAACCATTTTTGCTTACCGGCCCTGCTTTTCCCAATATTTTAAATAAATCCATTTTCAAATTTGATCTGCTGATTATAAAAGTTATATTGACTACTTAAGAAATGTTCCATATCATTTAATAACTTTTTGTTTGTCAAGGTGCCATTGTTAGCTGTGCATCTTGTATTGCAAATAATGGAGAAGCAATATTCGCTCTTGGATTAGCCAATGCTTCAGTTCTTCTTGTCAACGTAGATTCTGTTAGTGGCTCATCTTCTTCTCGTATTCTTTCCCATGATAACATTGTACCTAGATTTCTGACTGGAATTTTGTAAGTGAAAAAATTATTAATATTTGCTTGTTTGTCAAACTATATGCATACATACATATTTTTTATTTTTCTATTAACACTGGTGCTTTTAATCTTAATTAATTACAAAGACATAATATTTCCGAGGCTTGCTCCACATCTTCATCTTTCCATAAGGATGTCTCTTCGGTTTGCGGAGGTTTTTTCATAGCAATCTTTGTATAAGGTCCTCACCTTCAGATCATTCTGAGGGAAAGGTTTCTATTATCACCTCACAGCCTCCTCTGGAATTCTTGCTGTATAAGCATTGTACTTTAAAGATGTTATTTCTGTTTTGTACATCCTTAGAGGTATTCCTGCCATGTATCCTTTTTTGCGTGTTAAATCACCTTCTGGAGACAGATTTTCAATGATCAGTAGGAGCTTTTAAGATTCTCTTTGACTCCAGCACGATAAAAGCTCCTTGATTTATAAGTTTAAATCAATCCGTTTTGCACTCCTTGCCCTGATAATCCTTAGTTATAACACAGTAGTCACTACAAGCCCAAACTACTACACTCCAGGAGGTGAAGAGCTGATTAATGTTAGATCATACCCTTCTTTGGTAGGCTGCCCCATAAAATAGAGTGAGCATTAAAATCTTTAAGTACAATATACTCTAAGAGGATGTGTTCTAGCTACATAAATATGTCTTTGAAGAGTAAGCTCATAAAATTCTCCCTCTCCATCTTCTCAAGGGATCTATTTCCCTTAAATAAATTGTTGTGAAAAATTATCAGACTGGAAATACATATGTTACCTTTGCATATTCAATTTCCATATCCTTTTTATAATATTAATTTTACATCATTTCAGAGGAAAAGATGGTGGAGAATGGGTTCCAGTTAGTTTGCTTTTCCATTATATAAAAAAAGAGCTATTTCTCTTCTCACTGTGTAGAGCTGGAAGCCTTCGTGTCTGGTCAGTTGATAGAGGATCATTTATTACGTCTATATGTGTGAAATTTACGAACCAAACTACATTGAAAGGTAAATATGTAGTATTATCTAGCAACATAAATTATTTAAAAGTTTAGATTTTATTACAATCTACAAAGTTAGTAAGGCAGGTAGGTATGGTAATCGGATTGAAATTTAATGTGTAGTAGTCAAAGGATCTATGCAGTCTCTTGAGTAAAAAAATAAAATAAAATAATTGAATATTAAATATTAGTGTAATTCCCTTAAGCTGAATATTTTAATTGAACATCACACCCCCCAGCTAGCCTGGGGCCACTCTCATTAGTCTGCAAGTCCATTGGATGTAACTAAGGAGGTCTACAAAAAATTTCTAACCAACCTATTTATGTTTTGTCAAATAATGGGTGTAAAATACTAAAGATTTATATTTTTTATATTTTTTTTTAAATTAGTAATCAGAGATATATTATTAAAATAAATATTATTTCATGCATGATATTTAAATTTTTTAAATAACATATTTACCCCTTATCGGTCAATAGGTGTTTATAGTGATTCTCTAGGTAGATTAATACCTAACATTTTTGGTTAATATGCGAACAATTTTCTGTATCAAAAGAATGGTTGTATTAAAAGGTTTCTACTCATTACCATGTTATGTAAATCCACAGTAACAATGAGCGTTATCGCAGGAGAGACAACCTAAGACCGATTAGGGTTAAAGTATTTTATAGTCAGGACTGGGAATTAGAGTTGCTAATGTTACTTTTTTGTGATTTTAGCTCAGAAACACAAGATGTGCAAAGGATATATAAATGGCACTTTTATACTACATTGTTGTGTACAAGGTGCTGCTATTGTAACATTAGCTCCAGATTATGATAATGGTGTATTCAACTTCACGACCATTTCAGAAATACCTATTCAACCTGTAAGTATATATTATTTTATGAGTTCTAATCAGATCAAGAGGATCATGAATGGAAAACAGAAAAATTCTATTCCTCCTGATTATTATTCTAAATTCATTTATGGGTTGAAAAGTGCAGACTTTTAAGTTTACATATTATACTATAACCTTTATTTATAATACTCGAGAAAAGATTCTTGGTGCAACTGAAAAGGCATCCTAATTCACTAATAAATTACATTGGCAGATCATATAAGATAACACCCTTTAAAGGCTAAAGTGAAGCTGGATGAGTAGGTCCTGAGCTCTGGACCTAAGCGTTTTTTTACATTTCATTATTATTTTGGCTTGGATCAGTTATCTCCATATTAGCTTTATTACCAGAAACACAATTATACACATATTACAATACAGCCATCATTACAAGAAAATAAAAATGGATAAATTCTTGTACAGTCTACAAAATCTTCTATTATATACTGGGCCATATCGTGGTAAAATCTTAGCACCACCTAGTTGGGTGAGTGAGAACTGGATTGAAGGATTGGCACCATTCTATGAAGTAGGCTTTAGTAGTTGCTACAATAATATAGCATTATCCGTTTCTATTCTATAAATATTAATATAAATTCAAATATAAAATCTCAGTAACTATACAGAACTATAGAAATAATATCAACATGAATTAAATAGAAAAGGTTGGTGATCTATGGACACATCTGCAAAATGTCCGATGATCTCCTGACAGAAAATATCTAATTTTATAAAACCCAAGACAAAAAGATTTGGATGGTTCTAGAAGATAACAAAGATCTTGAAGAAATTGGTGATCCAGAGAACATAATCATGTACATGAACAAATTTGACGAATGGTGAACCATTCGGGCTAATAACTGATCCTTGTGCCAGACCTATGTAAAAATCTTGAAACCCGATGTCGCTCCATTATATATCATTTGTATTAGTCTCAGGGTAATGAAAGATTTCAATGATCGATATGACCTTCCCTGGATATTCATTTTTACCAGCTTGGCAACCAGTAATTTATCCCAGCCTCTGTTGCTTTCTATGGAAATCATCCTTAATCTCTTTGCTAATTCACACAACTTGTTCCATGGTGCTTCTGTGTCTCAAATCTAGTTTGCTTAAGTGAAGGATTATTCTTTCTTATAGTTTCAAAAAGACATTTGCAAAAGATAAGGGTCTATAACTGCCTGGTGAACTTGCTAATTTGTCATTCATTAAGATTGGGATGACCTCTGCTATCCGCCATTCTGTAGGATAACGGACCTCCAAATAACGTATACTCCATTTGAGTAGCCCTGTAGGTTGTTTAAGTATAAGAATATTATTCTGGTTTTTCGTTTTTTCAACATGTTCCCTTGCGACTTCCCGATCTTTTTTCTACTTTTGCAGGTTGTCTGTCCAGAAATGGGATTATCTTAACCTTGCTTTTGGGACCTTTTTTCGTGACACATTTGATTATTGCTGTTGCGACACTTATACAAGTACAATCAATGTCATCCAACCCAATCAATGTCAAATCAAATATACTTTGATTGCAAGCCAGCCACTAAAAATGTCATTGGCGAGGGCTAATCTTTTCACGAATATAAATTTTCTTGTTGCTGTTTTGGCAGCATATTATTTTTGTTACTACTAGGAAGAATTTATTTATTTATTTTACCTCATGTGAAATAATGGGTTTATTTTTTTTCAATCTATAAAAATTGTTTGTGATGCAGACAAAATACACTCATCCTGCCTTATTACCCTTTCTTCCTTATATTGAAGAACCTTAACTGTTGTCGGTTGTATATGTTCAGACCATATTAGGATTTATAATTGATTTAAATTCATCTATAAGGTACCAAACCAAGTATGATGACAGGTAAACTACATTTGACGATAAACCCTGATTTTGAATGAACCTTGAAACAGTTATTTCACAGTCCCAAAAAGTGTTTTTTTCACTTTTAATACTTTGTATTTGTATCAACGATATAATTGATTTACCTTGATTAAAATATATTATTTTATACATTTTTGCTAATATTATTTTGTTTTTTAGGGTTTTGAAGTTACAAATATGTGTCCAGGAGAGGAGGGATACTTTTGGTGTAGTTGGTTAACACTTGATGAATCACCTGCTGTGACTAAGAATAATGTCATTCATCCAGGATTTTCTAAAGTGGCTTTAACCAGGCCTTCACTTCTAGTTAGTAAAAAAAAAAAAAATGGTTAACAATGTAACTAATAAATTTTCAAAACTATAAGAAAATTTTTCATTTTTCTTTTTTATAGGTACCAATGTCAGAGTACATTCCTAGAGATCCAGCTTCTCATTACTTAAATGCTATATTTTCTTCTGGTTTCTTCACTTCTTTGGACATAGCTAAAGCAATTTCAGTAAGTACTGCCACTATAAATGAAGTACAAAATAATATTTTTCTTGGTCACTCCATTCAACCATTTGCTTTATTTAACACTATAAAGCATCGTATTTATGAATGTCTACTCCAAGAATATAAGAAATAACATATGGATGATTACAATATGTAACCATTGGACAAATAATTTTTAGTTTATTAAAGTAAGCCACTATTCTTTAATAGCGTTCTTTATATATTTAATTTCATAATCTAATCGCGGGAGGGTAAACTCCACCTCTGAAGACAGGCCAAAAATGTCTACACTGATAGTTTTGTGTTAAATTTTCTTCCAAGGAAATTTAGTATGTACCCTGTGCTACATACTTTTTACCTGCATCCTATCCTTCATTATGCCCCTTTACTAATATATGTTAACGTATTTCATTGTTTCCATCCTCCTTTTTGATTTGGGCTAAGGCCCGACAGCTATTTCTTATTGATGTGTGGCATCAATAGAGTAACAGCCAAAAAAAAAAAAAAATTCACTCTCATTGATGTCTTTCCAATTCTGCAATCGGGAATGAGTTGAAAATTCTTGTTTTGATTTTATAACATGAAAAAATTATTTTTCTTTTCAACGATATACTTTATAACTTCTAGAGGAAAAAATATTTTGTAAATTTCCGAAATAGCCGTATTTTGAGGAATATTTCTTTGGCAACCGGCTTTATCTTGACCAATAAATGGATAATTTTTGGTTCTAAATCCTTAAAATAAAGCTCTGCTTTATTAGGAAACCAGTAGAATGAAGCAAGGTCGCGTCATCTATACTCGGCTTTAGCAAATGGATAGAAAAGCAATGCGACGGCATATATCGTCTTTAGCAGTTAAAGGTTTAATACTTATTTGTACTTTATTTTATACTAGGGACTCACCCCAGCTTTGCTCGGATAATAAGGCATATTATGCCTACATAATTTGTCTGTGTAATGTGAATTTTTTTTGTTTGTTAGCACGTACCGACCACTAAGAACCACGTGAATATAATTGGTTAGGCTTCTTTGGGAGTCTTGATTTTCTTTCTTCCCATCTCAGCTAATGTACTTTATTATATAGAAATTATAAAAATAAAAACAAAACCAAATATTTCTTTATATACGAATTTATTATCTTGCACGTTAGATAATTGCACAGGATTAGGCAGCGTCTTCGGGGAAACCCATCCAATCCATTTACACAAAACCTCAACAAATATATACATAAACCTTTCTGGTGAATCACTCTATCTATTGGTGAAAACCGCATGAAAATCGGTGCAGTAGTTATTGAGTTTACCGCGAACAAACGCGGCCGAGGACTTTGTTTTATAATATGTATAGATATTTATTTTATTTAATTGCTTCATATACCAAAAAGATAATAATAATTGGGAGATTTTGAATTATATTCATTAATGCCAGTGTGCTATTAAAGAAAAAAGTTTGCCCGCCTTAGCTCTGAAAGTACTTTTGCTGTTACAATATATAAAGAATGATCAGTTGATGGTCTCAATATGTTTCCTAATGTTTTATTAGCGCTCATTCAACTTTTTTTTTTGCTATATATTGCAATAATTTAAAACTATTAACTTTTTTAGTTTTGTCACACATACAAAGTATAGAAGGTTAACTGTTGTCTTAATTTTTTTCTAGCTTTATAAAATAACTGCAGTCATAAAACCCAATATCGATGTTGCTGAACAGATTTGTGCTATAGTAGAAACTGAAATTTATGGAGAAATTGGTGAACAAGAATTGGATGATGATGAATTCTTAGATATCGCTTTTAGGTAAACAGTATACTTTACATAAATACAATATTTTCCTCAATTATCTTATGATGGAAGTAATTTCATCAATAACTATTATTGTTACATGTAGTTTAGCTATATAGCCTTTGTTTTTTGTTTTTTTGCAGGTGTTGGAATCGTTTATATTCATGTTGCAGTCAGTACATTATTTCAAGTATGCTTCCACTTGGAATGGTTTGGCTTGGAGATTATTTAGTTTTAATTCAAGAATGTGGTTTCTCAATAGTCGTTGATATTGAACCATTAGAACTTTTTATGACTACTGCTGTAAAATCCTCTCAATTTCCACAAGGTTTATTTCTTAACTATTGGTTTTACCTGCCCTGTATGAATTTTTTTGTCTTATATGTTTTATTCATTTATATCAGTTGGCTATGGCTGGCTAGTGGAAAGGCTGAGGGATATTGATTTAGAACCTGGCATTGAGAAGCTAGAATTGAGCCTTCACACTGGCGAATCAATTGATGAACTTTCTGTACTTCAAGAAGCTGCTGATTTCATTTCTCCTTCCAAACAACTTGACGATGTAAGCCATTTTGTGTTTGCAATGATATAATCATAATTAAATTAATACTTAACTAAAATGCTTTGGTAGAAAATATTGTATATATATATATATATATATATATATATATATATATATATATATATATATATATATATATATATATATATAGAAAACTGTTATCTCAAACAAAATATAATTAATGCAGTCAAATACTTTTTAGGATCTAAAGAATTAGAGGTACAAAGAACCAATCACGAATAATACCTCAGAAGTGAACATATAATTAAAATTAGTTGAACCTATCAATATAGTTTAAGTTTAGAAAAACTATGAGAGATACAAATATTTAATTAAACTATCAATGAAAAAAAGAAAATGCTTAATGAACCTAAAGGTTTGATGCTGATCACTGTTAACTAACTTCTGTCAATGGTTTACTGCCCAAACCCAAATTTATAAGATCATCCTTATCAATCCTCCCACCTAAAGTCTCATCCTTTTTTGGACCAAATCCTGTTCTATACAATATTTTCAAATATCTTAAGATGCTTGTTAATGTTAATGGCCATGTTCGACATTCTTATTGAACATTTGGATCGGTGATGGTTTTATAAATTACAATTTTTAAATTTTCATAGCAAGAGGCGAGAGCTAAGTAATGTCAAGACCAATAAGAAACAATCCTTTAGCTACACCGTGTTTATTTCCTCTTGAGTTTTGTTAGTTATAATTATCATAGATCCTCAGCACTTGAACATCTTGTGATGGAAACATATCCCTCCTATGTCGATATCACCAAAATTATTGCCACTTCTGCTTCAAATAATATACTTGACTCCTATTTATCTTCTTCTTATCCAAAGTTACATTGAGCCCTACTCCATTACTGGCTTTCATCAAGCTTATCGTATTTAGTTTTATAATCTTCACCCAACAGGATCTAACCATCCACAAACTCAAGCACGTATGTTTTACTACCCACATTCAACCTCCTTTGAGTTAAGTCACCTTTCTAATGACATACTTTAGTGTTAAATTAAATAGTACATTTGAAAGCTGATCACCAAGTTTTTTAACCTGAGCCAACGTCGAACTTCTCTGAACAATTATTACAGATTCTAACTTCATTTAACAGTTTTGTGGCTTTTCACACATAATTTTTTCTGGGTGTTCATTCTCACCACAGTTGGCACGTATTTATAATTTATTCTAAATTATACGGATTATTGAAATTTAACCATTTGATGTATACTAACAGACAAAATTAGTGCACCACTTAATTTATTTAACAATTACCTTGTCTCAATAGTTTTTTAAAAATATATTAGATAGTCATAACAATATAAGTATATGTATAGTTCAATTGCAATAGAAATTATCACTGGTTAATCTTTTTGTCTAAATAATGTCAGAATAAGATCTTTTAGTCTTCTTCTTTCACATGCCAGTGTGATGAACCTTTAGTGTAAGCAGTTGGTCCATCTCCGCCATTCGCTTCTATCCTCGGCCCTTTGTCTCATTTGGCTACATGTCTTACCTTTCCTCCTTCCCAGTGCCTCTAGGTATTCCCTTTAAATAAGCCTGGATCATTAAACAGGTCTTCATCCCTCCAGTTTTGCATCTATGTACCACTTGGTCTTCCAGGAGTTTGGGATTCTCTCTATGTACCATAGCCACCTGAGTTGTCATTCCTCTATTTTTTATTTTACTGTGACTTTACCTAGCTTCTCTCTAATATTTTCATTGTATATGCAGTCTCTCTTCGCCTTTCCCAAAATTGTTCTGAGGAAGATCATCTGTGGCGGCTACTCTTGGGAAGTGTTTCTCTAGGGCTATCCAGTGTTCTGCTCCATTAATTAGCAAAAGCAAGTATACTGTTTTGAAAATCACCAACTTGGATTTTCTACTTATTTATTTCTGTCCTATTATTGTGCTGCTGCTTTGCTAGAAGACACTATTAGTTTTTTAGTTTTTTTTTTACTATACTGGAAACAAATCTATGTATGAGTCCCTGCTTAGAAGAGTACCCAGATATTGGTAGGAATCAACGCACTCCATTACTATTACATTGCAAGTAATATGTAATAATGAGGCATTTCTCACTACTTACGTTACTTTACTTTTTGAAGTATTTATCTCCAACCCCTTTCGGATTAGTTCCTCTCTCCAATACGAATTCCGTGCCAAAATAAGATTGAGATTACTATACTCGACTATTGTCCTTGGTTCTCTCCTCTTTTAGATTTTCATAATTTCTTTCATGAATATTATGAATAGTAGAGGACTAGCAGTATCCTTGTTTGACTACTATTAATCCTCAGGAAAATGGTCAGGACTCCCTCTATAGCCTCTATCATATTTAGAGAGACCTTCTTTATACGCTGTGTATCCTAAATCTCTTCTCTTGGGACGAAATCAAAGGCTATCTTCATCTTAAATTAGCATTAGCTTCTAAAAATGTTTCACTCTGCTATAATTTACCATTTGACACCCATTGTGGAATTTTTCTCTAATGATATTATTTTTTAACATTTCAATGATTTAAAGTATGAATTAAAGTTATTGTGATAAATGTTATTATTTTGTGTAGTCTGCAACATGTGTGAAGTTGCCTGTCTCTTATATTGTTAATCTTTTTTTTTCCTTTATTAGGCTCTAAGTATATTCTATGAGGAGGGTTTAGGAAGAAGTTTAAACAGTCTTATAGAAGAATTAGCTGTGCCTGAAGATTTTAACAAAGATGGTATCAACTTTTTATAGTTATGTTTATTCTTAAATTTTTATTCACACTTATAAATATAAATATATACATGTATTTTTTTTTTTAGGCTCTTGGGAATCATTTTGTAGTTATAGTGGTGTTGGTGCTGTAACATCTGCATTTCGGGATTACGTTTCTGTGAGGTTTGTCAATTGTAATATATTGATTTCATGTTAATAAGTCATACTCATATATGGTCACCTGCCACAAAATGGCACCTTCTACATTATGGATGACTACTCCAAAAATCAAACCAAAGTTTATATCAATGCTGTATGTTTGCAAACAAATGTAAATGCTATTGCAATATTCAATTTTTGTCATTGCCTCATGGGACTCAAATATGTAATCATGATCATGCTGTTAGTTAGTCAAATGTGTCAGAGGATAGGGACCACGGCTGTGATAAAATTATAGATACAACTGATTACTTTTCTGACTTTCACATTTTTCTGTACTTTTAAAGATTTGATCCGTTCGATGTGGCTCTCAGATCAGAAATGGTTTGCCTTAAAATGATGGACAGTTTTGTCTATTATTAGGAGACTTATTTATACAGCTTACGTTCAGTATTACTATGTTACTGCACACTTGACTGACTCTTCTCCTTATTTTATTATGAAGGTAGAGAAACAGGGGTTCATGTGTTTAGTCCCATTGGCGTTACAGCCAATGGCATGCTGGGTGGTCTTCAGTACTAGTTGGGGCCTACTGGGTAATATTCTGACCATGTTTTTACTTTTTGGCATGTAAACAACTATATATACTTAAAAATGGTTCTAGATGGCTGAATAATTTTACAGTATATTATATTAGTGTGTGTTCTCTAGGTGTACCAAATTTTTTTATTGGTCAGTTTTTAAAGAAATGTAGCATTTGGTTCATTATTATGATTTTTAAGATGTTTAATAACTTTTTTTTAGATTAAAGATTTGCGAAAAAATTTTATTGATTACTGAACTTGCTATGAGGGATGATGATGGTGCTGCAAATAGGACTCAGTATAGGAGCTTGGCTGCCCTTTGTAAAGCCTATTATATCTTAAAATGGATCTGTACATCAAAATCCACTGGGAATGCGCCTTTGATTCATGTATTTTCATTGATCAACCCAACATCAATTATGCAATCTTCTCTTGAACAATGTGTACTTGGCCTGACTAATTGCTTGTATCCTTCAAAGTTAATTTTAATTATTTTTATAATGTAGAATGTAGTAGCTGTTTGAAATCACATCACCTTAGCCGTGATCTATTAGATTATATTTATGTATTTAATCCTGGGTAACTTAAACTCTGTGCTTACTAAATTTAACCATTAGAATGCTATTATCATTAGAAATATTTTTCTTAGTTAACAATTTTTCTTCGACATATGATTTAGAATTACTTGAATAATGATTATAAACATAATTAACTGTAATTAATGAATATTTATGCAATATTAAGTAATAATTTGTCATAAGAAGAATGAGATGCTTTTAGTATCATACTTGTTCTACGAAATAGATTCAATCTCTAGCATTTATTTTACTTCATTGTGTGGAGTAAAGGAAGTATTTTTATTCCATAATTTTCAGATTTCAAAGGATATATCTACTTTGACTACTTTCAACGTGACAAGTGTTCATACATCAGTACGCCTCTTGTATATGACAAAAATATAAACCTTATAATGTTAAAATTTCATATTTGAGATTGGTGTAATATCTAGTTGTTCACCTCCCTTTTAAGTTAATATATTACTACCAAAAGAGGTACTTCACTTGAAGGGCTTAAAAAATCTTTGCCAAGTTTTCTTTTCTTAAAAAATGAATAATTTTTTTTTTATTTAACTGTTTTATATTGATGCAATAACATAATTAATTTTGAATATTCTTCTAATATTATATACATAAATGTGAAAGTTTGTATGTATGTTTGTTACTCTTTCACGCAAAAACTACTGAACGGATTTGGATGAAACTTTACAGTAATATAGGTTATACATCAGAATAACACATAAGCTACAATTTGTAATGATTTTGTGTAATTTGGTCATAATATAACGATAAATATCATTAAAAAGTACTTGGATATAACACATTATCAATATTACCTCCAACATAGGGTCAGTAGGTAATCACGGTTATTTAATTTAATTGTTAAATATTGTTAGCATCGCTACAGGGCTTCCCCCTGAGTAGCTTTCTCACGTGTTTCTTACTCGCAAAATCTACATATTTTCGCTGAGCGAAACAAATCAAGAAACATAGTTTACTGGAGTATATTACATTAGGTAAGCACGACCGCTAAATTACTACACATGGATAAATTACCTACATATATACATTATTCTAATCCTTTCAGTTTTAATTTCTCCCTGCTGCCGTACGACAAGTGAAACTGTTATACTAAGTAATCCTTTTCAATAAATTCAATAACATTACATACTAATCCTTTATTGACGTAAACGAAAGTAACTTCTGTCCGTCCCATTCGTTAATCAGTGTCAATGTATGTTTCACGGCTGTGCTGATCCGTTTGTGAGCGAAAGTAAAGAAAAGTTTAAATCATTATTTATTATGGGCAAATATAACCAATGTGATAATAATGATATTTCACCTGGAGCAGTAAATCCTCAATGTTTTTTGCTCCATTAGGATTTTATATTTCTTGTTTAATTTAATTATTTACATCATATCTATTTTCCCCTTAATTTCATATAAAGATGGCCACTAGCAACAAATAGTAAACTTGCTCAACATTTACTGTCAACAAAGCAATATTCCCTTCTACAAACATTCGCAAGATTAGTTGGAATAAATAACTGTAAGTATGAATGTTACATATATATAAGTATTGTGTTAATTAATTGTGTCATTTATTGTTTGAATTTAATTGTTTATGGTTAGTGATAGTTGCTGTAGTTTAATGAGTTATAATAAATTTAATTAAATTTATTATATCATCATATTCATACCACTCATGAAAAAATGATCAAGCATGCTTAATTTTTTTAAATCAGTGTCAATAACAAATAAATAGTTCATGGTATAAAATAAAAATTGAAGAATTGGCAAGAAAGATATTTTTGTCCAGATGCTGATCTAGATGGATATGGCAACTTAGTTCAGCAAGTGACAGGTAAAATAAATGTTACTCATAAAAAATAATATGGCTGAAGCTCATACTTTATGGTATTAGTAAGTTAACTTCATTATCATTGTTTTTGTTTTTGATCTCACTCCTAATTATCAACTGGTAAATCGTGTATTAATCCATTCACTATTATTTTCTAAATAGTTTTTACAAATCAGTAGAGCTCAAATAATAATTTAATAATGTTTGTTCACATTTTTAGGGAGTTTACTATTAGCAGAATCATACATTCTGACAGGACAACCTGGCAAGGCCTTTGATGTTTGTTTGAAAAATGCTGGTTCAGATGTTGTACACTTCCTTAATGCTATTAGACTTTTTGAAAAACATTCAAGATCTGATTTAGTTATAGCAATGGCAACTAAAGCCTTAGAACTACTTATTGTTTCACATTCTGATAGGGTATGGTTTGTACTATTTATGTAGTTTAAAAATTAACTATTGTATAAGATATGATATAAAACATACTAATTAAATTTGTATTTGTAGGAAACACTTGAATCAGCACTGTTTGTTCATGAATTAGGGATGGAAAATTATGATGCTGCTTGGAGTTGGATTGAATCGTGTAGTTCTTGGTCTCGCAGATCTGACTTTTTGCAGCGCCTTGTTGCTAATATGATATCTGAAGGAAAACTGACTGATCTTATCTCTTTTTCTTACACTGGACTCCTAGATGAATTAGAAAAGCTTTTAGCTTCCCGCGCTAGATCTTTAACTTTTGGACTTGCCACTAACTATTATAATATATTGTATGCTTTTCATGTCAAACATGAAAACTTTAAAAAAGGTATGTTTAATTTATCTTAAACTTATACATTTTTATACTACACAGATACTATTGTTTTTTCCCTCTGATTTTTCCCCTATTGTTACTTTATTAGTTTCACTTGATCTAAATAAAGTTGTATATCTGTGAGTAATATTTTATAACATTCTTTTTTTTTGCAATTACACTTTGTTTTTCTTATAACCAACTTGATTACTTTCTGATATTTTACTACTGTTTCTTGCTATTTTCTCATGACCTCTTATGTATTGAGTTTAATGTGATAATTACAATTTTTTAAAATAATTTATTGTTCTTGAACTTTCGTTAAGTAAATATTTCTTCTCATTTTGCTCCCAGATCAATTAAAAATAACATTTTTAATTTTTTTAAATTTGTTTTGGTTTGGCTGATTGGTATAAAGAAGTTTGTAAATATCAATCGGTGGTATCGGCATCGAACCTTTACGTTTGCATAAGTTTTTGCTTAAATTTGATTATTATTTGTATGCTTTAATTCTTCAAGAGAACAAAGAAATTTCAAAACTGAACATAAGTAAGGTTTCTCTTTCAATCTATGCAGATAGCTTGATCATTTTGGTATTCTGGCATGCGGCATTATCTAGGCTGCAGTACTTTGAATATTATTTCTAAATTAAAAAAAAATTCAGTCAAAATCAATAAAACATTTGTATTACCATTCCATAAATGAGATAAATTATGAAGATATATGGTATTCATATATTAAATCAGTGTCTTTCAAGTGGTCATAACATTTTTGTATGTTTGGGTGTTTTCTTCTTTTCTGGTAAATGTTACCAAGCTGCAATCAGCTTCATGGGAGACTAATCTTTATTCTTCTAAGCTATGTTTTGTCTACATAGATCTGAACTCTTGTAGCATTGTGGAAGAACTTCACTTAGATTTTATGTTCAAAACCTCTGTAAAATATATAACACAGCTTTGCCTCATATTTTTAACATGTTTTGTAACTTTCAAAAAATTTTCCTCTTTTACCAGATCATTTTAACAAAAAGGTTACTTAAAAACCTTCAGCAACTCTACTTGTTTTTATTAGTTCATTAATGCATTATTAATCAGATCAGCTGATATAATTTCTTTAAATGTTTTTTATGTTTTGTTATTATGAGAATAGATTTATAAATGTTTTAAATGGTCAGGGAGGAGGTTTAGTCAATAAACTTTACAGTAAAATATAAATATATTGACTGGAACCCCCGGCATAGCTTTTATATTATACAGTGGGCCAAAAAGTATTGCCACACCCTAATTTTTTTATTTTTTTCGGTGATATTGTAAATTATTTTCAAGTTGGAATTTTATTGTAAAAATAGAACCACCCAAATCAGTCTTTTTGAAGATAATTAAAAGCTAGACTATTAATGTTACAATTATTTTTTTAAAAAAAGTAGGAAAATCGACAGTCAAAAAAGTGTTGGCACAGTTTTCCATTGTTAACATTTACAGAAAAACACCTCCTTCAATCTCTTAAATATTCTTGCATTAAGTCCCTGTTATTTACAAACAAATAATTCTTCAATCTAGATTTATTTCTCACTCGAATTGGTGCATTGAAAATGACAAAACCAAAGAGCACAGAGTGCAAACCAGAAATTAGGTTGTGAAATTACATTCTCGCGGACTAAGTTACTGTCAAATTGGCAAAAAAGTAGGGATGAGTTTTAGCACAGGTTCAGTTTTAAATAAAGAGCGATCGCAAAAGTTTTCTGCAAGAGAAAAGCGGCAAATTAGGAGAATCGTTAAACATAATCCTCGGCCTCCTCCATAGCAACAGAGATGGGTACAACTTCCAACACAACCTTCTGCCTCCAGACGGTTAGAAATGTAATACACACTTCTAATTATTATGGGGGAGTTCAAAGAAAAAAGCCATTTATCAGTGTGGTAAATTGCACTATAAGACTTGAGTTTGTCAAAATCCACATAAATAAGTCAATTGAATTTTGGAAAACGGTAAAGTTCTCTGATGAGAGTAAATTTAGTATTTTCTGATCTGATGGTCGCAAATAAGTGTGGAGGAAACCAAACACCAAGTTTCAGCTGCAAAATATCAGACCGACAGTGAAACACGGTGGTGGAAGTGTCCTAGTCTAGACTGTATGTCTTTGAATGGGGTTGGAAATTTGAGTTTCATTGAAGGGATTATGAATGCTGAAAAGTATGTCGACATTTTGCAGCATAACTTGAAGAGCAGTGCTGAAAGATTGGGAATTCAGGATACATTCGGTTCCAGCAAGATAACGGCCTTAAACATACCACCAATAAAACAAAAAAATGGATGCTTTATAATGCTAAAAGACAGCTGAAAACACCACAACATTCCCCAGACATAAATCCAATCTAACATTTGTGGTATTTACTCGACTTGAAAGTGCAATAGAATAAAATTTCATCAAAAAATGACCTTAGATGAGTTTTAGCTGAGGAGTGGGTTCCGATCAGCCCGGAATTCACCCAAAATCTTGTCTCATCAATGCCATCAAGACTGCAGGCTATTAAAGAAGCAAAAGGGATAATAAAAAAATACTAAGATTTCTACACAGCGCAAAAGCAGAAGGGTGTGCCAATACTTTTTTGACTTATCATTTTTGTTATTTTCCATGTTAATTAAATAAATGTTTTGTTTTAAGAAATGTTTCTGTTAATTTACTTTTACTTTCTATGCATACATTTAATAAAATTGTTGGCATAGTTATATTAGTCTGTTTCTTTCCATAATTCAGGAAAATGAGGGTGTGCCAATACTTTTTTGATCCACTGTAGCTTCAAAATCATCAAATTAAAATTTTTCAAAAAAAGTCAAATACATAGCTTTATCACTGATTGAACTTTTTTCTAAGCTTCAACAAGATTGCCTTTAAATTGAAAAATACTTATTACAGCGAAACCAGTTTTAGTATGAAGTCATTTATTGTTGGTTCTTACAAAGATAAAGACAAAGACACAGTTGGTATTTGTTTATTCTCTTAACGTCACTAAGTAAAGTTTTAACAGTGATAAGTAAATTTAATTTTCACTAAGTTAAGATGAAAGTTTACACTTAGTACAATTCTTGAAATATGAAGTTAATTTAGGCTTTATTTCTGGCATATTACTCGGGTCTACTAGATATGTTACAACTATTGATGCAAAGTTTTCACGATTCATAACCCATGTAACAACTAACATACTTGGTCATATTTTAGTTACCACAAACCTATTTTCACAGTATTTAATAATGATAATACTGATGATAATTTTGGTTTATTCTTTTTTGTTGTCTAACTTATTCAAAACAAAATAATTGTTATTTTTCTCTATATTTAAGACAATGCCCTTGAAATCAGAAACTATTATTGATCTTACAACCATAAAAAAAAAAATATTAACTGCTTTTTAAAGAGGATCTTGAGTCATAGCACTCAGTAGGATACTGTAAGCAACTGGAATATATAACAATACATACATGTATTAAAAAAGTGATTGTCTATCTTCTTTAATGAATGAAATATAGAATTTGCTATTTAATTTTTTCTAGCTGCAAGTATAATGTTAGAAAAAGCTCTTCGTGCAGAAACTGCTGAAGTACAATGGAAATGTTATGGTGCCTGCCTCAGCTCTTTGATGTTGATAAATGATCCCCAGCAAGCTTGGCTAGTGCGTCCTAATCCATTCTCACAGGAGGTAAAAATCATATTTAATTAGTTTATTGGTTGTTCCTTATAAAAAATACGGTAAATCTCAAATCTCCAAATAATCAATACATTTGTATATAAAAATCTTAATTTTATTGTGTAGTAAAACAAATTAAGTTAAACAAATAAACATCAATAAAAATATGTAAGTAAATACCAAGATTTAAAAAGGTTGTCTTCTTTTTTAATTTGTAAAATCTTTTTGGCCTTGTGACCTTAAGCTTTAAGGCTTCAGCTAAGCAACCTTGATCTGTTGCAGCACTTGGTTGGTTCCAATGTGGATGGGTTAAAATTTATTTCATAGGAGATCCATGACATAAATCGTGACCACCCCAACTTTGTTAGAATTGGTTAGTAGCCTAAAGGATATCCTAGAGTTGGCAAAGATACTAGAAAACTAACACAAAAAAAAAGTTATTAAACCTCAGGCAGATATCGTAACTACGTTAGAATGATTTACTCTCTATATGATTTGTTTTATGTATATGTTTGTTTGCATATGTTGTGTTTGTTTTGATTATTAATTCATTTTTTCCCTAATTTAGGATGCTGTAGAAATACTAGAAATAGAGGATATTCAAAGAGAGTTTGAATTGTCTGGAGCTCGTTATAATTTAGATGGATGTTCACCTGGTAATTTTGAAAAATTGAAATAATATGTTTAAAATGAATTAGTGATGAGTCACTGATAATAAAAATGCAGAATTTACAATGGGAGTACAAATTAATTCAGTCTGTTTTTAAAACATTACTCTGGCTGTTATGAATGTTTCATAGTGATAGTTGCTTTCAGTGGTTTCAGATAGGTTTTATGTGAATAACTACCATTTGATATTGCTTTGAGTTTTATAATTTAAAACACCTACTTTTTATTAATTTAAAAATGTCAAAATTTGTGGAGTATGATTTGAAGGAGATTTTATTTTTGTGTTTTAATTGTAAAAAAAATATCAATAGCAAAGTATTAAGCAGAAAATTCAAAGAATGCTTGTGGAAGTTTACAATAAAAAATTACCAGATAAAATGGTCCAACTGATAAATTATATTGATTCAAGGATGATGAATTTGGTGTTGAAGACAAGCCTCGCCATCACCAATCAAAAAAATTTGAAAGCACAGAATCGGAGACATTACTCGATAAGATATTCAATTCAAAGCCAAGAAGAGTTTTCAGAATCATTGAAAGTTACACAACAATTTATTTCAATTCTATTTAAATTCTCAAGCAAGGTTATTGGGTATATTATGAAGTGAAATAGACATTTTTTTCACTTGTGAGTCCCTGTCCGCGATGCAAAAAATATTTTTTGTGTCAGATCATGACTAGAATGTTAAGTGGATATTTTATGATAATCCCAAGAAAAAAAAATACCATAGCAAGCCTGGGAAATCTTGACTATCAACTAGAATAATCTTAGCTATCAACATAAACACCAAAGCTTAATATTCATAGTTTTAAAGGTATTATTCTGTATCTGTTAGTACCTAAGATCCTTTCAAGGACCATTATAGTTGATCAGTATTCACTGCAATTTATTCTTTTGAGCTAGGCATTTTGAGAAAAAATTCAATAATGTAAAGAAAGCTAAAATAAAGTTATTCTTTTGATGATAACACTCGGCTTCATGTCGCATAAGTCTTGAAAAAATATTGAGAATTGCTCGAGGAGGATATCTTACCAAACCCGCTACATACACTCCTTTTGATGATCAGTTATTCTGACAGATGTAGCATGATTTGGGAGGTCACTGGTTTACTTCTTTTGAAGAAATAAAAAACAGGCTCTAAACATGTATTATTTTTATACATTTTTCGAGATGGAATTTGACAATTACCCGTGAGTAGTCAGCGATGGACAATACTTTAAGAAATCTATTTATTTAATTTGTTTTGAAATTCATGTTTTTCTTTAAAAAAACAGACCAAATTAATTTGTACACTCAGTATAACTGTTATGAAATTGAAATTAGATTTATTCATATTTGTTTTTTTAGACGCTTCTCAGGAAGAGGTAATTGCATTATGCGTTACCCAAAAACAATACAAAACAGCACTTCGACTTGCTAACATGTGCAAACTTTCGTGTGCCCCTTGTATTCAAGCTTTCACAGCCAGTTGTGCTGCTCTCTCTGAACAATCAATATCCTGGCATTGGCTGAAAGCAAATGAAATAGATGGTATTTATTATTATTACTTATTTTTCCAATACTCTTTTTAATTTATTATTTATGTATTTTAACACCATTTATGTTATTATTATGTATCAAAGGCCATCATTATTTTGTTGTAAATGTTTGTTTTAAGTACTCTCAATTAATCAACTTTTGTAAAATGAATATAATATAATTCCATTCACTATTCTCTCCACTTAAAATATGCTGAGGACTTCCAAAAATCCGAATATTGCAAGAAGGCATTGACAGAATCAGCATATGGTCAGAAACAACAAATTGAGATTGAGTGTTGAAAAAGCCAAGTTCATCCATTACTAGTAGCCTACCAATCCATTTCCATACCTGTGTTAGAAACATTGTAAAAATATTTTTGATCAGCACTTGGGTTTTTTCTACTTAAGGACTGCCAGTTACTAGACAATTTTTTACTACGTTATTTTTAGTAAGTGAATGAATCATGTGAAAATTATCATGAATATGTGTGAATAGCTTAGTTCTATTTTCTACAGTGGTAATTGACAATACAAATTTAATAGACCTGTTTAACTAGTGTAAAGAAGAAAAAAAGTGTCTTATCCCCAAGAAAAGATTATGCGAAGGAGGACATATGCTAGTTGCGAGTGATTATTGTAAAGTAACCTATGTTATAATAGACATCACTAAAACTGATTGGCAGTCCTAAAGTAACTATATTTCACAAACCTCCAGATAAACCTGTTAGTGCTTTATGTGTTCCTCCATTTTAATTATGGCTGCCTTGTTCTCGTGCTTACATGGTGGACCATTAAACTTCCAGTCCATTCTCTATATACCAGTTTCCAGAGATTTGAACTTTTATTTCCCTTCTAATAAAACTGTTATTTAAAAAAAAAATCTTTTTTCTTTTGTGGAAAAATCCTTAATCATCAATAAAAATCACTCATGGTATGTGTGAAAATTTTTATTTGCATAAATATCTATAAATTCAATATTTTCGTTTAGTTAACATATTGTTTTGTTTTATTTAGTTCAGCTATTTAGAAATTTAAGAAGCAAGAGAAATGTCTCTGTGATTGTACATTTAAATTATTTTTAGGGAACTAGTCCCAGAATAAAAGTTAATTTTCATTCAAACATTTCAGATATTATTATAACAGAATCTAATGCGACGGAAATGATGTGGAGGATTTTAGAAAGATGTATAGTGAAGTACGAAAAAAAAAATGAAACCGTGCTTCATCGGGCTTGTGCTAATCAATTTTTAACTGTTGGTTTATTTATTCCTACTTGGCTTCTTCAATCGTATAAGGTAATGTATACTCAAAAGTAGCAAATAAAATAAATAATTGTTTTTGAATAAGTAGATGTTAGATTTAATAATTACAGGCAGGAGTTTTTCCTGAGAAAGATCCATGACTATTAATGATATTTTTTTAAACTAAGAAATAATGTGTGTAGTGCATTCAAACCTACTTCGCATTGTTGATCTATTTTGGCTGCAAGGAATTTTTCCTGACCATCCCCTGATTCGCTTCCTGGATATTTAATTAAAAAAATTTTTTTTTTAAAGAAAAGAAATAGCTCAGAATTACTTCGTCTGTATGTTCAACATGGATATCTTGAAGAAGCTGAAGAGTTAGCCTGTGAATACCTAAACGCAGCTCTTGGGGTTGGTAGGGAAAATTTTTCGATTGATTTTCCATTACATCTTTCATCTCCTCCACTGTGTCTACCTCTACAAACCATTGATATTTTACTTCTAGAGCTAAAACATTATAACGTAAGTTTAAATTATTTTAGTTTTTCTAAAGATTTTGTTTTACCGATAATAGTAAATTGTTTGCTGACTTTTGTTTTAGATTGGTGATCGGCTACAAAAAAAATTGGATATGTACATTAGTACAATTTCAAGGATAACTTTAGAAAGACCAATGATTTTGTCTACTAAAAACAACTAACCTGTTAAGCTTATTTTTTTAATTGTTTTATATTTAATACATTTGTTTTTTTAATAGCGTTGTTTATTAATTATTCTTTCCTTATTAGTCAGTTGTTTAATGATTTATTTAATTTTCAATTTTATTCCTGAGCTGCATTAACTAAAAGAAATATCACAAGTATTTTTTTCTGAAAGTTTATCAATGTTATCATTGATGCTTCTTGTAGTATTTAACCTAACCCAAATCTCGGTGAGTTAATATTTCCTGTTAATCAGATTTGAAATAATCAAAGATCAATCTTCAATGTATTCTGGATTTTTAAATAATCAGAAGCCTATTATAGCAGCCTCCCTCAAAATAATGACATCCTGAACCATCACTTTCAAGCAATGATAATTTTTTTAATTTGAAAGATAAGGTCATGTTCAGTGCTTATGTTTTCAAGAGTTGGTACGTAGCAATGGTTTGCAATTCGAATTAGAAGATGAAGCAGGACCTCATTTATTTACTACACCTCTGACATCATAAATTTAACTAAACCCTCCTTAATTGTCCAACTTTTTTTTGTTGTGGAAAATAATGTTTAAAGTTTTGCTTTTTTAAGGGCCAGGAATAATAATGGAAAGAGTTTCAACCTGGCCCATGAAAGAAACATCCCTAACTAAAAACCGTCTTCCCTACTAATGGATGGTTGCTCAAAATTAATTTCACTCTGAATATATTGGTCGAATGAAAGTAATTATTGGGAATACATCTACTTCACAAAAAAATCTACATAAGTACTCTATGGTTTGTTTGGTGTCTACTAATTTTAAGTTAACTACATTAGAAAATAACAGTTTGAAACTCATGGCTAATTGCTCTATTGAAAATAAAAATCTAAAAATTTGATTTGAAAATTATCCAGTTAGTACTTATATTTTCTAATTATTCTGATTGAACGTCTTATTACTAGAGTAAAATTGATAAAATAAACATCCTGGTGAGCGCTATATATTCAAACCAAATCAAAGGGTTGGTCACTGTAAGCTGAGGTTTCATCTCTTCTGTTTCTGAATCAGATGAAACCATTTTGAAGATGGTAGTTAATAATTTTGAATGAAGTAATGAACAATTAATGTGACTGAAATGTCAGTACATATCAAAGAAAATATTCGTTATTTTTTTTCCCCTTAAACATACTCGCTCACCAACTTCTTAAGTTTACGTTTGATTGGAAAATAGTTTACTGGATAATTCTAATGATGGATTGAATTGGTCAGGGGATGCAGTCAAAGATAAAACAAAATAAGCAGAATTTATATTTTAATTGTACCAACCTTTCGGCATACGATGTAGGCCATCTTCAAGGCAAATAGTGGGTGTGGTGACTTGTCAAACTCCTTAAGTTTACATTGAATACATGATACAGCAGTAGTATATATGTTTAATATTTGATACTCATTTGTAGGAATTAACGTAATAGAAAGTTCTAAGATTTGATTTGACTATTAACTGAAATAAATCAATTTTTTTTTTTAGCTTTGACATCTAAAAAAACCTTCTACTTATACTATAAATAATAAATAGAAAACTTATCAAAATATATTTCCACATATGAGGCATAGAGATGCAAAATGGGGTAAATCCATATTTTATCATTTTTAATGTTTTCTCACAAATTTAGTGTCCTCTATACAGTAGTACATGGTTCATCATTCAAAATATGCTAAATACAATCTAATTTTTCTAATAATAATTGTCTCAAATAAATAATCACCCGAGTTATGAATATTTTTTGGTGATTCCTGAAAAATATTCAAATTTGGATTTACCCCCTTATACATCTCCACCCCTCATATTATCATTATTTTTAAAAAATGTAATGAATAAATAGCTTTCCGCCTGTGTTCTATAATGATTGCTAAATGAAAATTACTACTTTTAAAAAAGTAGTGACAGAAACCACTCATTAGGTAAAATAAAACAAAAAAGTATAAATCAATATTTATTTTAATTTTTAATAAGTAAAAACATATAAAAATTAGAGAAATTTTTTGTCGCTACATATTTATAAAAATACATCTATTAACAACATACACATTTTATAAATATACATATCCTAAAAGTAATAATACATTATAATCTTTAAAAAACCTAATAATTAAAAACATTTTACTTTTTTATAAAAGGTTAAGAATATGTATAAGCTCAAAAATATTGCTAACATTGAGATAACATTCTAAATGTCAAAGCACAGCCATCAGGACGGATCTCATAAACACTTGGATGGATCTAATAAAAGCTATATTGTTAGTTAATTAAAATTATAAAATAAATATTTCAAATAATCCTTTTGTACTTGATTTTATACATATATGTAGATTTATAATAAAATAATATACGACTGAAATATTTTAAAACTCAATTAAATAAATAAGTAGATATTATTTAAGTTTCTGTAATACAGCAATATTATTAATGCTTATATAACAAAAGGTATAAAGTTCTAAAAAATAATTATGACTTCAACATACAAAATTATGTTTCCATCAACAGATTCTATTTTAACAATTACTCAAAACAACAAAACGTATAATGTACATTATAAAATATATTCATTGTTAGACATAGAAAACAATCATTAATTTGCTGCTTAAAGCAGTAATAAAACCAGAAAAAAACAACAGAATCTATTGATAATGGTGGTTGTCAATAGATTTTTCCTAGTTTATTAATTTAATTATATTAACCTGGAAATTAAGTTATCCCTGTTTGAGAAATAAAAATAAAAATTTGAAATGAAATAAATAATTTTCCGGTTTAGAATTTTAATTTGTCAAAAAAATCATGCTTAAAATAAGTCATATTTTTGCGAATATATGTTCGTATAATTGATAGAATACTCCTCGAGAGTTGATAAAAAACTAAAAAATTGGCAAAAATAAAGCAAGATAAAAATTAACAAGTTGGTACTTTGGTATACAATGGTACCAAATATAAATTAACAAATACAAAAGAATTAAAAATGATATCTTGTTTGAAAACAATGGTATCGACTTGTGCATTACTCTAAGTTAATTTATCCCTTGTGTAAAAGAGTTTATAAGAATGGAATTTTTCACACCATAACTTCTACTAAGATACTAGTCTGCTGAAATAATTACATTAAAACTATCATTACAAGAAGATAGTGTAACAAAAATTGGAGTTTAATATGTGTAAACAGTGAAAAATTGTCTTTTATAGAATAGGAGCATGAACAATTTTAAGAAATACAGTGATCATCATTTTTAAATATCAAAAAGTATTTATAAATGAAGACGTACACTGCTGTGAAGAATATGTAATGAAATCTTTAATGATTTATGTATTTTTAATACAATCAAATGGAAGTGTTAAAAAAGAAATTATAGGAAACATCATGCTATTTATATGCTTATTTTTATTAAGTGATATTTGATAATAATAATTAATAGTACATCTATTCTATAAAAGGCCATACTAATTTTGGTTATATTACTCATTAGTCTTTGTGGAAGATTATATATTAAACATTTTAAAACAATTTGTATGTGTTAAATCAATCATAACAAAAACTAAACCTAATAAACATGTCTAATCAGTTAATAATTATATAACTAATTCCTTAGAATGCACAAAAGTGAAATGTGGTAACAAGCAGTGTTATGAAACAAATTGTAATGTCAACATAACCATAGATTTATCAAACGATAATGAGAAAATTATATTTAACCACTGAAGGAGAATTAAATAGTAACAGCAACACATTTCATTATAATTGATTTAATCATAATATTAATTATTAGCAACTGATCAGAAATATTCTTATAAATAATTAGAATGTGACTCAACCAAATAGACAGCTGATCCAGTTACTAGTTAAATTATTGCTATCCTACGTCAGCTTTCAATATTCAATAAAGTTAAAAAAATCATAAAAATTACAAGTGACACAGATGCTATAATTTGGCTTGAGCCTGCATAACAATCCACAAGCCTTTTTGCTCTCATAAAATCTTTTCCAAGGTAGTCTGAATACCATCTCATTTCTTCAGGGATGACTTGAAGTTGAGTAGTTGCATCTTGAAATATGAGATCAGCATATGGAGGTGATGAAGAAAACATAGCAAAACTAGGAGAAACAAATAAATAAAAGGTATTGTATAACAAAATAAACAAGACCCTTTGCACCAATGTAAATTAATCGAATTTCTGACATTAGGTAAAAGTGTTATGATTTTTTTTTGGACGGAAATTCAACTCAAGACTTCCATAAGGTGTGAAGTGGGGTTGGTTAGTGCCCATCCCAGTACTGACCAACCTTAACGTTGCCAAACTTTGGTGACCTTCGAAATAGCCTTTATTATTCTTGTCCATATTTATATCAACAGTTAATTACCATTCAGTCAAAGGATCTCTTCAGTATTTTCTAGATTGAATACAGCTCAGTTTGGTTTCATTTAATAGCTCATTGCCTATATTTTGTTTCAAAATGTTTATTAATGGTGAAGCAAGTTATATGTTGATCATTTATGGAAGTAATTGAGTTGATTATGTAATAGTGTTGACAATGTGATTGAGAGTTGAAGAATGTGAGTTTTGAAAAAAACACCAATGGGAAAAAATCATATTCAGGAAACAGGTTCTAAAACTCGCTGCAGTTGATGTGGCTAGATGGGAAGGATATTACACTCCAAAGATAAAATTTTAGTTATTGATTCAACAGCTAATTGATGCAAGACCATTTTATTAGGACATAAGTGAATAATCATGGGATAAAAGATGGCATAAGTGGATTTTGAATTTCACCTGATTATAATCTGAGCTTCCATAAAATTTTTGTTCTACCATTAATTTTTATCCAGACAGATAATTTTGTCTAACTTACAGTACAGTATTTAAGGAATAATATGTAATTGATACTTACTTAAAATCATCTTGATCTTTTCTTCCATAAAATTGTTGGGCATATACAAAAAGATTTATATATGCATTTATTTCAGTTCTGTTATACCCATATCCACCTCTTGCAACAATGGCATTTGCTTTCACTCGACCTAAATTACACTGTTCATAATTATCCATTGTAGAGCGTGTACCTGTGAAAATATTTATTAAATCAGTACTCAAACTATTTTAATATAAAATTAAACTGGAATCATTTAGATTGGCAGATATTAATATGTCCAGTCTTTGAAAATAGAACTTTTGGACGTCATGTTCAAAATGTTTCAAGAAATTACACACTTTTTGGCCTCAACTTGTGGTCTAGATCAGACCTTACTACTTAAGTGTCGCTTATCCCTCATCCCTGCATAAAATGTCCACATAAGTAGGAAATAAATGGTAATCAGATGATGTCAGATCAGGGCTTTATATTCGTCATAACAGTGAAGAACACATTTAACAGCCAAAATAAGGTCATGATGATATTGATTTGATTGCAAGAACAGATGCTATTACGAAGGAGGGATTTATGGCTCTTAAGATCCTTCCATCAGAAACATGTACCAATTAATTAGCATCCACAAAACAATAACTACGGTTCAAATAACCAAAAATAAAACAATGTTTTTGAATCAGTTGATTTTTTTTCTCTTTTGTTTCAGATTGTGAAAGTATCTAAATTTAGTTAGGCATTTAACGGATCAGACTGGGCGAAATTCACTACATCTCAGTCCATGAGTTGATGGACCATAATCATGACCAAGATAAATATACAAGATAGTAATAAATCCTTGGCTCTGCTGTCCTAAAGGAACGTTAAACGGGGGTCCCGAACCTGTAAGATATCAGGTACTCGTTAAAAATCCCTATCTTAACTAAACCTGGATAGGCAAAATTTAAAGCTCCCACTGTAGCATCATCCGTTTAGCCATAGCAGCATAAAAGTTACGCTGAATCAACGAAGAAACAAAATAAAATAAATCAAGAAATAACTTGATAAAAAATATATTATTTATTGAAATTGTATACTCCTTTAATATTAATGTTATGAAAAATGAAAACTAGTTAAATACCATCAGGACATAAAAGTTGGAAATCCTCCTTGAGAGTATTCCTAGCCCACCATTCTTTTCTTTTACCATCCGTATTTTCTGATATAGTAGTATGTTTTACAAATGCAACATCTCCACCACCTTCAACTAAACATCTGAAAGCACCTACAAAAAAAAAAAAGAAAAAAAAGGAAGTTTTTCAAGAAACCATTATATAAATATTTTAACGGCGATTATTAGACTAAAAGTTTATTTTGAATAATAATTGAATGCAAATAATGAATATCTTAGGAAGGAGCCGGTAATTTTATTGATAAGGCCAGATATTGGAACATGGTTTATTACTGACCAACAACATGCAAGAAAATAAATGTTACAATGAAATACAGAAAGAAAAGAGTTGCTTATATTTAATTTAGGCTTGAACTGAGATGAATAGTTATTAGATTATTACTGATACCCACTGATCCCTTTACTTAGGGAAAAATGGCTTTTCCCTTCTATCCGTAGACTTTATTTCCTTAGTTCTTACTTATATCAAACTATCAACTCACAACATCCATCTTATATCTATAGTCTCCTACAATTCAAATCCTCTATCCAATCCCAGGGCACAAGATCTCGCCCTTCCGATCTTTATATCCGTTCCCATAAAACCAAAACTTTTGAGCGTTCCTTTCTCGCCCGCTCTATCTCCCTTTGGAACTCACTCCCACTCGATATCCGTCATGCGTCTTCTTAAACCTCATTTAAATCCAAACTTTTCCTACACCTTCTAAATTCCCAGTCAGATGCTTTATAATCAATAAATCAATAAACAATTGGTAGGTATATTCAACTTGATCGATTGATGAACTACTGTAAATATTCCTCACTCATAATGATATCATATTTTTTATTATTAGATGGTATTATTTATTCACTTATTTTTCCATAAGCCTATTTCTTTTTATAATTTGTAAATTTGTGTTTTTTTAATTTTAATTTTGTATCACATTTTCTGATTTTCTACTAAAACATACCTGTTTAGTTATTTATTTTCAAGATATTATGTAAATATTGTTTTATTCTGATGTAGGCCTTTGGCCAGATAAATATTTATTTAATTCTGTTCATCTCTGTTATTCTAAAGGGACCTGGTACCAGAATAAAATTATTTTTCTATTCTATTCTACTGGGCGAGAACCACATGGGAATTTAAGTCTGAGTCTATCCTCTCACTAGGGCCTTTATACACACAGGGCGCTTGGGCCACATGTTGAGTTGAATTCAGTTTTTCCTCTAACGGAGTATGTAGTCTTGGGATGTTAGGTAATTAACTGAAAGAACTTACAGCTTTGAAGTGTTGATGTTTATATGAAGACTCACTGCCCGTGTTCTGACAATCTGATGGGACGGCGATCTACAGGGGTCAGATATAACGGGTGTAGCGGCTCCTGCAGGTCGACGTCTTTGGGCCATGGCGAATGGTAGAGAGAGGGAGAGGGACCCCATAGGTGCTCCCGGACGAGCGGCGATGTTCAGAGCCTGCCAGAGATTGATTGTGTCTCGGCGGCGGCTCGATGACGACTGGTGGGGATAGCTGAAGATAACTGCCCCTCTACCTGTATCAAATCTGACAGCGGCTATGACCAGAGCGCGAGATTTAAATTTGACTTTATTTGATTGATTTGCGACTGAACATATATATATTAAACTTGTATAGCTATTTATTTAGAAAAATAATTCATTCTTGAACTATAGGTTTGTTTTGTTTATGTGATTTTTTGGCAGTTGTGCAACTATTTAAAAACCAAAGTGGAATTTAAAAGCTTATATTTAAGTGTCACATCAGAGAAAAAAAAAAAAAATCAAGACATGAGATATATGCCTCTCTAGACAAGATCTTGAAACATCGAAATGTTGGATAAGAATGAGCTTGGGTGCATTTCCGAAGGTACGGATAGGCTTTAAAATAAAGCTCAACATATGTAAGGAATTGCTCAATGAGAACATCTATTCAAATAATTTGAGATGCTTCATAAAAAAAAAATATATAGATAATTAACAAGAAGAGACCACAATACAGTTCAAATTTAAGACAGCCTAGATGAAAAAAAGGAAATCAGTGCTCCACTGATGATCTAGGGTTACTAAAATAGTTGGTCTGGGAATACTGACAATGTTGTTGTGCAAGACCATGAAGGGCAGGGGTAAACTTTAAATTAAATTTTATTTTCATGGAATTAAGACTATTTTGGTTAAATATAAAGTTACTGATGCCATTGATACATCCAAAATATGTAGCAGATATAGGGATGTGATAGAGATTTTGATGCATTTGTATTGCATTGGTAAAGGTCATAAATTTGTTTTTATTTAAACAAGGGTGGCACCCCCTGACCAACTCCAATTGTATAGTTGTTCAAATCCTTCCAACTCCCATTGTTATATCGTATATTTTTCTTTCTTTCTCAAAATTCATTTTTACCATTCTCCTTCAGTCAAATTCAATTTTAATGTATTTACTGCACAATTTTATACACAGTTATAAAGTTTCACTGCACTGCATTTGTAACCTTATTTTCTGGACACCCCTTGTACAAAGGCTGGGTTGTTAAATGATAACAGGTGCCATGAAAATATCTTCAACTGCGGCGAAGGAGGTAATCCTAGAGTCCCAGGCTACTTTCTAGCCATGCAACTTTCAAATCCATAAATTTTTAACAATTAACTATATTGACAAATCAAATCAGCACATACCCTATGATGATATCAACTGTTATAGATGACTCTCTTACAGCCACTGATGCTGCTGCAGGGTTATGGAGAAGAGACAAATCTTGGGATGGTAAGTAAATCTCCTTATTTATAGTTAACACTCCTGTTAGCATTCTATTAACCCCAGGACCCGATTGCAGTATTGGTATTAGCTATGCCAAGCCTCCAGGGTTCTGACCTTTGGACAGGATTGCGTCACTGATCCAAGGCAGTGCGAATAAATTACCCCTACAAATATTCTTAAATCTGTAGATCCAAATCTCTTCCAAGATTAGGTTGAAAACAACATTCTTGCATAAGGTCCAAAATAGATAAACTCTGGTCTCAGGGCATATCATGCCTTGCTCAAAAATGTTTGCACTGGTTGAGAGGAGCATCTGTTACTTATATTATTACCTGGGACATTGCTAAAAAATTACTGCGATGGAATCTAAAAATTTACAGTACTGGCTAATAGCCTAATCATAACAAATGTTTTAATGTAGTACAACAAAGAATATACTGGCGAGTACTGGCCAAAGATTTCCGTCGAAATGGGAGCACATACAATAAATAAGATTCTTATTCGTGTTTACTTGTTAACAGTTAAACAACAGCGATAGGATAGAAATATTAATTTAGAATTACCTGTGTGACCATAATAATCTTCAGATGCATCACGATGACAATACCTGTATGAGGTTCCATGACATAGCTGACACATATTATCATAGGGTAACCCTGTGTTGTATTCTGGACTTTGTGAACCAGGGAGGCACATTTTTGAGAAATATTCAGAAGCTGCTTTCATAGAATCACAACCATAACTTCTTATCCAACCATTGGCTATCAAAAAAGCCATTGGTATGACCCAGCCAGCACCAGTATTAACACCTCCATGACAAGTATTTTTACCTGCAATTAATAAATTGCCACATTTTTTAGAACAAAACTTCTTATAATATGATTAAATTACTACATTTGTTAAAACAGTGATAATTAAAATTATGGGAAGGCTCTGACCAGGTGGAAGTAAACAGAAATTATAATTTTAAATTTTATTTAATTAAAACGGTATAAAATTTTAAATTCTGCATTAATTGGAACATTGGCCTAGAGATTGGTTATCTCTGTATTAGTTTGGCCACCTTTGGGTAAGTTCAAGAACAAGCCCTAGCCAAAACTGATAGTACATAGCAATGTAAAGTTGAAATATTAGTCTACTTAATATCTTTACATCTTTATGCATCATTTAAATAAAGTCCTGAGATTTCATAATATGTATCTTAATTTATGTTCAGTAAGACTTAAATTTTTAATACTAAAAGCTATAGAGCAAGTTTATTTTATAACATTTAAATTTGATCGAACTAGGAATAATATAACTGCTAATGATTGTTAAGAATATTACTTTTTATTTCTGCCAATGTAAACAGGAAGGAAGATATTAGCCTAAGTCCACGTTTTTAGAATAGAATAGGAAACAAAACAAACTTTATTCTGGGACCAAGTTCCTTTAGTATGACAATCATGAACAAAAATAAATAAAACATAATATACATCTGGGCAGAAGGATAGATAATAATACGAATCATGAAGTAATTAAGAGTGACAAAAACATAATAAAAATGGAAATATAAATAACAAAAAATTAACATATTAATAAACTTGACAGGATTTGGACTAATTGTCGAAAATAAATATATTAATATTAACAAAATAATTTACTATATTTTACTGTATGTTTATCTGAATATTAAATTTGTTTTTATCATTCAGGAAAAATTAATTATAAAAAACTCTCTTTAAATGATGATTATAGATCTACTGCCATCGGAAATGATATTTTTATTACATCAGGAGGTTATTGAAAATATTGAATAAAATTTAAACAATACAAATATCTAGAGAGAATTTATATGAAAAAATATTGATTGTCAAACCATTCTGACTTAATTACAAATATTTACCTCTAAGATAAGTAATTTCTGTACTTGGGTCCTCTTCTTTGGAAACAGCGACAGCATAATATTCTGGAACGCCTAAATTATATACTTCAGCCATTATTGGCAGAAGACTATAATGCAGTCCACTAGTATAGACATCTCCAGCATCAAAAACAGATATATCAGCATCACTGGAAAAAAAATAACATCAAATCACTAATCATAATTGTTTATAACAATTATTAAAATAATAAAGTAATTACTTTTTTAATTAATTTTTCATTTTTTTAAATTAGTAATAAAATTTTATTTTATTTGTGCAAGATATTGTTTTGTTTTTTTAAATAGGTATAAGAGTTTAATTTCTACTCTACTCTATTAAATCTGTAATGCTTTTAAAAAAAATATTTTCCTTTCAGAATACTAATAGTATTTTTTGTCACTAATTTTGACCTACACTAGATTGAATCAACTTTTCACATAGTGATAACCAAACATTATTACTGTATGAAGATCTGGCAATGCAATCCTGCTCAAATAACAACTGATTTCATTACATTTTTTTCCCGAATCATTTACGTAGGAGCATGCTTGATCAATTATTTATTTGGGATTGTTGCGTGTTATATCTGTCTCTCCAATGCTTTTCCATTCTTTCTGATATTTTGTCCATCGCTTTAATAGTTTCATTATTTAATAAAAATGAAAGAACACAAATCGATAATTTACAGATTCTTAAAATCAATAAGGTTCTATTTGGTGTATACATCATATAAATATCAACATTGTCAACAGACATAATCTTTACGACTTCTTTAATACCTAATAAATTTATTGATTTGAATTTACCCATTCCTAATGGCTTGCATACAGTGGATATGATTATGAGCTTTGTAGCACACTAGATCTGGCTGCAACAGCTGAGCTTTTAAAGCTATCTGAAACAATAAAATAACTCTGCTATAGTGATGCCCTTAATGTGTGGTAGAATACTAATAGATCATGCAAACCAATTAGTGATAATAAATTAAATTAGATAGTAAAATAATTTACATGACTGATTCCAATTTTTTAATAGCTATTACTTCCCTCTAGCACTGCATGCCAAAACAAATTTTTGGTCATTGCTCAAACTGTTCATGTACGCCATGATTTTACTTCTTGAACGGGAGCATCGATTTTGTTAATTTCTATTTGTTTGGTATGGCTTTTACCTCTGATAACCATTCTTCATTAAAGCAAGGAGCAAAGTTCTAATAATGATAATCATGGGATTCAGAAAATACTCATTAACTATTGGATAAGCCAACAAAAATTAGCATCTATAAAAAATAAATTAAATAGATGATCCAAAAGTAGTAAGAGCAGTCATTTGAGTGGACACAATATTTTGGAGTAGTACTTGTTAGGGCGCCGTTAAGGTAACAGGGATTGCACCCTTGTACAACCTTTCCCTAAAGCACAAAGCTCTGATAGGCTGCTGCCTTGATCTGACTAAAATAATTTTCTTTGGCGAAAATTACCTGATAAGTTATATTTAAATTATATTTGAGTTGTAAATTAAATGGATGTCAGGTACAATACCGAATGCTTATTTTTTTAAAAAACCTTTATATTGATAAATGAAAAAAAATTCATCAAATTACTTACAAATAAAAGAAAAACCATTAATTAAATCAAAATACAATTAGTACAATTATTGTTGTTTCCTAAAATGAATAGTTAAAGAATAAAAATAAAATAAAACCCTTTTGGATTTGTACAAATGTAATAAAATTTCAATAGGTACAACATAAAAAAAGTAAATAAGTAAATAAAATAAAAATAAACATGAAACGAAAAATACATTAAATATCAGTTGAGTGCAATGAATAAATTTAATTAACAAATATGAAACAAAATAAACAATAATTTTAAATGAGCTCATATGTGATTAGCACAATTAAAGTAAGTAAATGTCTAAATACCCTCTAGATTTAGATGCGTTTGAGCGATGTCGACATAAAAAAAACACAATGGTGATTTATTGTTGAAAATGGACAATAAGGGTCGGACTCGCAAAAAAAATATGAAAAATGGACAGCAATGCTCGCACTGAAAACAATTAAGATTGACTCTGAAGGTAGGTCATTACAGTACGTTAGCCAAGACTGTTAAGATTAATTATTTTGAATGCTTTATAACACATGTTCTCTCTCTTGCCCTATCTCGATGTAGCTACATATGTTGTATTATTATTTCTCAGAAATTAGACTGCGTTACAAATAAAGTGTGGTTAACTTTAATAAGATACCCAGCCTAATTTTAACAAAGACAACAGTGGTGTTGAATAGGACCACTCGGGTCGCTATCGAATCGTACAATTGAATTAGCGATTTTGGCTAATAACAAGAAATGAAATCCCACAGCTGTTTCCAGCTACTTCACTGCTATACAAAAATACGAACTATTACATTGCGTAATTTACAAAACTGAAATAACTACGAAAATTTCTAGGTTTTTCGGTCACCAAAAGCTTTCCCATCTGTTTTTTCGGATGCAAATCTGTATTTAGACTACTCAGACATGCACTTAAGACACAAAATGCAGCAGGTTAGGAAAAAAATGTAGTATTGCAATAAAAATATCGCGGTTGTTAATCGAAATAAAATATAGCCTATATGGTAAGTTGGACAATGTTACATAATTGTGCGAAATTTCATTTTCAATCGGTAGTTTCGGAGATTAGCCTGACAAACATCGTGACATGTGATTATTATACATATAGATAAGATGTAAGTTATTTATTATATGATAGGGACTGAACTCAGGATCTATTAGACCTACAGAGCTGTGGTTGGGGTCAAATTGTAGCAAATTTAATCTAATTTAAAAATGGGTACACATGTTTTTCTCTAAAAACGCACCGATCAGGAGATACAGGCCAAAAACTGAAATACCTCTGAAAATTTCTAGGTTTATCGGCCACCATAAGCTTTTCCATCGGTAAATATAAAATAAGTGAAAACAAAATTATTAAACATGGGCATACAAATTATTTGTAATCACAAACTGAGCGGCCATAACAGTACTGTTAACGAGGGATTCCAAACCATTATTCTATTTTTCAATGTCATTTTTAAAGATAATTCAAGCTAAGAATCCTGGAAAGATTTGGAAATAAAATAATAAATGAGTAGAAATTGAGAGGATTCATTTATCGCTCTATCTATGGACCAGCTATTTTCTATATGTGTGATGATAACCAGTACTGATAATATAAATATTACTAACTGCCTAAGTTCCACCACCATTTATGCTTCAATTTTATTCTCCACTCTCTCAAAACAACTTAGGTTAGTCTGTCTTATATATATTTTAGCTTCAATAAAATTTGTATTCCTCCTCATTATTATCTGTACTTTGTTATCACTCATATCAACACTAAGTAACTTTCAGTGTATGGTTAACTTTTACCCAAATTTCATATACCATTCATATATCTTCAATTTAATTTCAGCACTAATTATGGCTCACAAGCTTGGGTTGAAATCTTATATACTATTTTATTTATCACAATTAGTTTTTTCAAACAAGTATTTAAATTTAAAATTGGCCAGTTTCATTAATTATATTTTTAATCAATGTCTGGTAAAGTTATAGTTTGTTGAAATCATTAATGCTTTATATTTCTCACAATTATCAACATAGTTTTGTTTCACTCCCTCAAAAAAGTTAGTAATAATAAACAAAAGATTAAAAGGCTGTTAGCTGTTAAAATTTATTAGATACTAATAACTAATATATCAAACTTCATAGCTAATTTTGAATTTTAAAAAAATATTATTAACGTACTCGCATCTTGTGGCATTTTTCCATTTCTTGATCAGACGTAACACATAAAGTAACAGCTTTGATAGGACACCTTCTTATTTCTAAAATGCTCTCCAGGCTTCTGCCAAGATATTCTTTAAAAGTTTGAACTCCTTCACCAATTGATGATAACCGTTCTGTGACATCCTAGAAATATGGTTTTACATTAATAAAAATGAAAACAGTAAACAAAAAATGTTACTAATAGATAATATATTCAGAGGAATCTCACACTTTCATAACTGTCACTATTTGTCAATAACAGAAAAAAACATAGCAATTAAAAAAAAAAAAAGTGATTCATACATGAAGGAATCTCATACTCAACTAAAGCAACTTATTTATATTTGTTTACTATTTATATTTTAATTACTTATTTATATTGGCACCATTGTCAATATGTATTTCCCAATCCTTTGTGAAAAGCACATGGAATGTAAAACATTAAAATTGCCTTTGAAAATATAAATTAATTAAAGGAATAACCATGGAATTTAATTTATTTCTTCAATGAAATTGCTTATTATTGACGATAACTTAACGGATATTAAAATTGTCCCCTTCATTAAAACTAAATAATGTAAGACTTACTGAAAAAAGAAGATCGTGTTCGTTGCCATACTGAGGCACTGATTCAAATAAAAAGAAATGTTTATTTTGAGTTTGATTATGTAAAGGAGATATAGTACTGTAACCATCAAACTGATTAAAGCCATTTCTATTAAAGTTTATTTCCCTTCCAAACTGATCTCTTTGATTCTCATTATCATAACGATTATACTGGTCTTGATCATGGAACTGTGTTGTTGTCTGTGTGCTTTTGTTCGCAGAAGGCCCATATAACTCAAACGTTTTCTAAAAATATCAAAATTAGCCACTTAAGAAATATATTAGTATTTTTAAATAATAAAAAATGTAATAATATAACCTCTAAAAATTTTTGATAGGTTCTTCTAGTTTTAATATTTTTAGCAGATGAAGTAACAACAGCATGAGAGGGAACTGAACCCCAATTACAATAATGATATTCTTCAATTGGTTTCCTTGAGCCATCCAAACAAAGTAATTCAAAATCATTTTTATTAACCGTTGCTATAACAAAGATATGCAACATAACAAACCAGTATAAAATAATACTATTAAAAGACATACAAAAAAATAAAAATAAATATATAAACATATACAAATTTCAATGAAAAAAACTTACGGAAATTAATTGAGTCAGCAGTTAATTCTAAAACGGATGTATGTTTTAGAAATGCTATTTCTCCAGATTCTAAAAGACATCGGAAAGCACCAGTAAAGCCTGCATATGGATCAGCATTGGTACACTTTCCACCAGGTATTTTCCCAATGCACAATTTACATAATTTGTCCGAATTATCACCTAAAATTCAAAACAGTTAGTTGATATTTAAAAAACTATTTTTGTGAAAAAAAAAGAAAGAAAGTCAAATGACAAGATTGAAACAATATATCTAATATATATAAATCTATACCAATATTAGAAATCCAAAAGTAACTCTGTCTGTCTGTTATGCTTTCACGCCTAAACTACTGAACCGATTTAAATGGAATTTGGTACAGAGATAGTCTAGAGCCTGACAAAGGACATAGACTAATTTTTAATGCCAAAAAAGGGTTGAAATAGGGGATGATTTAATATAATCGATTTAATTTGAAATAAATAATAAGCATATGTTTTAATACTTTTACACCATGTGCGTGGGCCAACCTCTTTCAAAGATCTCAAAAAGATCAATAATCAAGAATTTTCAACAGCATCACAAGAGGCAAGTGAGGCAAGAGGGTTATTAGAGAATGATAATCATTGGGATACAACTCTGGAAGAGGCTGCACAATGCAAATCTGTGCCCAAGGTGAGAGAGCTGTTAGCTATATTAATAGCAACATGTGGACTTTCAAACCCTCAAGAATTGTGGGAAAAGTATAAATAGACATGGCGGATGATATTTTACACAGATTACAAGAACAGGATCCGAACGCTTCATACAATGATTTAATTTACAATGACACGCTAACAAAGGTTGAAGACCAAGTGATTACTATTACTGGAAAAAATTTATCCGATTTTGGAATGAGCAGACCACAAAGAATTGGAGAAGTTAGTAGTGATTTAATGTGAGAACTAGATTACGATACCGTTTCTTTAATGCTACAAATAACAGAAGCCCTTCCACTTTTAAATTCAGAACAAAGATTAGTTTTTGACACAGTTATTCAAAAAGTTGCCGGTGTCAAAGGAGGTTAGTTCTTTTTGGATGCTCCAGGAGGCACTAGTAAACCCTATCTTTTAAATTTACTATTAGCCCAAATCTGGAAAGATAAAGGAGTTGCTGTTGCAGTAGCTTCCTCTGGTTTAGCTACTACGCTACTTAATGAGGAACGAACAGTGCACTCAGTTCTAAAACTATCATTGAACTTAGCTCATGAGGAAATACCAGTATGAAACATTAGCAAAAGCAGTGAATGCGGAAGAATGTTACAGCAGTGTAAGCTGTTGGTTTGGGATGAATGTACGATGTCCCATAAAAGAGTAATCGAAGCACTAGATCGCACAATGAAAGATATCAAAGGCAACTAGGGTATCATAACAGGGATGACTTTTAGCTGGTGACTTTTGACAGACTCTCCCAGTTATTACTAGAGGTAAGCCGGCAGATATATTAAATGTCTGTTTGAAAGCATCTGTATTATGGGTACACATAAACAAGTTTTTTCTCACTACAAATATGCGAGTAAAACTTCACAATGATTCTCAACATTGTATGCCAACAGTTAGTAACAACATGATTACACTGAGACATGAGTTCTGTCAAATTGTCGATAACACAGATGATCAAAAAAATAATGTCTATTCTGATCTTCAAATAAATATGGGCAATTGAGAATGGCTGTGTAAAAGGCAAATTTTGGCGCCGACTAATGAGATAGTTAACCAAAGAAACGAACAAATCATGTCAGACTTGGAGGGGGGTGTTATATAGAATACCTCTCAATAGACAATTTTATGGACACTGAACAAGTCAGATCATACCCTATACAGTTTCTCAACTCTAGAATTATCAGTCTTCCCATAAGTTGAGGCTGAAAGTTGGTGTTCCAGACCTATTAATGAGACATCTTGATGCGCCAAAGCTATGTAATGGTTCATGGCAACAAATTACACATCTGGGACACAACATTATAAAAGCTACAATCATGACTGGAATGGCAAAAGGAGAAAATGTTTTGATTCCCCGTATTCCGATAATTCCGACTGATTTGCCTTTTCAGTTCAAAAGAGTACAGTTCCCCTGAAAATAGCATTTGCAATAACAATAAACAAAGCTCAAGGACAGACGCTTCAAGTTGCAGGTGTTCATTTAGTAAAAAATGTTTTTCCCATGGGCAACTCTATACAATATATACATGTGGTATGCTCACGTGTATCAAACCCGCAAAATCTGTATGTTTTACCAAAAGATGGGAAAACAAAAAACGTTTTTTATAAAAATGTACTTAAATAAGCTATTTGCAGTAAAACACTTATTTTAATGTATGTATGTATTTCATTTGCAAAATAATTAAATATAGTGCCCAAAGTCACTATTCCACACGGACGAAGTCGCGGGCACAGCTAGTAATATATAATGTAAGAAACACATAATACACAACAGATTATTGGTGCAAGAGTATTAGTATTATATGGCAATTATGTTGTTTTTTCAAATAAGTAGAGCCAACTATATAAATGTTTGTATTACCTATTGGGTTATATTTGTCAATAAGAGAATTCACAGCGCAACTAGGTCCAAAATATGTTACAGCATTTTTAACATGATTATTGCAATCAACTACTTCTAAGCCACCATGCTTCATAAGCTGTAAAAATAAATAAAAATTACTTATAAATAAAAAACTTTAAAAAAAAAGACTAACAATAACTTTACCTAATGTGATGGAGTGTGTGATAATTGGTATTTAATAAAATTTAATCAGTTATAATAATTCAAGTTCATGTTTATACCATAATGAAAATCAAAAGTTTGATAACAACAAATGAAATTAAAAATTAATTAGTCCACCTTTGGTGCCTTTCAAATCTATCTTTGAGTCAATTCTTTATAATTATATTCCTCTCTATAATAATTTTCAGCAATTTCAATACCAGCCTCCTTTCTAAAGCCAATGACAGCCTATAACTGAAAATTAGATTCTACTCCCAGCATCTATACATTAATCCATTTTACATCATTTATTCTTCTTAGAAACTTCTTTCCTCCTCTCAATTTCCTTTCCCCCTTCTGCCCTCTCATAAATAAATAAAAGGCTCGAACCCGAAGGCTCAATGCCGATACCACCAATCTATGTTTACAAACCTCTGTCCACGAAGCACCACCCAAACCCAAACCCGCTAGATCATTCCTAACGCACTCCTCCCACCTACGCATCGGTCTACCCCTCAGACCCTTCCCAGTCGGTACAGCACCTATTAACATCTTGGGAATTCGTTCGTTACTAAGCCCAGCAACTTTACATGCCCTTATTAATGTTATGTAATCTCCTATATTCCCCAGTGGTCTCATCCTTTTTTGGACCGAATATTCTACTTAACACCTTATGTTTGAATACCTGAAGATGTTTTTCATCCTTCAGCGTTAGTGGCCAAGTTTCACATCCATAGAGAAGAGATGGAAGGATAATTGTTTTATAAATTCTGATTTTTAGATTTTGGGACAAAAGATGCAAGCTTAGTAATTTTGAGACCGAATAATAACAAGCATTTCCTGCCTTTGGTCACGCCTTTATTTCCTCTTGAATTTCATTTTTTCCAGTTACCATTGACCCTAAGTACTTAAACATCTCCAAATATTCGAACTTACTTCCTCCTACAACAACATTACCAAAATTTCGCCCTTTCCTGCTACTCACCATATGCTTAATCTTATCCGAATTTATTTCCAGGCCTATTTCCTTAGCATTCATTAACGTTTGTGTTAGAAACTATTAGCTTAATAGTTTCTTCATCCCCACTCAACAGTACCAAATCGTCCGCAAACCCAAGCACACATATTTTACTATTCACATTCAAATTCAAACCTCTTTCGTTGTGTACCTCTCACCTTTAAATAACGTACTCGAGTGTTAAATTGAATAGTACAGGTGATAGCGAATCACCTTGTTTTAAATCTGAATGAACCTCAAACTTCTCCAAAAAATGATTACCGATTCTAACCTTGTCGAAAGTTTTGCTCATACACATCCTTACCAGATTTACTAATTTATTTGGTATACCTGTTCAATCAATACGTTATACCAACATAATCTGACGGTCGATGGAATCATAAGCTTTTTTAAAATCAATATAAAGCTGATGAACGACACCGTTGTATTCTAATTTTTTCTCTGGTATTTGCCGTAAGGAAAATATTTGATCGATAGTTGAAGTCTTAAACGGCATTGATAATCCCCGATAACTTCCTCGGCGTATTCCGTAATTCTACTAGTTAGGATTAATGAGAATATTTTATAGCAAGTCGGTAGGAGCGAGATTCCGTGGTAGTTATTGCACTCCGTCCTCACCCCCTTTTTGTGTATTGGAATAAGTATAGATTCTATACTTTTCAAAATATATTCAAGGTTTAAAATATTTTTCGCATTTATCAAGGTTAAAACTCACCTGTCCTATAGGAATGATCCAACCTGCTAAAGTCCCAACACCAGCAAAACAAGCTTTCTTTCCCCGTAAATGTCTTAAAGAAGTGACATCTGTTAAAGAACCCTTTTTCACCACAGCTACAGCAAGATAATCAGTTCTATTTCCTGAAAATCAAACAATAAATAATTGAAAATACGCTCACTATGATGTAAAAAACCATGTTTATAGCTACTAGTTATAAGGTGATCAGGTAAAATTGGCAAGGAAAAGGATTCGCAGAGGGAAAACTTTCAGGAGAGCTGCATTTTTTATTTAGATTCAGAAGCAGATACAAAATCTCTAAGTAATTGGATTTCACTAGCCTAACAGTTGCCTGTGTCACATTGTGTAGTAAACACTGAACACTTGATAACCATCTACCAGGTCCGTGCATCATGTTTTCTGCAAATGTTCAAATTATTGACACATCCAAAGGAGTAGGGGAATTACAGAAGGTTAAGGTTTTAGGAAGGAAATAAGAATCATGATTACTGGGGAGATGAGAAAAAATCCAAACAAGTTGATTGGATCAATACTCTTACCAGCATTGATATATTAAAACCACAGTACAGTATTTTTGTCATGTTTATTTAAGCTATAATGGGAATTAGACAGTAGAAATAAAGATTTCTGGAAGGAGTTCCATGGTCTATTGAAACATTTTTCATCAAGACTCATCAGTATTAAAAGCCAGAAAGGGATCTATACTACTGTGTCAAGATATAATGAGGGCTATAATTGCAACCTGATGTAAAACTGATTACAACTGCAGATTTATGATTTATTATACAAAATTAATTTATTTTTAATTGGTTAGACGTAAATTTATTTTATAAGTAATAAATTAATTATTTTATTATTTAATTAATAATTAATTTGTATTAATTAGATAATAACCAATTAATTCTTATTTAATTAATAATTAATTGTTATTTACTTATTATTATAAATAAATTTGATACATTTATTTTATTTTCAAATTAAGGAATATGGGATGATAAAATTTTACTGAGAAAAAAGAAGGCATAGATGGTAAGGGGATTACAATTTAATTATATCTATAAAATACCAGCTATAATTTTATCTTAACAAATAATTTGAATTTTTTTTAGAATTATAAATATATTAATATAAAATATGTGTGGTTATGTTTTACAATATAACCTATGCAAAATCAATAATAAAAAACATTTTTAACATGTAAAAAAACTAAAATAACATTTTTAACATGTAAAAAAACGAATTATACCATTATAAACTTCCTGAAGGATTGGTAATAAACTAAAGTAGCGACCAGCACTAAAAACTTCTCCAGGATCAAGAACAGTTATGTCAGCTGCTTCCTCCTCAATCGAAAACATACAGTCCTCTTTACTGGAGCCCTGTAATCAAAATATAATAATACAGGGAAATTGAAATTCAATTAAACTACTCTATACATCCTCAATCATAAATTAAATGAAACAAAAAACAATGCTGGAACAAATGAAAGAATCTATGAATTCTAATCAACTAATCAGAGGACCAAGAAAGGAATAGGTCCCTCCTACTAAGATGTTATAACAAATATACTAACTAGCTTTTCCATAACATGAAACAAAATAATTATTGGAAATTATCAAGGTAGTTTAAGATAAAACTATTAAGATATTTTATTAAGCCATATATAAGAGAAAATAAATACTGATACAGAGTTCTTTATTTATTATTATTCTTTAGGCAAGATTTCTCAATAAAACTTATAGTTACTTCCTTAATTTTCCCTCATTTGGACTATTGCTGTACAGTGTATGGAGATGTCACTAAAGATCTTAATGCAAACCTAAAACGGTTGATCAATTGCTTCGTCCGTTTCATATTTGGAATCCAGAGATACACCAGTATCACCCGATATTAGGAAGAGTTGAAATGGTTTTACCCTTCATATCGCCGTAAGTACTTCCTAGATTCCTTTATTCACCAAGCTATTCAATCCTGCTGACGATCGTACATTTCTGAACTCTTTGAATTAAAAAACTCTTGGTCTGCTTTCGTAACACCTGTTCTCGGCTCAGTGCTCTATATACAGCATGCCTATGACCAGCAGCTTTTGACAGAGCTTTCCTTATCTGATCCTCGTCCCTTTGGAACTTGATACCTTTTTCCATTCGTCATTCCAATAATCTTTCAACCTTAAAATACCGCAGATTCAATCGCCCAGTATCCTTATAATTCCCCAAAAAATCGGAAATAATATATTTAGTTTTGAGATTTAAATTTTTTAACTGATGAATGAATGATGTGTTTCAATGAATAAGTATTTGTGTGTGTGTGTGTGTGTGTATGTATATATGTACATGCATATATATAGTCTATTTATCCTTTCCTCCTTCTGAGCTATCATTTGCGTTCGCCAGTATTCAGCAAGACCTAGATAGGATCAGTGTCTGGGCAAAGCTGAAGAAATTGGAATTGAACGCAATGAAAACCCAGGCCATTGTTCTAGGTTCCAACTCTCTCCTTACAACTATCCCAACTTTAATCCTAAATGACAACCCTATCAGTTTCAACTCCTCTGTTAAAAACCTAGGCATTACCATGGACAAAAACCTCTCCTGGAAACCACATGTCGCCCAAATATCTCGACGATCAATTAGTTCCCTGAAATTATTCCATCGATCCCGGCATCTCCTTACACAATCTACCCGGAAGCTTCTCGTTCCTTATCTTCCCCCACTTTGACTACTGTTGTGTGGTATACAGGGGCCTCTCGAAAATGCTGGAGGGTCACTTAAAAAGAATAATGATGGCTCTTCCCACCCATTCGTAGACATTATTTCCTTAGTGTTTTTCTATACCAATCCATTAACTCACAACACCCTTCATATATCTATAGTCTCCTTCAGTTCAAATCCTCTGTCCAACACCATAAAACAAGATCCCGCCTTTCCGGTCTCTACATTCCATTCCACAGAACTAAGGCATTCGAGCATTCCTTCCTCGCCCGCTCCACCGTGTGGAACTCAATCCCTCCTTTCATCCGCCATTCATCTTCACTGGCCTCATTTAAATCCCTGCTTTTCTATCATCTCATGGCATCCCAAAAAGATGCTCTCCAGGCAGGCCAATATTCCGCTTGAATTAATTTGTATCGAATACTCGATCTCGCTACCTACGTGTTTTGTTTATTTTTCCAACAACAAAGAAGATACAGACTTTGTAAATACTTAACCGCATGCTATGCCATTCATTTGCTTTATTTAGCAATTCCGTTATTAACTATTATATTAATGTTATTTATTATTATTTTGTTAATATCTAACCTTTATATTTTATTGTTTTCGACAATTAGTTAAAATCCTGTAAAGTCTCGTACTTTTTAATCATTTATTTTTTCCTATTTCGATTATGTTTTGTCATTCATGATTACTTCATGATTTGTATGATTATGTAGCCTCCTGGCCAGATGAATATTATGTTTATTTTACTTGTTCTTTATTGTTATTCTAAAGGGACTTGGCCCCAGAATGAAGTTTGTTTTCTATTCTATTCTGTTTATATATATATTTAACCATATGTATGGACCATGTATGGAAATATATATATTTCTTTTTCCATCTAAATTGACTGTTCACTCATCCAGTTAGATATTTTTTTATCAGTTGGTATTGATTGTATTATTCATTACTGTTTTTTTTAACTGGGCATAAAATTTATAAACATAATCACATGTATCTTGTGGGATACATTGCCAAGAGCATTAATAAATATATTACGCTAAATTCTGATGTATCTCCACATATACATTATTAAGAAAAGGGTTAAAGAAGTGGAAGTAGAAAGTTGTTATCAAACCAAATGAGAAGTAATTACATTTAGAATTAAGGCTTGCCTTACCCTCTGCTGAACCATATCCATAAGGATTTTGTTTGATTTTATCTCTTGAATGATTGTAACAAACAACTTGACAACAATAATAAATATTATAAATGTAAAAATAAAGCAATAATTATTGAAATTACTAAATTTCACAATTGTTGCTAAACATCTTTGTTATAGGAATAGTGTAGCGATCCTATTGATAAATAATTCTGTAATGAAGTTATACAATACTCTGTGGATGCAAAGCCTGATCATTTAATTTAGATGTAAAGAAGAACGACTTTTAATAATAATATATTGCCAGTAATATCTGAGCTAAAAAAATGAAGTTTCAACCTCATTTCAGACAATTCCAAACTATCATATTGCAGGAACTGCACATAGTAACTATAATTTAAGTTAAAGTATTAGTAGTAACTAAATAAGCATGTAAAGTTGTTGAAGGAGATAATTAATAAAAAATTTCAAGACCAGTCAACACTAATTTGAAAAGCAACAGTCCTATGGGCTGATCAGTATAGATCCAACATCAGGATTTTGAAAAAAATCAGAGGAAGAATAGGTTTGTAGGCAAGGACTTGTATTATCACCATTGGACTAACTAGTTCCTAGGGTCTATTATTTAAAAATGACTAATCTGATATGTATAGTTCAATAATAACAGATTACAATAAATAACAACCATTGCTCCATACATTTGTAATAAAAAATAAGAAATATTAAAAACCAAGCCAAATGATGGAAAGCTTATATTTGTGGAATATTTTAGAGGAAAATAAACTTGTAAAAGGGCATTAACAAAATTGGTTCAAAACACATTGCAATATTTACTGGAAGTTACATTCAGCAATAACTTCACTTTTAAGATATTACATCTAAAATTCAACCCCTGAAACTGAGTTTATATTTCTATTTCTAAAGGAAAATTTAAATATTAAACAGGCAAAAACACACAGTAAGAAAAACACAATAATAATATTTACAGAAAACTCAATACAGTAATAACTTCACTTACATTAATACATTTGACATCTAAAAACCAATTTTGAAACTGAGAAGCATCCCTTTTAACAGCATTAGAAAAGGCTTGACATTTTTTATACTCTGGAAATCCGACTGTGCACCATTTTAATTCTTTCAGCTTATTATCAGGAACATAATTGTAATTATTATACACTTGTCCTAGACAGATTTAAAAAATCGTAAAAAAAATTGTAGCGATAATATACAATCTGTGATGTATTGTTAAATAAGTTTATTTGACAATAAAAAATACAACTATACCTATGGATTGATGAATACTAATTAATAGCAACAGAAACCATAGCAAATTCATGACATCAAACTAGGAGTACAACAATAAAGACAAGGCACGCCCAACAACTAAAATAACTGTTGCTAGACAAAAATCGACTTGTTCAAAGCGAATCTTCTTTATCCAAAGAGGTCACAAAATCTAGAATAAACAAAACAGCCCTCTGTCATTGTCCGTTGAAGGGGAGACGAAACTGTGAAGAATACTGTAGTGTCAGAAGTCTAATCCCAACTGTTAAGTCGGCTATACCTATGAAAACAGCCGTTACGAGCCTCTTGAGGCTCTCAGAGGGTGATATTAGTGATGACATTTTGGCTCTCCGAATTACCTTGTTTTGAAGTTATGGACTGGTATGGATCCATGGTTATTTTCTTTTCCCCTCGTTTTCGTGTTCATCTTGTTATGTTAAATAAAGGCAACGACTTGGATACTAATATTCCTATTACTGCAGTATCGAAGAAAAGTAAACTGAGTACATTAGCGAATATTGTAAATTATCAACCATTTTATCCTACCACAAGCCCTAGGCAGAACCCCACATACGTGACTGTTTATGACTATTATTACCTTATAGGGAAGAGCCCAGGCACAAATTAAATTATGTTGAAATTACTTCAAAATTTTACCTCAAAAAAGAGTATTTCTTCACTTGGACGAGTTATGTATCTCGGTTTCGATCTGCAACGTGATAGGATGAGCCTTGTCAAATTTCCTCTCAGAAGGATGGCTTACATATAAGGCACAACTATCTTGATCTCCTTTTTACACAGCATCCATCTACAAGGATACCATTAAAATCAATCAGCTTCAATAAATAAATACAATTTTATAATGTACTAGCTACCCTATCTATAAATCTATACTATCCAATTACTAGAGCAGAGGTAACAGCATGGCTTAATTGAGGAAGAAACCTGTCGTTCAGTGATGCTAAAATAGCTCCAGAAAAAAGTTTGGTTTCTGAGTATTGTTCTTAGATTTCTGACATACACGGGCATAGTGGCCCTTGATTTTGGAATTTGCACACTCTGATTCAAGAGCGGGACAAGCCGAGCGTGGATGGCGACTAAATCCACAAAAGAAACAATGGTTGCCCCTCTTCTGACTCGTTCCAGCACAAAGATGGTTCTCATGATCTGATTTGGGGACAACGGATCGTGGACTAGGGTGGGAAGTACCAGAAATCGAAAGTAATGAATTCGAATTACTGCCAATTTCAGCGCAAGATAAATCGTTTGCACCGTTTAATTATCCTTCAGCTTATTTATGGGAAAGCTCGAGAGCTTGGGCGCGTTGGATGACGTGATCAAGGCTCAATGTTTTAGACTCTTCAAGTGTTCGATGGCGGATTTGAGAAGAGAGTAGTCCAAAGAAGAAAGAGAATCACGAATGCACTGATTTTTATTATCTTCAGCAGAAACAGCCTTAAGATTACAATCCTTTGCTAACAGCCTCAGAGCCTGAACTTATTGGTCAACACTTTCGTTTTGCTGTTGTTTACGTATACCCAAAATGTGACGTGCAAATATTTCCCCCTTTTCCTTAACATAGATCTTAGTCAGGGTTTTAACTGCTTCAACATATGTTGTGGTCTCTGAAATCAGTTCATAAACATTGAATGAAAGGAAATTTTGGAGTACCTTTAATTTGTCAATGTCTTCCAATGGTTCAGTAGATAAGGAGATGGCATTTTCGAAAGTTTTAAGCCAATGTGAGAACTCCTTTCCAGCAGATGGCGAATCTGGACTTTCGCAGAATTTGTCCGGCTTTAAATACTTGTCCATTGGAGATTACAAGATGTTTTTTTTTATGTTTAGAAAGGTTTTTATTAGCTTAAAACAAAACTTTACAAGAATGGCGAGTTTTCAGAACATACAAATGGTTATCTGTCAGGTTAGACAACAGTAGGGAAAGTTTCCCTCACAGGAGTGGGATTAAAATCACCACATTAGATTTATAATTTTATAAATTACAATAGATTTATAATATGTATAGATTATATCTATCTATAGATGTTATAAAACAAAGTGTTTTAATGTTTAAACACAATTCACATGCACGAAATCGCAAACTAAACAACGGCACTTACGTGATTGAATCTCCGACCCGAAATTACGATACATATTATAAAACAAAGTGCTTTAATGTTTAAACACAATTCACATCTTTTTAAGAAATTTAAATTTGTAAGATGGCATTCCTCATAAACGAACGATAGAAGTTTTAAGCTAATAAAATTGTGATGATAAAGAAGAATGCATGTTTTACCCTTGGAAAGGTTTTTATTAGCTTGAAACAACAACTTTACAAGAATGGTGAGTTTATAGAACATACAAATGGTTATCTGTCAGGTTGGACAACAGTAGGGGAAGTTTTCCTCACAGGAATGGGATTAAAATCACCACATTAGATTTATCATTTTATAAATTATAAATTTACAATAGCTTTATAGATTTATAATATGTATAGATCATATCTATCTATACATATTATAAAACAAAGTTTGTTCGCGGTAAACTCAGTAACAACTGCACGGATTTTCATGCGGTTTACACCAATAGATAGAGTGATTCACAAGGAAGGTTTATATATATATAATTTGTCGAGGTTTTGTGTAAATGATTTGGAATATCGAAGGTTTCACCAAAGACGCTCCTTGCCTAATCCCGTGCAATTATCTAATGTGTAAGATAATAAATTCGTATATAAAGAAATATTTGGTTTTGTTTTTATTTTTATAAAGTACATTAGCGGAGATGGGAAGAAAGGAAATCAAGACTCCCAAAGAAGCCTAACTAATGATATTCACGTGGTCCTTAGTGGCCGGTGTGTGTGTCAACTCCAACACGCGACTGGAGTTTTCCCCTTTCTAATTCATTAGAAATTCATTTTAAATGTGTTCTTACCAATTAATCGCTCTCTACTGATACTTATCATAGTGCAATATTTTCTTTTAATTTGTAAATTATTTTAAATTAATGTGAACTATTTTAATTAAAATTATAATTATATATTTTTTATTATTTGTGCCAACATTTCGGCATACGTTGTATGCCATCTTCAGGGCAAATAGTGGGTGTGGTGACTTCTTACAACACTAAAACTGTCAACTGAACTCATATAGATGTATATTCACGGTTGTGAAATACATCCCAAGAAAGGATATCCTACCGCCCCAGTGCTATAAATGTCAGCAATTTGGGCACACAAAAAACTACTGCAACCACACCGTTACGTTACGACGTGTGTAAGATACAACGGCTCACATAACATTTCTGAATGTCCGGGACTAGGTGAACTCTAACAAAATGCTCGAATTGCGAGGAACGCACGTCGCTTCTTATAGAAAATGCCTCCATTGAAAAAAATTAGAAGAAATAGTGACTAAAATGATGGAAGAAAAGAGATCTAAGCAGATCAGTACTAACCAAAACATACCTAAACTAATGACTAACAGCATGACAGAAGATGTTGTAGCATACACATCTTTTCTACAAGGTACCAAAATGACAACCGATTTCTTTCCTGTCTTTACTTTTTTGAAGGGGGCCTCATCTTCAGAGTCTGGTAGAGGTGCATTTAAGCCCAGCATGATCACTCCCTGTCCACTTCCTAATAAATAAATCTCCTGTCCTAGTAGCACTACACACTACACATTGCCCACTGTACACAATTTAATAGTCACTGTACAGGCTTTTTAGATTGCTAGTCAATTTCCTACTCTTATCAGAGCAACGCTGCCCTGTCGTCTGTTGAGGTCATATCGAAGTGATATGAATGGACTCCAACAGCTTAAGGCGGAATCTAAATAAGAGTAGTCATAGTGTTTGTTTGGATATGAGTCTTTTAAAAGGCTCCTTTATAAAAAATTATCGCATTTCAACACTTCGAGAATAAAGCAATAGAATACACTGTTACCATAGATACCACGTATTTCTTCCCGATTAGTCCCGGAATTTAGTAGTAAACTTCATAAGCCCCCTTCCTAGCTAGAATAAGAAATAGAAAAAAAATTAAAAAAGTAAATACAAACTAAAAATACAAATGTGAGGAAATGATAATAGTATAATGTGAAATTAAAAAACAATTACAAAAAAATCAAGCTCGCATGTGCAATTATTTATTGACATGCAAGAAATTGAAATAATATTTTCCCTTAGGAAAGATCGGTTTTAAAAAATACCATTGGTTTTTGATACACTGAGTTCTTAAAAGTAGAAGGGTGGTGAGTCTTTATGTCGACAATTTGGTGAGTGTGAGAAAAAACTAAACATAATCTCCCTTACCGGCGAATCCAAGTGAGAAAAAACAACCAGAATTTTCAATAGTGCGGTTTGACTACGTAGAAAGTTGTGGGAGTGGCGATAAACACCCATTGATCAGCAATAATACTTTCTCGTAAGACAACTATCTTGAGACTGATTTGTTTCTTTTTACACTCGTGCTATGCTCGGTGCTAAGTCGCCCGTTGTAAACAAACCCGAGGTAATACCATAGATATTCACTTTTAATGTTCATAGGAAAAATTACATTACAATTGATTTTCAATTAAAAGTGAATATTAAATTACAGTCTTTGAATTCTTTTGCTACTTTTTAAGAATTTTATAAGAGTAAGAATAATAAAAACAAACATACCTGGCTTTTAATTAACAACATTAAATTATTGGTTTGGAATTACGTAAACAAATATCAACATGAGCTAATTATAACTCGAAACAAAAACAAATTGGAAACAATTATGGACACTCGACAGTTCTCACAAAATTGAAAGTCTCTCAATGGTGAAAGAAATCTATTCCAGTTCCTAAACAGTAAATACCGACCCTTTTATACCTAATAGTGCACTTTCTTTCGTTAACGAACCCTCTACTGACCAGGAAAGCTGTATTTAAAATTCTTGAGTTCCACATCGCTATAATTAAATCTCTCTATTTCAACTTTCACTAATATTATAATGTCTTATATCTGAATACAATTGATAAAGATACTTTTGTATTGTACTATATCAACTGGTCGTCTGTGCCACCCCTTTTGGGGAAAAAGGAAAAAAGAAAAAAAAAACTGGTCGTCTGTATCAGCGCGAATCTTTTGGATCCGTACCAAATAATCAATAACTGATACAAACTATCTGTTAGGTACTTAAAAAACGGAAATTTTATACATTTGATCATTACTGATATAGGATTTATAGGTAAACGTAGGTTTTTTAATTAAAATTTGGGTAAAACTCCAGAGTTCTGCTGCGTTATCAGTGAAGAGTGTCACTTCAGTGGTATCTCGGAGTTTAAATTGTGGTGGTAATTTCAATTATTCTTGAAAATTATGAAAAGATCTTCTCTCTACCTTATTAATTATAAGGTGGACTAAGTATTAGAGCTGTCAAATATATTTTAAAATAAATTTCCTTATTTATCAAACTTTATAATTTATTAATTTTATTGTAAAGTTATTTTATACAGGGTGGCGCAATAGAACGTGCATATTGGATCATCTTTTTCCGCGGAGTGCAAAGCGCGCGGGGGGAGGGGACCCTACATCGTTTGATAGGCGGGCTCATGGAGTTTTAGTCGCTATGAGTCACTTCGACGGGAAGCGTCGCGCATTTTGCGTACGCGCATATTACGAGAATCATCAATGGTTTCGTAAACCGTCAAAATTGTCGTTACTGGTACAGTGAGAATCCTAAACTCAAACATCAGAAACCACTGCACAGTCCTAAAGTGACAGTATGGACCGCAATCTGTGGCAGAGGAATTATTGGTCCTTTTTTCTTTGAAAATGCGCGGGGGCAAAACGTCATTGAACATTATTGAAGAAAGTTTTCAATAATTTCCGTTTGCGGTTAGAGGAGTGCCGTCGAAGAGAAGGTCATAATTTGGATGATGTAATTTATAAAATATAAACTTCAATTATTATATTACAATGCCTCATTTTTATTTTAACTATACCTTTTGTATTTATTTTTTAATATTTTTTTAAAATTTGCACGTTCTATTGCGCCACCCTGTACGATACTAATTCTGTTTCATACTCTAATCTCTAATTTAAATAATTTTGATATCAATAATGAATACCCAGTAAGAGGTATGAGGAATAACGTAAAAAACAAGTAACCTAAATAACCTTTTTTTTTAAACAGGTTATCACATGGTAGCAGCTATTCCATAACAAGCTATCATGATATTTCTGTTTAGACCAATATTAATCCTAAGAGGTATTCCGATTGATATCAGGCAACATTGTAAGGTCTATTATCTTCCATTCTAGTCAAACAAAATAACTTTTAATTTTATAAAGGTAAAAAAGGATATAACAATCTCATGATAAAAAATTGTTATAACGCCTAACAAAGATTAGGCAAGAATGTTGTTTCTTAAAGTTAAATGTTTAAGTTCGGTTTATATTTTTTAGTGATTATTAGAATTAAATAGTAATTTCTGATGGACATTGATTTATTTTTGTTTTGAGTGTTCAAATTTGTATGAAATGGAGTTGGTATTGCTGACAGTGCTGTTTAAGGGTTATCAACTTTTTACTTTCATTCCCGCCATTTACATATTTTCAATTTTGCAGTTTATTGATAATAGGATATTGTTAATGGAACTCTTCTCCTTTTTTTTTAATTGATTGTTTCATCATTTAAATTTCGTTTGGATACTAACATCTGACATCTTAATTATATTAATTGAAGTTGATAAAGCAAGTTTTATTCTATTGTATTCTGTAGATTTTAATTATTTTGTAAGATATGTATTAATAATTGGGGTGTACAATTATTGTTGAATGTAAATAATTAACGTAGCAATAAATTAATCGATTGAAATATAATTCAAATCTAGGATTAAAGTGGATTTTCTGCATGAGTCCAGCTAGTCTCAATTAATGTTTTTATTATTGGTTGGTATTTTAATCCTAAATCACTTTTTTAATTAGTGTTTTCTATATTTTTTTGTAGCAGAATGAGATGCAGCATGAGAGAATCACGTACGTTTCAGCCTGCGTTCTTCACAAGTACTCCCATTTCAAAACGCAGAAAAATATCAGTTTTCAATCATTTTGAAAACTCACCAATAAATAGATCAAACTTTGATTTAATGCCTGTTCCAAAGCAGTAAGTGAATTTAACTACTTATTTTGTTATTAAAAAGATCGCTCTCTATCTCTATCTCTAGATATCTATATGTATATGGATTGACCCAAGCATACTGATAATTGTCCATGTATAACAGTTAGTAGTTATATTTAGAATTGCTGTTGTTTGAAGGACTCTAATATTTTTACTTCACATTGATCCACTTTTAACCTAGCATTAAATGTATAACAACCACAGGTTGTTGCTTTGAGTTGATTCTCTATAAGTGTTAACTTTTCATTTGTTTCCCTTTTAATATTATCCAAAAATACAAGTTATGAGCTTTAGTTTGCAAAAGAGAATGTAATTTTGGGAAATATGTATTCTATGGCAATAATTTAATCTAGGAATGAACGTTTCTATATCATCAGTAGTTCAAAATGTTAGTTGAAACTGTTATTTTTTGACAAAATGATTATCAAAATCACTAATTAAGCTCATGATAACTTCCATTTTTGGAAAATATTAAAAATGAAATGAATAGACTGTTAAAACAACCTGCGGAACAGATACCAAACTGTGTCTTTTTACCAAAAAGTTCTGATACTTCTTAACTCATCCATCTTTATTTTTCTTTTCTCAGAATCAAATGAAGTTACCAACTATGTAATCCTATCTAGTCAATGATTGGTTTTTATTTCTTCTTGACACTGAACTATACCCCAGTCTCAAGTTTTTAGTTTGAACTGCACTTAGCGAAATCCAGTTTTTAGCTGTACTTTGTTGGACCTTGACAACAGGTTTGATGGTTCTCACTTATAAAATTATCTGCTCGGTTTAAAAAAATGATATGCATATAAATAATGTAATAGAAAAAAAAGCAGGTCATGTAAAAAGGAGAATAGGCTTGCATCAATTATTTGTTGATAATTATTCCAATTACAGGCTGGGTAAACTGTAAAGGGCGAGTGTCTTTCAAACCTGGGACCTTAAGATCAGTAGTATTGTACCTTACAAGGCTACCCTACTCTTTTTGGATCTTATTGCCTCGCTTAGATATCATTACTATACAGAGGAGCATTCCATAGGTGATGGATCGGGAAATGGTCAAAGGAAATTCCAGAGTAGTTTTTCCTGGCTGCCTGTAGATTTGTTGATCAACAGCGAGAGCGACCTTAACCTCTGCTCGCATGGTTAAGGATATGACATGAATTTGAATTCCTTTCTTTCATTTTCTATAGCCTTTCCTTTTCACCTCAGAAAATAGTCAAATATTGATGAATGAGAATAGAGTAGTTTCAGTAATAGATTTTATTATAAATACTATATTTGTGTATGAATTAAATTTTAAAGATAACAATCAATAGAAAGCATTTTAAATTACTTGAGTATTAACTGTATTAAGTTGCGATGTATACACGGGGAAGAATGTTCATTGAACATTGCTGTAATTAGGATATCATTGACTTACATCACAAATTATATTTACAATTTATTTTTTATTTATTATTTTTTTGATGGTGATTATTTTTAAATATTTTTATTTTGAAGAGAAAAGATTTGTCCTGGCCGGGATTCGAACCCTGGTCTTCCGCATCTCTAGCAGGGATATAGGATCGGTGAAGAGAATAGATTTGTCTGGCCTGGTTACGAACCTGGTAGCTTCTGAGCATCTTTTGTTTAGAGCACCGTGCTAGAGATGCGGAAGACCTGTGTTCGAATCCCGGCCAGGACAAATCTTTTCTCTTCAAAATAAAAATATTTAAAAATAATCACCGTCAAAAGAATAATAAATAAAATTAAATTAAAACCTTTGTGCTTGACTTTTTATTTAATTCTTTTCTATTTTTTGTTGGTATTTCCTCATGCCCTTAATAAAACTTTTTTATAATTATTGAAAAGATATTTTGATTTTATTTTTTTGACTGGATGAATTTGGTTTTTCATTTTCCAATTTTGAGCTAATTTTTCCTTTTTCAAATAGGGGACTGCAATTATTTCCTTATGGCTTATCTCATTCATATCATTCTTTTTTTATCAAGTAGCATTCATCCGTTACTATGGCCACAACATTATGATATTAAATATTACTACATATGTTTTTAAAAATATAAATTGATTTTTATGTATTCTCACTTGAATTTGGTTCATTTCTTGTGAGTAATAATAATATTACTGCTAGTTTAACAGAAATTATTATTTTTATTAAAACAATGAACTGACCAATTTATTTTATGAGGAAGCAAATGAAACATTAATCTTTCAAGAAGTAGGTAATTTTAATTTAATTTTTTAGAAAAGTTAGAAGTTACCTCAAAGCTACATATTTTTTAAATACTTTTATTTGAAAATAAAATAAAAATACAATATTTAATTGCAGTTTTTAAATATAAATAAAAAATAATCATTTTTTAATTAATTATATACATTTTGAACGTTATGGGAGTTCAGTGTTGATATGACGGATATTATTACCACAGCTTGTATAAGGTTATTTTCAGTTAATACATTCTAATTTATTTATTTTCTATATCAGTCTTTTTACAGTTAGTTTAGTTTTTAACACGTTGCCGCTCAGTTTTAATTTAACGATCGTCCTCAGAAACTCATTTATTTTTTCAATTGTTTATGACTGCCAGATGAAGTCGAGTGTACGTTGTATGTTTGGAAGTGAAAATTATCACATTTGGCCACAGTTTTTCCAAAAAAACTGTTGACTGCTATAACCGTCATTTGCTCATCATGTCATTTTTTCTCTTCCCGGAGCTTCCATAAATATGCTGTCTGGCATGCTACACCTTTTTTTTCCGATGTATTACTCAATAATTAACAAATGTATGCGTCAGTACACTTCGTACTAGCGCTGTTCTTTTTTTGATTGATTAAAATGTGCACGATTTGTTATAGCCAATATAACAAATATGAACAGTAAAGAAACATAATATTTATCTACGCACAAATCAGAAAGCGTGTAAAAAGTGACAGAAAACAATTTAAAAATAAATATTTAAACAAAAATAATAATAAATAGATAAACAGTACGAATCTTGACAAGATATTAAGCAATTAAAGAGAATAGATAAATCCATAACTTTTGTTAAGTGCATGCTAGCTGCATGCAATCATTTCTTTACATGATGTACATCTTCTTAAAAAACAAAATTAAAACAACTAAATAATACAATGAATTATTCTATACATTACCTTCCAAGCAAATGACTAACCTGCTTAGGGAGCATCTTTTTGGGAAGCTAGGCGATGTTGGAAAAGCAAGGATTTAAATGACGATAGTGAGGGACTATAACGGATGTCAGGAAGGATTGAGTTCCACACTGTGGTGGAGCGGGCGAGAAAGGAATGTTCGAATGCTTTAGTTCTGTGGGAACTTATATAGAGATCGGAAAGGTGGGATCTCGTTTTATGGTGTTGAACTGGAGATTTGAATTGTATGAGACTGTAGATATATGAAGGGTGTTGAGAGTGAATGGATTGGTATAAGAATGAACAAAGGAAATATTGTCTTCGGAAGGGAGGGAAGAGCCACTTTAACTCATCACAAAGATGGGACACGCGCGATTGCCTCGGTCTTGGTGAGCAATTCATTATTCTCTTTAATCTGTCTTCGAGCATTTAAGAAAGGCCTCCATATACCAAGCTACCATAGTCAAAGTGTGGAAAGATAAGAGAAGATACGGGAAGATTGTGTAAGGAGATGTCGGGAACGATCGAATAACTTCAGGGAACTAATTGACCGTCGGGATATCTGGGTGATGTGGGATTTCCAAGAAAGGTTTTGGTCCATGGTAATGCCTAGGTTTTTTACAGAGTAGCTGAACATGGTAGGGTGATCGTTTAGGATTAATGTTGGGAGGGTGTGGATGGATGTAAGGAGGGAATACAATGGCTTGAGTTTTCATTGTGTTCAATCCAGTTAGTTCAGCTTTGCCGAGGCACTGATCCTATCTAGGTCTTCCTGAATACTAGCGAACCCAATCAATATCTCAGAAGGAGGAAAGGACAAATAGATGTGGAAGTCGTCAGCATATCGATGGTAGGAACAGTGGTGAACAGGTTTAGGAAGATCATTGATATAGCAGTTGAAAAGAAGAGGAGAGATGCTTGAGCCCTGTGGCAAACCTGAGGACAGAGTGAGGAAAGTGGAAAAGGGTTGTATAGGTATAGAAACTGCTTAAGATCTATCAGAGAGGAAAGATTGAAACCATCAGATAGAACTGTTGGAAAAGGACATTGATTTGAGTTTACTGAAAAGGATAGAATGGTCCAAGGAATCAAAAGCTTTAGAAAAGTCAAGAAAGATAAACACTGTTAGTTTTTGTCTTCCATAGCGGTATGTATGTCATTGATGATTTTAATAAGTGCAGATTGTGAGGGAAACCTGATTGAAGTGGATAAAGGAGGTTGGACTGTTCTAGGAAATTTGACATTTTTGACTGAACTATTTTTTCTAGAGGCTTGGAAAGGTTGGAGAGAATTGAGATTGGGTAGTCTTTGAGTGAAACAGGGTTAGAGGATTTGTTAATAGGGTGGACTATACCTTTTTTCCATGGAATCCATCAGTTTTGAAGTTAGACATCTGAAATTTCGGATGTATGAGTAACATAAAAATAAAATTATTTATTTAAAATGATCTGTCACGAAACTTTATGTGGCAGACCAAATTCCACGCGAGCGAAGCCATGGGCAAAAGCTAGTCTTCAATACATTTTCATTGCCCTCTAGGTGCTTTTCTATTGTTGTTGGTCTATCATTCAACTCAAATGTGAGGTCCCCTTGTTTGTCAATAGCCATTTTGATATTTTTAATTTCCTCTTTATTAACGTTATTAGCAATTTCTTTTACAGCCGTTAAAACATCTGATAATGAAAGTTCAGCTTTTTGATACAGGGTAAACTTTTCTCCCATCACCGTATTTTTTTTCGCCTGGTCACATTTTGTGCATACCCACTGATTTGTTTTGGCTGATTTAAGAGCCTCTAAATCTTTATCGGTGAGATTAATGCATCGGCCGTGGAATATATGATTGCATTTAGAGCGACTTATATTGTATATTATGACGCTATTGCAAATAGTACATTGAACCATAATGAAAACATATAATATTAACGTATGTAAATAACTTACGATTGTTTATAAGTTTATGTTACTGCCTAATGCTGTCGGTATTAGGAACTAATGCTTCGCCGTCTTCAAGGTCACCGAACTTAACTTGGCAGATCGATTGAAAAATCTTCTCTCAGTGTTTCTTGATTATGTTTAAAGTATAATATACTATAAATAATAATAAAGATATATATAGAGGGAAGAAAAGAAACAAAGGAAAAATAGCACTACCAAAAACACTGAACTAAGAGCCAACAAAAAATATTTTTAGAGTAGGTAGTTGAAATGTCTTATTTATTAATTTTTATATTTTTTATTTAGTATTTTCAAAAACCTCTTTGTTTATTTGTTCTGTTATTAAACATATTAATAGTTACTATTTTTAATATTTTTTCACATAATTATTTTGTTTTGTATATAACCTGGGGATTCATCAGGAACATGTGTAAACAGATTAAATGTTGAAGTAAAACAGAAGTATTAGGTTGAGAAGTTTTGAATTTGATAATTAATTTTTTTTGTTCTTTTTAGGCTTCTAAAGTATCAAAACCAAAAAAAAGAGCAAATTACTGTTTTTAAAGGTAAGTCATAACTTAAAATAACAACTAACAATGTACGGTTCTATCAAAAAGAATCATCCGATTTGACATGTCTATATTACCAAATAACAATATATATATGTATATACAATTACTGATTTTTTTGTCTGAAAGGGAAACTCACCAAGTTTTTTTTCATATGTCAGGTGTTCAATATGTCCACCTGTAGATGCAAGGCATGTGTCTATGCAGTATTCAAATTCGCCCCACGCTCTAGCGAGCATGTCCTGAGTTACTGATGCCACTGCTGCTGTTATGCGACTCCTCAGATCATCCATTGTTGCACTCCACGTCTGCATCCGACACTCTGGGATTTGCCTTTACACACACAACCTGACGCCATTTTCACTAGAACTGAAGTGGGCGTTCACTCAAGCACGCTGCTGCTACTTAGCGGGAACAATGTAAAACTTAAGAGTTTCCTCTTTCCAACAGTATGTTGTTGAGGCATTTAGCTCAAATAACAGAATAGTTATGATTTTATGAAATCATATGATTCTTTTTGATAGACCCTGTAGTACTGGTTTTTGTAGTTGAACTTTTTAAATTCCCTATTTATTTGTTAATGGATTGATCCCATGTAGAGACTGGAATAAAAGATAATAACAATACCTTGACCGATATGATAGAGTGGTTTTAACAATAATGTTAAAATGCTTAGGAGACTGTCCACAGTGAGCTTTACTTTACCCATGGGTGGAGTATTATTTTCTAAAACAAGGATTTTATGTATAAGGCATAAAATATAAAATAAAAAATAATATGTATGCTGATGATATTACCATCCTGATTGGTTGGAAGCATCTATGTATACCCTCAGATCTTAAAACAGCAACAGGCATTTTGGTGGGGTAGTACAGAGCCAATGGTGTTCACATTAAAAAGCACAGTACAGTACAGTAGTACAGAGCCAATGGTGTTTACATTAAAAAACACAGTTAATGCCTTTAGTTATAAGAAGAAAGTGGTTATTTGATAACCAACTCTTAATGGCATGGCATTCAGTTTTGGCTGCCTACGACAACCATTACTTATAATTATATTAAATTGTATAACAATATACTTATAACTAGCTATAATGTGGAGGAGGTTTTTGTTATCCTATTTGACAGTCCTCTTTTTATTTTATTTTGCTTAATCTAAGAAGGTCCTGTATAAAACTGGAGAAGCTATAAAGCCTGTTAAATGTTAATTGATCATGATTGATATGAGAACTACTACTGCATCAATGGAGGTTATGTTTGGGATTATGCCATTCCATCTGAAACTATAATCTTCTTTTTCTTCCACCCTTTGTGCCTTTCAGTGTGGGGGTGCATTTAGGCAGGCCTACCAATCCTACCGATTAACAGCAAGATTTTTAATTCCATCCAACGTTTTGCCCCTAGTTTTCCCTATTCGTTCTATCTGATCAAGAAACATCGTTCTGGGGCGTCCTCTTGGTCTCCTACCAGATGGACGGTACTCCATTGTCTCTAGAAGATCCCTATGTCTTTCCATGCTGCAGATGTGCCCGAACCACTTTAGCTCCTTTTCCATTGCGACATATGCTTGTCAGTTCTTAGTTGAATTATTTCTGCAGCAGTCTTTCCATAATTTTTTCTTCTGTTTGATGATTTCTTTCAGCTCATCATTCCACCATGAGGTGCGTTTTCCTTTGGTGGGAACCCGCTTCGATCCAAACACTATTTTTGCAGCATCTAGGATGTTGTCCCTTTATTTATATCTAGCCAAAGGTCGCCAATGCTTTTAAGGAAGTCCATATCCTGGAGCTTGTGTTGAACTTCGGCCTCATATCGCAATTGGGTTACTGGATCTTGGGATTTGTCCAATGTCAATCTTATCCGCTCAACCCCCAACCTGGAGGATCAGTAGCTGATTGTGACGCTAGGGTCGGGCGATGGGGTCACTACTTTCCTACGCCATCCCCTCACAGTTTGCTTGGTGCTATTCCTCTTTTGAACATAATTAGACCAGTTCTGTTGTGACTTATTTGCCATATAGTCTTTCCAGGCTTTCTTTTTATCAGCAATTGCATGTTTTACATGCTTGTTCCACACCATTCTGTTCTTTTGGCCCTCATATTAATTTTATTGAAAGTGCATATTTCAGTCGCAGAATCAAGTATACAGCATCTGATGTCTGACCACATGTCATCTATATTCTTAGAGAAGAAACAGGATTCCAGTTTTCGACCTTCGCGTATATGCTATCTTGCAAGATAATGCCCACTTTCTCTTTTGCTCTCGTTCCTTTTGGTACACTTGAGTATATGAGGGTATAATTCTTATCTAACATCATCTCTCCATTTCCCTTCCTCTTGACTTCACTTATTCCTAGGATATCCACTTTAACTTCTTCCATTTTCTCCACTATTTCTACCTCCTTTCCTGTAAGAGACCTTGTGTTCCAAGTTGCTAAGCGTAAATCCTTAACCGTTTATTCTGTCTAAATCCGAGGCTGGTAATGTTTCTCTGAATCTAATGTTACCTTCCTTTGGGTGATTGGCCCTAATAGGAAGGATCCTGTCAGCCCGGTACCACGGTCTGGCCGGTACCAAGGTGCCAGGAACCTACCCTAGATGGATTGCTCCTTCTAGGGCCCGTTTCTCTCGTTTGTTCACCGACCCAGTCCTCTGCAGGGATTGGTTACCACCACCTTGGACTGGGTTGTTCGTCTTATGCAGGGACTACCAGGAGCCGGTGAGAGTAGAGTTGGGAGTGAGAGGCTGAGTAGCCGCTTCTGGCTATGTAAGACGCATCACTCCCCCTTAGACCCGATTTTTCAACATTTTAATTTAAAAAATATTTTTTACTCTTCTAATCATAGACTAAACTAAGAGGCATCTAGCCCTTTGTTCTCAGCTTAATTCTGGCCTACATCACATCTGTTTTTATAAAATTAAATTTAATCCAGGATTGGTGTTTTTCTTATCGTTCCTAGATCATAACAGTCATTAACTGAATTTACTTCTGATTTCTTGCCAGCCTCCTTAAGGCAACATTGAATAATAGCAAGCTAGTTTGGATGTCTTTACAAAACCTAAAATATGTGCATAGTTTTTTTCTTTTTTAGTTTTGGTGGATGAAAAGATACCTTTAATAAAAGAGAAGAGAGGGGCATGCTCTAAAAAATCAACATTGTCTCATCCTCCTATGAGTAAGTTATTTATATTAATTAGTAATATCAATTTTATTATTTTGTATGTTTTTATGAAAATGAAGTTTAACAAACTTAATTTGTATTTTTAGTTGTTATTAGTGATTCAGAAGAAGAGAAATCTGATATATATAGTGAAGCAACATTGGCTCCAAATTCAAATTCTTCAAGTAGAAGTAATTTTTTTATTACATTACATTTTATTACTTAATCTCCACATGCATAATGTACATAATATCCAGGTACATATCCATACTCAGTAGTTACATAAGCGGCACATAGTTCTACTTCTTTAACCTTACTCCTCCCACCAAATCTATATCTCAAAAATACTCATTTATCTGTTGAAAAAATTATCTTAATTTAAATAAAATTTATTTACTCTTTATAATACTCTAGCGACCTGCCCCGGTCTTCACACGGTAGTAGAGCAATTATTATGCCTACATGTTTTGTCTGTCCTAGGATCGCATCAGTTTGATGAGTGGAATATATGGATTTGATTTAAACATCCAAAACCGGGATTTTTTTTTTAGGTTATAGTCATACAGAACTCCAGAAATATAATTTTAAAAATTTGCACTAAACTGACTGTCAGAGCCCCTTGCAGGTAGATGCAATGGTAATTCATCCTTAACAATAATAAAAGAGAAAGGGGGAGGGCTACTTTCTCTTGTGACATAAACGTCACACTAAGCTTTGTTGGGTTAAATAAATGTAACATAATGTCTACACTACATGAAGTATTTTATTTTGTAGATATATCATCGGGTGAAGTAGGAAAGACTACTGAGGAATGGGATTTAAAAAGAGAGTTTGTTAAGGATTTGTCATTTATATTTAGGATCGGAAGCAGCAAGAAAGGGCTTTGTGGAAGTAGTTGAATTTTCCTTGCTTGATTGCAGACTGTGTGCAGAGAGCCCTTAACGGTAGTCAGCCTTGTTTGTCTAAGGGCCGCATTTTGGTTCCTTTCTAGGTCTTCAATTTTTTTGACATGTCTAGTTGTAGTCTGGCCGCAGAAGGTTGAGGGGGCAGGGGTGTCAAGGAAACTTTTGAAATAGGAAGTAAGTTTGTCAACCTGTGGAATCAATAGTAGCAAAAGAATATACTTCATTCCAATTCAGGGATTTAAGAGAAGGTGAGGTGCTTTCGCATTTCGCAAGTGATCAATACAATCAAGAAACACTACAAACAATTTCATGACCATCTTACTGGACACCTAAACAAAAATCGCTGACAGACACTTTACTACTACAATGAGACTGAAATGTCTCTGGAGTAGGAGTTTACTGCAGAAAGATCTAACACACTAGGAGTGCCTTCTATAGGAGATTCTCCTTATGTACGAGATTCATTCTCACTTTCACATGAATCCCTAAGGGGAGTTTTTCAAAAGAGATGCACAGACACAATAAGTTTAATATGCAGCATTTGTATAGTATTCCTCAAATAAATATTTATTATTATTATGAATCACATTTTCCAATTGTATTCACTATTCATGTTTCTTGCATAAGAAAAAAAATTTTTTTTGAATTATTTAGTTCCCTTTGACTATTTTGTATAAACAAATTATTTAACTTAGATCTGTCCATAACGTTTGTGGCAGGTTTGAAATAATTTCTTTATTTTTATTTTTTATATTAAATAATAATTACTTTTTTATTTCTGAAAATTTTAAAGGTAAATCTGTTCAAATAGATATGAACCAACAAAAAGAAAATACTAAAAGAGTAAAACGTAGAAATACAGTTAAATCATTGAAGGAAAATTTGTTAGAAACTGAAAGTAAGAAAAGTCAGAAACGTATTTCAAGAGTTGATACAATAATAGATGAAATCATGAAAGAACGGAAATCTACTGTCCTGTCTCCTTCTCCACTGGCTAAACTGAAAAGTGAATACAGTGTTGATGCTCTAGTTGACGAGGTAAAAGAAAATCCATTTTAATATAAATTGTATATTTTATTACTAACAAAATTCCATACTTATTTTACAGTCTTCATTCTCTGATCAATCATAGTATTCTTCATTTGGATAAATTTAAGTTTTGATTTTTCTATAAAATTGGTAATTTTTATGAAATATATAGCAGCATTTTGAAGAAAGAGGCTAGCCCTCATTTCACATGTAATGTGTAAACCAAATTAATTATAAGAGCCTCTTAATACTTTGCTGCTCTCAGAAGCCACACTATTCCTCTCCTTGTTGACTTATCTGTTCTTACTCTTGTCACCAGTATACTAGAGTGGACAGCTGAGAACACTGAAATGCAATATTTCTTGAAGGTTGTTACCACACTCTTTATTTTCCCCTTTCTTATGAATGAACACAATATCGACTACTATTCAGTCTTTAGGATTTTTTTTCATACCAGATTTAGAAGATGGGGGAAGATCTGTTAGCCTATGTTACTCTGGTATATAAGTGATGGTTTCCTAAAATTCTTCACTATTGTTGTCACCTTTGACCCTTAAATCCTTTACTTATCTTTGGGTCTTGCATAGTTCTCATCTCTCTCCTCCAGTAAGTCTTTAAAGTAAACCCTCCATCTTTTCACAATGAGTTTATATCACCCGAGTCTATCCCCAATTATATCTTAGCTTTATTTCTGAGAAGTAGGACGGTTCCTTTCCATTTCTTTGATAACTTTATAGAAGAAGTTGTCAGGCTTAAGTGGTTCTTCCAAGCAGCCTCATTTTCTTATGGTCAAAAGTATTATCCAAAATATTCATTGTATGGTATCTCAAAAGGAGTTTTTCAAAACTTAAACTTCCACAAGAAAAAAAATTATGCTTTTAATTAACAAGATAACTTGTAATAATTTCCGTGTATTTCTTAAGGTCTTATATGTTCATGTGAATTGATTTCTCATAAATTAAAAAATTATGATTATTTTATAGAAGCAGCTGAAATAACCGATAAAGGGGGTTCATGACCCATTTAACCCCTTTAAATTTAATAATAGATTTTGTTTTGATTAAAAAACATGGAGAATTGGTAGAGCTGTCATTAGATATGCATAGTTTGTGCAACTATTTTTAAGATGATGATGATAAAAAAAAACAACTTTCTGTAGCAGCCTCAACCATTATTCTCAAAATTTACATTCCCATGCCTTAAATTGAAAGTGTTGGGAAAATTAATTTCAGTATTAGAATTAGGGAATCTATGAAAACCGGAATAATGAAATTACAAAAAAAAACTCTCCTTGTAGTAAAACCTACAGCAGGGGTGGATGTTAAAAAAATTCTGCATATTACATGCATGTAGATACATATTATAGATGTATAAATACAAAATAGTAGATACAAATACATACAGGTTATTAAGATATAACATTACAAATTACAAAACTAACTGTATCGGTTCGCAGTCCATACTAAGCTTTTATATATATATATATATATATATATATATATATATATATATATATATTACGGTAAATGAACACTCTTGGGAAATGTACACTTCTACCGTAAAATGTGTACATTTCCCAAAAAGTTAGGTATATGTGAACTGAATGTAATGTATATGTACATTTCCCGGCAAATGTGTACTCTTGCCTCCACGTTTTGGTAAATGTATACTCTTACCTTCATGTTTTAAGAAAAGTTGGAATGCAAATAAATTAAAAATGTTGTTGCAGTAAAAAAATATTTATTTAAATAAACATAATACAAAAGGCTTTAATAACGAAAATTATTTTATTTAACAAATGTAAATGACAAACAAAACATACTTTTCTTTGCATATTATATAATATGTCGTAGGTTATGATCCCAAAATTCATAAATACAATTTTCGTCCTAGTTTTTCAGGACCGATACAATGGGAATCAAACAAATAATAATAATAACATACTTTTCTTTATTATAACAGTTAAATTTTATAAAACTATAAAGGAACATATAGAAATTTCATAATGAAAAAAGTTTTATTTATTTGAGCAAGAATTGCTATTGTGGCACTTGGAATTACATAATATTCCAGCATTTTTACAACTGCATTTTTTTGAGGAACATGTTCCTTTACAGATGCATCTTTTAAAACCTTGTCCACCAGTAAGGGACTGCATTCCTATAATTTCTCTTACCGATTTCTCAACATCTTGAGGAACATCTTCGTACGATATAAACTTTTATTCGCAAATGGCGAATTCATGCCTAGAATAAGATTCTTTCGTATTTTACTTGCGATTTCGTATTTTGTATGCTCACATTTACCAAAACGACATGGTCATTGTGAAATCAATGTACATTTCCCTTCTTTGAAATTGTAAATGTTAGTTGAATGCACATTACCCAAACGAGGAGGCAAATGTGCACATTTACCGGAAAATGTGTACATTTGCCGCAATATCTACTTTTACCGTAACATATTTATATATATATATATATATCACACACAAACACATAATCCTTATATATTAACTTATATAATGATTTAGCAGGGAAAGAATGATCTTGAAATTCGAAGAGTCACTAGATCATCAGTATTACTTTCTCAAGATTTTAGAGGTCTAAAAGAAAATAAACAAAGACATGCGTATGTACCAAATATACTAGGAGCCGAAGGAGTTACTCGTACAAAATCTGTTAAGGTTTATTATCTTTTTTTCATATTATTTTTGGTTTTAATTAGTGTTTTGACTACTTTTGTGTTATTAAATTACACAACAATATTATCTAACCATTTAGTGTTGGTTTTTATATGGCTGAAGAAGAGTTTATTTTTTCTATCTTCGTTATTAAATTGTAACTGAATTGTGATAACTATACTTATATATCTGAGACTGTCTCAGATTAATCCCTGAGAAAGCTACCAGCATGTCTAGCAAAACAACGGCTTATTATATGTATACAAAATATAATGTATTTTAATATAAATGTTATAATATAAATACAAATCATTAAATTAATTACTAATCAATTAAAACATACATGGACTTAATAATTACTTCAAAAATAATTTAAATATGTTGAAATTTAAAGATTGCTATGTAATGTATATTTTTGTAGCTAAAATGTTATTTAATAACCTTATCATGTACCGTTAACCCATTCGAGAAAAGAAAGTTGAATGATGAAAAAACCAACAGTAAAACCAATGCCAAATTTTGTTTTCCTGTACTTTACAGATTTCATTAGTTCAAGAAAAATCTTATTTTGATGACTACTTCGGAATAACTGAAAATTGCACATTACTGTTATTGCACACACGGTGTGCAGGACGTCTTATAGCCTCGGAAATCAATTGCACACGGTGTGCAATCGGTCTCAAATGGGTTAAACCCTAATGTTGTTCCCTTCCACCTTTCATTATATTTTATATTTTCAATTTGAAACTTATAAATAATTTTGCTATTTGTAGGTTACTGGAAAACTACAGGATATTGGAAATTTTGGTGACATAAATAACATTGGAAGAACTAGGAAGAGGGCACAAAGTGTAATAAAAAAAGAAAAGGATATTCAATACCAAGAAGGTATTAAATATATATTTTAAATCAGTGTTATTAAAATGTAATAATCAAAAGGTAAAACTTCAGGAACTTCTGTTCCCACCCACTTTTATCAGTTCTCTAATATTATTGATCACTCCAGTTTTATTTAAAGAAAAAGCATTATATGTGATCAATTATTTAAAATATTAAATGTTACGTTGTTTAGGGGCTCATTAGAACCTCTAATTTTGCCCAACACAAATATGTTATTGCTAGAAAGTGCAAGAATGGTATTTTGATACAAACAAATAAGACTTTCTTGCAAAATATAAAATAAAATATGTTCATTCTCAAAGCAAGATAAACATTTTGTCTAAATTAAAAAAAAAAAAAAATGTTTTCCTTTAAATCTTTCTCTCTGAAGAAGACTTTATAAAAGAAATTTTAAATGTATAATGCATTATAATAACGTCTAATAGATTGTGCATATGAAAAAAAAAAATTGTTAACAAAATTAAACTGATTAATATAATCGAAAAAAGATTATATTAATGTAACAAATGAAGGTCTCTTGAAGACAACAAAAAAATATAACATCAGCTGGTCCATGGAGGGAGGAAAGATGTTTTCTTTCAGTTTTTTCAACGCTCATTCAGACGTAAATTAATCTGGAGTGCAAAGAACATAGTTCACGAAACTGAACTTTTATTAGTGGGAGGGAAAAGATTCTCCACTGTTGACAAGCTGTTCAAAACAATGTGTTATCTGGGTCAGCTATCGTAAGTTTATGTAACTTATTACAACGTTAATCATCAATTCTTTTTAAAGTAAATACATTTTTAAAATTTTAAAAATAACTTTTTATATATGGCCCCAACCTTAAAGGTTGGGTATTTGTTTCGAAAGTGAACTTTTGAGCTTTTCTATAAAATAAAAATTATGACATAAGTGTCTACACTTTATTGACTTGCATGATGTATGCAAAATTGTAACTAACCAGCAAATCAGTTTATAATTGTTTTATTTATTTCTGTTTTTACTTTCAGAAAAAAAATACAATTGTGAAGATCTTGTCTCAAATAATCAAAATAATAAACCTAGCATTACCTCCAAGATGTCAAAAATTGAACCTTTTAATGAAAACTTGCCAGGTTGGTGTCACTTATTAATACTTAATAGTTTACAGTAACTTTTTTATTTTATTTTTCTATTTCATAAAATCTTATTGAATCTAATGGGCACTTAGATAAAATTAAGTGATATTGAATTAAAATTTTAATTATAACATTGAAATAAAAAAAAAACATCTTGCTAAAATACTTGGTATTAATAATAAAAATTCACCAGAATTCCAAAATATGTATACATGTGTGTATATATTCTGATTCATTATTAATTTATATTTCCTTATAGTATTCTATAATCAAGAAGAAGTTAATGCTAATGAATGGATTCAAGTAAATGGTCAGAATGGAGTATTTGTTAAGAAAAATTTTCGTATGCAAAGTATCTCCAATGGTTTTGTAAAAATCGAAGCCAAGTGTTCATTACTGCTAAAATCAGTTAGATCTCAGGTGAGCGAAAACTGTAATCATGCTAAATTTGTTTTATTTTATTAATTTTAGTTTACATATCCCTTTGTCTGATATTTTTCTATTTAAAATGGTTTTAAATAAATTATTCAGATAAGTTTTAGAAAAAATGTATGATATTATGATATAATTGAAAATTTTCTTTTCATCTTATACTAGCTGAAAATAATTTTTTTTAAAATGCTAGTCTTTGATAAGAGTATTTTGTTAATTTGCTCCTGCAGAGGAATATCAAAATTTTTGAATTTCCAAAATTTCACTCATTTTACCAATATGTTTCTAGACCATGATACAATTCAAAAGATGACAATCTGTCACTCCTTTCAAAAAAAAAAAAAAAAAGATGAAGTAAAGATGTGATGTGTTCCACAAGGACCTTTGTTAAGAGTGGAAAAAAAAAAATGTTCCACTCCACCCCTCACCCAAAGTACTGTTTCTGAAAAGTTATAAACCAGTTATGTGAATAACTAATCTTTGCTTTATCTTCAAGCTTTACTATTAAATATTTAGATACAAATCAATTATTTTTAGATTTTTAAAAAGCAAATTCATTAAAATAAGACATTGTAAACTATACAATCTAAATAATTTTGGTCAAATTTAAATAGTAGTTTCAGATACACTTAAAATTTAGAATTACATTTTATTTGTGTTTGGTTTGTTTAATCAACCATTATATATTTACAAAAATGTATATCTAGATTATGTTACCCTTTGTTAATTAATTTACACAATTAATTCAGACTAGAAGCTTTTATAGAATTTATGGTATTGTTATTCATTTGGAGTAAGATTATAAATATAATGACCAATCAAATGTGATTTACACTTTAATAAGACAGCTATTTAAACATTTGTTTCAAAATTACTCTACATGCTATACAATTTTTTTTTAAAAAGACAATATTTCTGTGTAAATAAAATCTTTTTTTCCTATCGGCAATTCCACTGTAAGTTCCTCACTTTGCTAGCTTAATACTAGTCCATCATTTTGGACTGTTCTGAAGAAGATGGTTCACATATTATCACATGTTGGGAGCACTTACACGAGCAATCACTCGCCTAGTACACTTAATACAGCATAATACTACAAACAAAGGTCACCCAGCTAGGGGAGGAGCCAGTCAGGTGGCAGCCCCTCCACTTTACTTGGGGGCAATGGACTAATAACCGACTCCCCTTGAATAACACTATTAAGAGACCTCAATAAAAAAAAGGAGGAGGCCAGGGACCACATCGGTGTGTAGTGCTGCCAAGGAAGATGATGATGATCACAAAATATTTTTGTAGTTCACAAAATCTTGAAAACAATTAACTTGATATTTTTTTCATAGTTTTAAAATTAATTTCTTAAGACATTATCATTTGGTGGTTATTGATTTTTTAAAGTTTATTTTTCTATAAAATTTTGATTATTTTTTGTAGATTTTTAGTGTTGCTGAAGGGAGAGGTATATTCGTGTATGATAATGAAAAGATAAAAGTTAAACTAGGACCTGGTCAAACTGTTACAATTCCAGCAGGTATGTATTTCTTTTTTTCTTCTGCTGGTTGAATATTTGTTGATGTAGAAATGGGTGATAATATCTATCTTTTAGGGGAATAAGAGGATGGGGTGTAGAGTATAGTGCTAAATGTAGAAATTGGTTGGAGTGTGGTAAATGAAATTCTGCATGTATAAAAAAATTAACTTTTTTGTTATTGTTGGTTTTTTGGATTTTGGCTTAAATTTTAGGATATCATCAGGGCTATAGGGATAAAGAATCAAATGCCTAAATTGGTTAAATGTTTAGTCCATAGGAATAAATCGAGAATTCAACAGCTAACAATCTCATGCTCCTGCATAAAGGGGGTAGGGAGGGGGAAGAGATACAGAGATTTTCTTTATATTCTGGGCTTCGGAAAATACACTATGTGCATCTATACATCGTTGATACAAATGTAAAGTATAGAATGCGAAAAAAACACATTTGTCATTTTCAGTTTATAACGATTGCTTTAGAATTGATAATTAGTATAAAATTTATCAAGAGTCACCTATAAAGTGCAAAACCACTTATAATAATAAAAGTAAAATGAATTTGAGGATGCCCACTTATTTTGAAAGTACCTTGAAACAGTTTTTTTTCCTAATGAAACCACTCCTAAAAAGTGGTTTTTCACTTTCGATATTTTTTATTTGTTTTGACGATATTATATGAAAGGAAAACAAGGTAACTCACTTTTTCCTAAATGTTCAAGAAAAAAATTAGCCTTGGAATAAGTATCATTATTTTTATTAAAATTCATGCGCATTTGTTATGTTTCGACTATGCCCGTAGCATAGGACAATAAATTTAATTTATTAACATATGACTGTTCTTACAGTTGTATAAAAATATACGAAGTGTTTTCATACCCATGCGTTTACATTTTTTTCAATACCTTTACATCAATACCTATTAATAAAATAAGGACATAACAGGATTGCTGGTCCTGGCAATCTGACAATGAAGGGGATGTTTGAGGGGCTCAAAGCCCAACTCGTGGAAGTCACTTTATCTCGTTTTCCAGAGGCACTGTTTGGGTGAACTAGTTTTTCCCATTTACCGACGTACTTTTTCAGCCGTTTGAACTGGTTTTTCTCCTGTTTTGACCCCACTATTGAAAGATCTATCAGAAACTGCTGTTAACAATGTTACCTTGTTTTTCCCTTATTGTCTTCATACATATTATATATACATGTATTTTAGAAAATTACGAAAGATTATTTTTACTAAGAAATAATTTATGTTTTGTTTCAGATTTATCATGTAAAATTACTAACACTGGTTTAAAGAAAAATTTAGTATTTACTTTTGTGAAGGTTTATGATGAATAAAGGTGTGAATGGCTTTATGCAAACATTAAGAAATTATATATAAAATTGAAAACAATTAACTCTGTATAAAATATATTTGTAAATATTGTAGCATTAACCCTCGCTCTTTCTAATATATTAAGGTACAATTGTAATTATATAAAGTAATTTGCTGATAGATATTTTGTTCTACAGTTCAGTATCAATTATCCGAACTAATGTCGATGGGTGTGGTTCAGATAATCAAAATTCACTTAGAAAAAGGAAAATGCCAAAAAATCACCATTTATGTATAAAGAACTTTTTTTATTTTATTGTTAAGTACATATTCGTGTAGTTAAAAAATAAGCAAGACTATTGTCGATTATAACATTTCTAGCAATGGCAATATCAATCCCTCCTTATACTTTTCTGCGAACCCAGTTCTTATAATCAACACTCTACTGTATATAATAAGTATTTTAGTGAAATATTAAAATGAATATTTATCAATTTGAATGAATTGTGAACTAGTTATATTTTTTTATCATGTTATTCTTTATCTAACACCAAGCAAAAAATCTCACAAATAAATAAATGTACTTTGACCAAAGTTGATCAAAAGCTTACTTATAGTTAATTAAAGATTTGGAGGACCTTATTGAAAGACTTAGACCTAATTGGAGAAAAAGGGATATTCTTTTTATTCTGTGCTCTGACAAGCATATCAAGTGCATGTATATTATCAACCATATTTCTTATAGAAAAGCTAATTTTTACTAAAGAATAATTTATGTTTTGTTTCAGGATTTCCATGTAAAATTATTAACTCTGGCTTAAAGAAAAATTTAGTATTTACTTTTGTGAAAGTTTGTGAAGCTGGAACAAAGCATTAAATAAAAGATATTTATGTTTTTTAAATGAAATAGAAAATTGTGTATAAATAACCAATTCAATATGTATAAAATACACTATGAGCTTATTAACTCTCTCTGTATGTATATAGATGTACAAAAATAACATTTATAAAAAGCCATGTGCATAAAGATATTTATTAATTTGAATAAATTGTAAACTGCAATTATATTTTTATACCATATTGTTGTTTTCATTAAACTCGGCAAAAAATCTATCCAACAAAAATGCTATAACAAAAGTTGATGAAAAGATGTTTAAGTAAATTGCAGATCTGTTTCTAATTACTTGGTTTCCCTTGAGAATCTATTTTATTCAAACACAGCTTGAATAAGTTCTCAACTGTTAGTATTTTTAAACATAAAATTTTAATTCATTGATCGAAAATAACTTGCTCATGTATTGTAAACTCTACAGGGTGTTTCGGAATTGCACGGCACTATTTTAGGTATGTGTTCTCTAACACAAAATAATGAAAAAAGTTCATATTAACATATATCTCAAACTCATTGATTAAACAGATATCAAAGGTAAACAGATTATTTATTTACTCCATTTAGACTGACTGTAAAAAGTTTAATACTATTAGAAGTTTTAATCACCTGATAAACGAATTAACGATAAGCAATGACAGTAGTTGCTCTTCTGTTTGTCTAGTTCTGTGTGTTTTAGTGTGAGTGAATACTGTGAGACAGTTCAATTCATGATTATCATGGGAGACACCACAAATGTATTTACTTTTGCAGAACAAACAGACATGCTTTTAACTTATGGCGAGGTACATAGAAACGGTGCTGCTGCTGTTCGAAGATATCATGAAAAATTTCCTAACCGAAGAATACCAAATCGTAAAACGTTTGAGGCCATTGAAAGACACCTTTGAAGAATGGCACACTAAAAGCGATAAGAGTAAATCTGAATGACAAAGATTTAGACGAACTGCAAACGTTGAAGAAGAAATACTCGATGCTGTTCAGTTATCTCCTACTACTAGTACCAGAAGATTGTCACATCGTTTCGGTGTTTCCTCTACCAGCCTATGCGAACAACAATTGTATCCATTTCACGTATTGAGTAGGCAAGATTTATTACCACAAGATTATAACATGCGCAGAAATTTCTCCCAGTAGTTAATGCGACAATGCACACAAGATCCTAACTTCCTGAACTGCATTTTGGTTACTGATGAATCTTGCTTTACAAGAAACGGGATTCTTAATTTTCGAAATACCCATACGTGGGCTGAAGAAAACTCTCATACGACTGCTGTTGGACATTACCAACATACCTTTTCTTTAGATTTCTGGTGTGATCTTCTAGGCGACAACATCATCGGCCCCTTCTTTTTGCCATCTAGGCTGTCAGGTATATCTTACTTGCATTTTTTGCAAAATAATCTTTATGAACTCCTAGAAGATATTCCGCTAGGCATTAGGCAAAGGCTGTGGTTTATGCATGACGGTGCTCCAGCTCACTTTTCTCTTAGTGTCACTGATTATTTAAATGCAACTTATGGAGACCGATGGGTTGGTCGAAATGGACCTGTTAAATGGCCACCATGATCTCCGTATTTAACGCCATCAGATTATTTTGTGTGGGGCTGGATGAAGTCTATGGTTTATTCTGTGGCAGTTGGCACGCAAGAAGAGCCAGATCATCCTGATCCTATACGAAGAGCCAGAGAAGCATGGATTCGTCGTGCTGAATGTTGCATTCAACAAACCTAGGCCCCTTTGAACAGTTACTCTAAATGTTGTAATAATAATACATAAATCTTTAATTAACCTTTGATATGTTTGATTGATATGATCTGGTTTTAATAAATGAGTTAGAGATATATGTTAATATGACCTTTTTGTTTCTTTTGTGTTAGAGAACACATACCTAAAATAGTGCCGTGCAATTCCGAAACACCCTGTATATTCAGAATGTCAATCTGGGTACATACAGGACATGTTCTACTGTAGTCAATGACAGTTTAAATTACCGAATGGTATATTCTAGATAGTTCCTTCTGTACAAGTTGTATTGTTTTTGTCTAACTATACAATATTTAATTTAAATACTCTTGACCAGAAAACCAAGGTAGACAAAACTGTAGACACTTTCAAATGTGTCGACACCAAACGTGATGGTGGGTACTGATTGTCTTAAAGTGTTAGCCAAGACTTATACGCCGTCCAGCATTCTCCAAAGTAAGAAACGCCTGTTGTAAATCCCCCTGCGTTCTTCCGACTATATCTATGTCATCTGCATAGGCAAGTATTTGGATGGAGTTCGTCAGAATCATACCAGTAACCTGTAATCCTGAGTCTCTTATGACCTTTTTGAGAGCAAAATTAAACAGACACGAGGGTCCATCCCCTTGTTTCAGACCCCTGGATATCTTGATGACATCTGACAAGTCATTCTGGCTCTTGACTCCCTCATCAGCAATTCCATAAGGTTTATCAATTCTCTGGGGACATTTATTTCTTCCATACCACAAAATAGTTTCTCCCTGGTGATATAGTCATAAGTGTTGCTGAAATCCACAACAATGTGGTGAGTTGCATAATTGTACTCTCTAGTCCTTTTCTAAAGATTCTCTGGGCAATACAAGATCTACTAATTAAACCGCATTGGTTTATTCCTATCTCACTGAGTATGGGGGAGTAGTGTGGTATGCTACATTAGAGAGAACCTTGTAGGCACAGCTTAGGAGTGTTATGCCACAATAATTTTCACAAATCATTAGGTCTCTTTTCTTGTAAAGAGGGAGGATAAGGCCAATGCACCAGTTGTCTGGAAGAGTTTTGCTTAACCAAACACTGTGCAGCAGATCTTGGATCAACTTTGTCACTTCATTTCCACCGGCCTTCAGAAGTTCAGCTGGTATGCCATCACATCCTCGATTTTCTCACCATCTAGTGCGTCAAGAAAGCTCACTCTATATAACGAATATATGAATCTGAATCAGTCATAAATCAGAGCAGGGTTGTGAACATTTCCGAAATGGTCAGACTAACTTTCCAGGATCCCTTCATTATGTGTGACCAATTGTCCATCCTTTCCTCTAAAAGTATTGGGTCTTGGTTTAAATCCCTTTTGCTGGGCATTAATTGTCGTGTTGAAGTTCTAGTATTAGCTAGTCTACTTAAGACCTCAATGTCATATTCTTTTTTCTTCTATGCAGGTGTTTCTCCTCTAATCTTAACACTCTGTAGTCAGAAACAGCCTGATGAGTCATATGCATATCAATCATTTTCCTATAGGCCATGATTTTCCTCTCTGTAGCTTCCTGACATTCTTGATTGAAACATTCAGACCTCCGAAGAGGCCCTTCAAAGTCCAGCACTTCTTCAGCAACTTGCTTAATTCAGTCCTTACACTGGCACGATATTTTATCAACATCATTTCTTCAAACCCATGTTCCAAAGCTATATTCAGCCTTTGGGCAGGCTATATTTTATATTCTAGTTCTTGTAGCTTCTATGTATTTCTTTTATGTGAGTGGGTCCCTCTGGCCTTCTGTATGTTGCTTATTTTTGGCAGGTATGCATGCTATTACCAGGTAATGATCACTGTCCAAGTTGGCTCCTCTGTACCTTCTGACTGCCATGAGCAAAGAACGTTGTCTTCTACTGAAAAGAGCATGGTCAATCTGGTTTCTGGAATGATTGTCTGGAGAAACCCATCTAGCCTTTCTGTCAAACATGGTACTACCGACGACCATATTTTGAGATGCTGCAAAGTTGAGCAACCTAGTTCCATTATCATTAGATATATCTAATATGTACACAGGGGGGATAAAATAAAAACCCAAAAAAAAAAACAACATATAATTATATTTCTTCCTAACAATTAATTCTTAATAAACTCAATCAGAATCACTTCCTTTCTTTAGACCACAAAACACTTCATCAGGAATAATCTGTTTTTCTACGGGAAGATCTATAAAAGAGAAAATATTTTTTTTTATAGTATATCACAACTTATATTAATTAATAAACTATATCACTATAAAGAAATGCACTTCTTAAAAAACAAATTCAGTAGCTACAAAATCTTTATTTCATATACAGTAAAAATTCAACCTTAAAAAGATTCTAAGGATGCTGGACAAATGACCATGGACACACTTAGGGCAGAGGATGGTCACACACAGAATCCATGAGAAACCTTCAAGGTGTTAGCTAACAAGCTCTTTACTAGGTAGGACCTAATGGGATCATATAATCTTATTCCAAATGGGTTGACATCCTTAGTGCCAATAGTAGGCAGTGGGCAAAGGCAAATGAGATCAATAATATGAATGGTCATATTATATAATCAATACTTTCCTGCCATCCTAAAATAGGGCTTTCTGGTGATCAGAACCTATCTACTGGAAATCTTAAGGGGTAACCTGGCTCTTAGATTAGATTGGGCCTTGAGTAGAAGATTGTCTCAACTTTAATACATTTCCAAATCAGGCAAAGGACCATATGGTGATCCCAAAATTAGAAAAATTAGTTAAATCCAAACCGCACTGGGCATCTTTGTCCACATATCAAGGGTGCCTAAGACAGAACTGTAGCATTGTTGCCAATGCCTAAGGAAGAAAAATGTTGAACCCATTTTCTCCATATCAAGACAGTCCTCAACATGCTACCAAGGTTCAACAGCATTAGCATTGAATGGGGAAAGCATTGGGCACTCAGGTATGCCCGGTAAAGAGGAAGCTGGCAAATCAGCCAGAGCAGGTTCAGCAAGCATTCCATTAACCACAGAACCTGTTTATGGTATTAGTCTTAGCAAATGCGGTGTGTAATAGCAATAGCAAGTGCGGAATTTGGGCAATGTAAAAAAATAAGGCCATACCTATGTTGGTTAAATAATTATTTCACAAGTGCTTTAATTTATTGGTTTTATTTTACCGAGAAATTTTTTTAAAGTAGATGTACACATTTGAAAGTAAGCTTTTCAATGCTTTATAACTGCTTAAAGGAATTTTTATACTTTATTAAAAGTATAGTTGCATTGATAAATATAAAATATTAAAATAAATAGAAATATTGTAACTGATAAAAAATAAATTTACCATCATCCTCCAAATTTTCCTCTTCATCATCTGAATCAATATCTAAAGCTTCAGGATTGTTTATTTCCTTTTGCACTTCTTGAGAGGTGTTTTGGGTTTCACCCCTTACAAACATGATTGCCGATGAACCAGATTTTGTACTAACTGAAAATAAAAACAAAAATTTTAGGATAGTGGAAATATAGTTGAACTCAGAACAAAGGGAAGCGTTCGCAGTCAGTGAGGAAAAAACAAAAGAAACATGCCTGGTTCTTTGCATGCTTTACCAATTTTAAAATTGTAGGTTCAAAATAAGAAAATTTCAAATTAAACAGTTCTTATCTTTGTTTACTGTATAGATGTTGTTAACACAACTGCCACTATCTAACTTTGGCAAACAATCTGTGAATATATAAAACAGTTATATATTTAAAATTAAATATTATTTGGGATACAGAAGAAACATGCCTAAATGAGCATTATGATAATCATCATCATTATAGATGGCTCTATATCCCACGTGGGACAAGGCCTCCCACAACATCAACCGCCAGTCTCAATCTGGCTTGTTTATTTGCAGTTTTCGTGATGGTAGTTTTATTGGAGGAAAGAGTTATTGGCCCTTTGTCCCCTATAGTTAGGTGGAGGGGCTGGCTCCATGCAGCGTTCAGACACACTCCCCCATCCGGGGCTGCTACCTATGGGTGTATACTGTATATGAACTGTAGGTGAGGGGGTGTATGCAGTACACTAGATATGAGTACTGTGTGAATGTTAAGTTTTAGTGTTCCCCCAACGGGGAGGACTAGTGGTTGATTGCAGCCTGACGGCTGGGCGATGGGGCGCCACTTCCCTATGCCTACGATAATGCTATCATTAATGTTCAGTTAAAGCTTGATTTGAAAGAATAACTTTTTAAACACCTTCAGATGTATTATTCTGAATACTGAAGTATTTAAAAAAAAAAAGTTTTACTTGACCTATCACCATATCCCTTCTTTGAAGGAAGACTGGCACAATTAGAAAAAGGTCGGTTTTATGATTAAGTCTTAAACAAAACTAAAACGTGGTAAATTTTTAAGTGAAAGAGTGTCACTGTCATATTCCTAATACAGTCAACACGCCAAGTCAAAATGGATTGAAGTACGAATCTCTAAAAACGCACTAACCAGCTCCAGTACCATCAACCTATTAGAAAATATATTCTGTTCACATGGGTATCCTGTTGTTCTAGTTAGTGATAATCATTTTATTTTCCTGAGTGATGAATTCCATACCTACTGTACCGAGCGTGGTATTTTTCAAAAATATGTTGCTCCAGGGCATCCTGCGACCTATTAGAGGGGGAGAGAGTCCAAGTAAGAGTCTATGTCAATAATTCACCAATCTGGCACTTTGGTGAAATTCTCAAGAAACTGGGAACTCGTCATTATCTTGTGAAACTTGATTCTGGAAGAATTATCAAACGACATACTAATCAACTTTGTTCTTCATTACTTCAAAAGAAGACAGTGACATTTGATCCAGCATCACCACAACTCAATAGTGTACCTCAAGTTCCTCAAGCTGAGACCAGTGCTCAAGGTCCTGCTCAATCAAGTCCACCTCCATTACAACATTTCTCATAATAGTCACAAAAGCAACTCGAGCAATCGACTGCTGGAGAACAATTATGTCAGTGAATTTTTAAAACCTTCCCTAGGATTCGGGGAGCAGGCACATTATCTGTTAACATTTAATTTGAGTTGTGCCAGTTTTCTTTCTAAGGAGTAATATGTGTTATCAATAATTACAGAAATATTTAACAAAAAATTAACTTAATCTCCATTCTTTTAATAAGTGTTATGCAATAATATAATATAAGTTAAATAAAATCGATGAGGTTTTTTTAAAAAAAGTAGGTTATTTTTGTTATGCTACCTATTTATTAAACATTTTCTTTGATTGCTAGACAAATTATTTTTAATGCTGAATATTTAAAAATTCTGTTTAAAAAACTGTTTATTGGTAAGATAACATTTGGACCCACATTGCAGGTCTTCAGGGCTAGTGGGATCGGCAAGGGTTGTCACAATTATTTAAAAATGTTATTTTAAAACGCAAATATAACTTTGTAAATTAACTCATTAATTCTAATCAGAAATTTAGTTGTTAATCTCATAGATGAGTTGTGCCTACATATACATGTTACATGTTGAACAAAGAAACATGTATATGTAAGCGTACATCCTACATGTTAGGATTTGTACTGTCCCCAACTGAAGTTAAGATATGCAAAGATAAATTAGATTTGTCACCACAAGAAACAGTTCCGAATACCTTCCTAAGTACTCTTCTCTCCCATATTATTAGTAATTTCTTACTAACAACAGTTATAACCCATGTTTCACTACTGTATACATTTGTGGGCCTACTACCTAAGATTAAATGGAAGGTGATGAATGATTATTTACCCATCAGTCTAACCTAGTAAACATGAACAATCAAATGTTGGACCAATAAACAGTCACCGAAAAATGGTCAATAAAGGTGAGGAATCAACAGTTAACTGAAACACAGGATTATAAGCACTTAGAAAAAACATTTCAAATTTTCTATAGAGACATAATTTCCTGTGAGGCATTCAATATTACTTCTGTAAGATAAAATATGATTATAAAAGAAAGATTGTTAGTCAAGTTCTGTTGTTGTTTGTTCATTTAATGTCACTTTATCCTGCTACGGCTAAAAAAAAATCAGACGATGCTACATTGGGAGTTCTAAATTTTTCCTATCCAGGTTTAATTAGGATAGGAATTTTTTTACGAGTACCTGACATTGTACAGGCTCGGGACCCCCGTTTAACATTCCTTCCTAAGAACGGCATAACCAAGGATTTTTAAAAAATCCTACGGCCACCTGCCGGGCTACAAACCCGCGATTCAAATTAGTTTGTTATGCTAACCACTAGAACACAGGTGGTCCCTGTCTGTTTAAAACAATTTAATTACTGATACATCAAGCATAAAAATTGAATTATACACACCAGTCATTTCAGCTGCCTTAGCTTCCAACATACGCATTCCATCTTTAGCACCAGGAGCAAGATCAGCAACTGTTCCAGAAACGTTACTAGCAGCAGATAACATTTGTGCCGACATCATATTGACCTATAGGTAAACAATACACATCATGGTTTTATGAGTTTTAAGAATATTCTTGCCAAGTATGAATATTTTTCTGGTAAACTTCCAATTATTTTTTTTAAAAACAGTTTGTTTCAGAAATTCTATGCTAAAACAATTTTTAATTTACTAACTAGTATTAAAAAATTAAGTAAAGAAAATAAATATGAAAAGTTTTGGGAGAAGAGAAATGTAATTCTAGAGTCCTGACCTAGGTAAAAGGGCTTGGGGGAAAGAAATGACAAGTCACATTTTTAAATATTAATACTTTTTTTGTGCGAAACCCTACTTAGTTTCTTTTTTTGCATGCTCTTAGCTAATTTAGTTCTGGTACATTCCATGAGATAATGCAGTAAACTTAATGTTCCCAGCCAATATCATTGCTGACTTCATAGAGACTGTTACCAGTAATAACATTGTCCAAATTTGGCATTTAGGTCACAATCAAAGATTGTCATATCCTAGTGAGGTAGATAATCTGATGAAGCCTCAAGCAGATCATAGAACAATTACGATTCCAGAAGTATATCACCAATTGGTGCACCATGACACAGAATATTTCATGTATTAGATTTGTCACCACAAGAAACAGTTTCATCAAAGAGTCAACAAGATCAAAGAGGAAACACTCTGATTTTTTTTTTAAAAAAGATATTAGGAGTCTATTGAATTTGGCATGTCTATAAAATAAAACAATAATAAAATACCCAATGGTTTTCCACGAACATTTATCTATTAACAAGGCATTGGCGTGGAACTTAGGCCCTAGTCTGCAAATGTGCAATATCAGTGATATACTAATATTACATTTGTGTGTCAAGACTAGTTGTTACATAAAATTAGTGGGTTGGAGGCTAGAGTATAATAATATACCCTTAGAACAGACAGAGATTTTGCAGATCTTAAAAAATTTAAACAAGAAAAAACATCAGGACACAACAAAACTAGTACCAATATTCCGTGGTATAAGTCAGAAAAGTATCGGATTTTAATTACATTCATTTATCAACAATTACAACAGGCAACTATACTGGAAAACAACTTTACACTAAAACAAGTCTCTGATAGATTTCAATTAATAACAATCCTATCAAGTATGAGCATAGCTCTAAATAAATTTATCAATAATTTTTTTTTTTTAATTTATTTATTGATATTTACAACTATATAAAAAAAAAATACAACAAGTAAATGGGCTAAGCGATACATAATGACATGTGAAAATGACAAGTAGAGAAACTACCCACTGGTAGTACTCAAATCACAAGTTCAACTAAGAAGTCACGGGGCCATCTTCTTTTCAGACGCCTCGGAGGATTATCGGGAATTGAAGAGGAAGCTAGGTTTGAAACTAGAGGGTTTGAGTGGAAATGAAGTTTGTTATGAAAGGATAGATAGCGGGTTCTTATCAATAATAGATTAATAATTTTCCGAATAACTAAGGAAATACTTCACCCAAATCAGTTTGGATTCAGGCCTCAAAAAAGTACAATGAATGATCTACATAAGATCAAAAGTTATGTAGAAAATTCTTTAGAAGCAAAATCAAACTGTCTTTGACTGACTAAAATTATGGAGTATTAATATCAAATACTATAGAAAATAATAAAGAGGAATTTGATTGGCAGCATGAATATTAGAAGAATTTTTCAATACCTGAGTGTTGTATGTAGCTTGTACACTTCTTTTAATTCTCAGCATTTCTCTCATAGTATCCTCATTCCCATGACGCACTTCAAAATCTTTCCATGTTTGCCAAAAAGTACTAGTAACCTGTAGAAAATTATATTTTTTTAAATGTTGTTCTTTCCTATTATTAGAACTTTACATTAAAATTGAGAAAAAAGGATCCTATTCTTACTCGAGGATCACACATCTGGCTACAATGTGCATAAATTGCCCTGGCTCGATCAATTTCTCCTAATTTTGTTTCCATTTCAGCAAACCTAAGACACATTTCTCTTGAATTATCTTCACCCAAAACTTCAATAGCTTTCTCATAAATTTGGCGCGTTTTGGGAACCCCATAAATTTCAGCAGCCTTTTTGATGTAAATATTGAAAACCTAAAAATTCCTTAATGAGTTGCCTTTAGAATAAAATTAAACTAAACCAAAATCCAAATTATAAGCTAAGTATAATTAGCATGCCTCAAACATTTCTTCCGGTAAAACAGCAGAAGTAGCTCTTTCATATACTGCCATCGCATGCCTTGCTAATCCATGTTCTTCCTCTAATTTTGCATATAATAGATAAAATCCTGTAACAAATTTTTTAAGCTGTATTAAATTAAATTATGGATAACTACATTTTTAGAAAAAGTAGGGTAAAAAAAAGTAGGGGTTCTCAAGAAGACTAAGGTATCTATCTGTGGTCCAAAAACCTCACCCGACATTGACTTGGTCTTATTAGATGAAAAAATTATAACTATTAAATTAAATACAACGCTGATTGGATGCTAGTGAAAAATTAAGTCTTGAAAAAGATTTATATAGAAAAAAAGAGATGATTTTAACAGTAGGAAGAACAAGATGATTGACTAAACTAGAGAATTTAGACGGCTACTATGCTGCAAGAGGTAACATGTCCAACCCAAGATGCTCAATTATCAAGCATCCAGCATTGAAAGATAAGATCATAAAGAGCATACTTAAGTTGAATGTCATTACTTCAGTTGGAGACATGCTATACAAACAGTATTTCTACACTGAAAGAATAATTTTAAATGGCTTATATTCTTACCTTTTGCATATTTTGGAGGGCAATTTTCCAAGCATTGTTCAAAAAGATCTCTAGTTCTCTCAAGCTTACCTCCCCCATAACGGTTCAAAAATTTGGTTAAATAAGTATTCCACACATCAAAAACATTAGGCCATTTGAACAAAGCAATCCCTTTCTCATAAGTCTAGAAAAAAAAACTCATTTGTGTACTATGAACAATAATCAAACAATATGCTGCAGCAACAAAACTCAATTCATTAAGTGTTATTACATAAACTACATTGACTATTTGGCTAATGAAACATGCACAATTATAATAGTTGTGGATGAAAATGGTCCAGGTAGATGTCAATAAATTTCTCTTAGATGTGGAGAAATGTTTATTAATTAGCCAACGTTTCAACCTACTTTGCAGGTCTTCATCAGGGCTGTCGCGAGGAGCCTGATATGTCCATCCAAGCTGTAATCACATCACTCTCTGTGATGAGACATTACTCTCATTAATTCATACTCTCATTACATTAATCACATTACGCTCTGTGAAAATTATAATAGATGAGACCATCATACAAGAAATGCTAGGCGAAGGCCTAAAAGCAATGAGAAATCTTTCGATATTTAAATAAATACATTAAAATTTGTAATTTAACAAAATGGTCTCACCACCAATGATCATCTTTCTCAATAAATAACCATTTAATGTTTTATGCTTGATTCTATTCGGCAAAATCATTATTTAAAGACAAGGCTCAAAGTGAAAATGTTAGGCTACATTTGAGAGAATTAGGCATTTTATTTGGCTAACTCAGCTACCATTTGGTTCACTATTTCATTACTGTAAAATATACAATGATCTCCTGATGATCCACTCAACACCACAAAATCTTAGAACCTGAGTTTCTCAAGAGATTAGAGTTTCTTACTACTTACAACTTTTTATAATATAATATCAGAAATCCTAACAGTAAGAGTGAATAATTTTAATTCAGTATATTTTTTTTTAAGATGATCCACATTACATCTTGAAATAATTATACATTATTTAAAAATAATTTATTGAAAGACAGTGAATACATATTGAAGATAGTAAAAAGAGCAATTACCCTAAAAGCTTCTTCAAAATAATTGTGTTCTTCAAGAAAAAGTCCATAGTTAATAATAATTTGAGGTGTGGCAATTTTTAGATCAATTATCCTGTCATATACTGATTTACAAGACTGTAAAAAAAAAAAAAAATTATTTTAAATTATAACTTAAAAATAAGATAAAATTTTAATTACCATGTCGTCAAATTATTTGAAAGGTAAAAAGTAAAGAATTTTATGACACGGTAGATATTCGAAGAAACTTTTTGATGACTGGATTAAAAATATTGGCATGGCAATTTAACCCGTCAGTTCCCAATGCACCCCCTAGGGTGCAGTCACTTTTTTTGTTATGTGCTATAAAAAAAATTTTTTTTCGAGGTTATAGCAATGTTTTTGTGTACTACTGGAACTAGGTCAAAGGGTAGGACACATATGGAGCTGATATCAGGTGTGGTCTAGACAATATAATCTTTCAAACTCAGTAGTGTTCTGGTTTCTGTTGGTGTTGACAATTTTTCTTCTCTTTTCACTCACAATGACGAGAAAAACTTAAGTACTCAAATTATTTTTGCATTTATAGTTAGGTGGGCATTTTCTGGAACAAATGGTAGCAATATTATATATAAGCCACCAAAAATAAAACTTCAGAGCCAATCTAAAAGTAAGCATCACCTGTAGGGTGCATTGGTCACTGAGGCACAATCATGCTCTGAACGTAAGTGTAGAAGAAATGAAAATTGTTGTAAGTATCTTGTTACTTACGGGTTACATGACAATTAAATATATTATAATGTTTTGGGAGACTCAAAGTGATACCTATAACAAGACAGTAGCCCAAAGTGTGAGAAGAAATAGATTCCTCGAAATCCAAAAATACTTTGCGACAACAATAAGCTCCCAAAAAAATGATAAATTTTCAAAAGTCAGAGAATATTTTACAGTTCTGAACGCTGCTAATAAGTAAGGATATATTTTATTTTTAGTAGGACTGTTCCTTGATTTTATTTTATACGACATGATATTTTTCATATTTTTTACTTTTAGGTATATGTAAGTGAAATAAACAAATATATATTTATATTGATTTTTGTTAACTTATATCCCTACATCTCACAACAATAAATTAAAAAAAAAGTAAATTGATTCAATTCTATTATTCAGGATAATTTGATTTAGTTTATGAAATTGAGTGATTTTGTTATCCGGATGCCCAATGCACCCTACAGGGGGCACCTTCCCAGCGGATTAATTAATGCATAGAAAAATTTAAAACTTGTTTATTTATTCTTCTTAGAGATCAATAAGCATAAATAAGTAAAAAAAAATTAAAGTTCATAAGTGGTTCACATTTGGGAACTGACGGGTTAAGAGAAAATTTTAATAAAAACAATATTAATGTAAATCTCAATTCCAAACAAAAACGTTATTATTTCATTAATTTAGAGTACGGCCATGATTTCAGCAGCCTTTACAATTTCCTAGTGGGCAATTGGTACAATAATTTAAATTTAATTATTATTTGAATTCTACTTAATTTTAAAAATACATATTCCCCCTAATAGAACAAATCACCAAACAAGCCAAGCACGTAAAAAATATATTGAGGGTTTCAGGATTGCCATGTAATTTAGTGTAGCAATAAATAACTTAAACCACTATTATTAATTTCCAATGACTGCTAAATATAACAATAATTGTAATTTAATATCAATTTCCAATTTGTTAGGGGCTTGCATGTATTTTGATCAGCGACTTGTTCATGAAAATGGAGGATCAATGCAAACAACCTAACATAACTGTTAAATTCCATATTTTTGACATTTCTCTATATAAAATAACAGTTTTATGTTTAGCATAATTGAGTAATTCAGTGTAGACAGATCCTGATCATTGAACGCTCAAAATTCCCTTTTCAGCATTCATTACTTTTGTTGTTTGATTTGAAGAAATCTGCTACCGAAGCCAATCAAACATTATTAGAAACTTGATGTTGATTAGAACTGGTGGTGATGGTACTCCGACATACCACTCAATTGTCGGTTTTGTTTTCAACGATTTAAAAGTGGTGGTTTTGATCTCAATGAAAGAATGAGCAGGACAAAGTTCAAAGACAATGAATTGCAAGGCTTACTAGACCAAACCCCAGCTCAATCTCTCAAAGAACTTTTAGCCAGCTTAGCATTTGAAGAATAAACTGTTTTCAGACAACTACTTGCAACGGGTAAGATCTAAAAGAAGGAAAAATGGCTACCACACGACTTGAGTGAGAATTGCATTACTAATCAATTCAACAATGCTGTTTCATTGCTTGCCAAACAAAAAAGAGACTTTCTGTGGCATATTGTGACTGGCTATCAAAAGTGGATATTCTACAAAAATCGCAAGCGCAAAAAGTAATGGGTTAGTTAATGGGAGCCATTCACATCAATACTGAAGTGGAATATTTAGGTCCATGAAGTCTTGCTGTACATATCCTAGGATCACCAATTAAACAAATAGACCGACGAATAGTAGCAAAAAAGATTAGCAATAACAAGTAACAAGCATAAACTAATTTTTTTGCATGATAACGCTCGGCCACATGTAGCAAGAGTTGTGAAAAGTAAGTAAACTGTTGCAGCTCGTTTGGGAAGTTCTGCCCCTCCTATAATTAATATATTTTGTATCAGTATAATATAGTGAAAACATCAGAATACATGCAAGCTCCATATACTTCATTGTGTATTTATATTTTTTATTAAAAATTTATATTTTCATTAATATATGTAAGGTTCCTTGAGCAAACTTGTGTTATTTATTTTTAAATCATCTGTGTGTTATTATTTATCTTAAAAACCTTCTTCATTGATTATGTAAAAATGTTAGGTTAACTTAGTGTTGAATTTACATGATCTTTATTTTACTGAATAAATCACGTTAAAAAAGATCTTAGATATATATTTTACTAGTAGATAAATAATTTTATTTAATCTACAAACAATTTAATAATCACAAATTGCTAGCTAGCAGCGAGTCTTAAATTTGCAATGCAAATTCCAATAGCTATCATTTTCATGACATTAGTTTATCTATTAAATTATTAGTTTGAATATTTTTATGATTACTTCTTCTAAGGCTTATGGGAGAAAGATCAGGTTTAAGAGACAAATAGAAGGATAAACACAAACATTACTTTAAACGTTCCAAAGCTCTCTTCTAAATCAGCATACAGCGACCATATCTTCAATGACTTATACAATCTCATTTGCACAGTTTCAGAGTCATCATGGTAATCAACTTTTCTAGCTGGCATCACAGTAGCTCTTTGAAGAATTTTTAATGCTTCATCACAGTTCCTGATAAACATTATAGCAATAACAATCACCAACATACATTAGACATAATCAATTAAATTATATCAACTAATACCCACTTAACTTTCCTTAACATAATCAAAGGTAAGGAAGAAAATAGTTGGGGGTGCAGTCAAATGAAAACACTAAATAAGTGGTTGCTTATTTAATTGGTTAGTTATTATTAATTAAATAAGCAACCACTTATTTAGTGTTTTCATTTGACTGCACCCCCAACTATTTTCTTCCTTACGTCTACTCTCCAGTCAACCATCCCCTCGCTTCTCATAATTAAAGGTAGCTAGAGAAGGTATTGTAATCAGGACAAACTGTTGCTTTCCCGTTTGTAGTAGATGTTTATATTTCAGATCCTCCTGAGACCCAAAATGTATTTTATGGCCTAATTTCATATTTTAGGATTCCAGGTTTTTTGTTTTGTAACATAATGACCTTCTTTATCTGGTCAAGGTGAACAATGTTGGGATATATAGGTTTGTTTGTTTATTTAACATTACTTCATGCTGCTGTGGCTAATTGGACGATGATGCAGAGGGAGTCCTAAATTTTGCCTATCCAGGTTTAATTAGAATAGGGATCTTTAGCGAGTACCTGACATCAAACAGGCTCGGGACCTCCGTTTTACATCCCTTCTGAGGGAGGGCATAACCAAGGATTTTTTACTCCCTTTTAAAAAATCCTAGGGCCACTTAAAAACCCACAATATTTTACGATGTAAATATTGTTTTTTTTTACATTGCTGATGTCTTATAGTTGTGGATGTATCATAATAAATAACCTTTTAAATCTTATTAAATAAACAAGGCACTGCAGACAGAATAATTTCCCCAGAGTTTCACCTGACTAAAGGTGAAAATGGAAGTTCCCATGAAAGCTCTGAGAGAGTTCAATGGGTATGGCAAGCCAGCTCAAAAGTTGATTAAAACATTTTAGAGATTTTCTGAAAAATTAACTTGTTTGTTTTCTTTGGAGCACTAATTGAAATTCCTGTTATTTTGCCTGAATTCTACTAGAAAATAGTTTTAAAAATGCAAATACTTTTTAAAAAACTAATATTTTTTTTTTTTTTTTTCTCATAACTCTTTACTTTGGTTGTGTAAAGCCAATACTGGAATATTTAACCATCAGTTGGGGCAGAGCATATCCCTCAAACTTTGAAAAGATCAACTGTGCAGAAAATTAGAATAACCCAGGTTCAATTAAATCAGCTAATGCAATAAAGCCTATCAAAAATAAATCTAGAAGTTAATGGCACGTCTATTCAATGGATGAATGTAAAGCTACCAATCTCTTTGATCAATATTCTTTATCGGGTAAAATATTTACCAATAGTATTGGTAAATATGATTTTCGAATCGGGTGTATTACTGGTGAAAATTGGTGCCAAACTCATCATAAATTGCCCTTTGTTGAGGTCCAACCTTCGATTCCTGAATGGAATTAAATGTATGAATGTTTGGTTAGCTTGAGAACCCAAACAATTTATTTATATTTAAAAAAAAGTTGTTATTAATTGATATTTAAGTTTATGTCTTTGTTTCGTTCATAACCAGAGAAATTTAGGTATTATAATATAAAAGCAAGTAACAGAATGAATAACTTACTCATTTCTTATTTCCATCTCAGCCCATTCACACCACACAGATGCAAGATCTTCAACTTTAGTATAAGGAACCTGTGTCCCTTTTTCAAGAACTATTCTAGAATCTTCTACTTGGCCATTTTCTTCATAGAACTTTGCAAAATTAACATATAGCATGTGAGGTTTTCCAACAGCTAATTTTGGATCAACTGTTTGGACAGCTTCAGTATAAGTATAAATTATCTGAGAAAACATTAACGAAATCAATCAAAACATGTAGTATAAGTGAAATTTGAATTGATAAATTAAAACATATATATCTAAACACAAGTGTTTGAAAGCAGCTTCAGTAATTTTAGAATTTAAAAAGTTAAATGACAATATTTTAATAAACTCTAGCAACTGCTTATTTCTATCTCAAGTATAAGAGTACCTTTTTACTGAATAAGTTTAATGTAACTAATATGTAGGCTAAATTATTCATTTTTGTTATTTTTATTATTCACCTTTACTTTAAATTCTTACATTCCCCTACACCCAAACCGCACACTTGCCAATCCTTCATAAATCTTAAATTTACTTACTCTTTTAAATGATATTTCATTAATAACTACAAATCAGTAATAAAAAGAATTGAATAATACCAATCAATAATTGGATTACTTACATCATGTGGTTTTCCTTCAAAAAGCTGGACTCTTTTCAGCCATTCATGTACATTGTGAGGATTTTGTCTCAACAGAACTGAATTTAGAAGCAATAATCTTCTTTCAATCAAATCTTCAAACCTTGCTAACCGAAGTTCAATGTCTATATCATCTAAAATAAAATAAAAAATCAACAAAACAAATAAAATGAATAATAACCAAATTGAATAATAAAGAATAGAATATTAAATACATATATCAAACCCTAAGGTCGAGAGTTTGAATTCCTTAAGCAACCCCTCGTCCCATGGGTATGTGGGGCTTTTCATCCTACTGGACACAACTCACAAAGACCGGGGATAGGATTGATCACCCTACCCCATGTATATCTATATCACTGTGGTCTTCCAGGTTGTCAATACCTCCCTGGAGGTTTGATCCAGGGATGGTGTGCTTCAGGGAAAGATTTATAAGTCCTCATATGACCGCCCTTCCTCTCTTGGAGGTGCACTAGCCCAAGTGTACCCACAAGGGGGGTAGGGAAGCATAGGGACCCGGTTCCCAGGCCAGTGACCATTCTCGGCCTGAGGGGCTCTGCCCAAAAATGGTGCTACGGATTGGGTGGTGGCCGGATTACCCAGTTGCAGAGGTAGTGGCGCGGTTAGAAAGTCTGAAGGGTAGTGAACCAGGAAACTGGTGACGGCCCAACTGGCTGGAAGCTGGATGGTGGGTAGTCCCATCTCCATGGTGTTGTGTCCGCATGTCAGTGAGATGTGAGCATGGACACATCTTTGCCGGCATGCGGCCACAATACCAACAATGGTATGAGAAGCTGGAGCTTGGTGTGGGGAAGGAAAGGCTATGTATCTCCTGCATCAATAGCTGCAAGCTTATATCTCTCATATATACAATGTCCTTGAACAGTATGTTGCCGGGAAGGACACCGGTGAATCGGGCTTTGAGGGATTAGTTATGGAGTTATGGGCAGCTTGCCACTCCACCATGGATTGCAGCAACATGAAGTTGGGTGTCCCCCTCCAGGCTGTCTGAGCTCTCTGAAGCAATATATGTCTGCAATATACACTTTTCGGTCAAACATCTTCATGGTCTATAGCACCAACTAAAAATATATACATACATACATAGATTTGGAGAAGGGTTGGAAGACCAAGGCTCCAATGAGCAGATGTTGTGGCTGAAGACGCTCTGACCATCCTACACATCTGTAACTGGAGAGCAGCAGCAATGAACAGGGATGACAGGTGGTTGATGTCACAGGAGGCCTTGTCTCCATGTGGGATGTAGGAGCCCAACTATGATTATGATGATGATGACATACATTTGGGATTAGAAAGGAAGAGGTGGCTTTGGAGAATTAATCTTCTGGAATTTTCGCTAGTAAATAATCTAGATATAGTTAACAAAGGTAATACACTGACTTTTGAAATCCTTAACAGACAGGAGGTCATAGACCTCACCCTGAGTTAAAGATCAACAAGAATGATAAATATCACAAACTGGCATGTCTCTAAAGACTTTTCCGGTTCTGATCACAAATACATCAGGTGGGAACTTGAGGTTACAACCTCAAAGTCGGCTACGTATACAAATCCCAGAAACACAAACTGGGAAGGCTTTAGGACAAACCTTAAAGATTTAATTAAAGAATGCCCCCTATCGGCTTCTAATACTAATTAGCTGGAGTTCCTAAATGAACTACTGACTAAAGCACTTATCACCGCATTCAAGGATAATTGTAGAACAACCACCAAAGGGCCAAACTGGAATGCACCCTGGTGGAATGAGGCAGTTAGAGAAGTCAAGATCCAGAACCAGAATACTTTTCAATAAAGCAAAAAGGACTGGTGAATGGATCAATTACAGACACGCTCTAACTGAATATGATAACCTTATTAGGAAAGCCAAACGGAACTCATGGAGACAGTTCTGTCAGGAAATTAATAATACGAATACATGCGCTCGCATGAATAAAATACTCTCTAAGAGTAATTTCTGTAATACCATAGACTCCCTAACGAAGTCAAATGGGGTTCCCACAAGCATCAAAGAATCATTAATGCTATGCTGGAATCGCACTTCCCGGGGAGCAAGCTTGAAACCTCAGAAACGAAGGTCAATCTCCCTGATGATAGTTGTAAACCGGACTGGACATCAGTCCGGGAAATCTTTAATACCAGCGCCATAAAGTGGGCAGTTAAAAACCTCAAGGCGTACAAAACCCCAGGCTTTGACGGAATTTATCCTGCCATATTAAAAGAGGGCCTTGAAATCATCATAGGCAGGCTTTCCACTCCATTCCATGGCTGTTTGGCCTTTAGCTATATCCCAACAGCCTGGAGAGAAGTTCAGGTCACATTTATTCCCAAACCAGGGAAGGAAACATATGCTGAACCTAAATCATATCGCCTCATTTGTCTTCCCTCATTTCTGCTAAAGACAATGAAGAAAATCCTAGATAGATATATCAGGAACAAACATCTCAAAGATAGATCAGTACGGTTGCATCAACATGCATACAGAGAGGGCAAACCTGTGACAGAGCGCTGCATGCAGTGGTGAACCAAATAGAAGATGCTTTGCAGTGGAAACAAATTGTGCTCGGAGCATTTTTAGATATAGAAGGGGCATTTGACAATACCCCTACCCATGTATTAACCAATGCCCTACAAAGGCATGACACTAAACCAAACATCACCAGATGGGTTATTGCCATGCTAAAGAACAGGGTTATTCAAGCCAATATGGGCAATTATAACCAGGTTAAGGCAGCTGCAGGCTGCCCCAAGGAGGGGTTCTTTCCCCGTTTCTCTGGAACCTGGTAGTGAACGAACTACTAAACCTCCTGAATGAGGCGGGTTTCCAAGCAACAGGCTATGCAGATGACATAGCAATTATCATCAAGGGCTCTGTTCAGCACACTATTTCAGAGCTGATGACAACGGCACTGAGTATGGGGGCAAGATGGTGCTCAAAAGTAGGATTGAACATCAATCCTAATAAAACGGTCATAGTACCTTTTACCAACAAAAGGGCACTGAGGGAGCTCACCCCCCTAGGATGAAAGGGATGAGCATTCAATTTAGCAAGAAGGTTAAATATATGGGAGTTATATTGGGCAGTAAACTAAACTGGAACGAACATATAGATTATGTTACCAAGAAATCCACTAGAATTCTGTGGACTTGTAAGAGCCTTTGGGGCAACAGGTGGGGAATTAACCCCAAGATGTCTCATTGGATGTACACAGCAATAGTCAGACCAGTGCTAACCTATGGCTCAATAGCCTGTGGCACAGAGCTGGCATCCAACAAAATAGATCAAAGTTAGAGAAGGTGCAGCGGCTTGGGTGCACCATGATCACTGGGGTGCATCACCGTCTCACTGGAGACTATACTTGACCTAACACCTCTAGACATTCTAATCAAAGCAGAGGCATTGAAGACAGCCTACAGGCTACTGAAAAAAGGAGGGGTTGAGAAACCCACTAACGACTTCAGACACAGAAGTGTCTTTGACACGATTGAGCAAAAGGCAGAGTTAAAAAAGCACTCTGACTTAATGCTAAACAAACAACTTTGACAAAATATGTAAACACACAGGCAATTTGTAAAAGCAAGAATGACTCCTTTAACCCACCCAATGGTCTAAATGTGTACACGGATGGATCCAAAGGGGAGCATGGTGCTGGCTCGGGATTCTGGTTCAGAGGCTGCTTGGGCACAGGCCATTACCTAGCCCTGGGCACGACACCTACTGTATTCTAAGCGGAAATATGGGCAATACTTGCAGGTGCCTTCGCTATGAAGAACCACAAGAATAAGGTAATTAATTTTCTTACTGACAGTCAGGCAGCATGCAATGCATTACAAAATGTAGTAACAAAATCCAGACTAGTGGAGGAATGCTGCATAAGACTAGATGAACTAGCTGTACATAACAGAGTTAACATATTTTGGATCCAGACATATACCAGGAAATGAAAGGGCCGAAAAACTGACAAAGAAAGGAGCAGAAACTGCTCCTATAGGACCAGAACCATGGTGCGGGGTTCCTCTCTCCCTGGCTAAGGGTACAATTAATAGGTCGAGAACCGATCTCAAAAGTATGGTTGAAACCACCACTAGGCACTGTAAACTTAGGAAACATTTGCATCGCTTGGGTATTGAACAAGAACCTTGGTGCAGATGGTGCACAGAGGATGAAACCCCCTGCCACGTTCTCTTTGAATGCAAAGCACTAAGTCGAAAGATGTGTCCAGACCTCGGCCCTGGTGGACACAATGAATTTCAAGAACTGAGCTTTAAAAGCTATCTAAAATGTCTCAGAAGTCTAGACCTAGGCTAGGGATTGTTAGCCTTTTCAGCCCGAAGTGCATGGTAACATATAGTAGTCACACACAAATAAATAGGGATTTAGGATAAAGAGATTTTTCTAAATAAGTATAGGTGAAAGGAATTGTGGATATCACATTGGTTATTGTGACTAACGATTAATGAGAAGGGAGTAGGAGTTTGTTGGCTTTTATTGAGAGAGAATTGTTTTCCTATACCAAAACTAAAACTCTTTTCCATTTTAGTAGTCAGTAGAACCATTTATTGATATCTCTTTGGTATTAAACTGCTCACTAATTACAGCATCTATTTGTTTTGAGTTATTTGAATTATTTTTATTGATTTAAATATTTACTTTCAGCTTCTCTCGAATGTGTTTGGCATTTTCAAGTGGGTATCTTCTGTCCTCTTAGCAAGCATAATCCTGATCTTTACTTTCCTGAATAGCATCTAGAATCACTGAAGTAATCAACGTTTCTCCCTAAAATCTCTTGGCAGCCTTCAGTTTTGGAGAGAAAATCTCTTTGCCAAAAAACTACAGGACAAAATTCACAGTAATTTTTTAATTGAACTTTTAGTCAATCGAAATTTTATAACCTTCCTCACTAACCCAGATCTAATATTACAATTTTATGTAATTACTACTCCCAGGATAGCCAAGTGTTCTATTACATCAATTGCATTTATATCAATTTTTTAAACAAAAAAAAGTACAATAAACAAAATATTTTTATAAAAATAAAAATGCACAGTTTCATGGAAAATAAAACACATGTTAATCAGGATGCATTAATTTGTGTAAATAAATTGTCCTAGATGAATTCTAAGTCAGCAGAATAAAAGTGTTGAATCAAGGATATGATTATAATCATCGTAATTAATAAATTGTCATAATAATAATAAATTGTTGTTATTAGACACATAATCATGGGTCTACTAACCATCATCATTGGGAAAAGCTTTTTGAGAAACTTCTTCCATTTTCTTACTCAAGGAAAGTTCTTCAAACTGTGCATAGGCATCAAAAACTTGAGTAAAATCTCTGACAGTAGTAACAGTTTGTATCGCTTCTTCATAAATATCTCTTGCCTAGAAAAAATATTATGCATATGTTATCTTATGTAAAGAGATGAATTAATTAATTTATAATGTGTGACAACCTTCGACCTTTCATATCGAACAATATGTACAAGTATATGTGGCATAAGTCAAAAGACCCAAGGGATTTCAGATTAATAAAGTATATTTTTATGAAAACCTTGGACCCTTCATATACAACTCTTTGTACATCACTTTAGTCAAAAGTCAAAAGTAAATTCAAATCAATAAAATATCCACAAGTATTAAAGAGGAATGTAAATCCAATCAGTACTATAAATAAAGAAAAATAAACCTCGACAAAAGGTAAGAACAAAAAAAAAATTCATATTCAAGAAATAGTAATCAGAAAAATTCTTCTAAAAAATAAAATAATAACCTTATAATTGATAATTGTGATATTAATCAGAGTATAGATTATGTTATTAGAAATCCATTATCATGGGATGTAGTCAACTAAGTGTTTTTGTTAATACAGTTCTGAAATATAAAAACTAAATTTCAGAAGAAATAAACTTGACTGGGCTTTTGAGTAGGTCTGCTATCAAACTATAAAAATTAAATTTCCGGTTCATGTAAGTTTATACATTAAGTACTCATATTTCTTTTTTTTAAATGTATTTATTGAAATTTACAACTGTATATTGAATACATCAAGTAAATATAATCAAAGATAAATAATGTCCCGAGATAAAGGCGAATAATAGAAGTAAAAATTAATATTTTTTTAATATATGAAAATTTTAGTTTTTATTGAGGCAAAATCATACCTTTTCAAAAAGTCCACTCCTGATATAATAATCAGCTAACGAATTCCATAAATGGCCTAACTGATCGGTATATTTTTTCAAACCACTTCTTATTATTGCATCCACATTCAGAGATCTGGAAATGTAGTATCAAACAGTTTGATTAGAAATCCATACATAAATAAACATATTTAATATAAAAACTTTAGTAAATACAATAATTCTTATTTATTTGGCTTTGAACATTATTGTAATATAGTACTTTGAAGTTTTTCTTTTTATGTTTAAGTGCCAAAGCTTTTAGCACCTGACAGTTATTCATATTAGAAAAGAAACATATCAGGAAAACTCCTGAGGTAAATATATATGTTACAAACTAAATACAGTAGAATCCCGATAATTCGTATGGTCAAGGGACTGATGATTTGGAACGAATTATCGGGAGTACCAATTATCGGGAGTACAAAATAAAAAAAAACGTATTAATGCAATTTTTTTAATCTATCGAACCATCCATCGCTTGCAAGAAAGTCTTCAGGCTTTTTCCCTTCAAATATTAACTCCATCTGGTACATTTGAATTCCTTGCTTATACGAACCACTTTTTTAAGTTCTCTACAAGTCTGGGAAGTGATTTTGTCCTTGTTCTTCAGGATTGAAGTGATCGTGGAACCAGGGACGATGAAATGCTTGGATACGTCAATTAGCTTACAGCCACTGGTCACGGCGTTTATGATTTGTTGTTTCTCTTCAATAGAGAGGCTAACGCATTTTGGAGGTATGATTACGTGTCACAACGGTAACAAAAACGAGACTGAATTGTAAATAAAAGTGTGATTGTAAGATAAGCTTAATAAAATTCTTTGAACTTCCCCTCAAAAAACAATAGGATCTACTATGCCTCTAAACAATACAAACATAGTGGTGTATAAAAACAATACAAATTGAGTGATTTCCTAGAAAGCATTTATTCTCATTCTGCTCCCTGGCATATCTGCTTCACTGTTCTTTCCCCCCCTTTCGAAAACAGTACTAAGTAACGAAATTTTAAAGCTGGAAATACGAATTATATGACGTTGTAAGTGACCTCGAGCATAAAAATAATACGAATTATCGAGGGGTCTGAAATGCATTGATTTTATACCGTTTATCGGGATTTTCTCCGGGGACCGACAAATTTGTACGAATTAGCCGGAAATACGAATAATCGTGATACGAAATATCGGGATTCCACTGTACTAAGTAACACAATATTGCAGCTTAATAATATGTGAGCAGTAATAATAGAACATAAAAAAAAACATACTGAGTTAACAAAATCATAAGAATCTTGTAAATTAATGTATGTTATATGTGTATTTGGGTATCTCAAAATTTATTTTGCGATATTTAAAATTTTACAAGCTTTTTTGTACTTGTTATTTAACCTATGATTAACATACCCCATAAGTTGTTAACATTAATTAGGGGAAAATCCAACCAACAGAGCATGGTTTCAACCTAATAACCTCCCTAAATAACCATTACCAAGACCAGAAACTAAGTCTCTCTAACAGGTTGTCTTGGTACACATTTTTTTTATTTTTAGAAGAAGAGCGTGACTATTTCTCTCAAGGCTTATCTACATATTAATAAGATTTCTTTTAAAGTGTAAGTCTTAGCCTTTAATTCAATTTTTGTTTCAATCTTTAAACATCTTGTTTCCTATTCCAAGATTCTAAGAAATACTAATACTGAAGCATTTATTAATATTTAGAAATATTTTAAATTTATCTTTCAATGTCATCTCTATGCAGGTTCTTGTTCAATGTTAATTTACTTAATGTCACTTTATGCTGCTATGGCTAATTAGAGGAGTCCTAAATTTTGCCTATCCAGGTATAACTAATGGGGATCTTTAATGAGTACCTGACATTGTACAGTTTACGTCCCTTCCGAAGGAAAACACAATCAAGGACTTTTTACTCCATTTAAAAAATCAAAAAAATAAACAAAAGGGCACCTGTCAGGATACGAACCTGCGATCTTGGGCCTAGTAGGTTGTTATGCCAACCTCACTATGCAGGTTCTTTTATTTTATTTATCACATAATTAATTGAAGAATAAAATTCTGTTTTGACTTTTTAGATGACCATTTAAACAAAACTGAGATGATGATTCAAAACCAGTACATACCTAACTTCTTGAGGATTTTTCGAGATTAAATCACATAATTCAGTCCACAATTGATGGTTTGATTTTCCATGCTTTGAAACAAAATCATCAGTATTCACAATATCAGCCAATCTAACAGCAGCTTCATCTAGACGACCAATAGCACTTAAGTAGTCAATGTATTCTTCTGTATCTTCTGGGCAGAGCTGAGGTAAAATAATAAATAATGAACGTTTAAAAGAAATAGAAATATACTTAAGTAAGCCCTATTACTTTCATAAGCACCTTCAGATATCTTCGAAAAACACGAACTGCAGTTTCTGGAATATTGTGCTTCTTTAAGAATTTTATGTAAAGAGGCCAAATCCGATGATGTTGTGTGATGGGTAACGCCCTTAAGGATCTATCAAATACATGTCGTGCTTTAGTAATTTTACATTGATCAACAAGAAACTGGCAATATTCCATCCATATTCTAGGCATCTTAAAAATAAAATAAATAAATGATACAATAAAACAGAATAAAATAATAAATAAATAATGACTAAATAATCTAATTAAGACTAAATCAGGAATAGAAATTAAACCCCATTTTACTAGAAGGGGAATACAAACTAGGGACAGAGCAGGGCATTAATATGCACTTAATAATATATTCATACTAGAAATATATACATAATCTTTAGCTATCTCAAATGGATATGGATAGAATTTTAATATTAAGTAAATGGTTATAAAAAGTTCTGATAAACAGGACCAAAAGAATACAATAATCAAAAATTGTATGAGAATAGTTTTTAATTATAAAGTCATAATCTTTGTTTAACTAATGACTCCATAGACTCATGATAACAAATTCTAGTTGTTTAATTTGATCTTTCAATCTTCTTAAGTGATCATTTACTCTAAATAACCTTGCATAATCTGTCAAGATGAAAAGATTTATTTTTATTTTTGAAGAATTCAAAATGGATATCACTTAAAACCATACAAGCCAATGGAGGCCAATGTCCTGAACTGGCAACTGATTAAAACCAGGCTCATAACAAAAAGAATAATTGGCAGCAACATAAATTTATTTATTTTAAACCATGTGCTTATAATACATGATATTATATATATTTTTTATTACTTACTGCAATGTAAGTATATCTAAATTATATATTGGGACAATTAATGGTATTTTACAATAAATGAAAATTTTCTAGTTATTAAACTAGTCATATCACTTGTTTTTGGCTCACATAGAAGTTAATAAGAACTTTTTTTCTGTTCATTAAAAAATTAAGTATACTCATACTATGCTAATAATTTCTTCTACATTTTGTTTTTCAATTAAAGTAGCCTTAAACAAAAATAAGGCAAAAATAAACAATAATAAGTCATTTTTTTTAGTTTTATTTACTTTGATAACAATAACAAACCCTCTTGAAGCTATTTCGGTTAGTAAATTATTGGTGGGTGAAGACAATATGTGCAGTCAGAGCTGTATTTTTTTTTCTCAGTTTGGATGCTCTTAGACTCAAGATTTATTGTAGCGCCCTTTCAAAATATCAAACATGGGGGGGGGGGAGCAGTCACTACGGGAATTTCCTTGACAAAACAATCCTTATGATAACAATTTGACTAAAGGAAACAATAAAATTAAAATGATTATTTTTAAAACATTATTCGGAATTCTATTACAGATCCTCTTTAAGCAGGAAACTAAGATTAGGGTCTTTTATTTCCTTAAGACAGAATCATCAAGTAATACATTTTCAAATGACTTACCTTATTCATGAATACCAAAGAGCGTTCATATGTATTATTTAAATGTTCAAAAGATGGATCGGTAATACATCGTCCTTTAATTTGTCTTTTCCTAAGTATTAAATAGTTATACCACAGTTTATAACTAAAAATTAAAATACAATTGTTATTAATTCATAATAAATTTTAATAAAATGTATAATCAATATAAATATAGTACCTTTAAATCTATTTCAATAAAATACTATATTAATGCTTATATAAATGTTTAATTTTGCTTATCATGTTTTATACATGAAAAACAGAAAATAAACATAAACGTCAAAAGGCTACAAGATTGCTTTACCCTCTCCCCTTAGTTGCCCATATAAGAGGTAAGTATCCACACACACATAAATATATAAATATAGAATATAATAGAAAAGTAACTTTATTCTGGGACCAAGTCCGTTTAGAATAACAAACATGAACAGAAATTGAAACATAATGTATATCCGGCCAGAAGGCTACATGATACAAATCATAAAGCATATAAAAAGTAACGGAAAGCAATAAAAAAAACAAAAACAAATAATAATAATAATAAGTAAATAAACAGTACGAATCCTGACAAGATATTAAGTAATTAAAAGAATAGATAAAGCAATAACAACTATTGAATGCATGAGCTACCAAGTAATACTTTCTTTACTTGATGTACATTTTCTTAAAACAAAAGTAAAACACCGAAATAACACAATAAATTATTCAATAGATTTCATTCTAGGCAAATGAATAACCTGCTTAGAGAGCATCTTTTGGGAAAACCAGGAGATGATGGAATGCAAGAATTTAAATGACGATAGTGAGGTAGCATGTTAGGAGGGATTGAGTTCCACACTGTGATGGAACGGGCGAGGAATGAACGTTCGAATGCTTTGGTTCAGTGGGAACGAATATAGAGATCGGAAAGGCGAGATATTGTTTTATGGTGCTGGACTGAGGATTTGAATGAGGATGGAGGAGACTGTAGATATATGAATGATGTTGAGAGTTAATGGATTCGTATAAGAATAAACCGAGGAAATATTGTCATCGGAAGGGAGGGAAGAGCCACTTTAACTCATCATAAAGGTGGGAAACGTGCGATCGCCTCGGAGTACCAAGGACAAATCATAGAGAGCAATACATTATTCGCTTTAATCTGTTTTCAAGCATTTTAGAAAAGCCTCTGAATACCATGCTACAGATGTCAAAGTGGGGGAAGATGAGAGATGATACGAGGAACTAACGGGATCATTGTGTAAGGAGATGTCGAGAACGAATAACTTCAGGGAACTAATTGACCATCAGGATATTTGGGTGATGTGGGCCCATATATATAATATATTTTTTTTTAGCCAACTTAATAGTTTATTTATAAGTTAGTATTATTATAAAAAAGAAACAAATTGTAACTCGAAGAGAAAACCTGCAGAACTGATACTTTATCACTAATGGAAGAAAATTATAACACCAAAGAATTATTCATTTTTAGTTAATACTAACATTTTTTTCATTTAAAATATACCTGTAAAATTTCATCAAATAATTAACATAGATCTACTGACCTGCCAGGAAGCTCTTTTAATGCTCTCTCATAAATAATGTTCACCCCATTTCTTGGTGCATCTTTCTTAAATTCAATGTATCTTAACCAATGCTTGATAGAAAAAGGATTTCGTAAAATTTCCTCTTCATAAGGCAAATCTTCTTCATTCTATAATTAAATGAAAATAATATAATCCTTATCATCAGATGTTATTATCTTAGAAATAATCATATACTCACAATTACTATTTTAGGTTTTCTTTCTTGATAAACTGGCATTTCATCAGACCTAAAGTACCTAGAAGTGAAACAACAGTATAGATAAACGTTATCAAAATCAAAGTTCAACTAAAGAGTAATAGACCCCATAAACATTCACATGGGTTTCTGATGTTTACCGCTTTTGTTAGTAACCTGTTCGGGTAAAGGTAGCATTGAGGTTATTTAAAGTTGTTTTGACTAATCAGCTGACATTGTGACATTTACTGTTTGTTTTTTTTAGCTGTTGTTGCATTGCTTCCCTGTTAGAATTAATTCTTATAAATCTCTGTAAAGTTATGTTTCATAATATAATTTTAGCAAAACTATTATGATTTTAATTGCTACTAAACTAGGACATATGCTAACTCAACTTGGTGATATGTCCTAAATGATGAAATCTATGGTTTGTTAAAGTATGTCCATGAATGGGTTCCCTATTGAATAAAATTTATTTTATTTTTTTTTTATGATGGATAACTTATGTGAATAACGTTTTCAGAATGGATGTTTCAAACCAAATGCTATCTAATGATAATGAATTGTGGGATTATTTACCTGATACTATCTTATTACATATTTTTAATTTCTTAAGCCATTCAGAACTTTTAAAAGCCGGCTTGGTGTGTAGAAATTGGTGCCGAATTTCATATGATGAAGTGCTGTGGAAGCACCTATTCCACAGACATTTTGATATTAATGGTAGCACAAGTATTGCTCCTGGTATACAGAACTTATGTTATAATGTACAATTATTATTATAATTTTTCATATAATTTGATGAAATCAAAAGATTTTCTGTTTTTTTTATTCAGGTAAAACATCTTGGTATAAGGAGTTTAAAAGATTAATTTATCACACTCCACAAATTTGTTCAGAAGTGATAAGTGAGCATAGGAATGAAGTCTTACATGTCAGTTTTTCTCATAATGGTTCAATGTTTGCGACTTCTTCAAAAGATGGGTTTATCATTGTAAGAAATTTTGTTGATCATTTTCAGAAATAATTATGTGCCTAGTTATACTAATAGGTGCATAGTTATACTAATAGGAATAATATCATGTAAGGTATAATCATAATGGATTTAGTAAATTTGATGTTTTATATCATTTTTAAATTTTACAATTTATAATATTTCAAGTTTTTATAAATCGGGCACATCCAAAGATAACTCGACCTAAATATTTTGTTGATTGGATGTGCATGTGATAGTTACATATTAAATGTAGACCCAGGCAGTTGGCAAATCTATTAATCTTTACATATAACCTTAATAATTACAGTCCTGTTATAGAGGAATCGTTGAATAAGGTTTTTGTAGATGTTGACTATATGATAATATTTATTCTGATTATCATCATTATAAAGATTAGTATCAGGCATTTCTAAATAATGATTTCTTTAAGCAGAGTGAGGTAGCTTAGTGTTTAAACCGCTGAGTTGCTGTGCTGAAAATTCTTTCAAATCTTCCTGTCAACAGGTAAATTATTTAACCTATCGACAGCCATAAATGGACTCTGAGATCTTCTGACTTTCCTGGGGCTCTACCAGCGTCTATCACACATAATTGGGGGAAACACCTGGCAGTCGAGTGTGGTCTCTGACAAATCACCACCCTGCACAACTATTATCATAGAATCACTATTGTCTCTATCATGCATTGAACCCAAGACCCTTCCTAGGCTGTAGTGGTACTGGTTTTTCTGGTTAAATTCTCAACATGTTGAACAGTTGAGACTATTTGATTTGTTATATTAAAACTTTCTATTGTTCTGAAGATTGATTTTTTTTTTTTAATTCTTTACTAATATGTCTCTTATTAAACATTACCAAATGAATGAATATGAATTCATTCTTTAAATTTTTAAATTTCTATATATTTATGTATAGCTTATAAACTATCTGTCCAGAGTGTCCCAAAACATCTTGCAAGTAGAATTTTCATTACTGTGATAGATTCTAAAGATAAATACTCAAGGATTTCAGTGTATAAAATTTAAGTAGTTTCTTTTAAATGTTCTTCATAATCCTAACTGCAAAACATTTTTTGACACTATTTTAAATTCTTATGATTGTTAAATGTTCTTTTAATGAAAAACAACAAAATGCAAATACACTTCAGTAAGTTTGAATCTTAAAATTTATTCTATGCCAATTATTGTAATATTCAGTTAATTTGTTAATGTCCGGCACAAAATAAATATCACCTTTTGTAATTATTGGTGATATTAAATGAGGGAGTGGAGTGGCTCAGTGGTATTAGTTGTTTATTTAACGTCACTTTATGCTGCTAAGGCTAATCGGACGATGCTACAGTGGGAGCTCTAAATTTTGCCTATCCAGGTTTAATTAGGATAGGGATTTTTAACGAGTACCTGACATCGTACAGGCTCGGGACCCCCGTTTAACGTCCCTTCCGAAGGACGGCGTAACTAAGGATTTTTCACTCCCTTAAAAAAATCCTAGGGCCACCTGCCGGACTCGGCTCAGTGGTAGAGCACTGCAGATCCCACTGCAAGGCATGACTTTTATTTACTCTGTTTCCTGTGGATCATATAGGATCTAGGACCCTCCTGGGGACCACCCAGCCTCTATAAAATGTTATAAAAAATAGGGTACCCAAACTAAGAGGGAAAAATCTGGCGGTTGAGCGTGACCTAGGACAAGTCACCTCTTTGCAGAACCGTTATCCATGAAACAGTACAGTCTCTACCATGTACTGAACCCCAGACCCGCTCAGGGGTTGTAGTGGTACAGGTTTTTTTTGTAATTAGTAGGCTGCATGGCTACTGCTCTCTAATAACGCATTTTATTTCGTGTTTAGTTTTTATGATTTTGTCACAATTAATTTTGTTTGCTTTTTCGGCTCATATTTTATATTTTATTTTAAGGTTTGGAACTCGTTGTATCCAGCCAGTATAAAGTACTCCTATGACATGAAGATTTTCAGTTGGAAATATACTCAATTTTCACAGTTTAATAAGTCTGATACCCTTTTATTGGTATCTGGAGTCCATTTTGGAGTCCCAACTAGTACTTCAGGAGAAATTGCTGTATTTTCTTTGCAAGGTATTTTAATGTTTTCATCTCTATTCATTTATGTTTTTAAATGTTGGTTATTGACTCTAATTTTATTTTTGCAATAAATATATGTGCGTGTGTGTGTGTATATATAATTTCTCATTGTGTAGTATTCCGAATTCTCCTTACGGACTTATGTTTAGAGGTATTAGATTGTTGACTGCATATAGTATAACAGAATTCTTAATAATTCAGGAAATCAACTTATCACTTTGTATAGTTTACAAGTCTACTTCTATTTTTGTTGTACTTTATTAAGGAATAGAGCCTAACTGTAACACTTTTTAATTAACTTAATTGAGATTTTGGGTAACTTTGAGGCAATCTGCCAAACCATGCTGCTTTGGATTACCAAACCTTATATATTTGCTTAAAGAAGATTTAGCTTTAATATGAGTTTAATTTAAAAATGTATCTTTTTTTTTTAATCTCAAGAGAACCTCTTTTGGTTCAAATTAAATTATAATTGGATTTTAGAAGATTTTGAGGTGATAAAAGAATCATAAGAGTTATTTTATCAAGACTACAATTTTTTATCTTTTTATACTTTTATATATTTTTTTATGATTCACGCATCTTCTACTGCTGCTTTACAAAATCTTTAAATTCCTACCTACTTTTTCTTTCTGAATATTCACTTCTATCTCACTGATCTATTATTTTTAATAGATCCCTGCCTATTCATCCCTCCTTTTTTCTGTCAGCTGGTGTTCCTGAAGTCAGTATCCTCAGTATGCTCTTTATGCACTTTAAATACCTCATACCCCAACCCACCCGAACACTGTCATCACCACTTATGTCGATACATCTGTGTGCCATCAGTCTACTATGGACTATTTATAGATAGGCCTACTATGATCTATACTCTTCTTTTGGATTTCACAGACCTAAAATAAGGGTATAAAAATTGGAGGATTAAAATAAATTACAACAAATTCTCTTTATCCTTCATCGTAAACTTAAGACTGCCTTTCCTACAGTATCCTTTATAATAAGCCTCTTTTCCTTATGAACAAATCTGCTAAGACTCTATTTTAACAAACATCTAATTTAAAAAAAATGTATTTATTGAAATTTACAACTGTATAATAATAACACATCAAGTTAATAGAATGAACAGCATCTAATTGCATAACATTAAGGCAAGTAGAGAAACTACCCACTGGTAGTATTCAAATAACGAATTCAACTTAAAGAGTCATGAGGCCATTTTCTTATCAGCCACCTCAGAGGATTATCAGGAATTGAAGTGGCTGAGGAATAAAGTTTTTCATGAAGGATTGATATCGAGTTCGGGCCAAATCAGTAACTAATGAGACATCAAGGTCATATGGATGTCTTTGTTCGTAACAAAGTAAGGAGCATTGAGGTTTTTAAGGATTTGATACGAGAGGAATGTGATGGCCCACAAAGCTCTACTCTGTAAGTCCAAAAGGGTCTTATAACTGTTATGTATAGAGCCTAGGGTAATTAATTGGGAGCTAAGAGTATTTTTCTGGTAAATGTTGAGGAAACATGAAACCATACTATACTGAAACGGCAAGCAGTTTCATGTCTTTTTAGTCTAGTATGAGGATTCCAAGTTAAATGTTTGTCAAGATGTAGTCCTATTAATTGTTAATTAATTAATTATTGGTTTAAGGTAGAGGGTAAAGGGTAAATTTTATGGTATTTGTGGGAATTTATTTTAATCCTCCAATTTTTACACCATTCTTCAAGGATAGTTATATAGGATTGAAGAGTAACTGTAACTGGATTAATGCTGATTGATAATAGACATGTATCACATGGTAAGGATAAGGATAGTATCAGGATGGGTTGAGTTGTCGGCTGTATAAACTGTGCAGTGGAGTAGCCCGAGGATACTGCCTTTAGGAACACCAGAAGATAGAGAAAAAAAGAATGAGTAGACATTATTGTTGTTTACTTTGTATCACCTGTTAGTGAGATAGGATTAGATAATGAGGAAGTATGTAGGAGCTAAGAATCTACAGATTTTATCCATACATGGTTTAAGTGAGATAGGACACTTAGATGAAGTGAATTCCGTTGTATTTTTTTAGTTTTAGGTATCATTTTTATGACAGATAATTTCTAGAACATCTAATTCAAAATCCTCTTAAAAGATTGAAATAACTTGAAAATTCTCGCTCTTTTCATCAATGGTATGATAGGTGTATGTATTTGTTTAGCCATTTATAATATTGTAGTATTTTTTTTTATTGTATTATTATTATTTATTTTTAATTCTTTGTGTGTAAAGGTTATTTAACTAATCTCTGTTTCAAATACTTAATGTATCTTAATTTTAAATGCAAATATTTAAAATCTTATAACCATTATCAATTAGCCATGCGAATTTTTATAACTTTGTATACCAAAGGAAGTACAACGAAGAATAAATTATTGATCAAATATTTGTGATTAAGAAAGAAGTTAATCAAATAAACAGAGATAAGGCAGAGTGAAGAGGTAGTTCCCTCAGCACCTGTTGGTTAAACATTTTGGGGGAGGGGAGAGAAGGAAGAACATCTAGTGTGGTGTTGCACCTGATCAAATATAATTCACAAATAGGATGACACAAAAACATCAATTAATATTATTAGTTAGCAATATTTGTGATTTCATTGATTAGTGTTAACAGTGTCCAAACAATAACAGTCAATAATTAAAATACTTTTGATAAGTTTTAAGTTCTGGAAGTTTATATTTATTAATTTCTATTTTTAAACTTTGATTTGTGTTAATAATTGCTCATAGTCTGTATATGCTATGGCAGGAATATTTGCAGACATTATTCGGTGGCTTATACTTGTTTATTTAAACTTATTGCATTTATAAGTTTAAATAATTTTACATTGGATTGTTGTTAAATTTAAATTTTATATTTTTCAGATGGATTTAATTTGCAATGCCGGGTTGGAAATAAGCCGTATGATATTTTTGGAACTTGGTATAGTGATAGGCATCTTCTCTCTGGAGATCACTATTGGTTAGCTCATATGGTCAGCACAACTGGTCTTTGGATTAATAAAGCTTCCCAGGTTTTACTTTTGAAAAATATATATTCTTTTGTTTATAATTAAATTAATTATATGTATTTCATCAAAATATTACCTAATAGTTTAAAAAAATTGTAGGTATGCTTATTTTGCACACATTCTTTATTCTTTTGTTCATCTTAAAACAGTTTTTAATAATTAGACTGGTATTTTATACTTCTTGATTGTAGCATACCAGTTCCAGGTTAGTTCCTTGCTATTCTATGGATAAAAAAATGGCCCATGAAATTCAAAAATAGTTAATGCTAGATCTCTACCCAACTTCATTTTTATAAAAACAGTGATACATTTATGAAATTACATGCAACTTTCTCTTAACCATCTGTCGTGATTTTTGCAGCAGAAGAGGTACTGGGAAGGAAAAGTAAAGAGAGTAAATGTAGTTGGTTTGATGTAGAATAAAAACAAGTCATGGCAGCAAAGAAAGAGGTGTGGATGAAAACGCTACAAAGAATGACTAGAGCAAGCCGAAATGAGGATGTTGATAAAAAAGCAGTTAGAGGATCTCCAGAAAGACAATAGCTCAAAAAATACGAGGAAGATTTATAAAGGCATTACAAAAATAAAAATAATCTACCAACCAAATACTAAGTACTGCAAGACAAGAGAGAAGTCCACAATTAGTGAGTCTGTCTAAGTATTACAGAGATGGTCAGAATGTTTCAGGGAAATTTTTAGTATGTTCCAAGCACCAAGATAAAGAGGAAAGAGTTTAACAGCTGGAAGGCCAACTGAGTGTCCCTGGAGAAAGAGATGAAGAAGTAGAGCTGCCAAAAAAAGAAGAAGTTGGCCAAATAATTGGCAATTTATGGAATAGTAATGCTACTGGTATTGATGATATGCATCCAAAAATGCTAAAAAATGGAGGGGATGAACTCAAAAGGTATACCAACTGGTGTGGTCTGAAGAGAGAATGCCTAAACAGTGGAAAATAGCAGAGATATACCCCATTAATAAAACAGGCAACAAGCTAATTTGTATTAATTACAGAGAGATAACGCAATTGAACACAGCTAAACAGGCGGCTCATGAAGTGCTCTGAAATAATAATGGAAGACTATCAGTGTGGCCTTGAAGGTCAACCATCGACCAGATATTTTCATTAAGATTGATTTCAATCAGGCATCAACAATGTTGATAGAGAGTAACTATTTCAGATAATGCTCTATCATTTGAGAATTCCCAGGAACCTCACTAGGCTTGTAATAATGACTGTGCATGATAGGAGGATGATAAAAATTATTAGAAGCATTTGCAGTAAACAGTGGCCTGAGGCAGGGAAACCCATTATCCTGCCCTTTTCAATTTGACTTTGCAAAAAGCTATATGAACCAGCTTTGACGGGACTATTTATAATCAACTTACACAACACTTGGCATATGTGTACAACATTATCATAATAGCTAGAATCATGGCAGTGCTTGGAGAAGGTCTTAAAGAGTTTGTAAGGGAAGCGATAGAAGTGGGTCTTCACGTTAATGAAGGAAAAACAAAATATTTAAAAACTCCTAAGAGCCAGCAACTACATCATTATGATTTGCAGATGGGTGAACACAATTTTGAAAGGACAGACACTTGTAAGTAGGTACAGATGACAATAGAATGAAAGAGCAAGTGAGTGCTTCCATGCATAAAACACTAAAGTTTAAAGCTCTCTCTAAAGAAGCACAAATCGCTATATAAATTATAGACAAAATGATACATGGCGATTTAGGAAAAATCGTGAGCTTGGCACAGTGTATGGGAAAACAAACCTGGTATCGTTTGGATCGGGACTGTATGAGAAAATCCCGCTTCAAATGGCTGGGGCATGTGGAACGGATGCAAAGACGTCTGCTATTGAGAGAAGCTGGAGGAAAACAATGAGAATTTGGAGGAAAGCGATGTAAAGGAAGACCAAGATGGAGATAGCTGGATCATGTCGAAGAAGATTTAAGTTGCTTAGAGTAAGGTGATGGAGAGCAAAAGCACAGGACAGGACTAACTGGCTTGAGGTCCTTGTAGCACCCCATCAGAAAAAGAGAACTACCTCTTTTTAAATCACCAATTCCAATTTCTTATTCAATCATCAGCAAATAATCTAATGTTTTATTTGCTGCTGTAATACTTTCTTTTATGCTTGAGATAATTTTGTCTTCTTCTGGTGACCATTCCCATTTTTATCCCTTGCTCTTCATATCATCAAATATCTTCCTTTTAAGTCTGCGATAAATTGAGAGTAATAATTTAGATCACAACTATTGTTCATTTGTGATGATATTTCTTTCCTTCTCTCTTAATACTGTGACCAAGTTATTTAATGTTTTTTCAAACATCTTAGTTATCTTCTACTGAGTCCTCAATCTTGCTGATTCAAACTTTTCCAAAATTATTTCAATTCCAAGTAAATTTTCTTGTCTAGTTTTCCCCCTTGTGACTATAATATTTAAAGACCAATGTACTCACTCAATACCATACATTTTTTTATGAATATAACCGTGAAATATTGTTGGTGTTGCATTAATACAGAAAACTGGCTAAATTAAACAAATTATTTGTTCTTTTAACAGCCTTGAATCGGCCTTCTTGTGGCTCACCCTGCTTCTTTAAAGTGGGCACCTTTAGTTGGGGGAAAACCTTGGCTGTTGAGCATGATTTCAGCCTAATCATCCTATTGCCAGACTATAAAAACAGCACAGTCTCTATTATGTACTGAACCTAATTCCCTATTTTGGTTGTATTATAAAAGGTTTTATTTTATCTTTTTAAAATAACATAAAAAAGAGCATTACAGCTAATATTTTAAAGACTATAATGTGCATGGGTTGATTCAAGTGCTCCAATGTGGGCTTTAAAAAAAAAAAAATATATATATATATATATTGGTTTCTACTTATCTTGACTGTTATGGAAATATTATGTTTTGGTTCTTGAGTTTCGGTCCTTTTTTAAACTTTTTTAGGCGATGTTTCGGGATCAAGTTAGTTAGGGCATGAGTATGAGACTAACCATGTCTCAAAACGTCGTCTAAAGAAGTTTAAAGAAGGACTGAAACTCAAGAACCAAAACATAATATATATATATAAAACATAATATATATATATTTACAAATAATAATAACAATATTATTATGCAAATGAAATTTACCAATTTGTTTATGCTGGCTTATAGGAAACAGCCTCGGAGCAAACGCCTATACTTAATCAGCTGTTTCGATTTTATAATACTAATGCTAGTTCTGTTCGTGTTCTGATGGTTGCTGACAGTAAAGTTCAAGGTCGATCAGTTGGTGAAAACATTACCAAGTCTAATGGGTCCGCAACAACATTGGTAAAAGAGGAAGATTCAGAAAGGTATTCAATTATTTATAATAATATTGACATCATGTTATTTATTCCTTTATTAATTTTAAAAAAATATTAATATTATCTACCTAATTTAAGTTTAAAAACTTGCTGTAATGATAAATTAAGCTATTCAAAAGCAAATTTTCGCAGCTATCAGAAAACTGTTTAAAATAGTTATATATTACTTTTTCTCCTTGCAACTTCTGTAATCTACGCAGCAGGATTTGGATGGGAAAATTTTTGTGTGCATGTGATTGTTATTTTTCTAGATAATTGAAAAGTTGGATTATAAGATCACTAGTGGACTTAAAAACAATCCAGCATTGGTTTTCTAATAAATTTTATACATCAACACTCTCTTTGAAACCAGGACTCAAACCTTACATCTCTCCTCTTCTGCCTCCCTTCCTAACTATACCCTCCTCCACATCTACCAGGCAGATTATGATAGTCTGAAGATCCATAACTTCAATCGTTCTTCGCCATCTAATCGTCCTCAAGTAGTGTTTTTTACTGCTGAGATTTGCATTAATGCTTCCCTTCTTTAATATGCCGCAATATACAATCTTTCTCTTATTTTGTTTGATTCTTCATTTGAGGGTACCCACTTTATAGAGGTTGGTGAAATCCAGGAGGATCTCTGGATGAGTCAATTTAAGCGTTTTAATGTTCTGTAGGTCCCAAGTCTCCTGTGGTCTACAGAACTCATCACCCTAAATACTGAGCAACCCTGCTCCATTAGCTTAAGTTAAACACTGCTAAAATTCGGCCAACTGTCATTAGCTCTAAACTTCTATTCAGATCCAATACCATTCCTATTTCCTATATCTAAATGACCAGATGCTATCTTGGAGTCGCCATCATCCTAATAGTAGTGACTAAGTGGTAGACACTAATGACTGATGCCATCATACTCACTAACTATAGTGATATAATAAACTTTTTAAAAACAATTAAAAATAGAATACAAATATATTTGTAAATTTATCTTTTCAAAATCCTGATTTAGAAAACTGTTTAAAAAGCCTAGAATACACATTTAAACTATGATCTGCCACAAAGTAAGATTTGATATTATAAAGCTGTTCAGCTTTTAATATCAAATACTTCAGCTTGATATTAATTATTTATATTTTTAAAGCAGGGTCCTTTGCAGTACAGGGTGCTAATGCAATACATTTTAATCATTGAATTGAAATAAGAATTTAATTATAAGCGTTAACTTTTTATTTCAGAAATCACGAAGAAGATAACCATTCCTTAGAAGAGAGTGATTTTGAAGGTAGTTTTTTTATGTATTTTTAAAAATATGTTATCTCTATTAATATATATACAATGTAAGAAAATAAAAAAATATATTGTCTTATGAATCTAACATTAAGGTTTTTTCATAAAGTTTGTTTCTGGGTTAAAATTTCATCACTCAAGTTACAGAGAAAAAATGTAATTAGGCCTGCCTGTAAACTTTATTGAGGCAGAGAAAGCCCCAAGAGGGCATAAAAGTAGTGTGTCTTTACACTGAGCTATCTTTATTCCTATTTGCCATTAAAAAACTTTGAACTAAAAGTTTTCATCTTAGCGTTAAGCAATTGATGTCCTGCTGGTAGCCAACAGCTATTGAATGATGTGCCATTTAGGGACACACTGACCAATGCAGATGGGCTCTATTTCTTGTTGGCATGGCCATATGATACCTCAGATCATCAACTCCTGTAATCCTGCAGCCACATAGTAGACAATATGGGAATGACAGAGCATGGATGCTGTGATGGGGGCTAGGTAATTACTTTCAATTTTTTAATACCTGTATGACTACAACCCATTTAGGATCTGGAATTCAGTACCTGCTTACTGTACTATTCCTTGGATAACGGTTGTGCAGGGAGGTGACTTGTCCTAGATCACGCTCAACCGCCAGATTTCCCCCCCTTATTTTGGGTAACCACTTTATAGAACTGGGCGAGTTTCTTAGGGTCCTAGATCCCATAAGATCCATCTCTGGCCGCTAACAGATTAAATAAAATTCTGCCAGTGAGTGGGATTTGAACCCAGGACTTTCGGCACGGCAACTCACTGCTCTACCACTGAGCCACTCTGCTTCCTAATTTTTTAATACACCTTATATTATTTTATTATCTTTGTAATAGAAATGTTTTCTAGTATGTAATTGTATAAAGTGGTCAATGCCTTGTTTGTTACTTATAAAAAATAAAAACAACTGACTGAAGTTGAAGCTAAAGCAGCCATTAAAAAAAACAAGCTGACTACTTACATTTATTTTTTAATTCAAGTGCCTGAAAATGATGGGGAAAAATTAAATCTGGTGTTTTTATTGCCAGGTAAAATTTTAACTCCTTCAGGACAATCAAAACAAAACTGCCACCTAACACTTTTGATTTAAAAAGAGAGATTACTTGGTGGTTTTAAACGACTTATATTTTTGTCAATACCAATCATCCATGTTTTGAGTTGGTTTTAAATATTTAACAAAATAAAATTTTAAACAATTATTGTAGCAGATTAAAACTTAATGATGGCTGCATTGTATTCATTTATAATGTAATATATTGCATGACAAATTTTGAAGTTTCAATTTTTTTTTTTAATTTAATTATACAGCTATTGTCGTTACTTATAAGTTAATTGTAAATGTGCCGAAGTATGTTATTAAAATTATAACTTGCTTTTGTAAATAATAATGTTATTTTATTTTCTAGATGATGATCTGTCTGGACTTCCTGAAAAGTTATTAATTTTTACAAGTGGCTCAAAAACATATGTTCCCCATCAAATAGGTTTGTACTTATTTTTATTTTATTTTATTATTTGTTTTGTTGAATTGAGTGAATTAATAAGCTTTTTCAATACTTATAGTTTTACATATTTTTATTTGAAAAGAAAATATATGTCCAGAGCCGGGACTCGAACCGAGATACGTCTCTAGTGTATCTTTTCTTTTCAAATAAAAATATTTAAAAATTATTACAATTAATAAAAAATAAAATAACTTATAGTTTTACCCTTCAAACATAGTCTTTTGGAACTTTTGTTTAGATATAAAAGGAATTCAGTGGAAATTTATAGGTCTCGTTCAGAATAATAGGTTACTTTGAAGGCCTTCAAAATTGCTAAGGAGTACTGCAAAAAAAAAAAAAAAAATCTTTTGATGAGATCAATACAAAAGTAGCCAACATCAATGCCTAAACAAATATCTATTGCTTCTACACCAAATATAAATAAAAATAAGAGAAAAATCCATCAAATTTGTGCCAATTTGTATTAACCTTACACAAAACCTAGGAAATATGAGTTTGAAATCTTCCAATGACATGTTGATCCTTGAGCTTGAATAAACTCAAAACTTACCATTGCACAAGATCTTTTCAAAAGGAATGAAAACTTAGCCAATTATAGATTAGTAAAAGTAAGTACGGCTCCGCTGAAGATAGTGACTTTTTTTATGCTATAAACTTGTTTTCTTCTTTCGTATTATAAAGGATGTTTTTTATTCTAAAAATAATGTTTAACTGTTAAACTTTATAAAATTATAATGATGTATATCAGTTAACTTTGTTATTGAAAATTTCAAAGAAAAATCCATTTCGTATTTTTATTGTAATAAGAATATGCCTTAGGGAACCCGAAGACTGGACGTCAATACCAAACATTTCTGCTTACAAAATTCTATCTACAGACCACCACCCCAATCCAAATCTGCTATATCACTCTTAACGCAATCCTCCTACTGAAACCTCGATCTACCGAAGTTGACTCAGTTTATTAACTCTCGGATTAGTAATTTGTTTGTTACTAAGCTCAACAACTTTACAAGCCCATCTCAACTTTCACGGTATCACTTCATTATATTAACCGGGTGCATGTTCTGCGGTTCCACGTTGTGCAATCTCCTAAACTCTCTGGGAGTCTTATCCTTTTTCACATTTGCATTTCCTGCTTTTAACTGTCACTTAATTTCCTCTCGAATTGTTTTTCCGGTTATCATAGATAGAATAAAAAATGGAAAAAAGAAATTACCTTTTCTTTTTTAGTCTACATGATGTTAATTACTGAATTGAGCATATTTTGCACTAGAATTGTAATAAATTATATTGTAATATAATTTAGGGACAATAATGGAATATAAATAACCTTTGCTATCTCGTAAAAACTAATAATCTAAAGTACTTCTTATAAACATAAGAATATTCTTAAGTATACTTGGGCATAGCCTGTTCCTTACAAACATTAAATGAAATTGATTATGTATTGATCAATTAATTTTGGCTATGTTGATCTAGTTAGAATGAAGAACGCATCAATCAAAAACCAATTCTCTTAGGGATCAAGAATTTTAAGCTTTAGTCTCTTTAGATAAAGATTGTGGAGATATTGTATGTAGAGGTTTAGAATAATATTAAAGAGCCTAATAATTTGTGTCAGGAAAATGGAGAATAAAAGAAAAACCTTGGTGCAATAATGACTTTGTAAACATACCTATTATCACCAATGTGGTTTTAGACAAAATTATTTTATTGACCAAATTTTTGCATAAATTTGGGTGACTCAACCATGTGGGATGATTAAGAATTTTGAAAGGCATAATTATTCCCTGAAGGAAAAATAATTTCATTCATCTTCAGCATCCAGGATTTCAGAGCAACCTCCATTGAGGAGATAGATGCTCGGAAGAATCTGCCTCCAGCCTCTGTCTCTTCACTTCAAATAATAAGAATAAATGATAATGATGTAAATTGATTGTGACAATTAATTTTCCTAATCTTATGAGAAAATTGAAGTACTTTCCCCCTTTTTATTTTAGGGTTTAAGAGAATAAAAGGAGTGAAGTTTCCCAAAGTTATCAATCGAGGACCAAGTGTTAAAGAAAGGTTGGCTAAAAGACGTGAAAGACTACTTGGTAGTAGATCTCCTTTTGAAGAACCTAATTGGGTTGATTACCAATCTGTTGTGAGAAAGTATGATGAAGTAGATCATATAATGGATCTACATGGTCACATAATTGGGATGAGTCTTTCACCAGACCATAGGTAAGAAATTTAGTGTTGTTTTATTATTTGTATGCATTTAATTCTTTGTATTATTTAAAAGCTTCACTACACAGTTCTGATTTAGCGCCATCATTATTTTAAGATGTTAAGGTAATGGTTCCTTTTAAGATTTTGTTGTTTTGGACAATTCCATTTCCATAAAAAATTATATAGTGATTAATTAATTATTTGCATTAATTAATTCATTATTTAGTGACATAGATTAAACTTAATATCTCTTTAGTACTGGGCTACTTTGTTATGAATGAGATAAAGAGTATTGCCTCCGATTAGCCATTGCAGCATAAAGTGGCGTTAAATGAACCAAAGAGTATTGCTATCCATTGTGGCATTCCACTTCTGTTTATTGATATATCTGCCCTTGCTGCCCTATACCATATGCCTCGGACTAGGTTGAAGCTCATAAGTGGAGCATTTATTAATTATTAAAAAAAAAAGGCATCCACGACTTAGATGGGCAGATGAGGTCGAGAGAGATGCAGGTAGCATCATTGGATCCAGGGCTTGGAGGACCTTGGCGCAAGACAGAGAAGAATGGAGGGGATGCCTTGATGTGACCAGGACCCGTACTGAGTTTTAGTGCCTATGGTGATTATTAAAATAAAAAATGGAAATACTTTTATCTATAGATGTAACCTTCTAACTGCTGATAACAATCCAAGCTGAATTTAAGCGACTTGTATATCTTTGTTATATATTGATAAACTGACTTTTAATTAATTTCTAGCTTTTGTCATAAGATGTTCTGCTCATTAATGAGGTTGACAAAATATCTCCTGAAGCTGGATCACCTTAAGGCAGAACTACTTGACAAAGAAGAAATAATTGATGCCCTTAATAAGCTAAAAACCCATAAAGCCCCTGCATATGTTTGAATTTTTGTGCATATGAAGGAAGTAAGGCAGTTTGACATCTCAAGACATTCCTTTCAGGCAATATGGCATTTTTAGCATTAGTGGGACTGACCAGGAAACTCAGGCTTAAAGTAAACCAGGTGAAAACAAAATATCTCTGGGCAAGGGTGGTGCCTGAACCAAATGAGAATGTAGACTTTGGAGAATAGAAAAGGCCCATGGATTTGTGTACTTGGGCTGTTTGGTGACCCAAGGTGGTCATTATTTTAATGGAGTCATTGGAGAGATGAGGTGAGGAAAAGAATCATCTCTGCCAACCGTTGTTACTTGGGGCTAAGAAAACAATTCATTGGTCACATTATATCTAGACAGACTAAGCTCCATATTTATAGAACCCTGATTTGTCCTGTTCTGCTAAATGGATTGGAAACTTGGACCCTGGCAAAAGTAGGTGTGCAAGACCTCTTTATCTTTGAACGAAAAATTGTTCAAAAAATATTTGAGGGATTGTTCATTGGTGGGATTTGGGGAAGCCGGACTAATCAAGATATATATATATATAGCAGGTATTTACAGAGCTTGATATATTCCAGATTTTAAAATTAGGCAGACTACAATGGGCCGGCCATCTGGGATGGATGGAAAAAAATGAAGTAACAAGAGAATGCTTATAGAGCTACTTCATGGAACCAGGATAAGAGGCAGGCCTAAGCTAAGATGGATTGACGGAGGAGTGGCTGATTTGAGGGATATCTTTGGTGTCACAAATTGTATTAGAAGTGCTTGTAGCCATAACATTGTATGCCTTAAGGTTGTAAAATGATTGTTATCTAGTTCAAATTAATATAATTATTAATTTGATTAGATTTCTGTGCTCCAATTGCTCCACGATTTGTAGTCGGAGAACAAGTAACAATGTAAAATTGTTGAATCCTCAAATTTTTATCATTAGTTATTTTCTATATTTTTATTGATTGTTTCCTGGGGTTTAGAGAATCATCTAGGCCATCAACACCCGATATATATTTTTTACCATCTATATTACACTGATAATAAACAAATATAATTTTTTACAGATTTTTGTATGTGAATAACCGCCCTTGGCCAACTGGATACAATATCACCAACCCTCTGGAACCTCCTCCTATTGCCCAAGAAATTGATATTCATGTGATTGATTTAGAGAATTTCAAGAAAGTAGGTAAAGTGTTGAGATCTCATAAGGCATTTACTCCAAATAATGAATGTTTTTTTATTTTCCTGAATGTTTCTGAAGAATATGTAGCCAGGTGAGGAATCGCTTGTTTATCTTATACTATGTTTCTAATTGAGAAGTTTTATATCAAAAGTTTTGATAAATCCACTTTGAGAGAATTATTATGAGGGTAACTCAATTTTCTATTGGAAGTGTTAAGTTGCAATATCTCTTTGATATGAGAAAATTTAAGGTTTGAAATTAACTGAATTTCAGATATATGAGGGTCATTTGAAAAGTCCGTACAAAACTGAAAATCACTTAATTTTTTGGGATAAACATCTTTTATTTTTCAACAGTCTCCTATTAGGCTTATAAACTTCATCAAATGCTGCTCTAGTTAGTTAATTCCTTCCGAATAATAGGATTTGTCCAAGTCGGCAAAATAGCCATTCATTTCCACCATCACCTCCTTATTTAAATAAAATCTTTTTACCACCGCCCATTTCTTCATATAGGGGAACAATTAATAGTTCGAGCCATGTCTGGAAAATAGGGAGGATGTGAAATGAGTTGGAACCCTAGTTCCATTAATTTTATTGCCACAAGTGCTGAGGCATGAGTTAGTGCATTGTCGTGATGGAAAAGGGCTTTTTTTCTGGCCAATTGTGGACGTTTTTCTAGCTGCTTGGTTTTCAAACAGTCCATTAACGATGACAGTTTTACCCTTTTCTAGATAGTCAATAAGGATTATTCCTTGTAAATTCCAAAAAACAGTCACCATTACCTTCCTGGCCTAGGGTTCAGATTCCCCCCTTTGCCAACCGATTGTTTAGATTGTTCTTGGGTCTCAGTAGTGTTGTGATGTTTGCCCATGCTTTATTCATAGTGACAAAACAATGCTTAAAGTACTGCAGATCCCACTGAACAGATGCAAACCGTCCTTGCAACACTTCACGACCATGACACGCAACTTTGTCATCCATCACCAGATTTCGCACTGATTTCTAGAATAGTGACCTCAACTGGGTGTTCAGAATGTTCAGTGTCACATGTGCCCTTAAGGCCACTCTGAAAACTTTGAAACAGCTTATAAACTATTCTAATTTCAGGTTCCGAGTCACCATAATATTTTTCAAGTTTTTCTTTAGTCTCTCGATGCATTTTGCATTTCATAAAGTAATGTTTAATTAATCCACAAAATTCTTTTTCATCCATTTTTTTAAAAATCTCTTCATTTCCTTGATTCAAATGAATGCCAAACACAAAGAAATAGAGTGATCTGGCTGAAACTTAGTGTTTGTTCTTCCAAGAGATGCTACTAACTGAAAATAACTTTGGTACGCATCATTAGTGCCAAATCTCACTTTTTCAAACAAACCTTGTAGAATTTAAATTCATCTGAAAAATCTTTTATTTTTAATGAGTGGAATCTAAACATTTGATAGAAAACTTCAACTGCATGATTAATATTTTACGTTTGGTTGTTAATTTAGAAATTGGTATACTTTCGAGTTAATTTGATTTGAGAGAAAAGAGGGATAAGAAGAAGTATGAAGAGACAAAAATGTTTAAAAAATTAAATTATCATATTGAGTTGTTTTTTTTTAACTTATAAGTGATATGAAATAGAAAACATTAAAAATTAATTGATGCCAACAAAATAAAATAATGTCGAACATCAAAATAAATGGTGCTGGTGTTAGTTAGGTAATATTCCATGAAATGATTAGTATTAAATCTTAAAGCCTATTCTCCCCAATTTTAGTAATAGCTATTTTAGATAGATCAAGAGTAGTAGGAGCTGCTGTGCTTTTGACCTTTTTTCACTCAATGAATTTTTATGTTTTGTTGCATTTAAGTAGACTTTTGTTAAATGTCAAATTCACTGATTTCAGCACCGCTTATCTATGTTTTAAGTAATATATTTCAGGGAAGAATTATTATTTTAACAGAAACTTGGTCTGTAATAATTTTTATTATAGTTTTAATAAAATAAAAATATTGGGTATATGTTCCGCAGGTTGTCGCTTCGAGTTGAGGAGTTCAGTTATAACATGTTTTAACTGTTTATTTGTGTCATTTTTAATATTTTTCAAAGTCTAAATAAATTTGATTTATGGGTAATGAGTAGATTTTGGTGATCATTCCATCAAGAAATAAAACTTTCAACGAACATTTGGAAGTATAGATCATGTTTGTTGAAACGTTCATTTCTAGATCAAATGATTACTAAAGTATACACATTTCCCATAATTACATTCTCTTTTCGATACTAAAGCTCATGATAACTTGTTTATTTGGAAAATATTAAAAGGGAAACGAATGAAAAGTTGAAACTTGTGACTCAACTCTTAAGTGACGAGGTGCTGAATAATTACCAAAACATCATATAAAAATTTAAAGTTTTAATGACAGGTCACGTTCTTCGGTTTGTTTATTTTATCTGATATAAAGAAAAATCCACCCAAAATGACAGACAAAGGTATTAATTAACATTGTCTTTTCAACTTTCTCTCATCTTTCTCTAATTAGTGTTAATTTAGTTTTTAGATTAATCTGTGATCTTAATGTTCATAACTATTTACTATAAAAATTATATATATGTGTGTATACGTTTGTCATACGAACAACATACATATATTTTCGTTCTGTTATTTTTGTAAAACAAATGAAGAATCAGGCTTCTGTAACAATAAGTACTACTAAATATTTTACCCTAAATGCTTAATCTGCCAGCGGCAGTCTCATAACTTCTGACTTGGTGCTTTCTTTATTGTAATGCTGCTTACCAACTACCGCTCATAAAAATTGAGCACTGAAAACACACTGGTTAAATGAATTATTGATTAAAAGAAGTTATTATTAACAAAGAGTGTGAGTGACAAAACGCGATTGCACTAGAAGAACTTGCATAAAATCTCATTTACCAGTAACATTATTGAAGTTGAAAATCTTTCAAAATCAATGAACGGTGAACCAGAAATTTCAAATTCAACAGTGAAGTTGTGATGAAAAGATTATAGTACTTCCCTCTCTACACCAATATTATATATAATTCTTATTTCTTAAGCTATATAAGATGCATGACTTAAAGCAAATGCCATATAATTTGTTTGACATTCTTTCTAATTAATAAAACTCGTATAAATGTTAAACCTGGGGGAAAAAAATATGTCGGAAAAAACCTTTACTGTACATATAAAGTGTTATAAATCAAGTATATTTGTTGATGTTATATTCAGTTAGTAACTTTGACGCATTTTTTTGTTTACTGTTTTCTTAGTATTAGCAGTTTTGTTGTTTTTCTTTTAAACATAATATTTCGTTAGTTTTTAATAATACATCGTGCAAATCTGCTGTTCTGATTGAATTAAGTCATGTAAAATTACTTATTGCAAAATTTTAAAATTAATTAAGTTTTAAAACTTATGTATTTGTTGTTATAATCCTCAAAATATAAGATGGTTGCTAGTATTAATGACAGGCAAGATTGCTGCAGGGTTAATGGTTGACGTGGTGACTGACTAATAATAGATTATTTATTAGTTAATTGGGAATTATCTTGAATGGAATAAAAAATTACTGGCTAAAATAAATAGTTATTTAAATTATATCAATCATTTTATTCTTTATAGTGGTGCAGAAGACAAACATGGCTACATATGGGATAGGCACTATGGTATACGCGTTGCTAAGTTGCCTCATTTAGATGTTGTTAATTCAGTTGCTTTTAATCCAATGAACCCAGAAATGCTTGTCACTACATCTGATGATTATGAAATAAAGGTATGGAGGTCAAAAAAATTCATGAATGAACTTGTAATAAAAAATAATAAGCTTAATGAATTGTCATTGTCATTAAAGGCAGTTAGAAAAAAAAGATCTCATTAAAAAAACTTAAATAGTCCAGTTTGTGATGTAATAATTTTTTATTTATGTAAATTTTAGAATGAATTTGTATTTTAAGATTAATTTTTTAATGAAATATAGACATTTTTATTGAGTTCTTTGTTTTATTTCATCAAAGGTTATTAAAATTTTAGGATGGTATGGTTTAATAAATGAAGAAAACAGAAGTATGGAAACTGCATTTTATTTGCTATAATTCTTAAGATATAACATTTTCAACATTTCTTAAAAGTTATAAATGATAGAATACTGTTTCAATAAAAAAAATCTTGATAGTGAATTTTTGCATAAAACACCTATGGTTCTGTCAATTCAGTAGGAGGTGTAGAAGGAGTGGATGGTTCTGTTCTGACTTTATGTTTTAACTCCACATGTCCAAAGCAATTTTCACATTCATCTTCTCCTTCTGAAGAGCTCTCACCAAAATTGCGAGGTTTTTCATAAATGCAGCAGCCTGTGAATAACAATATAATAAGTTTCATAATATAAGAATGATTTTAGGCAAATAATTATTTTTTAAATATTAAAGCCTGATCTGACTTGATTCAATGAATGAAAAAATAATGCTACTCAAGAAAGAACATTGTACATTGCAAACTGCTACAGATAATCTTTCACTAAATCTCATGAAATTCAAAATTAGGGATGGAACTGAACAGATCAACATAGCTACAGAACAGGTTCCAGCATTACTGTATGCTTTCTGGCTGTTTCGAGATGGATTCGGAATAGATGACGACACCAGCCTGAAAGTTTAGCACATAGGCATACACCTGTCAATGAAGAAAGGATTGACAAAGCAAATACACTGTAATCACCAAGAAGTAGAGGAGTTACAGCAGTTTTTTAATGCACAGACATGGCCAATACAAAGGGAAAGATATTTACCCCAGCAGCAAGAGCCACTAATTTTTAATGGTATATAAACAATAGAAAAGCCTACTTGACTTGTTACTGCTAGTATTACCATTAATTATTCTTGGAAGTGAATATACTCACATGTAAGCCTTATTTCATTCTGCAACTATTTGCCAAGATGGAGTGTCTGCAACTGTTTTTTCATAGTTGTAGACCCACTGTACAATGTTTTCCAAGGAATGGCGATTTTTTTGGAATCACTCTCATGTCAATTTCTACAAAATCAGCTGTGAGGACAAGACAGTACTTCAAGAAACCACTGATTGATTATTACAAAGAATTGGGACATTCCTGAACAACTTTTATTTGTAGGCCCCGGAAACTAGGACATATCTACTCATCGACAAAAACTCTTGAACCTTATGCTTCTACTGGGTGTGATCCTTGGATAATGGCCTTGGAACAAAAGAACAGTTGTCAGAAAGGAAAACGGCAGAAGATATACCGTTGATATTATTAGAACATAAAAAGGTCTAGAAATAGTTAATCCAGCTTTTATTGTAGCTGATATCTGAATGGCAATGAAAAGTCAGATAATTGTTACACTAGTTTTTATTCAAGAAAATTACAATTTTTATATGTGTAATACAGGAATTATGTTACAGGATAAAATAATGTATACTTACATTTAGATTTTTTTTTATTCATATGTTCATTATCAACAGTTTCTGTACTCCATTTAACTTGTTTATCTGTTTTAGGTTTCTTTAAAGTTAATTTTACTGCCCTTACATCCTTTAAAAAAATATTTATATATTGATTGAAACATACATTTTTATGAAATACATATAAAATTAGCAATAGTTTATACATTATAAACATATAAATTAGTAATTATTCAATGATAAATAAATTAAAAATTAATCAATAATATAGATTTCTAATTATCAGCAAGAATGCAACCAAAAATTAAACAAAATAACCTTTTGACATTTTTATTCAAGATAAAGTAAAATTATTGACATACATTGTTATTTGTAACAATTGTTTACATGATTGGCTGACTAATTAAGTATCAGTTTATTTTTGAAAACTGAATAAAACTCTATTTGTTATCTATGGGTAAGAGAAAAAGAACAGTGGGCTCACTATTTATTTCCAGCTCCACTACCACCGGGAATGAGGGTATTTAGAACATAGAGGATAAAAAATGCTAATGGTTCAAAATTAACGTTGTATCAATGGAAATATAATTAATTAAAAACAATTGATTTTTTAAATAACTAAATTATATAATTAAAACTTTTATGTTATATAACTTAGTTTATATTAAAACAAGAGCAATATTTTAAAAAATGACAAGATGGAGCTTTACAGCAAGGACTGAAGAAGAAAAATAGTCTGAGAGCTTAAAGGTAACTAGGAATATTCTCTGAACGCATAATAAAAAAGGAACATCTGCCAATTTATAGCTGTTGGATAGCAAATTAGCGGCTAAAAGAACTCAACGTTTTTTTGCTTAAAGAACTTCAAACAGTGCATTTTATTAAAAAAAAAAAATTAGCCTGTTTTCTAAAAAATTACAGACTACTTACGTTCATAAATGCTTTTGTACCAACCCCCTTCCTGTTGAAATGAAAGCCTCATCAATAAATTGTATCGGTATAAAAAAGAAAACAAGTATTACATTGGAAATAAAACATTGTTTTTAATTTCACAAGATACAACATTATAATTTTCAATTTTATGATAAAGAAGTACTAGTAAAAGACAACACTATAACTAAAATTAAGTCAGATTTTTTTTCCAGTTGGTCTCATTCCCCCTCCCCCCTGACTTGTCTTCATTTCCTCCAGATTGGGAACCACTGCCTCAGTAGCAATGCCCAAGCACTTTGCCTATGCCATTTATATAAAAACCATGGAAGAGCTGCACGGTCTTTAAAGAACATATACAAGGTTTCTCCGTATTGAACATTCTAAAACTGTGCTGAGTGGTTGCATCTGATGAGGATGGAATACTACTAAATCAAAATTAAAGGGATTGCTTAGGAGATTACTTTGCAGGATTCACGTTAGATGCTTCTTGACTTCACAAATCAGATGCTTCAAGTTTTTCAAAAACCTGAGATAATGGTCTGGTCAAACAATTAGGTCGACATCAATTATGTTATTGTCTTTTTTTAAAATTAAATTTAATGATGAATCTTGTCATGATGGTTGAAAAGTATCAATAATACAGTTACAAGTCGGAATTTTCCTTACTAAAACATAGGTAAACCGAAGCGTAACACAGTTAGTTTTTAAGGTAAAAGGGCATATAAACCAATAATTGTTCGGTTACTTTTTGAGAATTTTGTACCTTTTTAAAGATATTATACCTGCTTAGTGGTTTTTCAACAAAAACAACAGTTTCTAAAATATGAAGCTTGAAATCAACTTGCTTCAGATAAGAATCAGCAAGCTTCCCATTTACGTAATGATCTACCAACAACAACGGAGTATAATAATTCTCTGTTAAGACTAACGTTTCTGACCAAGGATGGAACAACTTCATGAAATCACATTTATTTACTTAATATACAATCAATATTTTGGCCATCATAAATAACATCTGAATTTACCTTTTCCATGTCAAAGGCTTCAATTGGTAGACCTTCAAAATTGGTAAGGCAGAGATACTCTTAAATTTAATAGTATTATTATTATTAGAGTTTAAATGGTTTTGAAAATAAATAAATTGTTTTTTCCCAGCTAAATAAAGTATTTTATGTAAAAAAAAAAAACATGCAACAGAACAGTTAAAACTTTGCAAAAATAAATTTTTTGCCTGTTATAAAATATTCTACAAAATATATAATATTTGAGATAACCAATTGAAGAAAAATCATTTTCTATTATCGATTTCAAAAATTATTTTATTATTTCATCGAACCACCAGATGCTTTATAAGCTTGATAAGGAAAGAATACCAAAGAAACTAGTAAAAGTTGAGAGAGAAAACTTTATAAATAGGTGAAAAATCTTAAGAGTTGTAAATAAAAACTCAACAATCCTTGGGAGTTTGTAATATTAAAATAAAGAACACATCTTATATTGATAAATCTGAAATTCTAAACAATGGATACAACTTCAGAAAAAAAAAATATATATATATATAAAATTATTATGCAGTAGTCATAAAAATAAAGTAACATATAACTATAAAACAGACAAAATAAAATTGAGCACTTATACTATACAAACAAAAAAGTTTTATTTAAATGTTAACAACAATGGTAATCTAAATATTCATATAAAGAATGACACATCAGTTTCATATATTAAAAAAAGTCAACAGAAATAATATCTAAAATATTTGTAGTAAATTCATGTTATGATCAAAAACAGCACTACATAAGGAAATAATACAACTTGTTTGATTATCAAAAGCTCACAATAACTTCAAAGATAACATCAATTTATTATTAATTCCTAATTTATAAAAAATAATTGTAACATCAAAAACTCAAGAATAATTGATAAATAGAGCTACCTCTAAATTATTTTATTATTTTGAGTGATTTTTAGGGTTGTCACACATGAAGTATCCAATCTCAAAATTTTTACTCAGGAGATACAAACTTAAAAAATATTTACAACCATTCAGACATTAATAATGCATTTTCTGACTTTGTTACACCACATGACTAAATATTTTTTAAATCTGGGACAGAACACTTGGTTGACTTTAGAATAAAGTGTATTAAAAAAGATAGCAAATATTTTGATTTCTTTGTTGATTTTTTATTTACTTCCTGTTTCAAAAACAGACACTTCATGGGTGATGAACCACTATTTATTTAATTGTTCCATTTAATCATTCGCCATATATTTATCACTAAAAACTTTTAGCTAATAGTTTCTGGAAATTCTAAACTAAATAATGATTTAACATAGAAATTTGTTTTACTAGCTAACAATAAAAAAATAAATTAAACTAATTGTGAAAAATATAACAACTCTTTTAATGCCAGCCAAAAGCATCTCTCATTTATGCTAATTTACTTTGAGATAGATTTATCTCACTATGCAAATATTAAGAGGCAAATACATACACTGTTATAAATATATCATGCAATCGAATATATAACTTATCATCTATTTATGAAAATAACACCTACCACTATATAATGCCTTCTGGTATTGAAATAGTTTATTACAAATAAAGCATCTAAATTAATCAAACAAACTTAAAATAGCCTTAAACCCAATTGTGCAAAAAACTATACTAAGGACAGTTTTAATGGGGTGTATAAAAAGAAAATACTTTTGTTTTAAACAAAGTGTTCAAATACGAATCTTTTCATTACCTTTGTTGTTGTAGAAAACTAAAATATTTCTCATTGTGCCCGATGTTGTCAACAATTGTGCCAATTGTTCTATGCCAACCCTTCCATTTAAAGAATATATTTACATTCTTTAATTTTCTTACAATGCTGAATTTTCTTAACAGAGTTTTCACAGTAGGTCAATTACACCTTTACCGTTAGATTAAATAATTTCATATATTGCATCAGCGGATTTTTTATTTTAGATTTGTAAACAGCTATCTTTCTTATTCAACTAACTGCAATTGATAAACTAAGGCTTTATGTCATGGTCAAAGGTTTAAAAAAAAGCTTATTAACCCTTTACAAAAGAACATTAGTTGTTGGTAAACATTAAATAGGTTTTAAGTATGTATTTAATAAAACAGTCATTTTAGTTTACACACCCCATTATTAAGGAGTAAACAACTAAATTTGAAAATGTAGGTATTTTATACCATTACATATTCATTTTTTAATTGTCACATGTTTTTACTTCAAACAATGATATATATTACAAAGTATTCATTGAATATCACCATTTCTTTTCAGTATGTCTATTTTTTTACTAGAATAGTTTAAAACCTCCTTCAATACAGAATCTGTGTCTTGTGCCAGTTTAGGAGGAGGTGACCGAATTGAATTTTTCAACTGACTAAATTCAACAGGTGGCCCCACAAGGTTCAAAGTTCCTTCTTTAACTCTAATTGATTTCACAAGATTTATTTCTTTAATATGCCTGTCCTCAAAAACCTGTTTAAAAAAGTGAATTTAATGAAAAGGATTCCGCTCAAATAAACTAAACTTCAACACATTTAATAAATATACTTACTTCTGACATCTTATTGATGGGACCATATGGAAAAGATGCTCCTTCAAATAATTTTAAAAGTGTAGAAGTATCCTCATTAATAAAAACTGGTCTTAACAACTTTAAAAGTATCTTTCGATTCTGGACCCGTAATTTATTAGTTGAAAATCTCTTGTCCGTAAGTAAATGATGTAACTTAAGCCGTTTGCAAAGCGAAGTAAACTGACTATCACTACCTGCACCAATGGTTATATATCCATTAGCTGTTTTAAATGCTTCATATGGAACAATACTTTCATGAGCTGTTCCCCAGCGGGTAGCTTCCATATTTGCATTTAAATAATTACTTCCAATATTTATAAGACAAGCTAATTGAGTATTCAATAAATTGCAATCAATTCTCTGTCCTAGATTTGTTTTAGTACGTTCCAAAAGTGCTGCTAAAATAGCCCCATGGGCATATAATCCGGTGGCAATATCTGTCATTGCTACACCAATTTTGCATGGTTCACCATCTTGTGGACCAGTAATGTTAACCAAACCACCTATTGATGCTGCAATAACATCATAGCCTGGCCTGTTTTTGTAAGGACCTTTCAAACCGTAACCAGATATAGAGCAGTAAATTAACTGTGGAGCTATAGAATTTATTGTTTTAAACCCTAAATCTAGACTATCCAACTTTCCTGGAACATAATTTTCAACCAAAACATCAGCTTTTTTGCATAGATCATAAATGATCCGTTTGCCTTCAACTGATTTAAGATTAACACACAAACTTTTTTTATTGCGATTCAAACATGAAAAATAACAAGATAAGTCTTTATCAGCTGAAGTAAACGGTGGCCAATGTCGAGTTTCATCACCTGTACCAGGCTGTTCAATTTTAATTACTTCAGCACCTAAATCACCGAGGATCATAGTACAATAGGGCCCAGCAACAATACGAGTTAAATCAAGAACTCTAATGTTTTCAAAAACACTAGTTGAAAAATATTTGGCAGAGAGAAGAGAGTTCCAAATACTAAGCCTATGTTTATAAACCCTTTTAAATGGCATTTTAGCAAATAATTAAAATAATATTACAAATATAGTTACTTACTTCTTGATTATTGTCAACTTCATCTACAGTTAAAGTTTGTGTTTCACTAGAGAATGAAGGTCCTATAACTCTTTCCGCCATGCAAAAATCTTAGAAATATTAAAACTACCAGGAATAATTGAATAAACTTTCAATAACAAAGACTTTTTATTTAAGACAACCTACTCCAAATTGGTTATCCCATCTAATCATTGAAACATCCTATAAACTACAACAATCAGCTGGTAATCATATAGCCCACAAACAGGTTAGCCATGCAAGAGAGTTCCTAACAAATAGTAAAAAGAGTGAGACCTTCGGAGTTCAAAAATTTATGTATCAGTTAGGAATAGTAAAATTGTACCTAATAAATCCTGCCCTTAATTAAATAAATCGAAAACAGTCTTTAAAATGATAAATCCATAGAACATTACACTAATGTTTACTTCTTTAAATAGAAGTTGTTTTAAAGTAATGAAAAGATATTTTATTCAAGCTCTTGGTTTAATAAATGTATTTATACAAAGGTTTGTAGTTTACTCCATATTTTTATCTTTTATAATAATTCACAACAGTAAAACTATTTTTAAATAGCGAATGTTAACTCATTTTATTAACATAAAACATAAGGTATGTCTGGTTCTTACGTACAATTCTTCCACTTAAGGATTTGTTTTTTCTTTTAATTAAGCTGAAATTTGTGTAGTCTTTGTGCAATACATGCTGATGAAAACAAAACATAGTAGCCACCATATCAGTTTAGAAAAAATTTGCTTCAGGGGAGACCACTCTTCCAGGGATTTGCAAGTGGGATATTCGAGATATTTATTCCTGGGTTGAACTATTATGTCTTATTTTGTTTGTACTAGTCTAATTAGAACTATTGCCTACGGCTCAGTATATTTTGTATACACCGCACTATATATTCTTTATTTGGTATCAGTTCCTCGTTATTTCGTGTTTAGTCACAAGTTTTAAATTGTATTCTTTTCCTTTCTATTTTTCTCGAAAACTAAAATAATCGCGAGTTTTCGTATAAAATAAAGAGTATAGTTATGTGTATATTTTGGTAATTGTTTCGTCAAGAAATGGACGTTGTTTGTTTATTTAACATCACTATTATGCTTATCCAGGTTTAATTAGGTAGGAATTTTTGACGAGTACCTGACATCGTACAGGTTCGGGACTAACATTTTACGTCCCTTCCACAGGAGGGCATAACCAAGGATTTTTTACTCCCTTTAAAAATCTTAGGGCCACCTGCCGTGCTTCGAATCCGCAATCTTTGGCTTGGTAGTTCTGCTAACCACTAGATCCCAGGTTGCCCCTAAGAAATGGGCGTTTCAACAAGCATATCTAGAAACGTTTATTTCTGGATGAAGTGATTAACAAAATATATACATATCACATAACTACACTTTATATTTCATACGAAAATAAAGATTATTTTTATTTTCGAAGATATTAAAAAAGAAGCGAATAAAAAGTTAAAACTTCTTGTGATTCATCTTGAAGAGACAACCTGCGGCAATGATACCAATAATAGTGAGTTTTCATATGAAATTAAGATTGGAGTTAGGTATGTGAAATGTGTATATTTCGATAATCATTTCATCCAGAAATGAACGTTTCAAATATCATTTCGTTTAATAGATGAGGTATGCTTGTTGAAACGCCCATTTCTCGATGAAATGATTACCGAAATATAATTATTCTCCATAATTACACTATTTTTTCCACGCTAAAGCTCATGAATATTTTATTTTTGGAGAATATTAAAATGAAAAATATAATATTAAGAAGTTAAAACTTAAGACTCAACTCAAATGTGACAACCTTAATTACTGATACCTTGTTTTCATAATAAGAAATTTAATATTTTATTATGCAATCACTGATTATTTTTTTGTTTTAGGCTGATTGCAACATTTGGAATACATATTTACACATCCCATGAACTAATTTAAATATATTGGTATAAATAATTAACTTCAAAATGTTGACTCTTACAGGAGAATTAATTTTAAAAAATAATAGAAAGAGAGAAAATAGCTTTGGTGCTTTGATTCACAATGGTATTGTAAGTATTTTCTTTAATCTAAGTTATATTTTATTACTTTAGTTTTACATTATGCATACATTTCTACAATAGTAGTGGTAAGGTAGTGTTAAATAATAAGAAAGTTAAAGGAAACTTCAGATGTTTATTTTAATTTTATTAAAGTCAATTTTCTCTAAAGCATTAGGAAAGTCCAAAATTTCTGCTCCCATTTATTATAACTATCCAGAATGCACATCTCATGTGTTGCTTATATGCACATGAATTGTAGTATTAGTGTAAATAAAAACTTTAAATTACTATTTGAAGCCATTATTAATGATATCATCGTTACAAAATTATTAATCTTTATGATGAAATTACCAATAGAAAAGAAAAATGACAATGATACTTTGGTTTTGAAAGTATTACAGTTCTTGATTTATATCTCATTTTAGAATGCATTAATGTGCTACGTTTTATAAAAGTGGTCATACCTTCTAAGCTAATTATTATTGGAAATACCCATAATTATACAAACCAGATTTATTTAATATTTGTTACCATTTTTAGATATCATTACATCGAGTATCTGGCTCCTCATCTCATACCAGTTCTGTTGTCGCTCTCGAGTAGGAGATTAAAAAGAAAAAGTGATTGAAATATTTATGAACTGATGTATAAGAGGGCATTTTTACATGAAGGGTAATTATATAAATAAAAATATTTTTAAATAAACTAAACAAATAATTAAAAATAAATCCATACAGTTAGTTCAAATAATTAATCAATAAAAATAAAAAGAGACATAGTACACATAATTATTAGAATGCAATATGAAAACTTTAAAAACCAACTCTTGAGTCTCTAACAAATATTGGAAAATAACTTACCAGTCGAAATTTCACCACTTCAGGCTTCATCTAGACTCAACAATGAACATTAAATGCAGCACATCTCACACGAACTGTCCAAAAGAGACCATCATCCAGAGACAAAAACTCACTCCAAGACGTTCAATAAAATACTGAATTATATTTTATTTTATGCCACATAAGTATTTTATGAAACATCTAGGAGCAAGGTTGCTGTCTCTGGTTGATGAGTCTCTTTTGGACTTTTCATGGGTGATAATCTATATTAGATCTTCATTGATGAAAAAAAGTTCATACCTCGATGACACCTTCATATTTAAAACATTGAGTGCTTTGTTATTCTACAGTATTTGAAGGACATAGGCCTTTCTTTTTTAAAGCTATTAATTAAATTATTTTTCTTCTTTGTTTATTAATAAAATTCAATCTAAGACATTTAAGTTTTAATAATAAACTAATAACATATATAACAACTAACTATTTACACTTTTTGGTTCCCCTAAAAGATTTTTTCTTTACATGTTGTCATAGTAGAGAGGTAACAATCTTAGGGATAACTAAACTGTCTTCATTCTAATAAACATCTTAGAATAAGGCTGCCTTAATGGAGGAAAATAATTAAATTGTGTGATCTATTATTTAACTAATACAACTAAACATAAACCCCAATGTTTATAATTACTTAAATCATAAATAACTATTTAAACTTTTCTAAAAGTATCAATGTCTTACATTAAGTTGATAATGGAAATAAAACAAGTTAGACCTACTAGAGAGGTAGGAATGTATATGGTAGAGACTTATTTTGTCGAATTCACGCTCAACTTCCAGTATTATTCTCTATTTTAAGGTACCTACTATATTGAAGCCGGGTAGGGTGAGCAGATCCCATTGGGTTCATCCAAAGCTCTTAACTGAATAAGTAGTTTATCTACAGCTGGTCTCTACTCACTGAGCTAACCAACTACAAAAATTGTTCCCTTGGTACATTACCTTCTTTTTATTAGATAGGGCTACTGAATATAAAATAAGAGGCATAAATATTTCCAAGAAATTTCACAATCATGGGTTCTGGAACTATTGGTATAGCTGGATCATACATCAGCAAAATATTCAACAGCTCCTCAATCATGTAACATCTTGCTTTTAAAATCTCTGTTTGTATAGTTCCTCAATATAAGGATTGCTATATTTAGAAATTTAACATTATCAAATGTTTTCATAACAACCAATTGTAAATATTATAATGGGGTAAATAATACTATAAATAATAATATTATAGTGAGGTATGTTTCCTGTTACCTAGGGTGATTATTAATAAAATAAATAAAGAGTTATAAATAAAAAATTAAATGCAAAATTTTATTAAATAAATATGGCCATTTTAACAATCATACATAAACATTCAACATATTTATAGAAATGTTTTAAAAGTTGATTCATTGATTAAAAAACTAAAAATTTCCATGTATGAATATTTGGTATTTATATAGTGCTCTGAGGAGCAGAAATAAAATAGAGTGAATTGGAGACAGTGTCAGCCATATCCACAGTTTGTCCAGACTGGTTTGTTATTGTACCAGCATCTCTCTTAATACCACCAAACATTATAAGTTCTCCATTACCCTTAACAAGGGTGTACAAAATAGTTGATTCTGGACTGCCATAAGCAACTGATTTTATTGGCAACCATGACACCTTATGGTCAGGGGAAAGAATTTTTGCAATATCCAAAACAAACATAGCCATCTTGGGAGCAACAGGTCGAAATATTTTTTTGGTTTGTTCAGGACGTATTATCTTCAATTTCATTTCCATCCTCTTCAAAGCATCTAACTGTTTCTCTCGATGTCGGCTGACTTGAGGCTTTTCAGGTCGAAAAGCACTTAGATGATTTAAATGGTTAAAAGAATTATAAGAAAGTCGTAGGCTTTCACTCCTGGTATTTGTTGGATCACCTATGTACCTAGCGACTAGATTACCTCTTCTTCCATTAACATTAACATCTCTATCAACTGATGGACCAGCTACGTCATCAGGCCGTATTAGATAATGCCTGTAAAATAATGTCAGTAAGGTTATAAATGCTATGGTGTATGTTCTTCTCAAATCTAATCCCAATTTACAACAATTCACACTTTAATAAATACAATGTACTATCAATAATAAAAAAAAAATTAGGCAAAAAATATATTACATGCCGTTATGTACTTCTCAATATTTTTAATATCTTGTTATAAAAAAAAAAACATGTTGGAAATGGAGTATCAGAAATGTTCTTCTTGAATTAAAAACCTAAAACCATTGCAATTGCTACTGAAGGCTTAACTCAAAAATGCCAAATTTTGAGCTATGTCGTAATTTTGAAGGAGCAATATATTACATTATTAACATCATACTCGCTCACTTATACTACCAAATTAAAATTAATTCAACCAAAGGAAGCTATGAGCAGAAAACTATGTTCTCTTAAAAATTCAATGTGTAAGAGGGAATGTAACATTTTTGATATTGGGAAGATGTCTGTGGTGTCATCTTATTTTACTAATGGACACTACTATTAATATGAAAGAATTCTGAATTTTATTTATCACATTTACATGTAACCAGTAATGTTTTGGAATTGGATATGCCTTAATAATGGGTAAAAGCCTCGTGAGAGACATGATATAATAAATACCAAGAGTATTTCATTTGAAGTAAAAGAAAAAAAAATTGAATACTGTGGAGAAACAGCAGCCTTGCCTCATGTGATTTATGAGGTGTAAAACAAGTTATCAGTTGTCATATAAATTGAAGCAAATGCCAGAATTCAAATATGGGCAAACCATCGGAAATAAATAGCTAGTTATTTTTCCTTATAACTTAACCAGTTGTATGCCTTTTTTTTGTTTGTTTTTATGTGTCAGAAAAAGGAAAATCTAAAAAAAATTGCAGATTTGTATAAAATACAAACATTTATGAACATCCCATTAGTAAGTTCATAAATATATAAGCAAAATTTTTAAAAACGGGTCCATCTTTTACCAAAACTTGCCATGAAGGCTCAAGGACTTCTGTGTCATGGCTGTTAACATTTACATTGTTTGAGAAGCAGTTCTACTTGATTATGAAGACTTTTTTAACATAATGGTCACTTACTCTCTTGGTTCATTGGCATTTATTCTTCTACTTTGATTAATGCCTATTTGAGAATTTGATGTCCAACGAGAATAAGCTAAAGAAGGTGGTGTAGAAACAGGATTTCTACTGAAGACAACTACAAAGTCATCAACCTGAAAATAAATTTATACTAGACTAACATGAAAGTCAAAGATTTAATTTCATTACATTTCTATAAAAAATATAACAATTTTTAATAATTTTATTACTGTTTACACAAAGTTTTAAAAAGGATTTCACCTCATGAAAAAATCATTAAAGGTAAAGACTAATTTTTAGGTGCTCTATCAGAAAAATTAAATACAGTAATAGATATATTGTTATTAGGATTTTCTAATGAAAAAATGGGAAGAGTAATGTAGAAAATGGTCAGGGATGTGGTAAAAAAATAACATTAACAGGGCTGTACGAAAGGCAATAACGCAGTTATATGCACAGAAATGATTGGAATGACTAAAGTATAATAAAAACTATTAAAAAATTGGCGAAACATTAAAAAATAACATGTTATACAATAAATTAATTTTTATTAAATTGAAAGAGTCATGAATTGTTATAATTTATGACAAAACATGTGATAAAATATAATAAAATTTTTTTATGACTGGATCACTTAAGGAGGGCACCAAGTTCTAGAGGGGTCATCCATATCTGATAATAGAAAAACAAGAATTATTTGACCCTGCTGGTCTCACACTTGGGGCCAATTAGTAGTAGCACAGTGCCCCAACACATTGAGCTATCTCCCTCTATGTAAGAAAAAGGGATTATGACTATCTCGCTCAGAAAAAAAAGAAAGGTAAAAAAATCATTTCATATAAAAATATTGATGGTTCTACAAGTATTTTCCGATATCATTATCACTATAAAATGAAATATTGAATATCGTCGCAGTCAATACCGCCTAAGTACACTATGGGCGATTTTACAGGAGAAAACAAAACCTGTAGACTGTAGACTTGGCAATTTATAATCTACTTTTATCTATACAATTTTAGAACTATTACTAAAACTATTGAAGAGAAGTGTCAAAAAATCATACTCTGCCATGTTGCTGACCTAAATACGTTTGTTACTGTTACTAACTCATTTTCACCAAAAGTTGTAGATGGGTGGTATTGTTATGACAGTAACAATATGTTATCTTCAATGGCTTGAAAAAAAAAAAAAAAATTACTACCTTACAAGCTGGATGGCACCATAAATGAGAAGCTGCCCATTGTTGATTTTCTACTGCAACTAGTGTCCATGTCCAATGCCTTCCACTCATTGTTAGTAACCAAATATCATTCATAACTACATTTGGAGGTCCTCCCCAACCACCTTTAACAATTGAATTAGCAGTATAAGAAGGATCACTCTAACACTGAAGTATGTTGTTTAGAAGTAATCTAGAGAAAACTTTTTAAATCATTGTGTGAAATCATAATGTCTTTCATTTTAAACAAGGTTACCAAGAATAAGTAAATGAAAATCGTCCAATGGTATTTGTGAGTGTCCATATCGAGGGTGTGGTTTATCACCGACAGTTTCCTTTTTAGCCCAAGTGTAGGTTAATAAATTTAGACACCATAAGTCGTTTGATCTAAAAAAATAAATTAAAAAATTAATCTACTTAAGCGTTTAAAATATAAACTAAGGAAATCTAAAAAACATTTGTTTTGATATGAAAAATAAAAGTAATATTCCTTATTTTAAAAATAAAATGGAAACTTGTAACAAGGAAAATTATTTATTCCAATTAAAATAATTGTTATAAATAGTTGTTATAGTTAGGCTTAAACTTAGTTAGAACATAAAGACATTATAACATAATTATAAAATATGAAAGTATAATTAAGAGGAAGAAAATTCTCTTATATTGGGAGAACTGTTTATTGGTAAGCCAATGTTTCAGCCCACATTGTAGGTCTTCTTCAGGGCTAATTTATGAGCAGTGGGTTAACACTAGACTTCTACTTCAGTCTAGTGTCAACCCCATTTGATTTAAGTTGAAAGCAGTTAATTTGAATTAATTTGAAAGCAAATTATTTTTTACTTTGTAACAATATGAAGGTGACTCATTTAATTCAGGGTTAGCATACTGGAATTTTTTCGTACTCTAGAATTGTTTATACACTGGAATCCTTTCACATATAACATTTCCAAGCCTATTGCAAACTTTTCTAAATCAATTGTCGTGTTTTACAATTCAAATGCAACTCTTTCCATTTCAATTTAATCCAACTTGACATGAATTAATTCCATTTTTTTAAAAATAATTATTTTAATTAAAATAATGATTTTTGGAATTTTGACAAATTCTTCTAATTGTTTTTCTTGCTTGCTTGAAAACAGACACCAAGGATAATTTTAAATAGTTATACATTTTTATAAATTGTTTGTTTATTTATTTTTTAATACTTATTTTATTTGTTTAGAGTGTGGTGGAGATTCCATGAATTCGGAGTAATCATAAAAGTGGGTAATATTGAATTTACGAGTACTGTTGAAACTTGGTCAGAAATGATTGTTTCTAATTAATTATTAGTCGTGAAATTCTTTGATAAGGTATTAGATTTTCAAAGTTGTTTTTTCAGGATAAACGTTATATATAAATTTTTTGTTCCTGTTGATGTGCCCATGGATATTGGGATTGTTTATATTTTCATGGATTCTAATTTTATTTTATAATTGGAGTTTTATCAAGCATACTCATTTCAAATTACTACTACAGTTGAAACTTCTTTGGAACAGTTATCATTTATTAATGATATATCAATGAAGTCTGGGGCAAAGACAGTATAAGTGAATGCACTGCTTAACGGTGGTTCCAGAGATTTCGAGAGGGAGACTAGAGCCTTGTAGACAAAGAAGGCCATGGAAGAAATCCTGCTCTTGATGACGATGTTCTCCGAGCTTTGGTGGAAGAAAATGCTAGAACAACTGGTTGAGAACTGGCAGGGAAAGTGAAAAAGCTTGAAAGTTGGGTTCCTTGGCTACTGTTTGGCGGGCTTCATATGGTGTGATTCATTACAGCTTCTTGAATCCTGGTTAAATCATCAATGCTGAATCATACTGAAACCAAATTGAAGTAATGCGTCAGAAATTTACAACAATGAAGTTATCTTTAGCCAATCGAAAGGGGCTCATTCTGTTGCATGACAAAGCTCGGCCAAACCTCACGTTTGATCTCCAGAAAATTGATGTATATATATTTACACGTATAACTCCTGTATCACTTTAACCCTTGAAATGTATTGGATTTAGAACGTATTTGATAAGAGCAGTACTATTTCTAATACAACAGTAGAGCAGGGAGGGGATTTGACCGCTCATTATTCATATAGTGAGGAAAAAAACATTTGAAAAGTTACCCTCCATTATGACCATGTAGACCTCCAAAAACTACCATATTGTCACCATGTACAGTTGCTGCATGCCCAGCCATTGATGGAGGTGCTGTTGTAGGAGATGTTATACAGTTCCAACGGTTTGCACTTATATCATAAAAATGTAATTCATTAAATGTTCTCCATGCCTAAAAATGCACAATTAACATCTATTAATTGTAAATAATAATTTGTCCATAATGACTGATAGATATAAATACAAACAAATAGTTAAAAGTGTTGTACAAACATTCTTAATTCAAGGTGCTATTTAAAAGTGGAGTAAAAACCATCTCATTTTTAAAATATGTAAAAGGTCTCTTTGATAGGCTTACATTCGTTATCATAACTTCTGCAAACATACAACTGTGGTCATGCACGATTATAACTAACACTTGAAATATTTAAATCTAGAGAGGAATTTAAATGCTACAAGAGGGAATATATATTAAATGTTTTTCTTATTATTCTGGGTTACACTTTATCAACATTTTGGTTTTATATCAAGTGCCAATGTGATACTTACTATGACATTGTTTATTAGGTTCAATTACGGTTTATTAGTGTTATTAGGTTCAATTATGTTTATTAACTTTATTAGGTTCAAACAATCAACATAAGTTATAAATTTAATAAGAGATATATTGCTTTCATTCATTCTATAAATAGTTTTAATAATAATTAATGAAAATCCAAGCTGTATGGTTTAAAGGGATAATATTTAATCTAGACACATTATGTTCTTGATACCTTCTTGGTCAAGAAGCAAACCTACACTCTTCAATAACCAACCATAACTTTCTTATAATCCAGTTTTAGGCGACAAAAAAAAAAAAATAAATAAAAATAACACATAACATAGTCAAAAAAATTGTTTCAATTCATTATTTTTCGAAAACGATTATTCTGATTCTCATTGTTCAAGCATATCCCTATCCATGCTTTCATAGGATAAATGAAACAATAAACTTAAACTAACAATCTTAAAACAATTACTCTAAAGAAAGGTTTCCGAACCTTTTTACAACACTTTGCATAACCAAGTGTTTACCAAATTTATCATGAACCATAAAAGTGCGACAAATCTTGGACATTTTCATAGGATTATTATTGTCTTTACATTCTTTTTTTGATCATAAAGTTTTATCTAACAAATAATTCAAATTCGACTTTTTCTTAGACACACACTTATCAAAGTTCGAACAGTGTCGTAATAAAAGCAACTAAGCTAAAGTTTTTAATTTATTCATTCTTATATTAATTCTTAAGAAAAGAGAGATTGGTAGAATTTAACAACTATTTAATATAATTAAAATTACCTGATGAAGAGGATATGGTGACGGATGTGTCCAGCCACCAAATAAGATAAGTGTATGATTATAATATACAAGAGAAGCGCAAGCTTTAGGTGAAGGGTAACTTCCCATTGTCAATAATCTCTGCCATTGTCGGGTTGATAAATCCAATTTCCAAAGGTCATTAAATGTAGTACTAGTGCACGTACATCCTCCAAAGACATACATAGCATTTTCTATATAAAAATAACCAGTTATCAATAAATTATGTAGATACAATCTAATAAATGTAAACCAGCAATATATTCTTACTTAATTAATTAATAATTATACATTTCAATTCAATATCATCAAAACTTAATCAGATTTTAATCTTTTTATAAAGATTTTGTTAACTTCCTGTTCTTTATCTAATCATTATCATTTTATAAATGAAAAATAAACCTCAACAAAGTTTTATTTTTACCACTTCCCCTTCATAAATTATAAGTAGATTTTAGTGGCAAAGGTGAGTGAATGATAAAAAAAAATTTTTCTCAAAAAAGGATCAGTTTGGGTTTTACTTATAAGTGAAAGTCAACAATACAAAGAATGGTTAATAGCAAAATAAATAAATAGGAACATCTAATAAATAATATCATTATGGGTGAGAAATGTTTATAGTAATTCATCAATCAATTATGTTGAATATAGCTATTAATTTTGGGAATTCAAGAGATGTAGGAAAAGTTTGGATTTGAATGGGGGTAAAGAAGGCGCATTACAGATATCGGGTGGGAGTGAGTTCCGAAGAGGGGTAGAACGGGTGAGAAAGGAACGCTCAAATGTTTTGGTTCTGCGAGAACGGATATAAAGGTCTGAAAGGCGAGATCTTGTGCCCTGGGATTGGATAGAGGATTTGAATTGTAACCAGTGTGAGTTGGTGTTTTGGTATAAGAAAGAACCTAGGAAATAGAGTCTATGGATAGAAGGGAAGAGCCAATTTAACTCATCATTGAGCTTGTTCGAGAGGGCCCCATATGCCTCACAGCCATAGTCAAAGTGTGGAAAGGCGAAAGAAGTGATGAGGAGCTTCTGGATAGATGGTGTTAGAAGATGCCGAGAACGATGGAATAACTTTAGGGAGCTTATTGATCGAAAGGAAATTTGGGGAATGTGAGGTTTCCAGGAAAGGGATCGGTCAAAAATGATACCCAGGTTTTTAAGAGGAACTGAAAGTAATAGGGTGATTATTTAAGATTAATTGAGGAGAGTGTTGATGGATTAAGAAGGGTATTGGAACCAATTAGATGGCCTGAGTTTTTGCTCATTTAACATCAGTTTATTCAGGTTAGCCCAGGCTACAGAAAGAGGATATAGGATAGGAAGAGGATCGAGGATTTTGGATTTCTCCAGAAAATTTGACATTAAGGGATTGAACTATTCTTTCAAGAGGTTTGGAAAGGTTAGAGAGTATAGAGATAGGGCATAAGTCATTTGGGTTTAAGCGATTAGATGATTTGTTTATGGGACTTTTTTCCAGGAGAAAGGGAAAACTGCATTTTGTAGGGAAAAATTGTAAATGTAGAGTAGAGCGGGTAGAATTTCGGGAAGGCATATTTTAAACAATTTGACAGGAATACCACAAGACCTAAGTAAATGGCATCATGATCACGGCAGTAATTTGGAGTTGTACCAAAACAATATTGAAAAAAGTGACATTAAAAAATTAGATATACATACCATGGCTACAAGCTGAATGAGAATACCGTTTGGTAATGATCTGCTGCTTAGGGTTTTCATAGTTATTTTCCCATTGAATATTAAAATTACTTATAGCACGATGGAATTCTATTTTTCTGTGGCGTATAACACCTAAAGGAATTTATCAATTAAGTTTTATTTTATTTTATTTGAATTTTATTTTGTTTTAAACAACCATTTAAATGACATAGTTAATTAGTCTTACTTTGAACGTTTTTGTACCATCTCTTACAAACAACCATACAATTTTCTAAATCTTGATATGGTGGTAAAAGACTGATGATATATTCTATTAGTTCATTTGGAAGATCATTAATACTAGTTGTTAATTTTTCTTCACAACTAGACGAACTTGATGACATCTTGTAAACATTAAAAATTGATCAAAGGGTTGTAATTTATAAGATCTTAGATCATAATGAAAGGTTGAAGCCTGGAATTTAAGTTATTTTTGGTTAAAGTTATAACCTAGGATATCTATTTCTTGTTGTAATCATTTGCCTCTTAAATTCCAACCAAAGCAATTTTGTCAGATATAGCTTTATCTTCTTGCCGAATATCATTTGACATTCGCACTCAAATTCACAATACTACAGACAAGAGGTGGTTATAATGAAGGTTATGTTAGGGTGAGGTTATACTTACGTCACATGTGATAGGGAATTTTGAATTGTCGGTTCTGATGTGTTTTGTATTTAAATATACTTTCTATTCTTAATAAAGCATATTACTGTAGGTATGTGGCGAAACATAAGCTAATATACAAATGTAGTGATTAAAAAAAAATATGTCTAAGTTAATTCAAGAAAACGGTATTTTTTCCCTAAGAACATTAACTACAATTGGACAAATAAACTTAACTAGAGCACAGAAGGTATTGGATTCAGAGCTTATTTAAGTTACTCGTGACAGTATACTGGAAAACCTCTTTAAGTCGCTATCATTTCAGTACTACTTGTGAGGTTTTGCTGGCATACTATCATTGTATTAAAAAAAAGTATTATATTATCATTGTTTGTCTTTGGGGATTATTTTTTTCTATACTTGTTGATAATTTAAACAAAATTCAGGTTCTCATCATATCTGTATGTGCAAGTGCTACTCTATTAGGAGTTGTTGCTCACTATATGAAACGTCGAAAATCCACAACTTTATTTCTTCGCCCTAAGAAGAGCATTAAGTCTATTCAACCTGCAGTTTCTCCTACACTTCATAGCCCTGATGAAGGTAAACATGAAGTGAATTTGTATACAATAACCTTTTTTAATCTGTTCTTATTTATTTATTTTTTTACTTGATTTTACTAAGGTTGTTCATTTTAGATTGGTACCTGTCTTCATTTAAAAAAACAAAACAAGCTCGCATTCCCTCAAAGTTAAATGAGAGTGGTTAGACATATCTTAATCCTTTCAATGAACAAAATATAAAATATTAATTTATATTTTATTATGAGATTTTATTGCTGAGTATTTTTATAGGATAATTTTAAAATCACTGCAGCTATTATATAAATTTGCTTTTGTTTTCTACATTTATTTCACTAGTGAATTTTCAGTAGAATATTCTTGTTACTTTAAATTTTGGTTTAAATGTATGTTTAAAAAATGTTCTAACATATCTCAAAATTTAAAGTTATAATATTGCAGTAATCAATTAACATTGAAAGTAGTAGTAGTTGTTTATTTAACGTCACTTTATGCTGCTAAGGCTAATCGGACGATGCTACAGTGGGAGCTCTAAATTTTGCCTATCCAGGTTTAATTAGGATAGGAATTTTTAACGAGTACCTGACATCGTACAGGCTCGGGACCCCCGTTTAACGTCCCTTCTGAAGGACGGCGTAACTAAGGATTTTTTACTCCCTTAAAAAAATCCTAGGGCCACGTGCCGGGCTACAAACCCGCGATCTTGGGTTTAGTAGTTTGTTACACTAACCACTAGACCACAGGTGACCGTATTAACATTTAAATATTTTGGTGCATGTATCATATTAATATCCATATCAATTAGAAACAAGAAATATAATCAAGACTATAGTATTGATGGAAGAATGTTAGCTTCCTGGATGTCAGAGGAAATCAAAAATTGTCTCTGATTTGCCAAAATGTTGCTGTTTCAACAACATAAAAAGACCATTATTTTTTAACGTTATATAAATATTTTTATAATAATAGTCTTATTACGGAGCTACTAATAAGAAGAACGAAGAGATTACCTTTAAACAAATTTAGACTTTAAAGTAAATACATCTCATTACATCTACAGAAAGATAAATTAAATAATTGAACAACTAAACCAAGATGAGAATATTTGACTTTCCTAAGAATTGAGTTGTGAGGACTTTAGTTAAACCCTAAAGCAATAAGAAAACAAAAAAAACTAACAGATTTCTCATAACTCAGAAAACCAAACAAACTTCATAAAATTTCCAAATGAACATAAGTACAGACATCTTTAAGCAATGTTTGATTGGCATATGAGCAGGAACTGGATTAGGAGAGCTTCAAATGTTGGTAAGGAATGAGCATGCCAATATTAGGAGGAAGCAAATTCCAAGGAGTAGCAGAATGGGTGATAATGATTGTTAGAAAGTTTCTGATAACTTAGAAAATCAAACTAAGTTAATAAAATATCCGATTGAACATAAGTACCAGATATCTTTCACCAACGTTTGGTTGCCTTATAAGCTGGGCTAGGAAAGTTTTAAATGTTGGTAAGGAAGAGGCATGCCTGATATTAGTAGGAAGCTAATTCCAGAAATTACCAGAATGGGCAATAAAATATTTTTAGAAAGTTGCAGAGTCTATAAAGATCAGAGGACCAAGATCTTGTTGGCTGAGAGTGGACTAGAAGCAGAGCAGGTCGTAAACATTGGAAAAGCATTGGGTGTTAATTTTTTGGTAAAGGAATGTGTCTAGGAAATACTGCTGCCTGTAGGAAAAGCCTTCCTAACTCGGGCATAGTGATGGAAAACATCCTGTTATAAGTCTTACGAACTATTCATAATTTTACTCAGTCTGTCCCTGAAACTTCCTGGGAAGCCATCATATACCAAGCAGCTAAAGTCAAAATGGAGGAATATGAGGAAGGTTACTATGCTGGGCAGGTGATGAGTGGAAGCTATGAAAGAGTTTACAAGATGAAGATCACAATTTTATCTAAAGTGTTAGTTACAATTTTCACTTTTGATAATTTATAAAGGAGGATATGAGAATTTCTCCTTTCTCTTCTCCACATGGTCTCTCTTCATAGAAACAGTTTTAGTTAACCACTGCAGGCTAATACTTTGAAATTTTGCAAATGCATTTTGTTTAACTATTCACAGTAATGTTCAGAGCTCATTCTGTTCATCCTGTCAGAACCTCATTGATATCTACTGATGGTCTCCTTAACCCCTTTAAAGGCATATGCATTTTGCTGAATTTTTCAAACCAAAATAGCGCTGTATGGTGAGCAAGGACAAGTTGACTCTAGTTAAAATCAATATACAGTTAATCAAATCTGATATTTAAAAAAAAAGAACTTATATAAGTGACATCAAATTTTGCTCCAATAAAATATTTAATTGAATTATTATAACAATATATTTTTTACTAATTATGAAATATCTTTCTAATATGTATGTATGTGTATATATATATGCACTACAGTTCTTGCAAGCTAAATTGAATTTATATTTTCTTCATTCCTAGTTTTACCATCGAATTATAAATCTATATACTTCATTTGTCTATATAATTAAGTCTAGACCATCATTTCTAGTTAAACAAAAATTATGATGGTTTCATAAAGACTCATAATATTAAAAAAATATTAGGAAAAAAATAAAAGGGAAGTGAAGTAATAATTTCTCTTACTGTTAGATAAATTCTGTCTTACTTCTAAAACATTAACGAATGATTAATTTTAGAACTTGTTGTTTGCTTGTTTATTTATAGCTTCACCTATAGCTACTAAGACTAATCGGATGATGCTACAGTGGGAGTCCTAAATTTTGCCCATCCAGATTTAATAAAGATAGGGACTTTTAACGAATACCTGATACCACTGGCTTGGGATAGCCATTTTATGTCCCCTCCAAAGGATTTCAGAGCCAAGGCCACCTGACAATTTTAGAACTTATCAGTTAACTCCTATAAAGTTTGCCAAAGAAACTGTTACATAATCTACTAAACGTTCTTGAGAAAAATCAATATCATTCGATATTGCTTTAGCCAACAGTTCCATTAATGGTGGTTCAGATATACTTCTATTCTATTAAAGTTGATACATTTTTTTTTCTCTACACCACTTTATTATATAAATTATATGATCAGTCAAAAAAAGAAAGGCTAATAAAATTAGTAATAAATTATCCTCAATAGCACACTTTGAAAAATAAGCCATATTTTTAAATGTTAATGCTTTTAATACTCTTATATAAACAAGTTCATTAACAAAGTGTTTAATGGACAATGGATATTCTTCTATTCAAAAAAATTAAGAGGAAATATTTTTAACACAACATTGGTATGCTTCACTATAAAAACTTCTATATTAAAAAGAGTAAACAAAAAAAATTATGAAAATATACATTTAAAAATTACATTGATTGTATAAAATATTTTCATTTAATTTTACTTTCATTTTCATGTTCATTAATTAATTAATTAATTAACGCTAATATGTTAAATCTAAATATTGTGAAATTAAATAAAAATATTTTATAGATGGTTTATATCTATAAAAGATTTTAGTTATTAAAAACAGATTCTGCTGTGTAATAAATTATTTATATATATATATGTATTCCAAAAAGTTGAATTTGACTGAAGAAAAATGCCAAGTATGCATTTTGAGAAAGAAAAAGCAGAACAATGGGGATTGGTCCACCCAAGGGGGAAAGGGAGTACCCATCTAGTTTATTATTTGTATTATACTTTATTTTTATAATTATTTTGAGCAGAAACAGATAGGGATAGTTACCACCAATCTGTTTACAAACCTCCATCCATGGAGCACCACCCAAACCCAAACCCCCTACCCGCTATCACCTGAATAATATTTACCGGATGCATGCTTCGCAATTCCGCGTCAGGTAATCTCCTATATTCCCCAGTGGTCTCATCCTTTTTTGGACCGAATATTCTACGTAACACCTTATTTTCGAATACCTGAAGACCTTGTTCATCCTTTAGCGTTAGTGGCCAAGTTTCACATCCATTGAGAAGAGATGAAACGATAATTGTTTTATAAATTCTGATTTTTAGATTTCTGGACAGAAGACGCGAGTTTAGTAATTTCGAGACCGAATAGTACCAAGCATTTCCCGCCTTATTTCCTCATGAATTTCGTTTTTTCCAGTTACCATTGACCCTAAGTACTTAAACATCTCCACATTTTCGAACTTATTTCCTCCTACAACAATATCACCAAACTTTCGCCCTTTCCTTCTACCGACCATATACTTAGTCTTATCCGAATTTATTTCCAGCCCTATTTCCTTAGCAGCATTCATTAACGTTTGTGTATTGAGCTTTATAGTTTCTTCGTCCTCACCCAACAGTACCAAATCCTCCGCAAACCCAAGCACCGATATTTTACTATTCAAGTTAAAATTCAAACCTCTTTCGTCGTGTATCACCTTTTTAATAACGTACTCGAGTGTTAAATGAATTAGTACAGGTGATAGCGAATCCTTTAAACCTGAACGAACCTCAAACTTCTCCGAAAAATTGTTACCAATTCTAACCTTGTCGAAAGTTTCGCTCATACACATCCTTACCAGATTTACTAATTTCTTTGGAATACCCAGTTCAATCAATACGTTATACATAATCTGACGGTCGATAGAATCATAAGCTTTTTTAAAATCGATATAAAGCTGATGAACGACACCATTGTATTCTATTTTTTTCTCTAGTATTTGGTGTAAGGAAAATATTTGATCGATAGTTGAACGGTTTCGTCTAAAACCGCACTGATAATCCCCTATAATTTCCTCAGCGTATTCCGTAATTCTACTAGTTAGGATTAATGAGAATATTTTGTAGCGAGTCGGTAGGAGCGAGATTCCGCGGTAGTTATTGCAGTCCGTCCTTGGCCACTTTTTGTGTATCGGAGTAAGTATAGATTCTTTCCATTTTTCGGCCATTTTTTTATGTCCCCGTATCTTTGTAGCCAAAACGTGAATCTTCGAGACTCCTACTTCCCCGCATGCTTTTATCATTTCACTAGGAATATTATCGACCCCACGTGCTTTGTACGATTTCAATTTTCCGATGGCTATTTCGACTTCCTCCCTACTCGGTCCCTCTTTAAGTGGTTCGGCACTCTGATAAACTGATACAGGCATTTGATTATTTATTCCGGAGTTCAAAAAACTATCAAAGTGATTTTTTAATTTATTCAAAATGTCCGTAGTATCAGCTAAGATATTGTTATTTTCGTCTCTAATTGCAGTCATTGCAGGAACATACCGTTTACGCAACCTGTTTATACCCGTGTACATGTCCCTTATGTTACTTTCGATTCTATTAGTTTCTATCTCTACTAATTTCTTGTTATGATATTCTCTTTTTTTATTTTTAAGTAGTTTTGACGTTCATTTTTAATGTTTCGGAAATCGACTACATTGTTATCGACGCGATTATTAAGAACTTTCATTTTTGCGGCTTTTCTTTTTTCACACATATTTTTAAATTCATCGTCGAACCAGGTGTCTTATACCCACGAGTTGCGCGCGCATGAGATGAGTTGTGATCATGTGTATATGTAACCATATATAATTAAATAAAACAGATATTGTGCCACATTGTGTTTTTAATATTATGAATGCCTAAACGGCGACACAACACCAGGGTTTATTCTTTTTACTGTCCTTTTTCCCAATACACAAGTTACCAACTTCTTTAATATTATCCCTAATCTCTACCCAACATTTTTTTATATATTCGTCGTCATCGTCTAATAATGTACCTAAAGCTTCAACCCTATTCTTGATCTCTAACGCGAATTGAGTTTTAATTGAAGGGTTCTTCAATTCATCTAAATCAAAATATTCCGAATGAAAACGGTTTTCCGTTCTTTTTTTTTCATTATTAGTTTCTGTGGAAGTTGTACGATAACTAATTCATGATCTGATCCACAGTCTGCCCCACGACACGATCTCACGTTAATTACCTTATTCTTCCATCTTGTATCAAAACATGATCGATTTGATTACGAGTTTGTGAATCCGGTGATGTACACGTGTACTTATGAATATCTTTATGTTTAAACGTAGTACTTTTGATTATTAAGTTTTTGGAAATAGCAAAGTTTATAGCCGTATTTTTGGAGATAGCCGTATACCGTTATCATTACTAATTTCGTGTAAACTTTCCTTACTGATCGTCGGATAATATACCTCTTCCCTTCCCACCTTTGCATTCGCGTCCCCTTATATTATTTGTATACAGTTTCGCGGTACTATATCGTAGATCCACTCTAATTTATCATAAAATTCACATTTAATTTCGTCATCACTATCTTCGGTAGGAGAGTGTATATTTATGAGCGTGATTTTAACCCAACGCCCCTGAAAGACAGCCACCGATATCCTTTCACTAAAAAACTGCACGTCTCTTAACGCGGAAAGCAATCTATTTTTCACTAAAAACCCAGTACCTAAGCAATAGTTACCGCTTCCTCCATACCAAATAGTGTACTTCCCTTCTTTTACCTAACCCTCCCCTGGCCAGCGAACCTCTTGTAGCGCCTCGATATCTAAATTGTACCCTTTAACCTCATTTGAAACCTATTTTAACCCACCAGCCGTATTTAAACTTCTCACATTCCAAGTCCCTTTACGCAAATCTTTATATTTCAACCTGCGCCATGAGTCCCCTGAAGCAGTCCCCACCCGGAGACCCGAACGGGGGGATAGTTTACCTCCGGATAATGAGCGTTTTACCTCAGAAGGATCCATAACTTGGTGAACTAAAAAATAATGTGAGTAGGGCGTTCTAACCTACGTCACATCCCTCCAGCAAGCCTGGGGGGCCGGCCTTATTGTTGGTCAGCGAGTCCATCGGACTTAGCCGGGAGGAAATTCCAGAGAATTTCCACCTACTATCCCTACATCCGCCACCCGTGGAACGCTCCCCTACGCGCTAATGAGATCCGCGCGAGGTTAGATTAGGTTCTAATATTTTCTCTAAATTTATTCATTTCAATGAGGTATATTATAGTGAAAAAATGTTGGATTAATAGTAATATGTTGTGGTAATACAACATCATCAGAAAAATCACAGCATAAATTAACAAACTTGCCCCATACAGTCAATTATAATATATAAATCTCCAATCTGATGTTATGCTAGCAACTCTAATTACAGAAAACTATAGGTTGTTAGAAATTTATGTTTGTGGAAAGTTAATAATGATCCGTTAGTTATTTACTTTAGTTTTTAATATATAATCCCCATAATTTTAGAAAAAAATTTCAGTTATTACCTCCAAGCCGCTCTCATCAGCTTCTGACAATTAAAGAGCAAACCTACTTACTGACAAAAAATTTATTTATCTTTAGCTCTTATTGCACAATCCAATCATATAGAAAATAAGGGAATATTAAAGACAGCACTAAAAAGATACGCCTATAAACCCTACAAATCTTATATTCATTTAAAAAAAGTGAGTATACTATATGTCACTATAGTAATCAAATAAGAAAACCTGAAGGCCACAGATTACCTACCAAACCCTAAGGTCAGCCTTAACACAATCTTTCCTTGATTGTTTACCAGCTGGCTCAGCATTTATTAACTTTTTAGGAATGCATTCCTTACTAAGCCCATTTCAATCTTTGCTATTCTATAAGTTTAATTATATTAACGGGTGCTAATGTACTTTCTTACCACAGTGGGATAGCTTAGATTCATTCTGTGTGTTTGCTAAGAAATACATTTCAAAAGACATAGTAACACCAACATCCTTGTGCATCCCCAGGATATGATCTGCTTTCTCTTCTAATACTTTGACTACTGTCTTCTAAAGCTATAATATTTACAAATATTTTTATTTGAAAAGAATAAAGGATACTATCAATAACAAATAAAATAAAATAAATTATTTACAATTGTATCTTGAGAAGTAACCACTTATTTTTCCTGTGAAAAACTCCTTTATAATTCTGTTACACAAACCAGGTAAAACCTCCCAACAATAACTTAAACACACGATAGAATAAAAAGTATCCAACTAGTGTCAGATTTCCATTCATTCCATGAAATCCCAAAGTGGTGTATAAAAACTATATTATATTTAATAAATATTTTAAAATTTTATAGTCTGAAGTTAATATTATACTGGAAGTATTATACTTACATTACCCTTAAATGTTTAAGATTCTTCTATAAGTATATCATCTAAATATGATAGCAAACATAATGCAATAATGATAATATTTGGTTATGAAATAATGATGATTAATTTGTAACAATATGTAGTATATTAAATATTATTATTTTCTCCCTAAGCTATTATTTCTTCAAAAACGTCTACAATTAGATCTTGAGAAGGACCCAATTCTGTGGTAATAATCTATAATAAAACTTTTTCCAAAACCAGGTAAATCTTGTGTTTAAAATTCATACAACAGGCTGATTGGCCTATGTCCGATTCTCTTAAAAATGTTTGAAAAAAAAATCATTCGGACGCTATTCAAAGTTGAATACCTGAGTTTGCAATACATGGTTTTTGGATACGATCAAAATCACTGGACATTTCAAGAAGGCCTGGTGTCACTATGTATCCTCAGCCCTCAAAATGGAATGTTGTTCGGGTGCCTTTCTGGATATATCACAAAATTTTGAGCGGGAATGGGACCATATTACTTCAAACGTTTAATAAAAAGGATAATGTAGTTATGGAACATTTTTGACATCTGGTTCACACTGGAACACTTCCTTTGATTTCGATGAAATTTGTTGTAATTTAGTTGTTGAATTCGTGCCAACAATGAAAAAGTTTTGTGTCCCTACGCACTTCCGAAGGTGGCACTTCTCGCTGGGTTAGGTCTGGGGAAGAGTTATGAGAAATTAATTTCGTTGTTTTTTCTAGTACTCCCGAAAACCCAGAGTCGGTTGGTACAGCCATAGACAATTCTCACGGCACAAGTGATTAAGTGTTCAATAAACCCTAAAAATGCTCCCACATGGCCTTGTGCTGTAATGTCTTTGCAGGTGTACCTATAGTCTGACAATTTAGAAAACGACCTATTTCAAAACCTGGGGAGGTGTTTCGGGTAGAAGGGAGTTCCACCATCTGATGGAGAGTCGTCGCCATAACAGGGGCAAATAAAAGTAAAAAGCCGAATCTAAAAGACAATAACATGTCCGAAATGAAGTCCAGTGGTTGCTGAGTCGAATGCAAAACAACAATAATAACTTTTAAGCTAATTTTAAGATATACCAGTAAGATTGATTTAGGTAACGATGATTACAAAGGGCAAGTGAAGTGGTCTAGGTTGTGGCGGAAAGGGCGTGACTTTCGCTTATCCGCAATCCATTAATTGCTCACTAAATTGTCAGAATATACTTATATTATGAAAGGTGTAAAGAGATTGTGGTGATGTCCGTATTTTGTTTGATGAAAATTACTGTTATAATAAGAACATACATTTTTTCATAACTCTCTTAACCCTCAAGTTATTCTGTAATGCACCATTTTCGTTTGCTCATAAAAACCTATTTTACGGTTTAAGGATTCGTTTTCACTTCATTAAAGAAAGGGTGTAAAAATCTTTGAAAAGTGATATTCTCGCAGTGTACGCCTTTTCATGGTGTGATTATACTTTATTGATTTATCGGAAGTGGAAGGTAAATTATTTTATTATCAAAAATCAGGTGTGATAGCAACTTATCCGAGGGTTACAACAATGCCGATGGCTCGCTTGATCACTAGATGAACCAGGTGAAGTGTTATTCTGTCCGCCCATCTCTCCTGGAAAACCCTGAATTCATTCCTGAATAAGAGCGATTGTGTACAGCCGATTCTTATACAATTCAATTCCAGCTGCACTGCCAACTACATTAGCAATATTTTCACTAATATAAATGATAATAAAATAATCTCTATTTTAGTGGCATAAAAATGACTAGAACCCAACTGAAATTTGGTTAGAAGTCATCACATTACGGTACTTATAATAATAATATAACGACTAGAAGCTAGTGAGTGCTTCAAAATTCACTGAAGGGGTTCAACACTTCTCAGAGCTCTTTGATAGAATATATATACACAAATACAAGTTTTACAAAAAGAAACCTAAGAAAGATAATATAAACGTATTCTGCCTGAAAAACGATTTTATTTTTGTTTTGTAGAAGATTAAAAAAAAAATAGTTTTGAGATGTGGCGATGACTATATAAGTGGTTGCTTGCATTCATAGATATATATTATCATTATCAGTCTTAAGATTTTCTAAAAAGAATGTAAGATCCCAAATAGGACGAATCCCCAGGAAAATTTATTTTGATTTCAGATTTGCGGAACTTACGCCCTGTATTATAGTTTATATAATGACATAATTGAGATGCCCTTTTAAAGTGATTTCGATTAAGAGCGAACTAATTCCTAAAAAATTGATAAGGGCTGAGCGAGAGACAAGTATTCGGCTGATGGATAGACCGAGTCTTTGGTGGGAGTTTTCCGTTAAGGACGATGTTACAGATTTGAGTTTAAACGGTATTCTAATGGTAGAGTGAAGAGTGATTGATGACATAGGGATGCAAGCTCCGAGTCCGCTGCCCCTCTTATTCTTATTAATCTTGTAGCTGGAGTGTAAGAGAGAGATATACCATTATATCTGATTTGAAATGTACTCGCTTTTGTTCCGGTTTAATCATCCCCTCCACTATTCGTGTAATGCCATATAACAATAAATTATTGCAATTAATCACAATCAAAATGTAAATTTAATATGTGTATTATAAATCCAATTTTCCGCAATCCATTCCTCTATCGAATATCGAACCGCAATCCCTCCCCCCATCCCGCTGTTCCTATGGAAAAGGTAGGGACCTAATGTGTCTCATTAATAGAATTAAATTGTACGAATTGCATGAGTTCTTAATAAGCACCTGGTAAGTAATCCGAGCCAAGAGGCTTTACAGTGGTGACCAATGGAAGCTCAGTAAACTGCAGAAACATTACGTTAGATAAAAAAAATTCGAGAGTTTGAGAGAAATATTGGTACATGAGGTTGAAATATTCTCCGACCTAACAAGATGTATAGTATGCTTGATGCAGATATATCTGAAGAAAAAAGTAGCCTTGATGAATTGTTATGTTATCGAAGAAGAACTTGGAAACCTAGATGACGAAAGTGTTATGTTGTAAACATTTATTAATTGAGTTTTACTAAAATTCCCTATAAATATATTTCAAATATATTACTTCATACACACGACCTATGAATTAAATAAGGATAGCGTTTGTGGAAGTACACGTCATGGTGTCACTATGTATTCAAAAAATATTAATAAACGAATCTAATTTCGGTACAACCCTCTCTGCTGTTTCGTTTTGCGTTGTAGTCCTAACAATACACTATGAGATGTCTATTGAATTTTAGATGCAGACAATATAATCGGTGATTTAATGTTAAACTGTATCCTCTAATCTGAGACACTAAAGGTTTTAGATTAAACGGTAGTTTTGTATTCCATTGGAAACTATTTTTAAAAGAAGAGTAATTATTTTGTAATTCCTCAGATATTGGTCGAGGCTTGAGCCCGTTGAGAACATTGCAAAGACAATCATCAGTTTTATCATCTACATTCTCCGAGAAGCTTACTGCTGCTGGGTTGCCCGGTGATGTAGCACAGCTGACGCCTCAACAACTCGGAGTTATGGGTAAGTTGCTAGATAATATTTCTTAGGCATTTATGATATTGAATTTCCTTTGTTTTTTTAAAATATTATTTTGAAAGGATTTGTCTGCACCTTTTACAATTGGTTGGATATGTTTGTAGCATTTTGAAAAAAAAAAACCATTTCTCTATTGCAGTAAACACATGGTTAAACTTTCGATTCTACATCGGAACCTTACTATCTGCGTCTTGAAAATGTATTTTATACTAAGATCCTATAAATAGAAAAAATATTTCATTATCATCAATACCTTTTTTCGTTCATCGCATTTATACTTTATTATTGATGAAGAATACTTTTTTAGTATTTCGAAATTATTCCACATCAATGTATTCAACATTCTATTTGAAGCAATATAATTACGCTATATTTTATAATAGTCGTATACAGACAGTCCATTTTATTATACCAAGTTTCATTTTCCTTAACAAATTAATATATTTAGCACAATTTTTCTAAAACCAATCAATTGACAGAAACAAAACGTCCATGATTTATATTATTATTATATTATAAATTATGTGATAAACAAAAAAAATGGTACTTCATTTCTAATAATATTATTTTTTAATAAATATCTATGGAGGAATTCGATGGCTGAATAGAGCCCCAAACTCTATTCCATAAGTATATAGGTCTTATAATAAATAGTCATGTATATGAATATTTTGTATTTAATTGGGAACTTAGAGCGTTTGTCTATAACTTGGTAGATTTATTTTATAAAGTATTCTGCACACTTCTTGTAGATACCCGTTCGTATTTATTAAATTAGTTGATAATTTTAAAACCTTACATCCCTCTTGATTTTCCAAAAATATAGTAAAACTATCCGTACTCTAAATCAAACCAATAAGAAAAGTCGTGTGAATGGGGACTCCAAATATATTTAGATATTTCTGAATTGTAATTATTTGCCATAGTGCAATAATTTGGAGAATTTTTTATACTCTTTCGGAATTTGTTATTGGCTAAAAAAAGATAAAATATTTTTTTGCTTCACGGAATGTACTATATGGTGCGTAGTATAGCGGTTGATTGTAATGATACATTTATGAAGGAAAAAATGTCGACAATTAATCCAATTGTCGACGAAAATCATTTCAATTTAATTGGTATACTGTTTATTTGAAATTGATTAATAGTAAATCATTATGCTTACGATATGAGCATAAAAAATATGGTTTTTCAACCTTCTAACCAATCAATTACAAATTTCAGATAAATTTCTGCGATTTATGAAATTTAAATTAAATAAAGGAGTATGATAATGCTAGTATTTCCCAGTTAATGAATTTTTTGTAATATTTTTCCCGAAAGGTATATTTTTAGGTCATGCTTTACATGCTTTTTTTTTTAGTTTTTCCTGGAATAGCTGTTACCTACAAACATTCAGACATTTTCTAACTACCCTGGCCTGCGCAGGCTCTAGTTAAAAATGTCGAGCCGTGTGCAATCGTGAACTAGGCGCCCTCTAGTAGGCACGCGATTAAAATTACCAACACTTATAACTATACAAGGTGTTACAAAAAACGGCAAATCCCATAACGAGGTGAATGTGCCCATGAAACTAAATTAATTTTGCTATAGGATCAACATGAAATGAAATTTTTTGAGACCCTGAGACGCCTCTCGGCGCCCCTTGAGACCCGGCGCCGTGCTCCCCGCACACCCTGCACATAAGGTAAAGCCGGCCCTGATCCTGGCTGTGTCCATGAGAACTACTTGTTGAGCCTCCCTCAAGACGTCAAGCGGAAGTTATAGATTCTCAGAGCTCTGCACTGTGGATTTAGGGATGAGTCCACTTGTGGAAGTTATAGTTACGCTTATCATAGGGTAGAGCCGCTAGTTCCTGATATTTCCGTAGTCTCTCTAACAGTTGAGTTGATATTATTATCGTTAGGGATCGCAATATCGATAATATTTGCTCTCTTCTCTCTCAACATTATTAGGACTTGACCAGGTCTATTGTGACAAACGTATGCCCAATGATTATAGATTCATCCCAGTACAGTTTAAGGGAATCGTTTTGAAGGAACATTTTTTTGACAGTACTTCTAGTTTAGTGCTTTTCGTCCGATAGGTTGGATTTCCAACCTTAAGGATTGATTCAAGCATCACTGAACATAGCTAACATTTATCTGTTGTTGGTGTGTCTTTTAGTATATGTAATAATTGATAAGTTTTCAAGTAAAATAATTATTGAATTATATATGAGCAATTTAACTATTCTTTAAATATTAGATATTCATGGATCACTTTTGAGATTTCCTAGACATCTCATGGTTACTCTATACTTCCAGCATGTTAATGACCTTGGTCATCAGTATAGATTTAGCTTATTTACTTTAATTTGATATGAGAACACTTTTTTCTCTTAATTTTTTTTATTATCCTACAGTGGGCTTCCGGGCTGCTGTGTTAACTTATTTTTATTTGGTTGTTCTTTGATTGGTACAACAGTTTATAACTTTCTTTGAGATCTAGTAAATTGGATAATGTATTTATCTTTTTCATTGGTGATTTTGAAATAAAATACATAATTGTCAGATGTAGTATATTTATAAGAGTAATTTAATGCAATAATCATGGAAGAAAATTTTTAAGTTGCTCAAAATGAATACCAAACCAGGGAAATGTATGCTAACTCATCCCTTGGGATACACAAACAATTTAACAGTACAAAAATAATTAACTTTTAGCATCTAAATTTTGCATTGCAATATATAATGATTGTGCTGTACGTTTGCTCAGACTTATACACCTGATAAAATTAAAGTAATTCCTTAAATATAATAAGTTTACAAAAATATAATATGCTTAACATCTGCGAATTAAAATATAATAAATCACATAATATCTAAACATAACACCTTCTTTATCAGCAATCTCATTTAATACATGCTAAGCTATTACCGTAATCTTATTTATACATATTCTTTAATGTGATCTACAATTTACAATATAATTATGTTATCAGTCCAATAATTGGGTGCTTTAAACTTCTATTTGGGTAACAATTTTTACATTTCTTTCTTTCTATACATTATAATACATACAATTTAATGTATAATAACAATACCACTAAAAAAAAAAAAAATCAACAAGAAAAGCTTTCACACCAATGCGAGTTCTTTTGTTTACAAATTGGATTTGTCGATACATGAATTATGGTCTATTTTCTATTTGCAACAAAGCTTACTATTTATCTCTTAAATGGACTATTAAATTTTACATTAATAGGAATACATATGTGAAACAATAATTAACGACATTGACAGGTACAACAAAATTATGAATTTAGGAAAAGAGCTTAATAACAAGTTCCACCTTTGCAACACATGGAAGGGGTTCTAAAACAAATTATATGTTTATATCTGTTTCCTCCATAATGTTACCAAAAATAATGTGATTACTAGGCTACATTCATAATTAAGAGAAGAAGCAATGTTATTACCTCCAGTAGAGGTAGTTTTATTTGTAGCATTTAAGTGTGAACCCTCGTCATTCATCATTGTTTTTTCTTTCTTACCATCTTCACTTATTTTGTTTATTTCATTTGTTGAAATACTGTTGCTCTCTGTTGTTAATTGTAATATTGTGGGGATGAGAGTTGTGGTAGTGGTGGTTGTAGTGGTTGTTGTAGGAACTAATGAGAAATTTCCTGTAAAAACAAGAATATTCAATTTAGTTTAAATTATTTCAATCCTTATCTTCTTGCTATTTAATTTTTTAAATCATATGTTATATAATTTTAGTATATCTCATTACTGCATAAGGGAACATCCCTTGGGTAATGAATTTATTGATGTGAAAGTGGAATAGTCATCCTGACTCAGTCTGATTGACTCGCTCACCAACAATGATAGCAACCCCACAGACTTACTGGAGGGTGTGAAGTTTAAATACACCACATGATTTAAAATTGTTAGCAAACAATTAAAAATTATTTCTCTTAAATTTAAATAGTGTAGCAATGTACGAATTTTATTACTGAGGAGAAATTCAGTATTTGGTATGAAAGGACCCAGTAATCATTATTTAAATCTCGTGTTTTTGATTAAGTATAGATTTCTTTCTGCACTAAGGGACATTCAGATTTTTAGTGATAGGATTTCAGTTGCTATATCTCAGAGATAGTTTAAAAATTGCATTTCTAAATTCAAATTATCCTACTGAAGACATTTATGATGAAATTAAATGTGAAGTTTATGATAAACTAGAGTTGGTATACATTAAGCTACAGTGAAACTATATCATAAGAAGTTAATTAACCTATGACCACACAACGTCTGCACAAATTTAGTAGTGATAAAAAATCATTTAGAGAGTATTTTGAATACTAGAAATATTACTTGAACCTATCCTTCTGAATATCAAAATGATGAATTGTTTATTGAGAAACATGTAAAGATGAAATTGAAATAGTTATCAGTAAATTGAAATAATCAGTGGGAATCGGCATCAGGGTGTTGGGAAGGAATAGTTTCTATGATTCACTATCTGGTTAAAAAGATCTATGAAATTGAAAAAAAAAATGGAAATATGATGGGATCATTACTTGTTCTGAACAACAAAAAAGGGGATGAGGACGGATCTCACCATCATCGGATAGATCATACCGGCTTGCTGAAGAATATTCTGACTAATCCTAGTCAAATCATGAAATATGAGAAGAATTGGAAATTGAACTATAAATTAAATATTTTCTTTATGCCAAATAGTAGGAAAAAAATAGAATATAATAGAGTAGTTCAACTTCTTATCATTTTCAAAAAGGCTTACATTTATATGATTTCATGGACAGCCAGATGCTGTATAACATATTGATAATCAGTATATACCAGAGAAGTTAGTCGTAAGAATAAGATTTCTAGAGCATTAGAGAAAGAAGAAGATCCTGGCTTAAAGTGACCATTATGATAACATTCTGTACCGTTGCCTCATTAGGCATATGAAAACTTTAAAAACTAAGAAGAATAGTCCAAGACAATGATAATAATACTGAAAATGACAAATAATTTACTTAAGAAACACAGATAGCTCATGGATGACTTTCAAGATGCATCCTCATTGACTATATTACTTTTAAGAACCTAATTCTACAATTGAGGATACAAATTAAGAAATACACCATACAGCAGGTTAGTATAATTTTTAAACTAAATTAAACACAGTCTCCAAGATGCAGGAATCGAGTATAAGAACAAAACAAATAATTTTACTAAACTGGACAGCAGTGGTAAGAAGGGAGTTGATCAGTTGGCTTGAAATACTTCTATAACTTAAAACTAAACCTTAGAGTTCCGTATTCCTCCATTGTTATGATATAATTAGGGGAAAATTGTTATTTAATCAGTTGATTAAAAGCTTGTATGCCATGTTATTGATCCCAATTAAGATATTGCAAAAAAACAAATTGAACCAACACCCTTCATAATTTAATTACAAGTAGATAGAAAGAGAAGAGTATGGATAACTTAAGGTAGTTAGATAAGGTGTCAAGTGATACTAGATCATCACAGCACAGGATGCAGGTGTTGGAAGTTGTAGGAAGTTGCCAAGCTTCGCTTCGGATTTGCAGCAAGAAGAAACTGTAGTAACTATAATGCCAATATCCATTAAGAAACTCATTCAAAAGTTGTCTGTCTATACTTTGTTTGTGCTATTGCGGTCACGACATAGAGCACTTTTAGTTAATACAAGAATTGTTAGAAAATTTCTGAATACATGAAGAATTAATAAGTGGAAGTGAATGGATTTGTCATTTGCTAAATTTAAGAAGATATTAATATGAGAAACAAAGATTAAGGTATAAGTTTCAAACTACCTGTGAAAAATACATCACTGAATTCGGGTTTTACATCCATCATTTTAATTTCTTGGTGTATTCCCTGAATGGTTCTAGCTCTATGTGCCCCATCTTGGTATATTGCTATCAGCTTTGCCATGTAAGGAGTCTCTGTTTCTGTAATAACCCCTTTGAGTGTAACATTCACTGCTGTTCCTGGGTGTAGGAACATTTCTACTCTGTAAAAATATATCATCTTAAAAAATGAAGATTTAACCATTTGAAATATTTATTCAAATTAAAAAAATAACTATTTGCTAGTTTATAAATGAAATTGTGATATTAATGCTCTTGAATTGAAAAGATTATCTGATGCACACTGATTAGTGGTAATTATTCTTTACTAATACTATAATTAATACTAACTTGTGAACATTTTGCCTGTTTTCGTCTTCACTGATTCCCCATTTGATTTCTTCAAGATGATTACTAGTCGAGTTCCTAATAACAGTTGTCAATCCTTTCAGCATGGCTTTGCCTTGACCCCAGTATACGGAACTATTTGCATCAAAACCAATCATTATATCTATTTTTCCTGCCACACTTTGAGTATTTTCTAAAGTTTGTTTACCAAGCTCTACTGGCTGTTTTTTCACTGCCTGCTTATTATTATTACTGGTTGTGAACTTAATATTTGTCAGTTCGTAGCGAATAGGTTCTGTTTCTATTAAAATTTCACCTTCTGTGAAATCTTGTTCTTTACCTTCCTGTTTAAAAAATAAATTAAGACATGATTGAAGGAATAAAATTTAAATATTAATTTTTATTTCAATGAAATATTTAGTATTTAAAGGAAAACCTGTTCACAGCAGGTTGAAATAAATTACCTCATTGACGGCAGTCAGTTTAGCAAAGCCACTATGATCAGTAAGCTTCCCTATTAAATGTGTGACTCCTAAGCTCTCGTTATCTGCATCATTCAGCTTGATTTTTTTCCTAGCTACGTAAGATTCTCCTGCGGAAACTGCCCCTACAGGTACATCGCCCAGCTTGCTCCATTGACCCCAACTTAGTCGTGCTCCTCCTTCTACATTTTCTAAAACTTCATATCTGTAATTTTAAATATTAAAAAAATTAGTCCGGCTTAAAAAAAAAAACAGCCCACCAATGGTCAAAGGGAAGATACTGGTGGATGGATCTGATTTATGACCTTATGATATGTTAGAAAATGTTTGGTCAAGCACTCCAACTGCCCCAATTAGCATGTATATTAAGACCATTATATTATTTATTGTCAATGAAGTTCATTATTATTTATAACATAAAATAATATAACTTACATAAGAATATACAATAAATTGCAGCTATTTTAAACAAAAAATGTATTTAAAGAAATAGTTGAACTCTTTTAAAGCTATAAACTAGCTGACTAAATATATGAAGAGTAAAAAATTAAATAGTAAAGTATACTTAGAAGATTATTTAATGTTAAATGCAATTATTTGGGCATTCTTTCTAGGTGTTCTTAATATATTAATATAGGAAATGAATAACTTACTTTTCATAAGTTTCTACTTTGTCATGTTGAGAGATCAAACATCCTCCACTTCCAGTTTTTAGTTGCCCTGGAACCCATTTTCCCATTCCTATATGTTTAGCTCTGCAAATATAAATGTCTCTCTGGAGGAGACCATCTAATTCTGAAATACCATAAGTTATTATTTGTTTCACTTTTCATCAAAAAATATTCATTAACTAAGAAAAAAGAAATATACAGAAAAGAACGGCTTGTATATAATTATATTTTCTTAGAGGAACCATTATTTAACCTATTAATGGTTTAAAAGTATCTTTCAGTTCATTTCAATGATTCAAGATTTCCTTTTTATTTATTTTTTCAGTTATACAATCACCAAGGCAATGATTTGTTGTTGTTTGTTGGTGTTTAAAGGCATAAAACCCTTAGGTCATCAACGCCTGCGGTTTTTCCATAAGATCTTGGTTCATATAGCGGACAGTAGTTGATATTTTTTCAAAAATATAAAAAAAGGTAATCATTTTTTTAAATATCCCTTTTCCAAATTACACCCACACTCTTGTGGGTGTAATATATATATTGTACAACCTTAATATTTAACTTAGAAATCACTTTAATAAACAATAAAATGATTAGGAGTGATCTAGTTGATTTGGGTGTGGGTAATGGTTCCTTGGGCAGAAGTTTGTCAGCAGAGATTGATGGTATCAGCATCGAGCCTTTGGGTTTGCTAAGCCTTATTATTATTATTATTAAATAATAAAATATAAAATTATAGTTTTGTTACTTAAAGATGTGTTAATAGTAAACTCTGAAATTAACATGAATATAATGAGTTTACTATATCTCAACTCAAAAAAAGTTCATAAGAATGGCTAAACATACATCCTTTGTTTACTGCATGCGTAATATATGAATACATGGAGAAAGATAGGAAAAAATGCACCACTACAATATTTTCCTATCGTGGTTTTAACCAAGCATTATTCCATAAAATAAGTTTAAGCCTTTAAGTTTTAAAATAAATATACTGTAGATGTATATCAGGTGCATGAATATTCATAATCTTAGTATTGTCTAAATGTAAAATAGCAACTTAAAATATGAAAAAATGTTTCTTCCTAAGAAATAATTCAAAAACCTATTGAGTGTAATGAATTTCTTCAGCTATGTACGTAATTTCATATTTTACCATTTTTGACTGTCTCGACTGTTCCTACTACTGAAGTTTCTGGATGCGATCCTTTCTCTGCACTTATCCATCTTAAGGTGCTCGATGTAACAAGTTTGTTCATAAATATATCTGATGACTTTAGGTAAACACTGTTCTCAGAAAATGCTTCCACATAGCTAATGATAATGGATATTATTATTGCACACTGAAAAAAAAACAACACAATGAAACAAGAGATTAATTCTTCCTAAATCTGTTTAAACATAGATAAATTAAATTCAAATTTTAGATATTAATACAACAAGAGGTAAATGCAGGAGGGTCAATAAGGATTATACACACTCCCCAAAATTCATAAAAAATATAAGAAATATCTAAGCAGTAAAATAATAAATAACAACAAATTTGAATAAATTAGGGATAAATAAAATATTACAGGGTGATCATGATCACTAAATTTTTTAATATAATAGAGAGTTTATTACTCTAATTTTCCCTCCTCCAATTTAATTTTTTTTTACAGTTAAGCGATTTTAACTCCTAGTTAAAAAACTTGTTAAAATTAAATAGCAAAGGAAATATAATCTATATATAAATAAAAAACCTCCCTCCATGGAGCACAACCTAAACCAAAATCCGCCAGATCACTTTTAACACAATCCTCCCACCTCCGCCTCAGTCTACCCCTCAGATGCTTCCTAATCAGTACAGTGCCTATTAACATCTTAGGGTTCTTATATTTAAAAACTTTTAATTTGGTATATTTCCAGCTAACCGATTCTATTTCTCCTTATTTTTGCTGTTCATATTGGTGCCCAAATTTATTTGTAATAGTTTGTCCAATTGATAGGACCATTTATAAATTTAGTAACAAAAAATACTCAGAAATTTTATATGTTTTAAACAAAATTATTATAGACCACCTAAGTCAACTAATAGGTTGATTACATTATTGATAGATTCCAACATTTCATTTCTATGACTATCTATAAATCTGATTGCCATTTAAAGGTATCAGTTCTGTAGGTTGTCTCTATCAGTTAAGTCACAACAAGTGTTAACTTTTCATTCGTTTCATTTTTAATATTCTCAAAAATAAAAATAATTCTGATTTTTAGTATGAAAAAATAGTGTAATTATGGGAAATGTGTATATTTTGGTAATTCAAGAAATGAATGTTTCAATAAACATATCAAAGTATGAATGATGATATAACAAATGTGTTAGAGGGTTCTTTAAAGTATATTCAATCAGTAACTGTTGCTATTGAGTAATAAAATTATTTTTATTTTCGACAATATTAAATAGGAAACGAATAAAAAGCTATAATATCTTGTGAATTTACTCGAAGTGACAACCTGCGGAACTGATACCCATTTAAAAATGTTGGTTAAATAATAAGTATTCTGACTTGATTTCTAAGAAGAAATTAAAAATTTAATTTCTTTTTTTTTTTTTTAGTTCAACTGATATTTAAAACGTTATCTTGTGTGCCTGCTATCGTTTTATTTATTTTATTGATCGTATTATACAATTAAAGTTAATATAAAAAAGTACTAAGATTTCCTGTTCTTAATAGAATAGATCTAAGTTGTCAAATTGAACGGACGTGAAGAATTAGGGGGGATGATCGGCGGTAACCATAGGAACATTATAGTTTCCAAGGCCGCCCGAGCCATATCGATCGCTTCAGTCCCTTCCTTCTCGGCATCATTAGGGCACTACGTCCACAGGCGTTTAGGTTTTGACTCACCTTCGTTTTCTATTTTATATAAAAAAATAATAATTCTATTTCCTGTAAATAATAACTGTAATCTTTAATCTTTCTCCTCGCTATTTCTTAAATTATTACATCTTGTAGTAAAAGCAACATCAAAAAAGTAACTAATAAAAGTGACAACTTTTTTTTAATACGCTTTTATATTGTTTTCCGAATCTCAATAACTGGATATTTCACATAATAGAAAAATAAAAAGCTATCTATAGGTTTCAAAAATATTGATCATAAGAACTGATCAATTTCAAGTAAATACTTTTAGTTTTTTATTGTTACTGAGACATAATTAATTTAGGCCTCTAAAAAAATCTGTTGGCCCTATTAAATACTTCTCTATCTCACGTTGTAGGAATTGAAAGAATTTAAATCATCAAATCTATACATTTCGGTGAAACACACTTAACCAGGTGAATATTTTGTAGAACCCTCATCTCTTCCAAAAATTTAGATGAGTTTTATTCAAAAAGTTGCAGCCATTTAAGCCCAATTGCATTGAATTAATACACTTGATGTATTCAGGATCCAAAGAGGATTACTCCAAATTTCGAAAATCCTGAACTTCACATTTATAGAAATAAGCGTCAAATTTTGCAACAAATAAGGGAAAAGTTCAAATCTAAAAAAAAAAATACTTGAAAATAAAACGGTAATTTTGTTTTAATAGTAGGGAAGCTATAAATGTCTCCTTTCATAAATCAATGTGTAAACAAAGTACCTAATTGCTGCTTTCTTCAATATCTCACCTGGTTAAAAAATAAAATACTCGTAAGTCCCATTTACTTGAATGATTGTTATAGACTGGATTGTACTAAGATTGTTTAGTGACATTCCTGTTGGGAATTCTCAATAAAAAAGCCTCTTGGAATTATTCAACCTCTGGGCTAAAAAATATTGATATTTTCGTTATGTATCGACTTGAAAGAAACCTTCACAGACGTTAAGAAATTCATCAAGGCCTGACACTGTTCGGTTTAAACCTTGAGGAAATTAGCCCCCTCTTTAAAAGAATTATTTGATCTCCACTATGAAAGATTTTTTTTCCGGAATATTTTCCTTTCCCAATACTGAATGAAATTCTATTGAAATATTGCATCAATTTTAATATTTTTGTTTTGAAGAGACAAGATTAGCCCTGGCCGGGATTCGAACCCGTGACGTCTGCGTCTCCGTTGCAGTACTCTAAACCACTGAGCTACCAGGGGTCGAATCCAAGTCAGACAAATCCGTTCTCTTCACCGTTCCTACATCCCCGTGTTATCGCAATTTTTGCGATCTATAGACGGGGAAGTATGTTCATTGAACATTACTTTAATTAGGATCTTGTTGACATATGTCAATATATTATTTATAATTTTTTTTATTAATTGTCATTTTTATGGTAATTATTTTTAAATGTTTTTGTTTTGAAGAGAAAAGATTTGCCATGGCTGGGATTCGAACTCGGGTCGTCTGCATCTCCGTTGTAGTGCTTTAAACCACTCAGTTATGGAGACGCAGATGACCCAGGTTCGAATCACGGCCAGGGTAAATCTTTTTGTCTCCAAAACAAAAATATTTAAAGATACATTGCATCGTTTCGGGTAAAAATATTGGATGTTTGGGATAAAAATAACACCTTTAATGTTCTTCTTTAATTTGCATATGAACTGATTTTCATGTGTTCCAGCATAATTTATGATATAAAGCATACCTCCATTTAAAAGTAGATAAGTGTCCATTATCGTATTTATACCTGTTGAAACAAGTTCACGTTTTATTTGGTTAACTTTAGATTTATGTTTATTTAATGAACGTTACCTAAGAAATATGACGGCAAAACAAGAGAAGTTGGGGGTTAAAAAAGAAGTAATTTTTTTAATGATAGTGAGGAATATTAGGTTTTTAACGACATTTACTTACTTACAAGAAACTCATTTTGGAGAAAATTAACCACTTATTCACCGAGACTTTATATATATATAAAAAGTAGATTAATGATAGTGTATACACACATATACACTATTATGAGCAATGAAACGATTATAACGAAGGTTATAAAACGAACGCTCCCACCATACTAAATAAATCGTCAAATTAAAAAAAAAATTGATTTGCATTGCATAACATTCTTTGGTTTTTACATAATATTAGATCACAAAATAGATTGATAAATCCGCTTAGATTTTTAATTGTATTTGTTCATGCTAGACGTTCTAAAAATTATTTATAAGTAATACGGGGAAGAAGACCAAGTCTTGTATTGATTCTCCCTGACTATCCTTAGGCGACAATAAGTCTGCCTCGTCTGCCCCAGAAAAACATGAATACGTCTGTGACGCGGTTTTATTCATTAGTATAGTGGTTTTTATTGTTATATTGTACCATAAATTTACCTAGTTAATAATCTATTTTATTTACATATTTGAACGAACAGTAATTTCGACTATGTCTGAATAGTCCATGTCACGGTATTGACCACTTGTGTATTCTTACCTTCGTACTATACTTATCAATACATAGTTTTATCACCTATTAAGCTTACTAATCAAATTGCCATAATTTTTTATTGGAGTTGCCCTGAAACAATGCCAATTGAATAAAATAATATAATATTGGAAGATTCTTGTCACAAATAAAAAAAATCTCAAATGCCTCTTTATGATACATAGTAAAGAATTATTAGCGACCACTTTCTCTACTGTGAAGCTAGCTTATCTTTGATCCAACAGTTAAGGATGTTCGAGAGCATCCCGAACGACTTCACTCCAAATTCTTTCCATCTTTCCCTTTTTGTTTTTGTCTATACCAGTTCTCTTCTTGTAAAAACTGAATCCTACCTCTCCATGCTAATGTTTTTTCTGTAGCGATCATTGAAGTTGCTACGTCCTTTCCTACAATTCCAGGTTGTCTCCTTCTAGGGACATATATCGATATTGGTACTATCAATGTATTTATTATAATTATCGATTTCCATTAATATTCGATTTTCGACCCGTTATTAACCGAATGCTGAGTATTTCAGTATCTACTTTACTTCTGTTGCATAGTTACAATTTTTTATAGTTAATCAGAACTATCGAACTTTGAATATTTTGAATTGAATTGAATATTTTTTAATCGAATACTTATTCTACAAGAGTATAATATGGAACAGTTGAATTAATTAATCGATAAAAAATTAGTTTCCGAAAATAGTGTTCTCATGTTCGCCATTTTAATATTAAAAACCATTTATTACAGAATAAATTATTATATAAAAAAATATAAAGTACTTTTTAAGCCATTTTGCGTTCTTTTGGCTCTCCATACAAAGCAACTATCGCTGATGAAGGCTAAAAGGTTTCAACTTCGCTATTCAGAATAATAAATTTACATTTACCAATTTACTGCACCCTCAATGTTTATTCCATCATATAAATCACAGTCGACCATCAAATATAAATATTGAATTCGAAATACGAGTATATACATCACCTTTATGGGGAATGAGGAAGATATTATTTGCACCTGATACCAAGTGCAATGCTTCTCGAGTTACTCCTGTGAGACAAGTATTCTAATTTTAGCTTCCTTTTTTTCTAAGGAGTATCGAAGGATACATTCTCCATATATGTTGGCAGAGGATGCCAAGTACTGTTTTCTTCACTAGGAATGAAAAACTAAGTGTAATACGGTCACCTATCACCATAGGTGACCACTACACCGGTTAGTAACCTCTTATACCCAATGTAGCGGGTTCGCAGGTAGCTGAAGTTATGTCATCCTTGGAAGTAAATTGAGGGTTCCGAGACTGTAGGGTGTCAGGTACTTGTTAAAGATTCTTACCCTAATTAATCCTGGATAAGCATAATAGTGACGTTAAATTAACAAACAACGTCCATTTCTTGACGAAACGATTACCGGAATATACATATTTCTATCTATATCCTAATTATTCGTGAATCGGCACAATTTAGGACTCCCGGTGTAGCGTCCCCCGATTAGCCATAGCAGCATAAATTGACGTTAAATGAAAACAAACAATAAACTAAACGTAATATTTAGTTAAGGAGCTTTGTTTTGAAAGTCTTTTGAAATTCCTTATCAAAACTGACAATTAAATTTATTTCTTTTGCGAGGCATAAGTTGTGATAACCATTTGAAGAATAACTGCATTTATTTATTTCATTTTAATGGAATAATTTCCAAATCGGTATGTGCCCTTTTCAATATTAGCCCCTCGTTCAATTATTACATTTTATTTTAGTATAAAAAAATTAGGACCTTGGTCTATAATAACCGCTATGCTATTAATTTTCAAACAATTACTGCTCTAATATAACTAATTACAGCGAAGAGCAATTCTTACTTTCCGATAATAGGTTCTTTATTCAATTAACATCACAATAATCATCATTGTCTATCATAACAATGTCTACTTTTCGCAAACGTTAACCGAAAATTCATGAATGAACGACCATTGGAAGATTTTATAGCAATATTGTATATAAGTGTGTCCTGATGAGCAGCTTATTAATTCTATTGTTAAATCATATTATTGTGTTGGTTTCATGTATCCTTAAAAGTTTATACAGATACGTTTTCTGGCTCTTAGGTACCTCATGAGTTGCACGGAGAAATGGCCAATCTTAATTACAGTTCTCAAGACCATACTAAGGTATGGTCTGACAATAGTAACAAACAAGAAAAACTTGTAGATTTTGGGAGCTAGCATCAATTAGCATTAGTTTGTATACACTTATTGGTTTGTATACAATTATTATCTTGTAAAATTTAAATTCCCTGATGTTAATACAACAATGCTTCCTTCCCATTTACAGCACAATTTCCAATTGATGATTTTTTCTTGTTCAGTCATAATTTGTTGAATCATGTCATTTAGAGCGTTAGCGAATAGTTTAAATTTTTCCGGTCTTTAGGACCTCCTTATACCAGCAGATAAACAATTTAACATCTGGAGCATCTGTCGTTTTGTTTGTGCTTGAGATAAATCGTATACGGAAGTACTGACATCCATGATTTTGAATTTATTCGGACGGTTTTGCTGAAATATCCTGTATCTCAGTAGCCATTCAGAATTTTCACAACCTTTACTCAAAAATTTTGCACAAAAATCTTATTTATCTTAAAATTTATTTAAAATTTTCACGAGAAATACACTAGAAGCTAGTTAATAGGGAACAGATTAAAAATTTTAAGATGAGAAATCTAATGTTATTTAGATCAAGGAAACATGCAATTTTGTTTAACAGGGGCATTTTATAAGACCTAAATAAAATCAATGTTACTCCATTTTTAGAAAAGCAATAAGATATCTCTTCTGAGCTAATATACAAATTATTGGAGAAGAGTACTGGACGGATATTGAACATTTTATGCTCATTTTATTGTACATTTTATGCGAAGAATTTTATGCTCTACATCTTCTATTATATGTTTTTTTTCTATGAGATTAGATTTTTCCTAGGTACAGATTCGTAAAAATGTGGAGTGCATGTTTTTAGAAATAAAACTTGTTGTCATCGACACTTGTATTCGACTCCAGATCATTTAACCAAATTATGAGGTTTAGTCGTTACACATTAAGTATACAAGGTTTGTAATAAAATATACACTTTATGATTTGTAATTGAAAAACCAAAAAAAATGAACATTTGACTACTTTTCACTCAACTTACGCAAGAAAAGCGCTCGGTTCGGACTTACCAATTCAAGTGTATCTGATATCGCCTATCGATTCAGAATTGTCCGTTGAATACATGTGACTACTACCTAAATTTAAACTAATGTATAAGATTACGCAATCGATCAACTTCTTTTCAGATGTTAAGATTTTTATTGATTATTTTAATAGATTTTTTTATTTAAGTCATAGACATTAACTAATCGATAATACTTTGTAGAACTAATTATCTGCCTTATTGTTCGCTGTTCTTTTATGCACACATGCATATGTGTATGTCACAGCGCGAATATTAATTAATAATAATAGATCACAAATATACTGCATTGTAATATATGATATATATAATAGAGGTCTTCCAGTTCCTCTCACTTAAATTGACAAATCTTCATCGATCGTTAAGTAACGGATAGAATAAACAGCACATGCTGCTGTAAAAATGTCAGAAACCTAATATTATCTTTTCGAAGTGAGTGTAAAAAAACTACTCTACTAAGGTCAACAAGAGGGGACCCTATGGAAAAATCAATACTTCCGATAAAAGGCGGATTCTAACCTGGATTTTTAGTATTCTCTTAATTCTTTAATTTTTGTGTGTGTATGTGAATGAAAAGAAGTTACCGGTTGCTCACTTATTTGAACATAATTAAATCTCAAAATCAACAAGGCTTGGGAACAGAAATACCATGATGAATCAGCTTAAACTTTCTAGAAGCAGGAGGGAAAAAATAATCTCTACATGGTATTTCCATAGTTTATTTATGAGATTATATATTAAAAAAATTGGGTAATTTCAATTTTAAAACGTAAACTTAAATTATTGAGTGCACTAGCCCTTTACGTTGACTCGAATTATAATTCCAGTTAACACTTAAATCATTTTAAGGAGAATCCATTATTAATAATGTCTGCATGCAACATGCTCCTGATCTATAAATCCTCTGGCTGGTGGATCTCTTCGCATTGATGTCATTTTTCGATTAAGACAAAAACTATTATTGAAAAAATCATTGGGAAAATATTAAAATCAATGGCAAATTTACATTTTAATTCGTAGCTCGGTATTTCGTCATCATTTTATCGGTTACTGGCGTTCTTTAACCAGTTAGAAAATGGAGATTTTCTTCTTTTCAAGCATATAAACAAATAATAATTTTTTTAATTTTTAATTTTTTTTTAAATTATATATATATATATATATATATATATATAGTTAAAAGCACTAAATACAAATCTGACATAATTTTGAAATACATAATTTGTTATTGTGCCGTATAAGAATACGGTTTTCGTTAAATATAATAGACCCTTCAGATCGGTATAAAATTCAATTCTTCGTTTTAAAACCTTTGATCACAATAAAATATACTATTTGCGGCCCACAAAGAATATTTTAATATTATTTAAAATATTCAAATTCTTAACCGCACACATTTATATATAAAACATTGTTCATGACCAATAAATGGTAAATATTGCTCTGGCATAATACCGCTTTTAACATTGTCGTAGTTAAAAACATTTTTCACTATAAAACTAATTTGAATTACGGTAACCGTGTCGTAATTACATATAATTACGTTTAACATTCAATCTAGATTTATTTTACAATCATGATGATGTT